>CM057456.1:588523863-589150000 GCA_016271365.2 Neoceratodus forsteri | reverse complement strand
AGACTGCAGCAGAGGCCTGTTTGCTTCAACAAAGGAACTTGGTGCTCAGCCAAAATTGATTGTCAAGTCAAAATAAACTTAATACAAATTTTAAATAGTGATACTTACTTTTTTTTCCTATTTCAATTCATAGGCTATCTAAAATTACATCATTTTGTTGGACTCACATCAGATTTTGATTTTCTTTTTGGTGTCCCAGTTGGATACAAGATAGGACACTTAATCTTTCTCTTATCCAGTAGCAGCAGAAGGGTGACATCAGCTCAGATCAGTCAGTTGTCAGAAACATAACTAGCATTTGTTTAAAGGTAATCACTTTGTGTGCATGTGGGGGGCCCAGGACCTATGACCTTTATACAAAAGGATGATGGAGCAAAGAGATGCAGAAATAAATGAGAACTGCAGGGGAAAGAGTAAGGGGTCTGGAAACGATACCTGAGATGAGTAATCAGAATCAGTGGGCTGGGTGCCTGTGACAGCATGCAACACAGTGTGGCTAACAGTTTATTGCAGGCAACGATGAAGGCAGGTGTACTCACTGTACACAGTTGTTTGCATTTTTATAAGGACCTTTCCCAACTCATTTGCCTTTTTATAACCATCGTTATTCTAATTTGGACTGCAGAAGAGTTCTGTATGCCACTGTAGTATTTTAAAGTGGTCACTAGGTAGTGGCCATTGACAGATTCAATTCTGATGTTTAGGACATGGACAAATCCGTTTTGGAGTTTACATGAAACATTGTTTAATTTCATTTAAGTTTGCTGTCAGTTCAGTAAAATAAAAAAATAAGCTGGCCAAGAAGCTTGGTGGCAGAGCTACTGCCTGCCATGCCGGTGACCTGAGTTCAGGAATGGAGTCGGGTTATGCAGGGGTCAGCAGTCAGCGGACAGATGAATTGCTCTCCTCTCCTCTCCTGGAAGGGAAGGGGGGCCTGGTTACACCACTCCTAGGCTGACGCCAAGTGGAGGCTAGGTGACAGGACAGCATGGGTGGCCTGAAGAGGATGGCTGGCAGCAGAGTATGCTGACCAAAGAGTGAAGCCCTGTCAGTGAAATCCCCCACAGCGATGATTTCGACACATTTCGAAATTGTCCCTGTGGGGGACCCACTGGTGAAATTTTACCTTTTTGCCAAGTTTTGACCCTTCCCATGAGATAACTCCAATTTGGAGTCAACAATCATTAGCATTGGGGGGCTGCATGGGGTGTTTCGGGGTGCCACCCCCCATTTGAAACATCATCTATGTCTGTCAGGTGAAATTTCATCTGTCGGCATCAGGGATCTCACTATGCTGAACCTCGACAACATTGTTGTTGTGTCGGCATAGGTAAACACTGTTGACAATTGTGTAGTATGTGTGTGCCTCTACACAGTGTATATCATTGGTTGGGAATGAAAATTAGGAGGAAAAAAGACTGCCAGCAGGATGAAGCTTCCAGTCGTCATAGGCCAGCATCACAAACAGAGTCCAGGACCACTTCTGGATGAGTGTCTCCTGGGGGGGGTTATGGCCCTCCCCCTCCTGACTCCATCATGGGGGCAATCCATGGGGGAGCCAAGGTCCAGGCAAATCCCTGGGATGATGGGTGATGGGGCTTGGGGGACTAGAGGGCCAAAGAGGGGCCAAACAGCCAGTGGAGGATACAAATCTTGATAAAAAGAGAAATAAATGATCTAGTAAAAACCTAAATTTTGTAATCCATGAAAATAGGGCATGGGGGTTACAACAACTGAAATTTCAGCCCACATTCCTGATTGCAGGAGGTGAGGAGAGAGAGAGTGTTTCTGTACTAAGAAGATCAACTGAGCAGCTGAGCAAGTAGTTCAACATAACATGTTTATAAAATGGTCAAAGATTTTTAAGCAGTTTGATTGGTTGCTAGCCGTGCATTAGAAGTCTCTAACACACAGCTAAAAACAAGAGCTGGCTAGCTTGATATAGGGTCCCCCCCAAAACTGTCTAAACAGGTATGCCTTTAAACCCCTTTTAAAAGCCTCCACTGAAGGGGCCTCCCTCAGTACCCTATGCACAGTGTTCCAAAGCAGAGGGCTGGCAACCTCCAATATACAATCCACAGAGGACTTAAGAAGGGCCCTTGGGACAGAGAGGAGGCCCTCAGAGGAGGAGGAGCAAATGGGTTGCAAGGACTGGAGAGGATTCAGAAGATCTAACAGATAGCCCACACACAAACCATGTAGGGCTTTATAGGTTAGTAAATCAGCTTAGAAGGTAACATGCCACTTCACAGGCAGCCAGTGCAGGTCACTCAGGACCAGAGTCACATGACTAGACATTGAGTGGCCAGTCAGTAACCTGGCCACTGCATTCTGCACCAGCTGCAAGCTTCATAGGATACCTCCACTATCCCCAAGATAGACAGCATTACAGTAGTCCAACCTGGACGTCACAAATGCATGCACCACTGTTGGCAGATCTTCAGGAGGGATAAGGGACTTAATCTGGCTGATGTTTCTAAGATGGTAATGGTGCAGTGCAGTGACTGTGGGCGGCAGTCTTCAGGGAGATCTTCACTGCTGCCCCATCTGTGTGCACTTCTCTGGGCTCAGAAAGGAGGTTGCCAGACTCAAGGCAGAGTTAGTTTGGGTTCAAAGGACATATTCTCCCACCCAGGGACCACCTAGTCCACCACCACTACCTCAAAGAATGCCAAGAAGGAGGGGCAGCTGGAAAACTGTGGGCTCAAGGAGGGTAAAGGTGGTGGAGCGCAGGCACATCCCCCATCCAATATCACTACAAAACTCCTATGCCCCACTGGACAGGTAGGAATGTTCTACAGAGGCATGCGAAGTAGTGACCAAGGTGCATGTGGGGATCCTCCAGAGTGGAGACCCCAAGGGGAAGAAGCAGCGTATCCTAGTGGGGGACTCCATAGTAAGGGGGATACTGTTGGGGGCAGAGAAGGATGATGAAAGCGAGGTAAAGTATCTTCCTGGTTCCACAGCTTGAAGGGATGAAAAGAGGATCCAAATGATTTCTGGGCAGCAGGAAGGGAGGGAGAGCTGGACATCATTGTCCTTCTGGGGACTAATGATCTGGCAAGAGATGAGCCAGCAATAGTTCAAGAGGAGGAGTTCAGGTAATTGGGGAGGGATCTTAGGTAGTTAGCATGATCTGTGACTTTCTCGGAGATGCTACCTGTCTACGACAGGGGGGAGGACAGGATTCTCCACACCAGGAACTTCAGCACATGGTTGAAGGATTGGTGCAGAGAGGAGGGATTTGGATTCAGTGGGGACTGGGGCCCCACCTGGAGGGATAAAGGCCTGTACAGGGGTGACGGCCTGCATCCATCCAGGAGGATCATTGTGGTTCTTAGTTAATGGTTTAAGTGCTATACTGGCAAGCATTTAAACTAGCTGGGGGGGCAGAATGAGGAAGGCAGACATAAACTGTCCCCCGACCACAGGCTTAGAAGGTCAGTAGTGGGAATCCAGAAGGAGAAAAATTCTAAAAGGAACCATTTAACTTTAGAATCCGGGGTGGAATCCAGGGGTTGAAGGAAAGGGAGATAAAAAAAAGAATAGTGGAAGAAATAAGGGAGGGTAAATGGGAAAAATGGGGTGGGGGGGCTACAATCTGGAGAGCCATGTGTGCAAATGCTGGAAGTCTGGGCATTAGGAATACAGACCCAGAGGCCACAGTGGCCGAGGCGGACCTAGGCATAGTTGCAATTAGCAAGTCCTGGTGCAATGAAAACCAGGACTGAGATGTAGCCATACCAGGTTATATTCTATTCAGAAGGGACAGGGTAGGCAAAAAGGGGAAGGAGTGGCTCTTTATGTGAGGGAAAACATAAAAGCTATGGAAATACAGGGGGAGCAGGGAGGAGCAGAGGTACAGTGGGTCACCCTGGAGACACTGAAGGGGACCGTTATTTGCACAGGCATGATCTACAGACCTCCAGCGGGGCGGGGGGAAGGTGGATAAGGATATGTTGGAAGCAATCCAAAGGATGGCAAGCAAGGGGGTTGTATTGCTGGTGGGGGATTTCAATCTACCGGCTTTGGATTAGAGCCTCCCACCTGCAGCAAGCAACAGTTAGAAGTAGGGACATCCTAGACTGCCTGCGGGGGAATTCCTCAGGCAACTAGTTAAGGAGCTAACTTGTGGGGGGGGGCAATACTGGACCTGGTACTGACAAACGGGGACAGTGTTGCTGACGTCATGGTAGGTAGCCACCTGGGGACCAGTGATCATTGTACAGTGTGGTATAGTATAAAAACTGCGTCAGTATCAAACCACACCGAAATGAGGTTCCTGGACTTCAGGAGGACTAATTTTAAGAAAATGGGAGAATACCTCAGGGATACCCTAGAAGGGATAGGAAAACTAGGTGAAGTCGAGGAACAGTGGGCAAAAAAAAAAAGGAGGACATTGAGAGGGCAACAGACCTCTGTGTCAGGCAGGTTAACAAGGGCAAGAGAGGGCAGTGGCTCAGTAGGTAGCACACTCGCCTCTGAGGCCGGGAGATCAGAGGGCTGTGGGTTCAGTTCCCACATCTGGCACTTGGGTTAATATCCCAGTACTGACACTGCAGTGCAGCATGAGAGGGGTGCTGCACTGTTGAGGTGCCGTCTTTCGGATGAGATGTTAAACCGAGGTCCCATCTGCCTGGATTGGTGGTAGTTCAGGTGGATGTTAAAGATCCCATGGCACTTCTCGAAAAGAGTAGGGGAATTTCCCCGGTGTCCTGGCCAAATTTCCCTCATTCACTAAAAATATCACCAACGGCTTTGTCTGGTTCAAGGTCAGTTGGCATTCATCTATATCCCCCCTCCCCCGGGTCGTGCCTGAAAATAGTCAGAAATTGTCTAGTGCACTTACCCGGTCAACAAAAAAAAAAAAGCTAAAAGCTAAAAAGAGACCGCTATGGTTCTCTAAAGAAGTAGCAGAGAAAGTAAGGGCAAAAAAGCTAGCATTTACAAGATACAAGACGACACAGCAGGAGAAGAATGATAGGGAGAGATATCAGAAGAATCAAAGGGAGGCAGGGAAAGCAGTTAGGAGTACAAACGCACAACCAGAAGAGAATACTCTATACTCAGTAGAAAAGGAGGATAAAACATTCTTTAGGTATATAAGCAAAAGAAGGAAGACCAAAGGAGGGATAGTAAGGCTAAAAGGGGAAGCTGGGGTTTGTGAGGAAGAGGACCAAAAAAAAGCAGACACATTTAATAAATACAGTACTTTTGTTCAGTATTTATGGAGGAAGGGGTAGGTGACAGACCACAAATAAAGAACAAGAGCCTTAAAGGAAGGGAGGCGGACACTAGTCCTTTTACAGAGGAGAGAGTCCTCAAGAAACTAGCACAACTAAAAGTTAACAAGGCAATGGGGACTGATGAGGTACACCCTAGTGTACTGATGGAGCTCAAGAAGGTGCTGACTGTACCTCTGATAGCCCTGTTCAACCTATTACTAGATACGAGGGAAGTTCAGGGGTACTGGAGGAGGGTAGATGTAATCCCACTTCACGAAAGTGGCAATAGGGAGGAAGCAGAACATTACAGAACTATCAGCCTGACTTCAGTGCTGGGTAAAGCAATGGAATCACTACTTAATGAAAGGATTGGAGAATACATTGTGACCAGTGGATTACAGGATCTGAGGCAGTATTGTTTCACAGGGGGAGATTTTGCCAGACAAACCTGATTGAGTTCTATGACCGAGTGACCAGGGAAGTAGATCAGGGCAGAGCAGTGGATATGACCTACCTGGATTTCAGTAAGGCCTCTGACACCGTTCCACACAGAAGACTGATGAGCAAGCTAGGCAGCCTAGAAGCAGGTCCAAAAGTAGTAAAATGGATAAGAAGTTGGATAAGCAACAGGAGTCAGAGGGTGATGGTAATTGGTGTTTGCTCTGAAGAACTCAAGGTGAAATGGAAAGTATGCCTGTTTGTGGATAATACAAAAATCTGCAACAGAGTGGACACACCGGGGTGGGGCTGGAGGATGGGGGGGTGGTGTGGTAAAAATGAGGGATGATCTGAAAAAACTGGAAGACTGGTCAAGGGTTTGGCAGCTGGGTTTCTTTTTTTTAACCACTATTTTTAGCCTCCTTTGCAGCCACAGCCCTGCTTACCTACAGCCACCACCGCCGACCCCAAAGTTGGATGTGCCCAGCTGGCATATGCTACTGTATCATCAAAAGGCACTCCACTGATGCCCCCATGCCCAGCCAGGATCCAATACTGGCACACACCTCTTGTTCAGGCATTCACCGGCCAGTGAAACTGCAGCTATCAAACTGCCATGGGCTTGTGCTGCCATTTTTTCCTCCTTGTTATTGGTGCCCCTAGAGTGCGAGCATGCAATGATGTCAGGCATGCATGCCGACATCCGCCGCACTCCACCCCTTGCTGGCACCACTCTGTTTGTGCCCCTGGTCATCACCAGGGGCCGCTACAGAGCTGTGGTTTCCAGGATCCCTCCCCAGGGATGGGAGAGTTGTCCTCCAGGCGCTCAGTCCCATCCCTTCACTGCTAACCCCTGACGACCCAGGCTCACTTCCGAACCCAGGTCGCCAGCATGGCATGAGGTGTGGTGTCCAGCGCTTCAACCCTCAGCACCACCGGGCTGGCTCAGGATGCTGGGTTTCAATGCAAAAAAGTGCAAAATCATGCACTTGGGGCACAGAAACCCAGGGGCAACATACCAATTGTGCAGAGAGGAATTGACAACCCCAAAACAGGAAAAAGACCTGGGGTAATCATTTCTGATGACTGGAATGTAGCAAACCAGTATGCTAAGGCAAAGGGAAAAGCTAGCAGGATGCACAGGTGCGTAGAAAGGGTATCACCAGCAGAAAGAGGTAGGTAGTGTTACCCTGGCCTGTATAGATCAACAGTGAAGCTCCACCTCGAGTACTGTTTCCAGTCCTGGAAGCCACATTTCAGAATGAACATAGATAGGGTGGCGGTGGTACAGAAGAGGGCAACCAAAATGGTGCAGGGTCTGCATAAGAAGCTTTACAAGGAAAGACTCAAGGAATTAAATACACACTCTCTAGAAGAAAGGAAAGGGGGGACATGATAGAAACATTCACAGGTATTAATAAGGTACATGAAAGTAGCATTTTATATAGAAAAAGATGCTTGAGACCAAGGGGTCACAAAGTGAAGCTGGGGGAGACTCAGAGGAGATGTGAGGAAATACTTTGTCATGGAAAGGGTTGTGGACACCTGGAACAACCTCCTAGTGGAGGTGGTGGGTGCTAAAATGGTAACAGGATTTAAGCATGTGTGGGATAGACATAAGGGGACCTTAGAAATAAGGCAAGGAGGATAAGACCGGAGATCAAGTAGGGTCTGCAGTGGCACAGTGAGTATGGAAAACAGAGCAGACTAGGTGGGCCAAGGGGTCCTTCTCTGCTGATAACTTCTATGTTTCTGTGTTTCTATGGTAAAAGCCACTCTGGATTACAGCAGACAGCTGAGCCTCCAGTGTCAGTTGATCACCTAGAACGACTTCCAGATTTTTCACCTTTGCAGTGAAGTCAACAGTATAGACGACCTGTGGTGAAGCCCCATCTCTGCTATGACTACTTCTGCTCCTTCCATAACCTGGCTCAATCACTAGTATCTCAGTCTTGTCTGGGTTGAGTCTCAGCCAACTAGATTCCATCCAACTCTGAATATCAGTCAGTCAAAATTCAGCAGATCGACAGTGTCAGACATTCTGGGTGCAAGAGACAAATACAACTAGGCATTGTCTGCATAGCAGTGGAAATCCCAACTGTAATGCCGAATGATCCTCCCTAGGGGCAGTATGTACTCTGGGAACAGCATAGGCGAGAGGACTAATCCTTGAGGCATGCCAGAGAGAGGGGGCATTGGGGATGATGAGAAAGTTCCCATCACCACACTTTGCATCCCATCCCTGAGGTACAGTAACTCTCAAACTAGCAGATAATAGTTTTGTTGAGTCCTCCACACTCCCTCAGATGATCCAACAGCAACCCATGGTCCACAGTGCCAAATGCTGAAGAGAGATCATGGAGAACGAGAATTGACCATTCACCCCTATCTATAGCCCTTAGGAGGTCATTGTACACTCTGATCAATGCCATCTCAGTACTATGTCTGGATCTGAAACCAGACTGGAAGGGTTCATAGATGTCATAAGCTACAATGTGCACCTCAAGCTGTAGCACCACAACCTTCTCAATAACTTTGCCTAAAATTGGTAGGTTAGAGACAAGATGGTAATTAGATGTTTTTGGTACAGTGTTAGCCACTGCAAAGCAATTTAAATCACAAATTGTAATGAGAAAGAAATAATGTGACCTGCTGGAAACTGAACCCAGGCCCCTTGAATACCATCCCAGTGCTCTAATCACTGAGCTACAGGCTTACAAGTTGGACCTGAGGTTCCCAAGCACACTTCCTTTCTCTGGTATTGCATATGCTGCAACAAGGAATAATCAGTATGACAAGTAGATGATTTTGTGCAGTAGTTGCAATTTAAATCAAATTGTTGTGAGAAAGAAATAACAGGTGTGGTAATGAGACAGGATGGTAATTCGCTAGACTATCTAGGTCCAGAGATGTTTTTTTCAGAAGGGGCCAAACCAGTGCATTTTTCAATGCCACCAGAAGGATCCCCTCTCAGAGGGAGAACAATATGATTCTACTGAACACCTACCCCAAAAGACCCACATAGCTCACCAGTAGGCACATAGATCCTAGGTCTAGTTCACAAAAAGTAGGCCACAGCCCCAAGATCACCTCGTATACCTCTTCCATTGTGATTGGCTAAAACTGACTCCAAGACACCTGAATGCATCCATGAGGTGCAGGCTCAACTCCGCTGGGTTGTGGCAGCTCACTTGGAAAAATCCCAGCCCAAGCAGAGGACCACCCTGTCCAAGAAGAACAGAATGAACTCTTCATACTTAACTGCTGAACCTGCTCTTACTGGCGAAGACATGTTGGGTATAATAAGCTGTCCAAAGTATGGAAGAGCTGATCAGTTGTTTTTTCCTAGTTGCAGTCTCCCTGGACAGAAATGTTGCCTTCTTACAGGAGATTGCCTTTTATTTTTAATTATTTTTCCCTCTGGTCACAGCTCAAGGGAACTCTCTCAGGCATTCCCTCCTTGTGTTTGCCCACCTGAGGTCCTCTGCGGTCTTGTGCCCTCCCCCTCCGCAATGCCAGCACCCCTGGTTTAACCCACCCGGGGAGGGTAGCCCAACTCCTTCCTTGGACTCCTCAGTAAGGCAGACTGTGGCAAGTGGGTGGGGCCCAGGTGGAGGAGTGATGAGGCCTGGCTGAGTCAGACCCAGCGCTGGGCATGGAGGATAGGTGCCATTGCCTATCCCTCTGAGCCAGGTTTTTCCTTTTTCTGACCCTCTCTTCCCCCCGCGTGTGCACCCCAGATGCTTGGTGCACGGCAACCCTGCCAGCATCGGGCATGCTGTAATGTGTCACCCAAGCTTCTGCAACACCTCTGATCTCCATCGGGGCCGCTGGAGCACTGGGCATCTCAATGCCCTTCCCCAGGACAGGAGAGCAGCCCACAGGGTGCTCAATCTGATTTCTCCCCTGCCAACCCCCGGCGCCTGAGCTTGCTCCCGAACTCGGATTGCTGGCATGGCACGAGGAGTGGCTTCCAGCGCCTCAACCCTCAGTGCTACCAGCCCAGCCCAGGAGATTGCCTTTTGATATTAATTGTAATTATATGCATTAACAGGCAGTGACATGCATTAACAGGCAGTGGGGGGAGTGGACACATGTTCATTTATAAAATAGGGAGTCTGCCAGGGGTTGGAAGTCCTAAGGAAAAACAAGATGATGGGGCCGGATGGGATCCACCTAGGGGTACTAAAGGTACTCAGCACAGTGCTAGCCAACCCCCCCCCCACTGGCAACACTATTTAGAACCTAATTGGAGATGGAGGTGGTTCCATAGGAATGCAGAAGAGCTGATGCATTCCCTCTGCACAAGTGTGTCAGCAGGGAGGAGGCTAGCATTTACAGACCAGTTAGTCTCACATCAGTGGTGGGGGAAATTAATGTAGCCCCTGCAAAAGGAGAGACTGAGGGAGTACATGGAGACATATGGGCTGCAGGACAACTGGCAGCATGGCTTCACAGGGGGAAGGTCAAGTTAAACAAATCTCATAGATTAATTTGATTGAATAACTACAGAGGTGGATCAGAGGAGTGCTGTGGATGTGGCCTATCTGGACTTCAATAAGGCCTTTGACACTGCACCACACAGAAGGCTGATAAAGAAACTTAGTAACTGGTGGGGAGAAAGTGGTGAGCTGTGTATCTAACTGGTTGGAAAATAGAAGGTAGAGGGTGTTGGTAAATGGCAGTTGTTCAGAGGATGAGAGTGTGACCAGTGGAGTACTACAGCAATTGGTACTAAGTTCTGTTTTCGTCAATGACTTCATAAGTGACATTGCTGAGGAACTGGAGGAGAAGGTATGTCTCTTTGCAGATGACACAAAAATCTGTAACAGGGTGGCTACCCAGGAGGGGAATGGAGAGAATACAAATGGATCTAGGGAAACTAGAGTAGTAATCTAGGGAGCGGCAGCTGGGCTTCAATGCCATAAAGTGCAAAATCATGCACCCAGGGCAGGGAAACCGAGGGGCTGAGCATAAGATGGTGGGGTGGTACCTGCAGTTACCAAGCAAGAGAGGGGCCTCGGGGTGATCATATCTGATAATCTCAAAGTGGAAGGGCAGTGTGACAAGGCAGTAGGCAAGGCAAGTCAGATGCGGAGGTGCATTGGGAGGGGGATTTCTAGCAGGAGAAGGGAGGTGGTGTTGTCTCTGCATCACTCACTTGTGAGACTCCATGTAGAGTACACTGTCCAGTTTTGGATACCACATCTCCACAAAGACATTGGCAGGGTGGAAGTGGTCCAGAGGAGGGCTACTAAAATGGTGCAGTGGCTACTAAAGAAACTATATGAGGGGAGGCATCAGGAGCTCAATATGTACTCTCTGGAGGACAGGAGGGCAGATGCGATTGAAACATGCAAGTATCTAATGAGGGTGAACAAGGTGCAGGAGGGGAGTCTTTTTCACTGGAGGAGGAGCACCAGAACACAAGGGCAAGTTATGAAGATTGGGTGTGAGTTTGAAAAGAATATGAGGAAATACTTATTCACAGAAAGGTAGTGGATGTCTGAAACAGCCTGCCAGAAGAGGTGGAGGGGGAAAGACAGTGGGAAGCTTCAAAAAACATATGTGGGATGAACACATAGGTATATTAAATAGAGATAAGGGAGGAGGGAGGGATACCTGTGACTAAATAATTTCCAGGGTGCAGTGATAGGCAGGAGAAAAATAGGGCAGACTAGAAGAGTCTACCAATCCTTTTCTGCTGACACATTCTATATTAGTTTGTTTCTATGAATCATTAAAGCCAGTTTATCCTCATGGGCCCTGAACCTCCTCCAACAGCACTCTAATCTCCAACCCCTTGTCTTCAACTACCTAAACTCCCCATCAAACCATGGAGAGACTAAGCATGAGACCCAGGGTTGTACACAGGTGGGTGCTATGGAGTCAAAGTCCCCAGTAATGACCCTCTTATAGGTCACCACTGCATTCTCTGAACCTGTGTCACACACATGCTGCCAGCATCTCCAAGATGTCCAGCACAACCTGTAGTCCTTCTGGCCTAAGTCCTCTTACAGATTGGTACTGAACCATTTCCAAAGGAGGAGGACTACAGGGGGAACCCTGAAGGAGAGCTTCACTGTTTCAATAATCTGACCAGCTCACTGGATCAATCTTGAGTTTGCAAATCTCAAGCCCCAGGGAGAAAACCAAGTGCAACGTGTGTCTATGTTGGTAAGTCACAAAAGTAATAACTTGTACGAGGCCCAGTGATTCCATCAACTGGAGGAAATCCTGTCCAAAGTGTGAGAATTCATTGCTGAATCTACTCCAAGTCCTGAAAGCCTTATCACTGATATCAGCAAGTGCATCTAACAACTTCTCTCATACAACAGATGCATCAGATGAGGTGTTAAACCGAGGTCCCTTCTGCCTGTTCTGGAGGTAGTTCAGGTGGATGTTAAAGATCCCTTGGCACTTCTTCAAAAGAGTTGGGGAAGTTTCCACAGTGTCCTGGCCAAATTTTCCCCATTCACTAAATATACCACCAACAGCTTAATCTGGTTCAAGATCAGTTGGCATTCATCTGTATCCCCCTTCCTCAGGTTGTGCCTGAAAATAGGCAGAATTTGTCTAGTGCACTTACCCAGTCAACAAAAAATTAATAAATAAATAAATGATGGCGAGAAAAACAAAAAATAACAAAAAAAAAAAAAAAAACTTGTTCCCACTGGAATGAAACCCAGGCCCTCCAACTACTGTCCTAGTGCTCTGGCACTGTGCTATCATTTCACAAGATGGGACATAAGGTTTCTAGACAGAGATGCAGGATTAAAGCAGGGGAGAGATGGGCACAAGACCCGGGGAGCAGGCTTAGGTACTAAATGAGTGATTCACCTCAGTTTTCACCAAGGAAAATGGGGGTGCTGCATCATACATGGGAGGAGACAGTGATGCTGGGGGGGACCTTACCGATCAATGGGTCTAGGGAGAGGGGGAGGCATCACTGGCAGGAGGGGGGAAGGCTAAGCAGGGAGAAGAGGTAGCAGAAGTGGAAATCATAGCAGAGAGAGTGAGGGAAGCCCTCAGGTCCCTTAAGATGGAGAAAGCACTGGGGCCGGATAAATTACATCCCAGAGTGCTGAAGGAACTTGTGGATATCATGGCGAAACCCCTGGCGGAGCTTTTCACCATCTCTCTGAGGACAGGGTGGGTGCCCCAGGACTGGAAGGTGGTGCATATAGTGTCTATCCACATGGGGGGATCAAGGGTTGTGGCAGGGAACCACAGGCCTGTCAGCCTGACATCGGTGGTGGGCAAGGTGATGGAGGGCATTGTCAAGGAGAGGCTAGGAGGGGATCTGGAAAAGTCAGGGTGCCTGGACAATAGACAGCATGGATTCATCCTGGGGAAATTGTGTTGGACAAACCTTGTGGAGTTCTATGACTGGGTGATGAGTGCCTTGGACCTGGGTAGACCAGTGGACATCCTCTTTCTAGACTTCAGCAAGGCATTTGACTTTGTTCCTCATGTGAGCCTGTTGGATAAGCTTGGAGAAATGGGGTTGGGGAACCAGATGATCAGATGGATAGGCAATTGGCTTCAGGAGTGGACCCAGAGGGTCATAATTGGTGGGATTGTCTCATCCCCAAGGAGGGTCATTAGTGGGATCCCACAGGGATCAGTCCTTGGGCCCCTCCTGTTCAACGCCTATGTCTCTGACATAAGGAGAGGTATCAGGAGTGAGATGAGTCTCTTTGCGGATGACTCAAAACTGGGGGCAGTGGCGGATAGGGAGGGTAGGGTAGGGTAGTCCTACAGGGGACCTGGAGGCTCTGGAAAGATGGTCTAGAAAGTGGAAGCTGAGGTTCAATGCAGGGAAATGAAAGGTACTGCACCTGGGGGCCAGAAACCCAGGCCAAGTGTACACCCTGGGGTGGGGAAATGCTACAAGTCTTGATGGCTGAGAGGGACCTGGGGGTGGTGGTGGATGTCAAGATGAACAATTCAGAGACTTGTAGGAGGGCAGCAGCCAATGCCAACAGGATGCTGGGATGCATCATTAGGGGGATCACCTCCAGAAGGAGGGAAGTGATACTCCCTCTGTATAACTGCTTGGTGAGGCTGTACCTCGAGTACTGCATGCAGTTTTGGAGGCCACACTTAAAGAGGGACATTAAACTCCTGTAGAGGGTCCAGAGGAGGGCAACCAAAATGATTTGGGGCTTGGGGGACAGGACCTATGAGGACAGGCTTGAAGAGCTTAAATATGCACACATTGGAAGAGAGAAGGGACCGGGGGGACATGATAGAGGTCTTCAGGTACATGAAGGGGGTAAATAGGGGAGGAATAGTCAGGGTGTTTTGAAAGAAGGAGGAGGGGGCCACTAGAGGGCATGGGTGGAAGCTGGAGGGGGAAGATTCAGGGGAGAAAGGAGGAGGTGCTACTTCACTGAGAGGGCGATGGAGCCATGGAATGCGCTGCCCAGCTGGCTGGTGAAGGCAGAGATGGTGGAGGGGGTTCAAGAGGGGGTGGGACAGGTACAGGGGAAGGGTTCTGGAAACAAAATCCAATGCAGCGAGAATATCCGGAACTGGGAAGAGAGAAGCCAGAGAAGGTGAGGGGGGCAGCAAGATCAGCTCCCAGGGTGGGGGCTGACCAAACGAGCAGACACGAAAGACTGCTAGACCTATTCTGCTGGCATTTTAGTGTGTTAGTATGCATACTAGCAAGTAAATTGTAGTGAAAAAGACAAAGGCCAGCCCATTGGTGCAGCAGTGGCGCTACCTCTCATGACACTAATGACCAAGGTCCAGAAGTGAGCCCTGGTCATCAAGGGACAGTCTTGTCTCCAGGGGAGAGGATGGCAACTCTTTGCTGCAATGCCACCACCGACCGACCATAGGTGGTGGTGCAAGTCAGAGGTGCCAGCATATGCAGGAGGGTGTGTAACTGGAGCTGGGTTGTGTCAACATGCATGCTCACATGCATTGCTCTCTTGGCAACCACTTATGACTCCAGCCAATGAGTGGGGAGTTCCTAAGGGGTAAAACCACTCTAGCCACTGCAGCATGAGGACTCGGGGGCCTGCAGGTCCCACATCCCCCCAAGGTTGACCAGTTTCACATCTCATGTCCTTCTTCCTCCTGGTATCCCCCCCCAATCTCAGGGGTGGGAAGCCCCATTGTGGAGGCTAAATCATGATCTCCTGGTCAGGCCAAAAGGTGGGGTAATAGGGCTGGAAGAACCTGGCATGCAATCTGAATGGGCTACATCCCCAAAGTGCCAGCCAGAGGAGCACAAATAGAATTGAAAAATGAAAAATAAAAAACATTCCCCACTGGGACTTGAACCCAGGCCCCAACTACTGTCCTGGCTCTCTGCCACTGTGCTATTGCTCTATGTGGTTAGACAGAAGGTTTCTAGACAGAGATGCATGCTAATAACATAAACTGTAATAAAAAAGAAACATTTTTCACAACTGGCAACCAAACCCAGGCCCCTCCCACCTACTGTCCTGGTGCTCTGACACTGTGCTCTTGTTCCACATGGTGAGACAGAAGGTTTCAAGACAAAGATGCATGCTAACAACTGAAACTGTAGTGGGAAACAGAAAATATTCCTCACTAGGAATTAAGCTCAGACCCATCCTAACTACTATTCTGGTGCTCTGCCACTGTACTGTCATTCCACATAGTGAGGCAGAAGGTTCCTAGAGAGAGATTCATGCTAACAACATAACGTTTAGTGAGGCAGAGAAAATGTTCTTCACTAGCAAGCAAACAAAAGTCCCCTACCAAGTACTGTCCTGCTGCTCTGCCACTGAGCTACTGTTCTACATGGTAAGACAGAACATTTCTAGAAAGAGAGATGCCTGCTAATAACATAAATTGGAATGAGGAAGAACAAAATCTTCACAACTGGGAATCAAACCCAGGACTCCTTCAGCTACTGTCCTGTTGCTCTGCCACTATGCCATAGTTCCAAATGGCAAGACAGAAGGTTTTGAGAGAAAGAAACATGGTAACAATATAAACTGTAGTGAGATGGAGGCAATGTTCATAAGTGTGAATCAAACCCAGCCCCTCCCCCAAAAAACTATTGTCCTGGTTATGTGCCACTGTGCTATTGTTCAACATGGTGAAAGAGAAGGTTTCTAGAAAGAGATACATGCTGACAACATAAACTGCAGTGAGAAAGATGAAATATTCAAAACAGGGAATAAAACCCAGGTCCCCTGCCAACTACTGTCCTTATGGGGAGAGGAGTGATGCTTGATGACAACATAAACTGTAGTGAGAAGGAAAGAATGTTAATAACTGAGAATCAAACCCAGGCCTCCTCCAAACTACTATCCCGGGGCTCTGTCACTGAGCTATCATTCCATGTGGTGAGACAGACAGTTCCTAGACAAGAAATCCATGCTAACATCATGAATTAAAGTGAGAAAGAAAAATGTTCCCCAATGGCAATTGAACCGAGGCCCCTTCCAATTACTGTGCCAGTGATCTGCTACTGTACTATCTTTCTACATGGTGAGTAAGAAGATTTTCTGACAAGAGATGCAAGATATGGAAAAGCACATATTGCACTTAGGGTTGCCACCTGTCAGGTTTTTTACCTGGTGATCAGGTTTTCAGGGTCCCTATCAGGTAATCCGGTTTTGCTCTATGCTGGTCAGGTTTTTGAGCCATTTTGAGTGCTCACATACTTTAGAAACAAATTTTGTCATATCACTCATTGTTTCAGCTACATGTCCAGAATACAAACAAGTTCTGTTGTCAGTGTAGCCTTTTGTTTCTGAATGCAGTCACCCTGGGAGGTGTAAAGTATGGCCATTAACACCATTAGCACTTACTTAACCTAATCTTTTCCACTGCAGCAAAGCTGCCCCCACCTTTTGTAACAGTAACAGAGCCAGTTGTCCTCCATTTTCATTTGCTGGTAAACATTTTCATCTCTAACAGAATTTAGGCATTTTTAAATGTTTTAAATTATTTTTCCCACAAGAAAAAATATGGTAACTTCTTTGGCTTTGAAATAGTACTGTGGACAAGAACAGGAAATGGAGACAGTAAAAGATATAAAGTATGTATACCATTGTATGCTATTTACAGTATCCCCTTGTCTCCCCAGATCATATCTGTAAATGAGATTTCTTTTATCTCTGTATGTCTATCTGGTAAACCAATGTCAATAAAATCAATAAATAAATAATTAGGAAGAACCTGGGAAAGTAACTTTAACAGGCGCAGTACAGCATCTTAACATTTTTATTTCACTGCTGCTTTAAGTGTTGTCTTTTATTGGAGGAACAGTGCATGATGAGTCATGAAAAGGGGTTGGGCTAGGGGCGGAGCTTAAGATCCGGTTTTTGCCTCATTCAAAGGTGGCAACCCTAATTGCACTGACTGAAGAATCCCTGTCCCCATATGTAGCTTCAGTGGAGTGTAGTAATAAACTCTCACCAGCTTGAAATAATGCTTCCCACCAACTGACATTAAAATCTAAACAAGCCTTAAAATCTCAGCTGGAACTAATTAAGTTGACTAATTAGGTTGACATAGAAGTAACAGTTCAGTCTTCTGCAAATCTCCTTCAAACCTTGCTGAAACTCAATTATTGACATCAGCAATGACATCTAACAATTTCTTTCGTAGTACATAAATTGTGAGAAAGAAAAAAATGTTCCCCACAGGAAATCAGACTCAGGCCCCCTCCCAACTACTGTTCTCATGCTCTGCCACTGTGCTATCATTTCACATGGTGAGACAGAAGGTTTCTAGAGAGCAGTGCATGCTAACTACATAAATTGTAGTGAAAAGGAATAAAAAAATATGTTTCCCACTGGGAACTGAACCTAGGTTCCCTCTTGACAACTGTCTTGTGCTCTGCCACTGTGCTATCTTTCCACAAGGTGAGGCAGAAGGTTTCTAGAGAGAGATACATGCTATTTGAAAGCGCATCCTGCACTGAGTGCTGACTCCCACCACCACACACACACACACACAGCTGCAGTGGAATTTAGTAATAAACTCCCTGCCAACTTGAAATAATGTTTCTCACCTACTTGCATTCAGACTTAGACAAGCCTCAGCGTCTCAGTTGGAACTAATTATGTTTACTACAACGTAGAAGTAACAGTTCAATGTTCGGAATGTCTAGTTTAAACCTTGCTGAAACTGTATCACTGACATCACTAATGCCATCTAACAATTTCTCGCATTCTACATAATTGTAGTGAGGATGAAAAAATGGGCCATACTGGGGATTGAACCCAGGCCTGTGTTGGGCTGAAACTGTACACATAGCCTTAAAAGCCTAATCAGTGACATCATTAATGACATCATGCAGCCAAATCACTCAGAGTGAATGTATCCTTAAACTTGACTAAATGCAGAATAGAATACAGGTGACCACAAGAGGCGCTTTGCAAGCTGTGCTTGTTCTGGCATCTAAAAACTGAACAAATTCAAAATCAAATACATTTGACTTCTATATCTTTTATCACTGTACCTACCCACCCACACAGATACCAAAAACAATAAAATTAGTAGCTGAAGTAGCATTAGAAAAGCAGTTGCTTTGTAAGCAGGAAGCGGCTTTACAGTACATTAGAGTTCAGAGAAAAAGTTAGGAACTGTATAATATTATACAATGGCAAGAAATAATCTTGGACTGTGATTGGTCAATTTGGGGCTGGACCCATGGCATTATCCCAGCATATCGCCACAGATCCAGTCTCAGCACTGTGAACCAATATGGAGCACCATATGCAGCATGAGCATATGCTCTGTTTTTGCATCTCCTCTTAAGACACAAAAATATTTTTTCTACACTAATAAAAACATTCTTTAAAATTATTTTTTTTATTTTATATATAACAACAAGTCATTGTATAATAGGAATAATGCACTCCAGGGTGTGTGTCGTTTGGGATAACGCCATGCCTGGGGCATTGGAAGCACTCAGCCTGCAGCCTCGTGCCCAACCCCCCCAGGTGTGGCGTTATCCCAGCATGATACACACCCTGTCATGCATTATTCCTTTAGTAAACAACGCTGCACAGTTATTCTCACACATGAATAACAAATAGGATTTAGAACTTCTGCATAGTAAGATTTAAAAGCCTGTACTCAATTCACATAAGAATTGTTATATATTGTTACTAATTTGATCCACCGAGTCATCCCATTAGGCTGTTGCAGCATGCTCACTTAAGTGCCAGTAGTGCTCATCTGATGAAAATGCATTCATATTTTCAAAGAGATACAAAAAGACACATACTTAGTTCTCTAAACACAATTGAATAAAACCACTCATTATTATGTGAAAAATGCTATTTTATTCTGGCACAATGCTGAAATGAATCAATATGTAGATTATTTTGAGATATGAGCCAAAATCAAATAGCTTTTTTAAGTACCTTTCGAGTATTTTTACTCCATCACATTTAGAGGGGCTGCTTTGGTTAAGCTGCCTGTGTGCTATGAGAGTCTCTTTCCCTCTCTCTTACCCCTTAGTCAGTATCTCTTCAATGAGCCCATCTCTTCTGCAACTTCTTCTCCCCCATCCTGGATAGTCAGTGGTATAGCTAGGCAGGTCAGTGGGGTATATCTTTGGCTCTTGCTTCTGTTGTAAGGGGCCACCAAGAAGGCCCTCTGAACCAGCATGGGGCATCTTCTGTGCCATCTCCGCAAGTGATCCCAGAAATGTTTGCCATGGGGGATATCTTCAACTACATTCCGGCAAGTCCCATAGGGAAGGTTCAAACTGTTGCAGAGTCAAGTTTAAGACCTAGGAGGTCACAAGTGGGGTACCACAGGGGTCAGTCCTGGGTCCAGTACTTCTCAATATCTTCACCAGTATCATACAGTAGGAGAAGGAATACAGGGCAAGATGTGTCTCTCCACAGATGACACTAAGCTTTGAGGTAGGGTAGACAGTAAGAAGGGGTAAGGGATTTGCAGAGGGATCTGTATAGGCTGAAGAAGTGGTTCACGGTTTGACAGTTGAAATTCAATGCCAAAAAGTACAAGGATATACACATAGGGAACAAGAACCCCAATATAAAATGCTGGATGGGAGGGGTTTAGCTGGGCTTACTTCTGAGGAAAGGGACCTGGCAATCATCATAAGTAACTCCCTTAAACAATCCAGCCAATGTAGCAAGACCTACAGCAAGACAACCAGCATGTTTGGGTGCAAAGGGAGAGGTTTTGATGCCAGAAGGAAAGAGGTGTTACTAGCTCTGTATAGATCTTTGGTGAGGCCCTATCTGGAGCACTGCGCTATGTTCTGGAGCCCTCACCTAAGAAAAGGCAAAGACAAACTGGACATGGTGCAGTGTAGAGTAACCAAAGTGATTCATGGTCAGCAGGGCAGATCCTATGAGGATTAGCTTAGGGCACTGAACATATACTCACTGGAGGTCAGAAGGGAGAGGGGCAACATGATAGAGACCTTCAATTTCCTGCAAGCAGTGAACAAGGTTACGTACGAAGAACTATTCAACGTAGGGTCATGAGTGTAAGCTGATGTGTGGGGTGCAGGGGGGACTCAGAAAGTGTGTGATGACATTTTAGTTGACAGAGAGAGAGTGGTGGAAAGGTGGAGCAGCCTGCTGGATGAGGTGGTGGGCACAAAATAACAGTTATTGTTTAAGTATGGCTGGGATAGAATGCAGGGCTCAGTAGTTACTGGAGGGGGCAGCAGTAAGACTGAGTACAGGGAGGGGGCCAAAACTCCATCTTGAAAATAGGTCTCAGTGGAGGATAAGATAAAATGAGCAGGCTGGATGGACCGGTAGTCTTTTTTACTGTGGACGCTGGCTATGTTTCTGTTTCTTGCACATTGGAATGCCCCTGATAGAGCTGTTACTGGTGGCATACAGGGAATTGGGGCTCTGTTCACTGGGAATCCCCTCTGATAGCCATACCCTGTGGCAGTTTAAAAGATTGGGTCCAATTGATGGGGATCCCCCTCCTGTAGCCGCACTAGGTGGCAGTGTGAAAGACTGGGAGTGAAGATCACCCTCCAACAGCTGTACAGAGTGGCAGTTTGGAAGGTCAGGGGTTCCACTGATGGGGATCCTTTTATAGCCACACCATGTGGCAGTTAAAAAATTGGGGGTTCTGCTAATGGGGGTCACCCTCCCATAACCACACTGGGGGCAGTTGAGATGAATGGGGGCCCGTTGATGGGGTCCCCCCTCCTGCAGCTGCACTGGGTGTCAGTTTTGAAGAATGGGGTCCCGCTGATGTGGACTGTCCCTTCTGTAGAAGCACCAGGTGGCAGCTTAGAAGGCTGTGGTTCCCACTGACAGGGATCCCTCTGCTGTCATTGCATCAGGCAGCAGTTCAGAAGATCATGGTTCCCGCTGATGGGAATCCTCCTCCCATAGCTGTGTCAGGTAGCAGTTTAAAAGTTGTGAACCCTGCATATAAGGATCCCACTCTGGTAACCACACAGGGCAGCAGCTGAACAGATGGGGGGAATGCTGATTGGGATCCCTACAATAGTCACACACGGTGGCAGTTGAAAGGATAGGTGGGTGCTGATGGGAATTCCCTTCCAGTAGCCCCACCAGCCAGCAGTTTAAAAGATTGAGGGCCCAGCTGATGGGGATTCCCCTCTAGTAGCCACATCAGGTGGCAGCTTATTACATTTTTTTAATTTACATTTTAACCCTTTTTGGCACAGCTTACCCATCCCTCTGGTCATTCCCAGTCCCATCCATCTACATCTCCAGCACTTACCTCTGCATCCTGACTCCATGGCTTACCCCACATGGTGGGGCCTGATCTCAGCCAGGCATCATCCCCCATGGCTAATGCAGGGGAGACACCTTCTGTGGGATTGGAGTGACTGCCAGTGGAGAGCAGGGATCTGATGCACTAGCTATCATGTAGCTTGCTCTGAGGATTTTCAGTTTTTTTAGGCCCTCTCACCTCTGCATCACACTGTCAGTGAGTGTCCAGATCACCAAACTGAAGGCAGAGAGCTGCCAACACTACATGGGCACCTGCCATGCTAAGGCAGTTTCACTTCCAGCCTGCAGGTGGTGCTCAGAGAGTGAAAGGTGCAACACCATCCCTTGATTCTCGATGCCTCTGCATCATGCTTCAGACCCCACGGACCCAGCCATGAAGCAGAATCAAGGATTGAACCCATGTCTCCCATGTAGTGGAACAGTGCTCCACCAGCCAGCACCACCAGGCCAGGCCACTGGGTGTCAGTTTAAAAGATCAAGGATCCCACTGATATGGATTCCCCTTTGGTAGCTGGACTGAGTGGCAGTTTAAAAAATTGAGGGTCCCACTGATGGGGGATCCTCCTCCCTGAAACTGCACCTGGAAGATGTGAAGACATTTTAAAAGATCAGGGTCCCACTTCTGGGGATTCCCCTCCAGTAGCTGCACTAGGTGGCAGATTAAAAGATCAGGGATCTCAGTACTGTGAATCCCCCTCTCAACAGGTCCACCTGGTGGCAGTTGCAACATATGAGCTCACTTCTGGGTTCAGAAAGACAGCTGGAAATCAATTTGCCACCCAGCTACAGCAAGCACAAGGTACATGCCGTCTCATCACCACAGAGACACGTATGCACAGTGCATGTTGTTTGCCTGGTAGATTTTTTGATCACTCAGCCCATGATCCATAAGTTTTAATAGAGTGAGGGCTGTGATTTGTGCCATCTTCATAGGAATGAATGGGGAGTGAGCTGCCAAATAGTCCTGATAACTAGATTCTGCCAAATTCTTTGGCGTCTAAAAATCACATACACAACAAAGTGTGTTGTGAACTGTGTAAATTGTTGAATGCCTACGCTTTTGTTTTCTGTGGGGTGCATAGATTTATTTTTTCAGGTTTTCTGAATTTACAGAACATGCAGAGCATCCTCCACAGGTAAAGAACCCTTTGGGTCTAGGTGGGAGCCAGTTCAGGTACTGTATGGTGGTTTGTCACGAAAAATGACTTTGTACCAGGATATCTCATATTTTACTTGCCCAGATGTAAGTGATTCTCAGTAATTCAGAGAAAAGCCAAGGAATGGTGTAATGCAATAATATTGACCAATTTGTTTTAAAAATTCTACTGCTCTTTATTGCCAGACCATTTTATTGAAACTAATAATAAATTGTTAATTGCAACCTGTCAAACAAGTGTCTGATTGTGGGAGGAGCTGAAATAGGCTTGTCAGAGACAGGATTAAAAGTGGAGTTAACTGGGGGGGGGCGTGGCTTGCCAAGCAGCATGGTGCAGCTTAATTTACTTGGAGTAGACCTGGGACCTACATTCTACTGAATCCTACTTTCAGCATTATTGATGGATGGTATGTGTATTGCCTAACAGATTGAGGATGCTCTCAGCATCCGAAATATACTCAAATTGTTTGGGTCAAGTTAAAGAAATAGCAGTAATATAGTGTAAAAAGGAATTGAAGCACTTACCTTGAGGAGCACTGCTACAGTTGGCACTTGGACTTATGGAGTGACCAGGCCTCTTCTCTTCTCCTCGGGAGCTCAGAACAATTTTCAGCATGGCACTGCAACAAGAAGTGGTGATCGCTAATGAACTAGCTAACATCACTAATCACCTGAACAGAATTTTAATAGATAAAGCACAACTGAAGAAAGCTACAACTCAAACAAACTTAGACTTACAAGCCCTGAATACCAGAGTTACTGGGATGGAGCGCATGGTGCTTACCCAGGACAAAACCAGGGATGGAGTGCATGGGGCTTATCCAGGACAAAACCCTGCAAACACTTAGCAGCCAGAACAGAGACAATTCATCACAAATTAAATACCTTCTTCAGAAAGTGGACGATATGGAGAACATGGTCCGACGTAACAACTTGCTGATTGTCAGGGTTCCTGAAGGTGTGGAGGGCTGGGACATGTTAACTTTTCTAACAAACTTTCTGCCCCAGCTCCTGCAGATGAACAATTTGCCTAAACCCACCCTGGAGAGAGCACACCAGTCCCTAGCCCTGAAAATGAGAGAGGGGGATCATCCCCGCCCAATCCTATGCCACTTTCTGCAGTACCCGGTGAAGGAGCTTTACCTCTGGGTGGCCAGGGACAAAGGGACACTCGTGGGAAGGCCACAGAATCCTATTGTTCCAGGATTTCTTCCAAGACCTGTGTGGAAAGCAGCGAGCATACAGAGCTGTCAAGCAGGAGCTATATAATAGAGGCATTCAAGCATCTCTCTGCTACCCCTCAATGCTCCGAGTTGTGTTCAGTGGAGAATATCTCATTTTTAACACCCCACAACAGGTCCAACAATTCCTAGATGACACTGCTGGGGAAACTTCAGGTACTCCTCACCCACCTAAGCCACAAAGGACACTGGCCTGGAAGCCTCTCAGCCTGGTACGCATGGTTGCTGAAGCAAACGGGGGTACAGGACCATCAGAGCCCATGCCGTCTGAAGCATGGCAACAGGTCCAAAGGGGCTGCCAGAAAAGGAAGTCCACAGATGCTATAAAGAAGAGAGCTACCAGATCTAGAGCATGGTCGAGAAGCCACCAGAGCCGACTAAATCTCTTCAGCACCAGCTGTGCATCCCCAGCCAACATGCCAGTTAAAACATCTAACAGGTTTGAGCCACTTAGGGAACTCACCCCTACCTGCCTACAGATGTCCGAGCCAGTTGCCACTCAGTAGGAATCCGCCGTGTCTCTGGCAAGGGCCTCTGCAGAATGGACATCAGTGGCTCAGGAGTGGGCGGACTCCATGGCGGAGGACGAGGATTGTCTTGTGGCCCTCTTGACCAGCATCTTGCTGCCACCGGAGCACGAACATGCCGCTTATAAATGAGGTGCAGTAGTTTGATTATCTATGGATCTGGTACTGGTACTAGCTGTGTTTTCTCCTTATGGGTAACCCATGATAGCTCTATTTGACAGTGGCCTGCCTTTCACAGTTTGACAGTACTGAAATTAGCAAACGCAGCTGCAGGCCTCTGGTAGAGCTGGAAGGATTGTACCACTAGGTTCCCCTCCATGAGGCTTAGTTGTTAAAGCCACAAGTGGCACATGGAGCTGGATTTCTTTTTTTACAACTGCAGCTGTGGATCAGGGCCTTCATCTTATCAGAAATGGGCTCAAACTCACTGCACCTGGAAGGGAAACGCATGTTTGCTATACCCACCCCCACGTTGTATGCTGGGCCAAGGGAAGGAATGTACTTCTCTTAGTCCTTATCTCATTTGTTAGGCTGGAATATGTGGGGTGCTAGTAGGGGGCCTTATGGTGATTTCAGTAATATTACAGCTTGTACTTTCCTTGGCACCTGTTGCGCTGCTTTCAAATGTTATGTGTCTTGCTAGAGGGGTGGTTAAGAATAGGACTGTCAGATGGGTAGAATACGCTGGATATCAAGTGAGGTCCTGGTCTTAGAGAGGTGGCATGGATCGAGGGGAGGGCATGATTTTCCCTCTGAGTGCTGTCACCTCACCCTCTCTACCTTTGCTCCACCCTTTGGCACCGATATGGGGCTGGTCATTAGAGGGGTGAAGAGACGACCGCTCCTTCCATGACCCCCCAATTCACTAAAACTTACCTCAGCCCAGGCAGCATGCAGGTAATGGGGGCATTTGCTGACCCTGACCTACAAGGGTACAGGTGCTATGACCACAGCCAACCACTCAAGTGTAGAGTACCCTCACTCTGGGCACACACAGCGCTAGGGATTGAGTGCATCCTTGATGCAACCAGGCAGAATTGCGAGCATCCACATGGCTGTCTGCATCATACAGGTTCCCAGATTTTCTCTGCCACATAGGGTGAGTCTAAAAAGGAGTGCATCCACAAAGGTGTACTTTGACAGGTCGGCTCTCTTAAGTGATCCTGCCCCTTGTAGTTACTAGGGTCATTGGCAGTGAAAGAACCCGCTTGGACCATAGTCTGGGAGTCTACAGGGTAAAGCTTCTCCCCTGTGGGGGTAACACCATATTGAAGTGTATTAGAACTGTGTTTAGGCTTTGTATGTTCCTTTCTTATATAAAAAAGCTGACCAGGGCACTGTGTGTGCCCCTGGAAGGGAGGGCAAGAAATGTTATTTCTGAAGAAATTCAGCTGTATGTGCATGTACAGGTATGTACCACTGCAGAGAGTAAGAGCAGGCAGGTAGTTCGATGGGACTGGGTAACTTGTGTGTTAGTGACCATAGTTTTGGAGGAGCGAGGGGGGCAACCAGGCAAGGGGGTTTCAAGCATGCAGAGCTCAGTGACAGGGAAAGGCCCAGACAAGATGAAACAAGATGGGAAGGCAAGGTAATTACTCTAGCAAATTTTGATGATGGATAGCCCTGATATTGTGAACACCACCTCATGGAATGTGAGAGGGCTTAACTCACCAGTAAAGCGGAAAAAAGTGCTTGCCCATCTGAAAAAAATTAAAAACCCAAATTGCCTTACTGAAACTAAGTTGGTTAAAGCTGAAGCCATTAAGCTGAAAATGAGTGGGTGGGTGGGATGGGATGTGCACAGTGTCTCTAAATCAGCAAAAAGGGGGATGTCCATCCTAGGGCATAAAAATCTCCAGTGGAAATTGGTAGACACCAGGGCAGATGGCCAAGGGGGGGTGGGTGCTGACAAAATTAAAAACTCCCAAGGGTACCCTGGTTCTGGCTAACCTATATGCCCCAAATGACGATCAACCAGACTTTATAGACGGGTCATCCCAGGCAGTACTCAACCTGGCCTCAGGGGACAGTGATATCATAATGGGAGGGGATTTTAACCTTACCCTGGAGTATATATTACATTGCTCTAATTCAAGACCAGAGCCCCACTCTGGAGCACTGCAGGCCTTGTGTAACTTTATGAGTCTGCACCAGCGGATGGACATTTGAAGGTCAAGTCAACCGGCAGGCAGAGATTACACATATTTCTCTGTTGCCTGGGGAATGGCCAGTAGAACTGACTTTTGGCTCACTTCCACAGGGAAAACTTCTACCTTCCTGCAGATGGCTATAGCCCCCATATATGTATCAGACCGAGCACCCATCATGCTCACTTACTGGCTAGGCCCACCCAAGTCTAAATCCACCCAGTGGAGACTGGACCCCCTACTACTTCAAGACCCAGACTTTAAGGGATGACTCCAGACAGAGTCACAGCATTATTTTAGGGACAATAAGCCTGAGTCAGCCTTGCTTGAAGGTATATGGAAAGGTTACAAAGCTACCATGAAAGGGAAGATAATCAGTTATGCCTCCCATAGGAGTTAAATCAGGGAAAAAAGAGTAGAGAGTCTCGAACGAGGTTTGAAAGAGAAAGAAGCCATTTATAAAGCTGACCACAGACAATTATAAAATCCTTCTTTGATATATGAAATCATGTCTCTGACAATAGAGCTTAACACACTGGCCACGCGCAAGGCGGAGCTCTAACTGCAGAGGACCAAATTTAAACACTGGGCACATGGGGAAAAAAAACAGCAAACTACAGGTGTATTGCCTGAAGAAACAGCAGGCAGATCGACATATAGCGCAGCTAGCTGACTCCAAGGGCACTAAGGCCACTGCCCCGCAGGAGATCAATGCCATCATGACAGCCTTCTATAAAGACCTATATGCCTCACACATACTCTGGAACAAACAGGCTTATGAAAATTTTGTAGCAAACCTCCCCCTTCCCAAGCTCTGAGATTCCCAAAGGGAGCTGCTGGAGACACCCCTGACTCAGCAGGAACTTAAAATAGCCATACTGGCAATGGCTCCTCACAAATCACCCAGAAGTGACAGGTTTCTGACTGACAACTACAAGCTCGTCATAGACTCAGTAACCCTCCCTATATTAACAATGCTGGTGTCAGTACACAGTCAAAAAAATCTCCCCCCTAACCTCAGTGAGGCCATCATTACGGTCCTTCCTAAAGAGGGCAAAGATCCCTCAAACCCAGCAGGTTAATGCCCCATTTCCTTAATAAATGCAGATGCCAAAATCCTTGCAAAAGTACTGGCTACGAGGCTGGAGCAATGTCTCCCTTCACTGGTGCATGCATCTCAAGTGGGCTTTGTAAAGGGTAGGTCTAGTGCAGATCACCTGAGGGTGTTGGTTACACTGATTCAGCCTTCAGGCAGTGTTCCCACTCAGGCAGCAGCAATAGCAGTTGATTTTGAAAAAGCTTTCAACTCTGTGGAGTGGGAGTACTTGCACATGGTGCTATATCAGGGTAACTTTCGGGATAAATTCTTGAATCGGATACAGACTCTCTACAGGGCCCCCACGGAGTGACTCTTAACAAATGATGTCCTCTCTGCACCCTTTCCACTATATAGAGGGACCAGGCAGGGCTGCCCCTCTCCTCACTTCGATTTGTGCTAGCTATGGAACCAATGGCAGCGGCACTCAGGGCCTATTCTTTTATTCAAGGTTTGGAAGTGGAAGGTTCTGAATTCCACACCAAACTTTATGCGGATGATTTCTTGATACTCACTAGAGATGTGGGAGTAAGCCTCCTGCACATCCTGGGCATCCTCCATTCCTTTGTTGGTATTTCAGGCCTGCGGATCAACCTTAGTAAATCTGAAATACTCCCCTTGAATAAAGTGCCTTTTCCTCCGGAGGTGCTATCGTCTGGTCTGACCTGTGCTAATACAGGGATAAAATACCTGGGGATACAGATTTCTAAGAATGTCCATGGCTTAATCCCGGCAAACCTCAACCCCCAGATTTGCTCCTTACAAAATGAGGTAGAGAGAGGGAAGCACCTGAACCTCTCTCTGGTAGGCAAAATATAAGCCATTAAGATGATGGTAGCCCCTAGAATCTACTACATCCTGGTACACTTCTCGGAACATATCCCTAAAGTGTAGTTTGACAAAACTGACAAAATACTGAAAGTGTTTCTATGGGACACCGCCAAACCAAGATTTAGTTGGACTAAGCTAAGAGCCCCCAGAGATAGAGGTGGGTGGAATCTACCGAACTTCTAACAATACTCCCTTACTAATATAGTGAGTGTTTCTAACCATATGTTCCAAGGGCTCAAGGAAGAGTCACCTCTACCATTATGGGTTAACACAGAGACATCCATACTTGATGTGGCGCTATGCCTTCCGACCTTGCTCATGAAGAAATACACATCCTGGCTTACTATAAAGGCCTCACACAACACTTTCCAAAAAGTAGGGATGAGAACTCAGAAATGTGTACACCTAGGTGGGTATACCCCGATGTGGTTCAACCCTGATATACTGATCGAGGGAAAGCCACTGGACTGGCCATCCTGGAAATGCTGTGGTTTACTAAACGTAGTTGACATATTTGATTCAGATGGTGACGCAATGTTATCCTTCTCCCAGCTCCAGATTCAGTATGACATCCCGAAAGGGGATTTCTGGAGGCATCTCCAACTCAGGAGTGCAATCAGAGCATGGAAGGCCCATAGCTGTAACTGTCAAGCCCATAAAGGTAGAATGGGTCCAAAATTAGACCCCCTTCCTCTGGGTCACTGAATAGCAAAGCCCAGGGGGCTTACAGGTGTCCTGAGAGACATGATGACCCAAGAGGCCTCAGACCCCTCACATTCCATTAAGTGTAGATGGCTGGAAATGCTGTCCAGAGGGATCACTGCTGCAGAATGGGCAGGGTGCTGGAGACTAGCGCAGGCAGCCTGCAAAGATCAGAAGAGTGTATTAATCCAAAAGAATATACTCCACCTTTCGTACCGCACCCCGCTGATTCTTAAGAAAATGGGCTTGCTAATCTCGGATGAATGTTGGTGGTGCGGTAGTGCAGGTGCTGATCTGCTCCATATCTTGTGGAACTGTCCTGCCATTGGATCCTTTTGGGACTCGGTCCTAGAGGAATGCAAGGAAGTACTCCAAGCTGACATTTCATCCTCTCCAGCCCTGATACTGCTAGGGATTCTAGAGCTGGAAGTCGGACTGAATAAAAGCCAAAGTTATTGGTTGATGCAGGCCACCATAGGCGCAAAGTGTTTACTCCTAATGAGATGGAGAACCACAGGGGTTCCAAACATGAGTGAATTGTACAAGGCAATGGAAAATGTGGCCATTAACTCGAGGCTGCTGTATTTCTCGATATAAAACACAGGCGCATACTATAGAGTATGGGGCCCATACCTGTCCTATTTGACGCACAGAAGTCAGGCCCGAAGACTGAATGGAGAAGAGACCTCCTAAAACCCCCCATAGGGGACAATGTACCCTGATTTGGCTCTAAGTTAATCAATACAAGTGTTCTGAGCTCATGACTGTCTCCCTCTAGAAATTTGCAAGATACCCCCATACACAAGCCTGCCATATCCTAGCCTTGACACTACTGTCTGACCTGTGCACCTGCCTAAACATAAGGTTACCATATAAACTGCTAATATGTACCTCTCTGTAGATATAAAGTGTGCTCTAATATGACCCAGACAGCTTTTCTCCATGCATGATCTTTGCCAACAGTAATCATTGTAATTTGAAACTATCAATACCTGTACCTGTGTGTAACACTGTCAATGTTGTTGTTAAGACATATGTAAACAGTTTTGTTGCTCAAGAAAAATTAGTAACTACAAAAAAAAAGTGGAGTTAAAGGGGAAGTCTCCCATAGTTTCACATCCATATTTTCCCAACTCCTTATGTGTAACTGTTGTGTGCCTCCTCCAGTTGACAGCATTCCTATTGCAGTCCAAATCTAGATTATAAATAAAAATATACAGCCCCCAGAAGTTATCAATGTGTTTGTCCTCCATTTTACCATCAATGCTGCTGGAGGATGATGTCATCAGAGCAACAGATAATGGTGCTGCACTAAATGCTGTTCCATCAGTAAACAGAACCCACAATGTTTGGTTCCCCACTTGAGTAATGGAGGAACCCATTAAGTGTTGTGCACATCCTGAAGTGCAGGTCTAATAGGGACTAGGACCATATGAGTGTGATGCAGCACTGATTTGACATGTATACAGTATGCCTATAAGGAAGTGCCTGTATGTGTTGTGTTAATGTTTCTGTTAGCAAAAACAGTTTACCCAATACATTACTCTGGGTACAACAAGAGTCTTAAGTTGCATTATATAGCTGTTGTATTATGTTCTGTGTGTGTTAGCATTCTCTGTTTTGAGTGACACCAGCAGTGAGACACAATCTTGCAAAAATGCCCCTTTCCCTTTGTAACTGGGCAGTGAGTGATTGGATGGCTGATGTAAGCAATAAAGAGTTCAGCTATAACAAGGAATAGGTTACCAGGACAACATCAACTGCAGCATATGGAAGAAGGATAATCTAGTGGTTAAAGCATAGGCACAAGAACTGGGAAACTCTGGTTCAAATCCTACTAAAGTCCCTTACTCTTTAACCCCTAACAAGTTCCCCTAACCTCCTTGGGAACTGTGATAGCCCCTCAGGTCCATGACTTTAAAAGTGCCCCCATTCCCATTATAAATCATTAGCAGTGATGTGAGAGCTACAGCATTTCACTTTAATGGTACTGAAAACAACATGTGGCAGCCCCCCCTGCTTTGTAATGCCAGCATTTGAAGTAGGATGTCCCTCACAAATCAGATGCTACACTTCAGCTGTTGTAGGTAAAGAAACTAATCAGTCTGTGTTTGTAGTACTCTGTATTTGCTTAGCTCATTCCTCCCATGTCATATGCATTCTGTCTTGATATTTCCGGTCAGAAACCCAGATGTAAGGAGCATTTGAAATGTAAAACAATACACTTTATAAAGTAAGTGATCTAGCTCTCCACTTTCAGGCTGCTGAAAGGGGGGTTGCATAATTTGTGCAAAGGAGGAATTCAGTCTTGTGTGATCCTTTGGGAAACTGCTCAGGCCTACCTTGTAAATGAATCTTCTCAAGGGTGTTCACCTGGTGCAATGCTGATTGACTCATTGACTGCTAAACTGACTGTTTGATTGTCTGATTGACTCATTCTTTCTACTGTATTCTACAACATGTTGCAACTGTCTCACAGAGAGAAATGAGCAGTACACAGAACAGATTCTGTTTCCTGTGAATGAAATACTATTAGATGTATTATTTGCTCTACACATGCAGTATTAAGGCTACAAGTACTACTCCCTGTGTGAGTTGCATGACAGAACTGTCTTAAGCCATTGCAAACAAACTAAAATCAGGATAGACAGCATTGATACCCTTATGTGTTCTTCTGCGCTGTTGCTGTAGTGTCATCAGGGAATGGGAGGGGCTGTATTATAAGTGACCCATTTGCAAGTAAATGGAGGCTTGCTTGACATTTTACTACCTTGTGTCAGAGCCTCAAACTCTAGATATGTGTTCCAACAGCTGACATGACTGATCTCTTATTGATATATGTACAGTAAGTGATGTAATGTACTGTATAATAAATACATCAGACATATCCAAATCAGAAATATACAGTAGTCTTCTCCTTTAACTATGGGCTCTGCTGTTGGAGGAAGGAGAAACTAGAGCAGCTAGCCAACACCAGAAAAAGTTGATTTATTTCATTTCATACCAAAAGCAGCAGCATGTATTAGTCACTATGTGATTTTTTTTTTGTCTCCAATAATGTTTTCCTATCAAAAACATAAATATATCCATTTTTATGTTGGGTTGTGCAATTTCTACACACACTCATAACTTCACCAATTTTTACAATTTTCTCTCCAGATTTTCAACATTGCCATTTTTTCCCACCTCCTTATGAACAGTATAGCTGTCATTTTTCACATTCTTCCTGAAATGTGTTTTCACACTTGTGGCACAGAATGGCACTGTTTCTGTGGGAAATCAACTTTTGGGACAGATTAACAAAATCACAGTGTCACTGTTCCTGAGGAGAGGTCAAAAATGCCCATGTTGAAAATTTGGTGAAAAAATTCCAAAAAATGATTGCGTTACAGGTGTGCGTTAGCAGTTTCTACGCATCGCTCGTAATTTCTGCCAGTTTTCATATTTTCATTCAAGATTTTCAACATTGCAATTTTTTCACACCACCTCATGAACAGTACAGCTGCCATTTTTCATATCCTGCCAGAGATGTGTTTTCACACCTGTGGCACCAAATGGTGCAGTCACTGTGCAAAACCACCTTTCGGGACTGAATAACAAAGTGATAGTGCCACTGCTCATGAGGTGGGATCACAAAAAGCCCATTTTTGAAAATTTGGAGCAGAAATACCAACAAATGGCTGGGCATTAGGGTTTCCAACCATAATGCCCTACTCTGTAGAGACTGACAGGCATCAGGGGTGTGACTTGGGATCATTGGCCGTAATGCTCAAGCAATTCCACCCCCACCCTGCAGTCAGTGACAGAGGTTGAGGTGTGCCTTGGGGTCTTCGGTCCCAAAGTTCACCCCATTCTCTTATACCACACCCAAATCAGCAAATGTCTTATTTGGTATCCCTGAAATACCTGTCTGACTGTTAAGTTCAAAACTGGGAGAAGTGCAGGTGTGGGTTTGAGCACACCATCATCTAGTAAGTCCATTACTAAAGTATCAGCTGAGGAAGGTCCTGCTCTGTGAATTAAACATTAATTATCTATTGTAAAATTAGGGTTCAGATACAGGGGTTGGGATATATCTTTTGTTTGATCATACTTGAGTGCTGTACATAGTTGGGAGTGGACTTTAACAGATACTTTTATGATATCACATTTGATGAATGCAGAGCAAGTTTGGGGGGAGATATATACCAGGCTGAACGAGGAAAAGACACTTTGGTGAATCAGATAGCATTCTATTTGCAACCAGGCTGGTACAAAAGAGGGATAATTCTACGGGATTGTAGAAGGCATCCATTTCATGTATTTGGTTGTATGGCTTGCCATGTAGTAGTGGAAAAAATTAGGGAAATGGAGGCCTCCTTATTGCTTAGGTGCTCCAAGCCTAATGTATGACCGTCTTGTTTTTTTTTTCTGCCATGGAAACTGGGAAATTATCCTGCGGAGGTTACGGAACCAGGTCCAGGGGAGGTAAAAGTTGAATATATTTTAAGGATAGAACACCCTTGGTAAGATGTTCATTTTCATTATGCTGATTCTCCCCAGCAGTGAAAGGTATAGTGGGGCCCTCCTGTTTAGATCCTGACTTACAGTGGCAAGGAGAGAATCTAAATTAAGTTTTTAAGAATTAATTAATTAATTAATTTCAAAGGTCTTTTTTCTTATCTTTTTAAATTAATTAATTTAATTAATTTTTAATTTAAATGGGGTTTTTGTAGCCCAGCAACCTAGGATTGACAGGCATGCAGGTTTAATGGCATAACTGTGTTTTTTTCTCTGTTTAGCTTATAATTGGAAACTGCCCCATAAGAATCAATTATATCTAGGACTGCAGGAAGTATCTGCTTTATGTCTGCTATATGCAATAATATATCACCTACATAGGTAGATAGGCACAGATCAAATCCACTAACTTGGATGCCTTTTATACGGGGTGAAGTTTGAAGGTGGTATAGCAGGGGCTCTAGGTACAGGTTGAAAAGTATCGGGGAAAGTGGGTACCCGATTGAAGATGGAATAGCTTCGAAAAAAAAACATTGCAGTATATTTTCGCTGTGGGGGATGTATAGAGGATTTTAATCCGGTCTACGTATTTCTCTAGGAACCCGAATTAGCCCAGTACTGCAAACAAGAATGACCACGATACTCTGTCAAACGCCTTCTCTGTGTCCAGAGATACCAGAGCCATGGGCGTAGGTGCATGTCTGAATGCAGAGAAGACGTGGAACAATTTCCACAGATGGTCAGAAGAACGGCCTGTAACTAAACCAACCTGCTCAGTACTGAGCAGGGGAAGCCAAACCTGTGTTAGTCTGGATGCAAATATTTTTACAAATTACTTATCATCATAATTCATGAGAGATATAGGTTGGTAATTGGTTACCTTATTTTTGGGTCTATTGGGTTTAGGGAGCACTATAATGAGTGCCTCTAGAAGGGTAGTATCTGAAATACCTGTATCACAGAAGTAATTGAAAGTTTTGGAGAAGTAGGGGGGAGATCTGGTCCTCGAAAACTTTATAGAATCGGGGAGGAAATCCATCTGGCCCTGGGGCTTTTTCATCGGGAAGGGAGCATATAGCCTCCGGGAGTGCTGAACAGGAAATTAAAAAAAATTAAAATTATTGTTGGGCCTCTTCAAGACATGGCAATGTAATGTTGTTTAGATAGTCACTAATATCAGTAGGCGAGGGGGGATGATTGGGGAGGGCATATAGAGATTCATAATAATCATGGAATTCCTGGACATCTCCTTTGGGGAGGTGAGAAGAGTGTCATCCTTGAGTGAATTAAGGGCCGTTACCAATCTGGATTCCTCCTGCCTCTTTAGTCTGAGGGCCAACAAGTGGCTGGCCTTCTCCCCTTGTTCTATGTAGTGGGCATGTATTTTAAATAATGTGTACATAGCCTGCTCCTTTAAAAGATCAGCATACTGGCTCCGGATCTGGGCTAATTGACGGAGGGTATCCTTACTCGGATTAGAAGGCAGTTGTTCTTCTAGTTTCTGGATCTGACCAATAAGAGAGGCGGAGAGGCCTTCCCTCTTTTTTTCCGGATTGAAGCTAACCGGATATATTCCCCCCTCAATACACACTTTAAAGCACTCCCGATTTTGTCTACTTGAGGGAGGGACTTTTGGTTAAGGGACAAGAAATCCTGTATCTTTTCTTTAAGGGACTCAACAATAATCGAGTCATGCAGCATCTGGGCATTAAGCTTCCAGGAGTTGTCCTTAGGCACACTACATGGAAGAGAACCTTCCAGCCATATTGGTGCATGATCAGATATGGTCCTTGGGAGCATGCCACATCCTATAAGCCCTGTTAGAATGGAGTTATTCACCAAGAAGTAATCAATCCTCGATAGGGATTTATGGACGGGGGGAAAGAAGGTATATCCCTTGACATCAGGGTCACACAGGTTATGGTTCACCATAAACTCCTGCAATGCAGTTGGGACTGGGGAGAAATATTTCATCTTGTGAGCAGGAGACTTATCAAGAGCAGAGGAGTACACAAAATTCCAATCCCCTGCTAGTATCATAGGCAGTTTGGAGAGCAATCCTAACACTAATGACAGGCCAGCAAAAAATTCAGGGGTGGCTATGTTGGGGCCATAAATAGAAGCCAGTATTACCTCCACGTAATTCAGAATGCCCCATAAGAAAATACAGTGACCTTGCGGGTCCGCTACACACTGCTTCATGTTGAATGGTGTGCTTCTATTAAAGAGGATAGCTACCCCTCTCTGGGCTGTGACATTATCAGCAGCAAAGACCTGCCCAATTTGGCACCTTCTAAATAATGCACCCTCAGTTTCCAGCAGGTGCATCTCCTGAAGGAAAGAGACATTGCTATGCAGCGTCTCTAGATGCTTGATTATTTGAATCCATTTAACCTTATTCCTGGCTCCTTTCACATTCCATGAGGTGTACCTTATCACCATACCAGGACTTTATTTGTAACCAGGAGCAGGGCCATACATTCTAGTCTCATTCCCAAAACCACCATAATAACTAATCTCCATGCTCTTTTTAACATCTAGAACGATTGAGGTCTTTCTGAAGTTCCATACACAAGGAGGATCCATGTGCTCCACCACCCCCTTCCCCTCAAATCTCAAACCATTACATACAACCCCCAAAAACATTTTAACCCCCAATGAACTAACTAAATTCTTATCTCCCAGTCCTTACAACTGATCTCCAGTAGCTGTCGGTTGCAATATACTTATACCTCCGGTCAGGCTGATGCCGTGACAGCTCCCCGCCCCCCAAGTGATACAACTGAGTCAACCACTGCTTAGCAAAGGAAAAAAAAGACTATTTAAGAGTCCTATAAACAAAAAAGATCAAGGTGTGAGCACTGGTCATTTCTGACTTCATGATAGTAATTATACTACCTTCCTGAAGTCCCCCGATATGTTTACCAGAAAAGTCCACAGCATGAACCAGAGTCAACAATTAACTGCAGGATCAGTATAGTTCCCTTGGGTTGCTGGACTAGTCCCTGAATCACAGCCAACATGTAATCAAAGTTTAACGAACAAAACCTGAAGCCAGAGGTAGGGTAGGCAGAACCCAATGTACAAATGAATGCGATCGGTCCTCCACAACCATCCGCAGAAGGTCCCAGTCATATCACCACCCCAACATTCCTTTTAAAATTAGAAGCATTTGAATGTGTCTGGAGCCAGGACACCCAGTCACTTAAATGGGTCAGGGAATAATTTCTTAAGCTCCGTAGTGGCCTTGTTGAGTGATTCAAAGGATAGCCATCTCCCCTCATGGTGGACTTGGAGCACCGCTGGGTAGTGCATCCTGAATTTGATGTCAGCGGTGATGATCTTCGCAACCAGGGGATTCATTTTGGATCTCTTCTGCCCCACTGATAGGGGAAGATCTTGCGTGATTTTTAACTTCTTGTTTTCCCACTGTATTTCCTTGGTCTCACGAACCCTCTCCAAGATGTACTGCTTATCTAGGTAGTTGAAGAGCTGGAATAACATGGGACATGGGGAAGAGCCTGGAGGTGGGGTGGGCCAGAGGGAGCGATACACCCGCTCAACAAGGTAGTTGGGGCCATTCAGAGATGGGCCCACTATCTTATGACACAACTTTTGAGTGAAGAGTATGGGATTTGTGCCCTCCTCCACTTCAGGTAGGCTCAGCACCACAAGATTATTCCTCCTCTAGTTTGTCCTTGGCCTTTCTGAGGCATTGGCACATAGTGGCCACATCAGGCTCTACTCTGCTTCTCCAGTCATCAAGGGAGGTAATCCTAACTTCATTTTCTCCAGTTCTCAAGGTAAGCTGCTGCAGGGCGGATTTAAGTGTGTGCAAATTGCCCACTACTGCATGTAAAGATTCTTTAATGGGCACAAGGCCTTCAAAAAAGGTAGCTTCAGTGAGAGGGGCCTGGGGAGTTGGTGTACTTTCTTCCCCAGCCTTCGCTGCTTTGGCCTTCTTTGTGGGCTTGCTTTTAGCTGAGGATTGCCGCGGTGTGTGCTTCGGATGTTGTGGCTTCATCTCCGCATCCATGTGGTATGGACAATAAACAGAGAGATTGTAAAGTAGCACAGAATAACTTTTGTGCCTGTTGCCCAGCTAGTAAACGCGATTGAGGTGCTAAGAGAGAGGTTTTATTCGGAGGGGTTACGGAGCTGTACACCGTGCATCCTACTTGGCAGCCATCACAAATGAAAGTCCCAGAGATTTTTAAAATGTTTGAGTGGCAGCCATTGTTAATAACATAAGTTATTAATAACAAAATAAGCTATATAAGCTGTTTTACAAACATCTGAGTAACATACACTGAGGATTACATTGTGGATGTCAGAAATATAAAAAATTCTTTAATTCATTTTTTTGCTAATGAATACTGCTGCTTTAAAGGGTCTGCGTGAGTAAACAGGTAGAAGTAAGTGTTTTGGGGGCAGTATTTTGGGGCTTTAAAAAAAATCTTCAACTCTTATTAGTTAGGAAAGTGAACCTATCTAGGAGACTATTTGCAGCATCTTTTGGGTTGAGTGGTTAAATACAAACCGTGAACCGGGTGTCTGATTGAGGGAGGAGCTGAAGCAGTCTTTGAGGAGACAGGGTATTTAAGCCCCGTCCCTGTGAGCATTACATCACATGGTGTCACATCATGTGAGTGACACAGAGTAGGAGTGGGGAGCATGCTTAAGGCAGCAGTGCATGATAGTGGTGAAAAATGTTGACCCATACTTTTTTACTCTATTTTTGATTGCCTCTTATCTCCTGACTTGTATGATAACTGTCTCCATTCTGAGTCTGCTTTACTACTTTTTTCCCGTGAAATAATAAAAGGAGTGCTCCCTTGACTAGGTTTTCATTAATATTTGCAGCTGTTTTCCCATAATGTCATGGAGCACTGTCTGCTGCATTATAATTCATTTTAGTCACAACAGACATGATTTTAAAGAACTGATGTGCAAAAACAGCTGAGATAAACAGCTGAATACTGATTAAAACCTGGTCCAAGCCATATTAAAAGGAACTCTCCTTTTATTATTTCAAATGTGAAAATAAGTACTAAAGCAGACTCAAATTGCAGAAAGAAGGGTATCATATAAGTCAGGAGATAAGGAGCAATCTAAAACAGAATTAAAATAATAGGTCAAAATTTTCACCTCTATGTTGCACTACTGCAGGGTATTTGTAGGTGCTTTTGCAGTTCTGCGGGGAACTCTGAAATATTTAAATAACTCTTAGTACCATTGTAACTAGCAAGGCAGGTTGCACAAGGAATCCTAGAGATACACTATCTGGGGTAGCATAATACTGAAATTCATAGTGCTTAATTGGGCAACCATGTTCTTGGTAAATACTGTTGTGTGGCTAACTCTCTATCTAGGGCAGGGTGTGATACAGAGTAACCAAAGGGTCCAGGCAGAAGTAGACAGAAAGTCAGAACCATGAAGTTATACCATTACAAATAAAACCCAAATAGATATTTCTACAGGGGACTGACAGGCAGTATGGAGCTTAAGTATAGTAAGGAGTTAGCTGCAGGGACTGTGGGGCGCTCATCTCCAGGTCTATGCTCTGAAGAAGAAGACACTGCTCTGTATGCAGGCAATTTGTGGAGCTCCAGGCCAGGCACAGATGACAGCAGCAAGGGAGGAGTTATTCTTGCTGTGTCACTGGCTGAGATGTTACCCTCATTCACACCCCACACTACTGCTACCCCAGAGGCTCACTGGTCTTTGGGCTGGAGGAGGTGGGGGGGGAGAGGGGGTGGCAGAGGCAGTCACAAGGCAGTTGTACAAACTCACTACATCTCTACAGCAATTTGTTTTGCAACACTGGAGGAGACACAACTGCCTGATTCCTCCAGGGGGACTCCAAGCAGGTTGGGAGGAGTAAGCAGGAAAACTGGCACTCAATGGTTAGAGCAGGTGGAAGGTAGCAAGGAGTATCCTAATTGAAGGGGATTCTATGATTAGATGTGTGTAGAAGGGGGTGGAAGGAGGGGGAAAAGGGAAGGGTGGTGGTTAGATGCCTTTCTAATATATCAGCCATTAAGGACATGGATAAGATAGGGAGGATGGAAGGAGAAAAGGAGGGTGAGCTTGGGGTGCTGTTGCACATAGGTACCAATGATTTGGCAAACCAGCCTATGGAGGCTCTGAAGCACAACTTTCAAAGGCTGTAGGAGAGAGTGAAGGCACACTCAGCTTCTCTGTCCTTATTCAAGGTACTTTCTGTGTGGGATGGGGGAAGGGGCATGGGTAGAGTGAGAAAGGAGGAAACTAAGGAATTTACTGGTGGTTAAATGGATGGTGTCAGGAGAGGTGTGGGTCACTGGGTTTTTTTCTGGGACAGGAGGTTTTTCAATGGTGATAGCCTTTACCTGACAAGATGGGGGCTAGTGTGCATGGGCAAAAGGATGCCTGCATTGGAAGACATTTAAAGTAATTTAGTCACATTCCGAAAAATGCCTTTTTCACATAGTATGCCATTGCCACCCGTGCTTCAGATGCTGATGCTGTAATTTGTTTTGTAAAAAAAAAATCTGTTATAGTCATTTTTTTGTATGTTTTTTTTTTTTCCACGTGCCCTCCAGTTTTCTGTGTGTGGCCACACACCCAGAATGATGTCATGCAAGGGAACTGTCAATGTTTTACATACAGCAAAAAAGAATTCTGGGTAAATTATGACGTTGACTTAAATGCTCATTACTCAGAGGTGCAATCCCTTATTTAGATAGTGGAGGCTGCTGAATAGCACCTAATATGTAGAGATATAACCTAGTTCTAGAGAAGCTTGAAGAAGCTAAATACATGTGCACATAAGCAGACTAGGTGGGCCATATGCTCTTATCTGCTGTCAACATCTATGTATTTATATGTATGTGTATATATATATATATATATATATACTGTATATATAGCAAGGTTCTGTGGGTACAGTGCATAGCTGATTTTTCTGTTTCCCTTATCAAAGGGCAGTCTCCTATGTCGGCAGTGTTCACAACAGTACAGTCGGTAGAAAAGTTTCTGGAAAACTGTTTTTGTGATGCAGAGAGGCCGAAAAGATAATTTGTCAGTCTGTGCAGATGTTGTTTGACTTTTACTACCTGCTGGTGAGGTGACAGGTTTGAAGTGGCAGCTCCTGTCAGAATGTGGGAGAGTGATGATACTTTTCTATTCTTATGTTATAGGGCCTGAATGACTATAAGTAGTTCAGCAGTGTAATTATGGGTCAGACTACTTTTGTTTTTTCTTTAGTGTCCAGCTTCTGCTGTGAGTCCAAAATGGTGAAGGAAGAAGGATGTCTGCAATACCAAGACTGACCAACAGAGGTCTTTATTTCAACACAGTGCTTAAAAACTTTGTTTCTCTTGCATGATGTCACGGTTGGGGTTGCAGCACTGAGAAAAAAGGTTCAGGGTTATGCAAATGAAGCAGAGCACAGAAGTAAAAACATTTTTTTCATGGAAAATAGCACTTTTTGGCAGTTTGAGTGGTAGGAAATTGATTCACAACTCCTGCAGGTTACTACTCCCATTTCTTATGGCAAACACAACAAAATCACTTTAAACTAAACGGGGGGTGGGGGGGGGCGGAGTCACAGTGGATGAAGGACTAAAGAGTAACCTAGCTAGAAATCCCCCAGAAATGAGGGCTAGGAGCAATGTGAATGAAATCAGCATTGCAGGCATCTATAGAAAGTTAAGAATGGGTGTTAGAGTGACTGCCCTGCCAGCCTAATGGTAGCACATTGCTCTACCGCGTGCAGGCAACCCTAGTTTGGGAGCAAGCTCGGGTCACCACATTGAGAAGTAGATTGGACTGAAGCAGCTTCCACGGGACAGCGCACCTTGGTCGGGGGGGGCAGTGGTGAGCACCAACACCACAGTGCCAGAGGCATAGGAGCTAAGCTTACAGCAGGGGAAGTGGAAGGGGGGGGCAGTGTAAAATCAGACAAATTCCCACTTCCATCTAATGATGGTCTGAGCCTTGGGGAGTCTCCTGGATCCTAGAGCCTGCTGGCACTGGCTCCTGGTCCAGTGGCCTGCCTCGGGGGGGAGGATGGCCCTTCCTCCAGAGACCTTTCATGGAGGGCAAGCCAGTGGGTATTTGGTGGATTACTGGGGTCCAAAGAACCAGAGGATCTAGATCTGATGAGGTACATCCCGGGGATCATGGTATATCCTCTGGGGATGGAGGTGGACTGGGGAGGGAAAAAAATACCCTCTGTAGAAAAAAAAGGGATGTGTTAGGGAGGGGGCACACACAGTGCTTGCTAACAATGAGAAAATTAGGAAATTAAGGAAAGAAGGGGGAGGAAAACAGGTGAGGAACTGACACAAAGGAAAAGGGTACAGGCTGGAAGACAGTCTGCCTAAATGTCAGGAGCCTGGGAAACAAAATTAATGAGCTCCTGGTGATGGTGGCAGATGCGAGGTTAAACTTCGTGTCCATTACAGACACATGGGCCACCAGGAATAATGACAGAGACCTGGCAATACCAGGATACACCATGTATAGACATGATAGGGGAAGGGAAAATTAGGAGGGTAGCCCTCTATGTCAAGGAAGAGATAGAGGCAGTAAAAGATGGAGCCATTATGGGAGGGAATGTGGTGTCAAAAATCACTGTGGTAAAGCTCATGATAGCATCAGGTAAGAAGTCGCACATGGAGTGGTCTGCAGGCCACTGGGACCGGGGAAGAGAGTGACAGGGTAATAGAAGCAGAACTTGAGAAGGGGGTCACAAAGTGGGATGTAATGGGGGTGAAAGAATCTCAGTCTACCAGACATAGATGGGAACACTCCAGCAGCTAAGAGTGCCAGGAGCCAGGCCTTGTTAGATAAGATGCAAGACTGCCTTCTAGTGCAGCTAGTCAGGGAACCCACTAGACTGGTTGCCATTCTTGTTGTGGTGCTCACCATCTTGGAAAAGGTATGCGAAGAGTGGGTTGGGGAACCACTGGGGTCCAGTGACCACGACACCTTATCATGTGAACTGACCCTGGATAACAGTATTCACTCATCAAAGGCTGAGATTCTGGATTTCAGATGAGTAGTCTTAAACCAGATGAGGACATTATTCCAGGATAAGTTGATTGGAATAGATCAAATCAAGGGGGGGAGAAGAGGTGGTGAATAATTAAAGGGATCATTCTCAAGGCAACTAAGTCATGCTTCAGAACAGTTGTGTAACCCCTAGGTGGCGCTATCCCAAGGGCTACTACCCCTGCCTGCTTGGCCAGTAGTAGCAGGTTAAGGGGCCTGGGTAATGAAATGGGTGCCTCCACCTGGAGATCAGGGTTGTTAGCGGTCAAGCTAACCTGGGCACAGCGCTCCAGGACACTGTAACCTCACTCTTTCCCTTCTAGTGGCCTGAACAATATACAATAATTACTTTCACAATGATCCTTATTCACCAGGCAAATACCCATACTATTTGCACTTACCACCAGGGCTGGTTCCACTAGCTTGACCCTGGGGAACCCCTGTAAAACAAGGTTAAGCACAGCAAATAGCAACAGTACAATCTTTTTGGCACAAACTGGAACCACCGTCAGGTTAAATGCAAACAAAGTTAAATCTGATTTATTCAGGGGACTTGAACAAGGGAGGGGCATAATCAGGTTGATTTGCTTAAAAGCTATATTAATCAGACAGTTATGCATGCAGTTCAGAGTCCCTACACAGTCACACACTCTGGGTACCCAGGTAGGAAAACGGTGGGCTAGCCAGGAACGTTGAAGCTGGTTGGGGCCCTGTGATGGAAGAAAGCAACATGCACAACACACACTCTTTGTAATCCGGAGCCGGAGGGCTCAGTTCGTGAAAGAAAAGGCAACAAGACAATCAGATGACAACACTTTTAGATTTAGCTGTTGTTGCAGGGAGCTACTCCGATGTTCACTCATGATACCCAATACTGGACACAGGCAGGATGAAATTGAGACTGCAGGTTGTTGAGCTGGAGTGCCTGGAGAAGCGAGGCCCACATGAATTACTGAGGCATCGTTCCTGTTCAAGGAGTTGAGCAGGGGGCTGATCCCCAGGCCGGTCTCTCGTCGATGACTTTCTCTGCATAGCAGGTATTCTGGCTGAGTCAGTGTAGCAGGGCCCAGGCAAATGGAAATGGATACGGATTCAGTCCGTGGAGCTGGATACAGCTTCCAGCAAGCAAAACACAGTTCAGATACACAGTAGGGAACCAAATCATGACCCACTACAAGCACACAGCACATTCACATGTAAGGAAATTCCACTGTACCAGGCAAATGGCTCTCTAGTGACAATTACAGAGTCTCTGCACAATCTGGGAGTTCTGAGGTAGCTGGAAGTCCTGGCAGGCCGATCGCATTCAGCAAATCTTCGGTCTTTGTCAGGTTAAAGCCTGGTCACAATTCAGTGGCTTAATTCGCTCTCCAAATTTGGATGCAGTCCAAAAAAAGCACAAGTTCCTTCTCAGAGACATCAGGCAGGCATGCAGACCAAACTCAGGTCTTTCCACAGTTCTCCTGCAAGAATCCACTATGGATTGCTGCTCAAACTATCTCGAGCTGTTACTTCTTCACTTCCCAACTCAACTCTAACTGAAACTGCAAGCAGTGGGGGACTTTCCCCAAGATCCAAAAGGTTAATTTGGCTGATCTGTCTGTCAATCACAACAAGGGCTCCCCCTCCAGGTTATTTTAGGCGCCAAAAGACCGAAACTACAATTTCTACAAGTTTTGGCCCCACCAAGTCCCTGTAGGCAGGCTCCATTTTAGAGCCCCAAATGTACTGATTGGCACATTCTGCAGTCCAGGACCAAGATGATGGAAACAAACAGAACTGTCCATGCTGCAAAGAAGGCAGGTTAGAACAAACTGCAATATTATTACTACTCTAACAAATGATCAGCAAACAAGTACATCTTCTAACAGAGCTCCATCTCAGATTAATTATGACTGCAATCCAGGCAGCTCTTAAAAAGATAGTACACAGAGGCTATACAGGCACTCTCAGGCAATACATTTAAACTGCTAAAATGCAGAACATCAGCCTGGCAGTGAGCATTTAGATAAGCTCAAGGAAGACGTTTCGGGAACCCCCATTTGTAGGGGGGTTACACCCTTCCCTGCCTGGAGAAAACTTTGTATCCTCATCAAGTCTGTACCATCGTGCATCAGTTAACATAAACTTATTACTTTACTATACATATTCACTACACTTCATGATACTATATCCAGAAGGACAATACTTATGCATGTTTCATACAGGTAATACTGATTACACTATGATTAACATACATGTGGCATCACAATACTGATTCATGTTATAACTTCCTGTACATCAAACAATGTAGGAGGGGGCCCCTTCCCTATCAGCTAACTTGGGGCAAGATGGGGTGGGGCACCATGGTGAGAGGGAAAAACAAGTAACCTCGACTTGGCTATCAAGCTCACTTTGGGCAGTGAGCTTGGTGAGATGTAAACCCCTTTGTGAACCATATTGAGAGGCAAATCCACTGGCCTCCCATGGGAATCATAACTAAAGTGTAGTACTGGCTTGACAGCTAAGCCAGTCTTTCTGGGGGGAGCAGCCACAGTCTCTGTACTTTCAGCACTAACTTTGGAGCTTTCATCACTTGTGAGGGGTGCCTCTGCATGGTTGGGAATGTACAAACCAGGAGCCACTGTCAGCTCCTTGCTCTATAGGCTCTGTTTCTACAACACTTTGCTCATTATTATCCTCTGACAAAGGCCCAGGTTGCTCATTTTTAGGAGGCTCTAGCACAATTAGGCTTTGCGGCACTGAAGAGGGGCTGTCAACACTCTCACATTGTTCTTCAGGTTCTGGTGTGTCACCAGGGAGACTCAGACCATCAGCCCCTTCTTCGGGCAATTCACACAGTTCCACAAAACACAGAGAGTCCACAACCTCAGATGTGATGCTTTGCACCTCACTTTCAGGGAGCATTGGCTCCAAGGATGAGGCTGGGGGGGTTAGGTAGTCCAGATGGCCCAGCTTCATCCCCATAATTAGTCATAGGGTTACCTCGAAACAGCTGATTCAATTAATTGGGGGGGTAATAGGCATTGTCACACTCACTATCGTCAGAGGTGGACTGACAGTCATCATCATTCTGGGCCTGCTGCGTGGAAACCTTAACTCTGTAACTACTGGGGTAGGTTGACTTTATCTCTTTTTTGCAGCAGCATGAGTCACCGGCCCAGGGGAGAAAATGTCTGCTGGCTCAGCTTCAATAATACCTTGGCCGATAGGCAGCAAGTGGTTACATTGCAAGGTCTTGACAGCTTTGGAATTATTCTCTGGGCGTACCTTGTGTACTCGTAGATCATCCAAATTTCCAACTACTACATGAGGAAGATGGTGCTATCTATCAGCAATTTTGTGCCTGCCATGTAGTCCCAAACTGTGTAACAACACACGGTCTCCGGGCCGTAGCTCTCGAGCCTTTACTTTCTTGTCGTGCCTCTTTGTTGGTGAGATTTCTTACAGCGGCCATTGTCTGGGCCAGTTGAAATGCATGGTTCAATTGAGCTATTAGTTTCTGTACATACTGCAGGTAGTTTTCAGCTCAGACCCCATCTGGAGAGACCCCAAAACAGACATCAACTGGCAGACGGGCCTCCCTCCCAAACATGAGGCGGTAGGGGGAGAACCCAGTAGCATCATTTTTGGTGCAATTGTACACATGTACCAAGGTGCTAATCTGTTGGCTCCACTTATGCTTGTCTTTTGGGTGGAGGGTGCCCAGCATGTCTAGAAGGGTGTGGTTAAAATGTTCTGGTTGATGGTCCCCCTGCAGGTGATAGGGGGTGGTTCTTGACTTCCGCACCCCCCACAGAGAGAGCATTTCTTTGATTAACTGACTTTCAAAGTCTCTGCCTTGGTCAGAGTGGATCCGCTGTGGGGGCACCATAGCAGACAAAGAAATTTTCCACCAGCACCTTGGCCACGGTAGAGGCCTTTTGATCTTTAGTTGGAAAAGCTTGTGCATACCATGTGAAATGATCTGTAACCACTAACACATTGCCAATATTGAACTGATCAGGTTCTAAACACAAAAAGTCTAGGCATACCAGTTCCATGGGGGTGCTGGTAGTAATATTGACAAGAGGGGCAGCCCTCTGAGGCACAGCTTTCCTTTGCAGGCAACGACTGCAGGTCTTTACATGGTGCTCAACATCGGCCCCCATCTTGGACTAGTAGAGTCGAGATCTTACCAGGTTGAGAGTTCTGTCAATACCGAGGTGCCCCATGTGATTGTGGTGGGACCTCAGTACCAGATCTTTAAAGGTCGTGGGCAGGACCAATTGCTGCTTGTCTACTCGACCACTGCAATCCACTGTCTCTCTGTATAACAAACTGATTATGAAACTTCAACCTGTGGCCTTCTTTAAACAATTGGGAAGTTCGCAAGTCAGGGGAACGCAACTGGGACACATCTTTCCCTGCACGCAGGACATCAAGTACTGGCTGAATCATAGGATCTGGGGATTGAGCCCACTGGATGTTGTCATTGTCAAATTGAGGTAGCGCACTAATATCTAGAGCAGAGAAAGGGCAATAGGCCACCGGTATGCAGGTATCAGGAGGGCCCAAGAAATCTACTAAACAGTCCACTGTGTCCGTAGACATCTGTTCATCTCTATCAAACTTTTGCCACAATGCTCGGATGCCAGGTTCAGACAACCTGACCCAATCACTCTTGGAGACTGGCCTTCATGACAGGGTGTCAGCATCAATATGGTTCAGTCCTGGCCTGTATTCAACAGCATAATCATAGGTTGATAAAGCAGAGAGCCACCGGTGCCCATTGGTGTCCAACTTAGCTGAAGTCTGTACATAGGTTAAGGGGTTATTGCCGGTCTTCACCAATATCTTTGCCCCATAGAGGTACTCATGAAACTGGTCAACAATGGCCCATTTTAGGGCAAGGAACTCCAGCTTGTGCACAGGATAGTTTTGTTCTGATTGGGTCAAGCTCCTGCTGGCAAAAGCCACTGGCTTCAAACCATCCTCATGGTCTTGATACAGCACAGCTCCTAGGCCCTGCAGACTACCATCTGTATGCAGCACATAGGGCTTGGTAGGGTTAGCATAGGCGAGGATGGAGGTGTGGGTGAGCTGGTATATGACTTCATGGAAGGCCGCTTCACATTCGGGTTTCCAGTGGGGCCCAAAAGGTTCACCTGTTTAGAAGTATACTTTCTCGGGTTCTTTGACAGCCCCTTTCTTGTATTTACGGTTGGTAGGGGGGATAACCCTGGGTGAGATTCAGGAGTGGGTGAATCACCTTGGAATAGTCCTTTATGAACCTGCAGTAGTAGCCACAGAACCCCAGGAAATGTTGTAGTTCTTCCAAGTTAAGGGGCTGGGGCCAAGTAGTCAATGACCCAGCCTTACTGGGATCGGTCTCTATCCCATCTGCAGATACTATATGCCCCACATACTTCACTGAGGTTTGAAAAAACTGGCACTTGACAATGGACAGCTTGAGGCCGAAGTCTTCCAATCAGTCTAGGACTTTAAACAGTCAGGTCTTGTGCTCCTCTAATGTGCGTCCAAACACAATGACATCATCTAGGTACACTAGGCATTCCAGCAAGTTCATATCTCCCACCACACAGTCCATCAGTTGCTGAAAGGTGGCCATGGTACCCAAAATCCCCTGTGGCATTCTTAGGAATTCATAGAACCCTAAAGGACAGATGAAGGCTGTCTTTTCATGGTCCTCCATGGCCACTGGAATCTGGTAATTTCCGCTGCGAAGATCCAATACTGAGAACCATTTGCTCCCATTCAAGCAATCCAGGGCATCTTGTATACTAGGCATGGTGCATTGATCTGGGACGGTCTGCCAGTTCAAGGTTCGATAATCAACACACATCCTCACTGACCCATTCTTTTTATGCACAACCACAATGGGAAAGGGATGTGGGCTCCTTGATTCCTGTATCACGCCAGCAGTGAGCATTTCCTGCAGATGTCTCCTCACATAATCTATGTCCGCTAGGGTGAGGTGTTGGGATCTCTCTTGAAATGGCCGGTCATCATACAGGTGCATATGATGCTCTGCACCCTGGACATACCCCATGTCCCGTTCTTGTAATGAAAACACTTGGTCTCTCTGGGCGAGTTTCTTGCTAATCCTAGCCTTCCATTCAGCTGGCAGTGGGGAATCACCAAAGTCAAATAAGTCTGGGGTCACTCTCTCCTTTTGGTCAGAATACTTGTTATTGGGTAATACTGCAGCGTCTGCACAGTGTACCGTAGCTAGAGTGCACCCTCTGTTCACCTGGTCCTCCTGATCTGACACAGTTTGAATCTGGACCATCACTTATCAAGCATAGGCATTGGCACAGGCAGGCAAGATGCTGAGTTTAACCAATAATTATTCTGGCAAATTTCTATCACCTGGTACATCCGACATTAATATTTTGTTCTTTATGTTTCTCTTTAGGTGGACTTCCCCATGGATTATGCACTGGGCGTTGGGGGGGCAATATCAATGAGTCAGGTTCCTTTTTCCACACTATCCCCACTGGCTCATCTGAGTCTTCTTCATTGGGTTTCTGTTGTAAGTCATATGCCCTTTTTACTAAGGCTGGAATTCATAGGACCCTTCCGGTAGTTGCCCTTGTTTCTCATGGCAGAGTTGTGCTAGTCTCCCAAACATGTGGGCGTTTGTTCCAATTAACAGGGGAACCCCAACATATAGTCCTGTGGGGGAAACACTAGGTCCAGTGTCTCTACTTGCTCCTCTACACCAGTTACAGTTTCAGGAAAAGACAACCAGAGGCGGACATATCCTAGGTAGGGATAAGACTTGTCACTCAGCCCCCACACATGTAGGCCTTCCAGGGATTGTAATGGCACATCAGATAAGTGTTTGTCATACCAGTCCTGAAATACAATGGTCACTTGTGACCGACTGTCAAGCACAGCCCGAGTAGAAATACCATTCACAGCCACAGTAGTCTTCATTGAAGGGCCCACTATTTTGGACCAGTCTGGAAGGCAACAGCAGGGGCCTGGACAGACGACTTAGCCACAGAGGGGTTTGAGTTAGGATGGCCGAAGCCTTCACTGCAGTCATTTCATGCACCCCTTGACCACTGACTCATTTTCCAAAGCTCCTTGAAGCTGGTTCACCACTTTCTCTAAGTCCTTCTGAGACCGGCATTCCCTCTTCATATGGCCATCCTTGCTGCAGTTGTGACAAATGACAGGTTCTCGGGGCATCCTTGGGGAAAACATAGCAGGGTTGCTGGAGCAATGATGAGAGATTATGATCTGACTTCTGCTGGTAGTGTACCATGTGTCAAAAGTTCCTTTAGGTTGGCAGTCAATTCCTTGAGCTCAGCCAAGAAGCCACCCTCAGTAGATGATGCCTGAGGGTGCACCCCCACCCCTATAACAGTCACGTCCTGACGGGGGTCAGGGTCTCTATCAGCAGGGGATACCTCAGTGAACACACACAGTTGTACTTTTCTGACTTCCTTCAGCAACTCCTCCCCCCACCGTTTAGCCCACGGTGGGACACTTGTAGTGGTCTCCATTTTGGAAGGGCCTTCTGGTGCCATGATCACTTGGGCTGCACTCACCCCATAATTACAATCTCCCTCTTCACCTTCTACCTCCCAGAGTTCTTTTATCAAGTCACAGTAGTCAGGTGGGTTATCTCTCCTATCCTGGAGCCTTAACTGGATGATCTCCAGTTTAGAATACTTGGCATGTTGCAGTATGTGCCCCAATTTCACACAGTTCAAATCACTGGCGGCTACCCCACCTTTCTGGTAAGCTTTCTGCAGAGTTCTTTCTAGGTGAGTAACATACACAGACAAACTTTCCCCCTTCCATTGTTTGGTACCTTGGAATTTCCACATCAAAGTCTCCCCTGACTCAATGCTCCCACAATTTCCTTCAAGTACAGATAGGTACTTCTGAGCAGATGCATCAGGGTTTTTGGACCTCAAACATTTAATGGCTTCAAGGGTGGGGCCCCTCAAACTTTATATGATTCTTTTCCACTTCTCAGCCTCCACACACTGCCACTTGGGTACCAAGGGGGCAACATAGTCGATCCAGGTCTCCCAGTCATCCTCCCCCTGGCGGGGTGAGGAGGGTGTCCAAGAAGATTCTCAGCCTTCGGTAGGAGTCATGACTAATGGGAGGTATAGATATAGGGACCAGCATTGGCACAGGCACAGAAGGCAGGGCAGTAACTGGTGCTAGAGTGGGAGGGGGTGTTGGGAAAGGAACACCCCCAGATGGCAGGAATAGTTTCTTAAAGTCCTCTACAGTTTTCCCTTCCTCCAGCAACAACTTAGCAAATTTCTCCTCAAAAGTCTCAGATAATGGTGGGATCTCATCCTCCCCAGGGTCTTTACTGTCTTTTGTTATCACTCTCCGGGCGGCTAGGACCCCTTCTGAGGCAATAGTCTGTGGCATTTTAGAGCTGTCCACAAGGTCACTACACACTTCCAAGGCTATGAAAGTTTGGGCAATCAAATCAACCTGTTGACCCACCACCACATTCAACTTTGGAGAGTGCTCCCTCTACAGTGCCTTACTGGTACCCAGGGGAATATCCAGTATAAGCAGAGCATTTTGGGGGTCAATCTCCTGCCCAGTACACCATCCCACCAACTGTAGTACAGCCATTCCTACTGGGGTAGCCATTAATCTTTAACAATAATTCATAATTTCTTGCCAATAGAAGGCACAAAATCCCAGCAGTGCCTCCACTATGTAACCCCAGGTGGCACACTCCCAAGGGCTACTACCCCTGCCTGCTTGGCTAGTAGCAGGTTAAGGGGCCTGGGTAATGAAATGGGTGCCTCCACCTGGAGGTCAGGGTTATTAGTAGTCAAGCTAACCTGGGCATAGCACTCCAGGACACTGTAACCCCCTTCTTTCTCTTCTAGTGGCCTGAACAATATAGAATAATTACTTTCACAATGACCCTTATTCACCAGGCAATTACCCACACTGTTTGCACTTACCACTAGGGCTGGTTCTTTTAGCTTGACCCTGGGAACCCCTGTAAAACAAGGTTAAGCACAGCAAATAACAACAGTACAATACTTTTGACACAAACTGGAACCACAGTCAGGTTAAATGCAAAGTTAAATCTGATTTATTCAGGAGACTTGAACAAGGGAGGGGCATAATCAGGTTGATTTGCTTAAAGGACAGTTATGCATGCAGTTCAGAGTCCCTACACAGTCACACACTCTGGGTTCCCAGGTAGGAAAACAGTGGGCTAGCCAGGAACCTTGCAGCCGGTTGGGGCCCTGTGAGGGAAGAAAACAACATGCACAACACACACTATTTGTAATCCGGAGCCGGAGGGCTCAGTTCGTGAAAGAAGAGGCAACAAGACAATCAGATGACAGCACTTTTAGATTTAGCTAATGTTGCAAGGAGCTACTCTGATGTTTACTCACGATACCCAATACTGGACACAGGCAGGATGAAATCGAGACTGCAGTCTGTTGAGCTGGAGTGCCTGGAGAAGCGGGGCCCACACGTATCCCTGAGGCATTGTTCCTGCTCAAGGCATTGAGCAGGGGGCTGATCCCCAGGCCGGTCTGTCATCGATGACTTTCTCTGCGTAGCAGGTATTCTGACTGAGCCAGCGTAGCAGGGCCTAGGCAAATGGAAATGGATACGGATTCAGTCCGTGGAGCTGGATACAGCTCCCAGCAAGCAAAACACAGTTCAGACACACAGTGGGGAATGAAATCATGACCCACTACAAGCACCCAGCACATTCACATGTAAGGAAATTCCACTGTACCAGGCAAATGGCTCTCCGGTTGCAATTACAGAGTCTCTACACAATCCGGGAGTTTAGAGGTAGCTGGAAGTCCAGACAGGCCGATCGCATTCAGCAAATCTTTGGCCTTCTTCAGGTTAAAGCCTGGTCACAATTCAGTGGCTTAATTCACTCTCCAAATTTGGATTCAGTCCGAAAAAAGCACAAGTTCCCTCTCAGGGAAAGCAGCAGGCATGCAGGCCAAACTCAGGCCTTTCCACATTTCTCCCATGCGAATCCACCATGGATTGCTGCACGAACGATCTCGAGCTGTTACTTCTTCACTTCCCAACTCAGATCTAACTGAAACTGCAAGCAGTGGGGGACTTTCCCCAAGATCCAAAAGGTTCGTTTGGCTGATCTGTCTGTCACTCACAACAAGGGCTCCCCCTCCAGGTTATTTTAGATGCCAAAAGCCCAAGACTACAATTCCTACAAGTTTTGGCCCCACCAAGACCCTGTAGGCAGGTTCCATTTTACAGTCCCAAATATACTGATTGGCCCATTCTGCAGTCCTGGACCAAGATGATAGAAACAAACAGAACTGTCCTTGCTACAAAGTAGGCAGATCAGAACAAACTGCAATATTATTACTGCTTTGACAAATGATCAGCAAACAAGTACATCTTCTAACAGAACTCCTTCTCAGATTAATTATGACTGCAATCCAGGCAGCTCTTAATGAGACAGTACACAGAGGCTATACAGGCACTCTCAGGCAATACATTTAAACTGCTAAAACGCAGTACACCAGCCTGGCAGTGAGCATTTAGGTAAGCTCAAGGAAGACTTTTTGGGAACCCCCATTTGTAGGGGGGATACAGTTGTAACAGGCACAAGATACCAATCTAGTTCTCTAAAAATAACAGGAAAGCACTGATGGCCCAAAAAAAGGACCAGATACAATGAGAAACAGGAGGACAAGGAATGGAGCGCATACCAAGCAAAGATGAGGGAATCCAAGAAGACATTTAGGGATGCAAAATCAGATACTGAGCTGTGTATTGTAGATGATGTCAATGGAGGGGAAAACAGTGTTTTAGATACTGTACATGAGGGAAAAAAGAAAGATGAGAGAGGGAATAGTACGGTTGACAAATAGGGTCAGGGCTATTGAGGAGGAGGAAGAAGAGAAGGCTGCCATGCTTTAATGACTACTTCTCTTCTATATTTATTGTGGAGGATAGTGGCCCCTTACCAGAAAGTGGCACAAAGGCTGTTGCAATGAGGCTCTCGGACATAGGGCAGGTGACAATCATAAGGAAAAGGTACAGAAAATGTCTTAGGTCCCTGAAAATAGATAAGGCCCCATGGCTGGATTGATTGCACACAGGGTACTCAGGGAACTAAAATAGAAATTGGCTGAACCCTACAGGGCTGTTCAGTAACTCACTACAGTCAGGGGTACTCAGGGAACTAACATAGAAATTGGCTGAACCCTGCAGGGCTGTTCAGTAACTCACTACAGTCAGGGGTACTCAGGGAACTAACATAGACATTGGCTGAACCCTGCAGGGCTGTTCAGTAACTCACTAGTCAGGGGTACTCAGGGAACTAACATAGACATTGGCTGAACCCTGCAGGGCTGTTCAGTAACCCACTACAGTCAGGGGTGCTCAGGGAACTAACATAGAAATTGGCTGAACCCTGCAGGGCTGTTCAGTAACCCACTACAGTCAGGGGTGCTCAGGGAACTAACATAGAAATTGGCTGAACCCTGCAGGGCTGTTCAGTAACCCACTACAGTCAGGGGTGCTCAGGGAACTAACATAGAAATTGGCTGAACCCTGCAGGGCTGTTCAGTAACCCACTACAGTCAGGGGTGCTCAGGGAACTAACATAGAAATTGGCTGAACCCTGCAGGGCTGTTCAGTAACCCACTACAGTCAGGGGTGCTCAGGGAACTAACATAGAAATTGGCTGAACCCTGCAGGGCTGTTCAGTAACCCACTACAGACAGGGTACTCAGGGAACTACTGCAGGGCTGTTCAGTAACCCACTACAGACAGGGGTGCTCAGGGAACTAACATAGAAATTGGCTGAACCCTGCAGGGCTGTTCAGTAACCCACTACAGTCAGGGGTACTCAGGGAACTAACATAGAAATTGGCTGAACCCTGCAGGGCTGTTCAGTAACCCACTACAGTCAGGGGTGCTCAAGGAACTAACATAGAAATTGGCTGAACCCTGCAGGGCTGTTCAGTAACCCACTACAGTCAGGGGTGCTCAGGAACTAACATAGAAATTGGCTGAACCTGCAGGGCTGTTCAGTAACCCACTACAGTCAGGGGTGCTCAGGGAACTAACATAGAAATTGGCTGAACCCTGCAGGGCTGTTCAGTAACCCACTACAGTCAGGGGTGCTCAGGGAAGTAACATAGAAATTGGCTGAACCCTGCAGGGCTGTTCAGTAACCCACTACAGTCAGGGGTGCTCAGGGGACTAACATAGAAATTGGCTGAACCCTGCAGGGCTGTTCAGTAACCCACTACAGTCAGGGGTACTCAGGGAACTAACATAGAAATTGGCTGAACCCTGCAGGGCTGTTCAGTAACCCACTACAGTCAGGGGTGCTCAAGGAACTAACATAGAAATTGGCTGAACCCTGCAGGGCTGTTCAGTAACCCACTACAGTCAGGGGTGCTCAGGGAACTAACATAGAAATTGGCTGAACCCTGCAGGGCTGTTCAGTAACCCACTACAGTCAGGGTGCTCAGGAACTAACATAGAAATTGGCTGAACCCTGCAGGGCTGTTCAGTAACCCACTACAGTCAGGGGTGCTCAGGAACCAACATAGAAATTGGCTGAACCATGCAGGGCTGTTCAGTAACCCACTACAGTCAGGGGTGCTCAGGAACTAACATAGAAATTGGCTGAACCCTGCAGGGCTGTTCAGTAACCCACTACAGTCAGGGTACTCAGGAACTAACATAGAAATTGGCTGAACCCTGCAGGGCTGTTCAGTAACCCACTACAGTCAGAGGTGCTCAGGAACTAACATAGAAATTGGCTGAACCCTGCAGGCTATTCAGTAACCCACTACAGTCAGGGGTGCTCAGGAAACTAACATAGAAATTGGCTGAACCCTGCAGGGCTGTTCAGTAACCCACTACAGTCAGGGGTGCTCAGGGAACTAACATAGAAATTGGCTGAACCCTGCAGGGCTGTTCAGTAACTCACTACAGTCAGGGGTGCTCAGGGAACTAACATAGAAATTGGCTGAACCCTGCAGGGCTGTTCAGTAACCCACTACAGTCAGGGGTGCCCCTGTAGTTCTGAAAGACTGGAAGTTAGCAGACATAGGTCCACTCCACAAGCAAGGGAAGCAACAAGGAGCTACTGGGTAACTACAGGCCCATCAGTCTACCTCCACTTTGGGTAAACTGATGGAGACACTAATCAAGGAGGACCTAGTGGACTACCAGACAAGAAATGGGCTCCAGGATAGTAAACAGCATAGGTTCGAGGAAGGGAGATCTTGTCCAACAAATCTGGTTGTTACCTTTGACTAAGTCACTAACGCAGTAGATGAGGGACAATCAGTGGATTTACTACATTTTGACTTCAGCAAGGCATTCAACTTGGTGCCACATAGAAGGTTGTTGAAGAGATTAGAGAATCTGGGCACAGTGGTGGACCTAGTTCAATAGGTGGGAGGTCGACTGGATGGCAGGCAATAAAGGGTGGTGATTTATGGCATAAAGTCACTCAGGGTAGAGAGAGGTCACAAGTGGGGTGCCACAGTGGCCCCCCCCCCGGGATAAGTCCTTTTCTATATTTTTATCAGTGACATAGTAGAAGGAATACAGGACAGAGTGTGTCTCTTCGCAGATGACACTAAGCTCTACGGCAGGGTAGACAGTGAGAAGGTGGAAAAGAACGATGCAGAGGGAACTGCAAAGGTTAGAAAGGTGATCCAACATCTGGCTGTTGAATTTCAGTGCCAAAAAGTTCAATGTGATGCACATTGGAAACAATAAATCCAAGACAGAATATTACATTGTAGGGACTAAACTGGGTACTACTTCTGAGGAGAGGGACCTAGGAGTTATCATAAATGACTCCACGAAACAATCCAGCCAATGCAGCAAGGCTACAGCAAGATGACCCGAATGTTGAGGTGTACTGGGAGGAGTTTTGATAGCAGGAAGAAAGAGGTAATATTACATCTGTTTAGAACACTGGTGAGGCCACATCTGGAAAACTGTGCACAGTTCTGGAGTTCCCACCTAAGGAAAGACAAAGGCTGGAGACAGTGCAGCATAGGGTAACCAAAACGATTCAGGGCCGAGGGCAGATCCTACAAGGAATAACTTATGGCACCAATCATGTACTGGCTGGAGGCCAGAAGGGAGACATGATGGAGACCATCATGTTTTTGAAAGAAACAAATAAGGTAGACTGTGAAGAATTATTCAGCAGGAGAGGTGAGTCAAAAACATGGGGACATAAGTGGAAGCTGATGGGGGAGACTCAGGAGGGACATGAGAAAGTTCTGCTTCACAGAGAGGGTGATTGAGCCGTGGAACAGCCTACTGGCTGATGTGGTGGGTGCAGAAAACGTCAATTATTTCAAGTACAACTGTAACAGAATTAATGAATTAATAGTTACTCAGGGGTAGCAGTAAGGTAGAGGATAAGGGCTGGGGAAGCAAGGGCATAAACTCCACCTAGACATTAGGTCTCAGGGTAGCATAGGGCATAACAGGGCAGGCTGGATGGACCAATGGTCTTTTTCTGCCAACATTTGCTGTTACTATGTTATTTGAAAAACAAATGTTCAATGGTTCAATGACGTTTTCTGTTTTTTTGGTTTGGTTCAAGGAGAGACTATCTCTGACAAGAATTTTTTTTGTATGTGCAGTATCATATAGAGACTAACCATAGTTACTCTTCTGAAGAGGTATGTGTAAATCCTTTGCCTATTGGTCAAAATCCTTTTCCTCAGAACAGTTCTGTCCTGAGGAACTGCCCATGCAGAATGCTGGCAATACATTTTAGGGGATATTCATTGTTTGCATGTAAAATAATATTGTCAGCTGTGTGCTTCCTGAATCCTTGACTGCATACTTTCTTTTCTTTTGTCATAGATGTTAAGAGGCTGTTCCAGTACCTTTCATCTCATTTTGGGGGTGGGGGTTATTATTGTTTGAAATAGATTTTTTCAAATATGAATTTATTCTGAGCTTCTAGATATAACCAGACTTACATCAGATTAAGTATTATTTTGTATTGCACTTTTTATTTTAAAATTGCACATTATTTCTAGTTACTACACCATTATAGCTCCACTGTCGTAGCCACATGTACAGTTCTTTTGCAGTTCAATTCAATGGAGCTCTCTTTCAGTATTTTTCTTTCTGATACAGTTTCCATCACACTTAGAATTTTTCTCAGTGGTTCTTGGTTTACTATATGTTAACTTATAACTTATGAGATTAATGCAGCTATGAAAAAGGAAACGTTGATACAATAGTTCATATTTACTAGAGATCTCTGTTAATTTCATCTAAATTTATAGTGTCTGTAACAGAGCTGATCTCCCAAAAGAAGTTCTGCTATAGCAAATGTTTGAGATTTTACCTTTTTAAATAGTTAGGCAATACAATGTTTATTTGTGTAACAATCCCCTTCCCATGGTAGGGGGAAGGGTTGTTGCTAGTGTGCCCAGTAGAGGGATTAGGTGCCTTGCCATCACCCTTTGGCATCAATGGTTGTGGAAAGAGCTTATGTGCAGTCATATGTAACGGCCCTTAGGTGGGAAAAACTGTTGGTGCTTCCGGGGAGTCAGGTCATAGATTGGGGCCAAGGGGTTTATGTGCTGATCCTGTTTGGGTAGGGTGCCCTTCTGTAGAGAGCCCCAGGGCACAGGTGGAGTGCTGGTTTAGTGTACTTTGCCAGAGTGCTGGGCGGGGAAAGTCTTGCAGCATTGCCAGCTCTGTAAGATGGGAGCCAGGGTATCCAGAGGAACCAGAGGTGAAGTTCACCAAGTGGTTGGCTCAGGACATGGGCTTGGGTTTAGGAGTCTCCACTGCAGATACCTGGGGACATGAATGCTTTGCCACCCTCAATGCCTGAGGGTGTCATGAAGTCAAGACTCCCTGTTTGCAGGGATTCTCTTTTCAATTGGACAGACCTTGGGCACTCAGTATGTGTCCTGATGAAGGTGGGAGAAAAATGTGTGACCCAAGTCATTGGGGATCCTTGGCAGGGTGAGGCAATCCTCGAGGGGAACCCCTCAAAGAATACCACCTGATGGCTTTCTGGCCTGAAGCAAATTCCCCAAAAGAGGGAATGAGGCCTGCCAAAAGAAAAGAGTGATATCTGTATGCCCACTGCCAGAGAATGAGACATATGGAGGCAGAACCACAGTTGAGGGTTGGATGTAAGGTAGGAGAGCTCTCTGAGAAGGTTGGAAATAGTTTCCCTTTAGGCACTGAGGATAGATATGGTTGTGCCTTCTGGGCAGTCCCTTGTAGGGCAGGCTACAAGGTGCTACACTTTGAGGAGTTCCAGCTGATGCTAGATGGCCTTGTATGGGGACATCGAGAGTTCCCAAGGACCAGAGACAGTAGTCAAATGCCAGTCATTAGGGCATATTTAAACTGTTGCTGCCCTGAACATTTTGTGTGCCATGCTGGTGTACTGTAGTCTGTATACAGCCTGATTTGTTTCAAGTGTTCAGCTCTAGGGGCATGAGGAGTACAGAAGCCAGGCTAGAAGAAATCCCCAAAGTGTATTGTTGCCTGTTTGGAACCAGGGACACAGAGAGTCCAGGATAATGACATGAGTTGTTCTGAAGTTGTGGTAGTTAGACCCAGGCTATCTGTTTAATAGTTACTGCAACTCCCAGTGTAGCAGATGGACTAATTAGGTCTCTGTACCTGCATAAATTGTCTGTGAATGAAATGAATATGTCCCTGAGGACCCAATTAAAGAAAGTCAATTATCTGGAATCCCTGCATTCAGAATAAGTATTTCTATCACAAGCAAATGTGCTACGATCTCAGATGCTCCTAAGAAGCTAAAGGTGATTGTATTTGTTGGCAGGGGGCTCCCGGTGAGCAAGCCATCATTAACCCTAGACATGGGAGAACCATGGGCTATGTCCCCACCCAATCCATGGCACAGACTCAGTTCAGTCAGTGAACTGAATGTGGGAGTATTGTAAAGTTGGGGCCTGTCTGGGATGTGAAAAGGATTTAAAAAAAAAAATCTTAGAAAAGAGGCTTAAAGAAGAAATATACCATATGTGCTTTGCAGCAGAGACATAGGGATGCAATGTGATTGCAAGCAGTTGACATATGGGTGTGAACAGGAAAAGGGACTTTGCAGGTGTGGAAGGATGTGGGAATTGACAACACTGACATAGAAGGTTACAGTTTAAAACACACAGTTGGCATTGTGTGAATTTTATTTTTTCATAAAATTCAACATAATAAAGTTAACTCCAAATAAAAAAAAAATTGAAAAGAGAACAGGTCTTTACAATTTCAGATCTGAATTTCAGCACTGTTCTACTCTAATAAGTGCTGCCACAGAGTAGAAAGCTAATCACAGCTGTTTTTTTTTTCTCTACAATCGTCTGTGTTTGAGTCTACCTGTACGTTCTCTCAGTACACCACTCAAGGCTTGCCTGACTGTATAAGTGCAGGAGGGCCTTTTATAGCAACAGCCTGTGACCTCATCAGGTCAGTTGATCTGCCCCTATCTCTAATACATACAATTTTGTACTAGTACATACATTTTTGGGGGATCAGCATGACCATGGCCCTTACACTATGTGGGATCTCAACAATATTGTTTTACTGAAACATCTTTAGAACTTGTTGCCCCAGATATTAGCAATACATCAGGGCCACTTAAGAGTTTAGCCCCTCACTTTATGTAATGTCATAGATTGACAGGGCCCTTTAAAGGCTGTCTGGTTTGGGCCTGCTGGCTCCTAAGAACTCACCATAATACATCAGTTAAGAAAGGAACAGGTAAGGGCCTGGAGTTTTCCTCATCCATGTAAACCTACTTAATTCCATTCCTTGTATTCCTTGTAAGGTTTGTAAAATGTTTCATTTAATCTTCAGGCATAGAAAAACAGATAAATGCATTCAAGAGGGTTTTAAAAGTACTGTAGTCCCCTCTTTTAATCAGGACAGTACATGCAAACATTCTGTTTATGTGAAGTACCTGCAAAGGATGTGTAATAGATACTGCAACAGATCATAAAACATGCATTCACACAGGTTTTTTTCCTGTAACCCCACCTCTTCATTACATGAAGAAGAAAACTTTTCTTTCATTCAGGAGAGAATGTTCCGTTGGTTGAAATCACCAGCTGATGGGTTGCCTTTTCATTTGGGCCCTGTTCTGTCATGTGAGCTTTTCTTAGCCCTCTCTTGTGTCTTTATTGTGGCCCTCATTCTCCTACATGGTTTGCTTTTAACAGGTGAATGGGCCCCATATAATATTCAGCTTGCATTTCTCAAGCCAAATGCTACTTTTGTACTATGTGGTGCAAATACGCAAACCTGTAGCTGGAGGCGTACCTCTCAACCTCCTGCCTCATAAATCAGGGACAAGTCTTAAAAAAATCAGGGACAAAGGACCAAAATCAGGGACACTTCTTCAAAATTGGAGATATCCACTCAGAAAGCTGGTAGAATAAAGGGCTTAGTGAAAAATGCATTTTCTAAAGAAGAACAAGTCTGTAACTTTAATGTTTGACATTAGTTTGTGCTTATAACCCCTGCTGTTTGGTCACAGAAACACAATTTTTAGGAGGGACAAAGTAAAATTTTGATGCAAAATCAGGGACGTCCCTGAAAATCAGGGACAGTTGAGAGGTATGGCTGGAGGTTTATTCCTCAGTCTCCCTTTGTGGCTAGCCTCAGAGATGTGAGGAATATCTTCTTCTCATCTGTAAGGCACTTCCCATATTTTAGGAAAAGAGTATTCTGTCTTTATTACTAAGAGTAATATTTTTAAAACATTTTACAGGCGTCCCTGTAGCACTTTACTCTTTATTACCTGGTCTAGTCCTTAGTCTCTGGATTTCTAGAACTGACCATTTATATTCACAATATAGCATTTTTACTAGGAAAAAGTGGGGGTTCGCCATATTTATTTATCTGGCCGACCAGTACTAGGGCCATATTTCTTAAGACAGGGGGCATATCCTAACCTCCACCATATCAACACCGTGCATAGGAAAAGAAACTTAGCAGGGCAGAATAGATAGGGATACTCTGATGGGGTGGCCACCCCCTCAGAGTAGAAAGGTGAAGGAAAGGTCAAGAGAGACCTTTAGAAAAAGGTGCTACTGCAGTAGACTGTAAAGAGAGGGATAGATAAGAAGGGATGACCTGGTGTGATTCCAAATGTTTGGGGGGGGGGGTGAAGACAAACTACCACAGCAGGGCAGGAGATACTCAGGTGGCAGATCAAGGCCAGATAGCAAGGTTAAGGCATGTGCCCTTTGAACTGAGGCACCAACACCCCAAATAGTACGTGAGAGGAGCACGAGTCTGGCTTGAGAAAAAGAAACAGGACAGTAGGCTTGAGGGTGTCATGTACAGTCAATTGCTGAGCAGAGGTAAGTGTTGGGAGTAACCCCTTGTTAGGGAAAGTGTGAGATTGGTTGCCTAATGAACTGTCTGTCATGAGCAGGAACAGGTGAAAAATGTTTGGCTATAAGGGTTGCTCACAGAACTTTTGGATTTTCAGTCCACAAAGTAGTAACTTAGTCCCTGCCTGTCAGGAGGTGTGTTAAACAACTGTCCATTGCTGGTCACACAGATAGATTGGTTCCTCCAGGTGCCTTCTTAAAGGAAGTAATAGCACCTGTAGTGTAAGGGTCAGTTTCATGCTGAGCAAGGCAGTGTGACTTCAACAGGTGAAAATGTCATCCAACACGGTCATCAGCGTAGTTACATCTCAGAGTGGTCTCATGCCATGATCAGCGCAGGGAGTTATAGTGGTTCAGGACAAGGATGTGTGTGCCATTTGGGTGGGATGCTGGCTAGGTGAGAGACAGCAGAGGGTGATGGTAAACAGGGTCATGTGGGGGTGAGAGGGAGGTCATAAGTGGGGTACCACAGGGTTCGGGACTGTGGCTGGTCCCTTTCAGTATGTTTATCAGTGGCATAGGAGAAGGAGTACTGGGCAAGATGTGTCTTTTTTTGATGACACTGAGCTCTGTGGCAGGGTAGACAGCGGGAAAGGGGATAGGGAACTGCAGCGAGATCTGCAAAGGTTAGAGAAATGGTCTAAATTCTGGCAGCTGAAATTCAATGCCAAGAAGTACAAAGTGAAGCACATAATGAACAAGAGCCCCAGGACAGAATGCTGGATGTCAGAGGTTAAGTTGGACACTCTCTCTAAGGAAAGAGATCTGGGAGTCATCAGAAGCAACATAAAACAATCTAGCCAATGTAACAAGGCCTACAATATGGCAACCAAAATGTTGGGGTATATTGAGGGTTTTCTACAGCAGGAAGGAAGAGATGACACTACTTCACTATAGATCACTGGTGAGGCCACATCTGGAGTACTGTGCCTATTTCTGGAGTTCCCACCTAAGAAAAGACAAAGACAGGCTAGAGATGGGGCAGAGTAAGGTAAACAAAAGATTCAGGGCCAGCAGGGCAGATCCTATGACACTAACTTTGTGTTTTTCTCGTTTAGATATTTCCTGAAGAAGACCTAAGGTCGAAATGTACATTTTTAACTCTATTTTCTATTTTTAGCGTGCATTTAATATAACCATTTTGTTTTGCTTTTAGACCACATGCTGACGCAGTGCCCTGTTTTTGTTTTTTACAGATCCTATGAGGTTTGTTTAAGGCTCTGAACATGTATTCATTAGAGACCAGAAGGGAGAGGGGTGATATGATAGAGACCTACAAGGTCCTGAAAGGAATGAAAAAGGTAGATTGTGAGGAAATATTCAGCAGGAATGGTGAATCAAGTGCACAAGAAGATGAGTAGAAGGGGGCAGGAGGAGATGCAGGAGGGGCATGAAAAAGTTTTATTTTACAAGGAGAGTGATTGAGCCATGGAAGAGTCTAATACCAGAGCTGGTGGGTGCAAGAACCATTAATGGTTTCAGATACTGTTGGGATTGAGTAAAAGGCCTAATTGTTACACGGGGGAAGCAGTAGGGCAGGGTGTGAGTGCCATAATCCTGACTAGACAATAGGTCCAGGGGTAGGATAAGGTAAAACAAGGCAACCAAGATGAATCAATGTTCTTTTTCTGCTGCCTTATTCTATGTTTCCATGTGGGCCTCATGATATCACTGCTGTGATGCCAGAGGGAAGGGATTTGAAAATGCAGCCACGGGAGTCATCAAGGCTGCTCATCTGTGGGCAATCTTTAGGTTCTGCTGGAGGAAGAAAGCCTCCCTGCCATCAAGAGGCTGCTTGAATCTGAGCCACTGGAGGAAAAGGCACACTTGCCAGAAAATGACATGGTCTTGATCTATCCTCCAATCCGAAAGCCCTGAAAGAGGAAAGCCTGATGGTGTGGTGGAATAAATCTGGGACCATAATCGACAGCAAGGTGACATGACTGTTGACACCACAGACCCACAAGATGCAGGTGACCAAGTAACTAGACCCTCCATAGTAACCTGGAAGCAAGTTGGGAGGTTGAAATGGCAACTAGAGAAAGGAGCAACCCCAACAACACTAAAGTCTCTACAACACACCACTCACTGGTTCTCTGGAAGGAGCACAACTACAATTCACCACCACCAGATGAGTTCAGTGAAGGGTCCAAGTCATTGGACACAGGGTAGGAAATGAACTGGTGGACTGCTCCAACCCTGTGCCAGTACCCTGACAGGAGTCAGCACCTCTGTTGTATTCACCAGCTCGGAGGGGGCACAGTAGGAAATTTCTGGTAGTCTAGAGTTTGTGGCCTATTCACCCAAGACTGCAGCTGACATTGAGATCTGGCTGGAGCCAGGGCAAGACACAGGACTTGATGCGGATGTGCCAAGCCAACCGGAAGATCACACAAAGAGTGTCCAGCAGATGGGGGGTGCACATTTGCATATTTTCTCATCTGGCTTTGGTACACCATGGAGACCCACTATGATGAATGGCTCTGGAAGACATTAAGGCAAAACGGGAGAGAGTACATGTGGGGTCCAATGAGAAGTAAAAGGACTGGATCCAGGAGATCCTGACTAAGTAGGAAACAGTCAGAAGCATCAGAATGCACCTTGTGGTGTACTGTGCTCTGAACAAAGATCAGTTGTAGAGCCAAATGAAGACCTTTAATGGAAAAGAGATAGTTGCTAAGCTTCACTCCCACCACTGCCATGGCCCAGAATTCAAATGGCCCTGAACATAGATGCTTTGTCAAAAAGTGACTTTTTAAACATTTTGTTGGGCGTGTAGGCATGCAGGTTGAAGCCACAAGCAAAAGACAGTTCACCTTATTTGCAATTTATGTTCCCAAATTATTTTGACTTACTGGACATTTGGCAACAAAACTTTCTTTTTTCCTTTTTTCTCTTGTGCATTATAGAACAGTAACAGTATGTGGCAAGAGAAGGAGAATTTTTATGGAAATAAAGGAGTTAGTATGTGTGCTGTCTCTAATTTCCTTTCTAGGTAAGCAAGGGGTTCAAGTGCCAACCAGGAAGAATCTGGGGAGAGACTGGGAAATGCTATTTAATAGACCCAAAGATTTGGGCATGACCTGTCCTGCAAAGCACTGCCATTGGAGACAGTCGCCTTATAACAGTACAATAACATATGTGTGTATCCCGTGCTGCCTTAGGTGCCAAATGCTGCAGCACCCCTTCTGTATGCAGTGGGTAGCCATCTGGGAACAAGTGACCACTAAACAGTGTGGTTCACGATAAACTCAGCTGCAGAGTCAAGCAATACAAAAGTGAGGGTACTGGACTTCAGGAGGGCTGACTTTGGCAAAATGGGATAGTGCCTTAGAAAAGCACTAGCAAAGAGGCAAGAAGGAGGGATGGAGCAACAATGGGAAAACATCAAAACTGCCATCACAGAGGCAACAAGCCTTTGTGTGAAGCAAATAAACAAATCAAAATGGAAAAAAAAGCTACTATGGTTCTCAAAAAAGGTGGCGGGGAAGGTTAGGGAGAAAAAGATAGCATTTAGGAAGTATAAGGAAACACAGAAGAAGCAGGACAGAGAACTGTACCAGTTAAGGCAGAAGGAAGCAGGAAGGCAGTCAGAATAGCAAAGGCTCGAACTAAGGAAAAGATAGCCAACTCGGTTAAGAAGGGGGATAAAACCTTTTATAGGTACATTAGGGAGCACAGAAAGACAAAGGGAGGGATAGTGAGGCTAAATAGAATGGATAGTGGGTGGGCAGAGAGGGACAGTGAAAAAGCAGGGATACTGAATGAATACTTCTGCTCAGTATTCATAAAAAAAGGAGGATGGGGAAGTATCTAATCCAATTAACAGAAGCAATCTGGATAGGGGGGTCGATCCCAGTCCTTTCACAGAAGAAAGGGTTCTGAAAGAACTCCTAAAACTGAAGGTGGACAAAGCAATGGGGCCTGACAGGATTCACTCCAGAATTCTAAAAGAATTAAGGGGAGAATTAGTGACACCACTGACTACCCTTTTTAACAAATCATGGGAGGATGGAGTGGTACCTGAGGACTGGAGGAGGGTGGATGTGATTCCCCTACACAAAAGTGGGAGCAAGACAGAGGCAAGAAACTACAGACCTGTCAGTTTGACCTCTGTGGTAGGGAAAATGATGGAATCACTTCTGAAGGAAAGAATTGTTGAGTACCTAGAGGTCAGTGGGGCATAGGACCCAAGGCAGCATGGATTCACAGTGGAAAGGCCATGTCAGATGAATCTAATCGATTTCTTTGACTGGGTGACCAAAGTAGTAGACCAGGGAGGGCTGTGGACATGGCCTACCTAGACTTTAGCAAGGCGTTTGACACAATCCCACACAAAGATTAATAAATTAGGCAGCCTGAGAGTGGGTCCCAGGGTGGTAGCCTGGGTAAAACATTGGTTGGACAACAGGATACAGAAGGTAATAGTAAACAGAGTCCACTCTGAAGAAGGGGGGGGGGTTACTAGTGGGGTACTGCAGGGTTCAGTACTGGGTCCAGTCCTTTTTAATGTCTTTATAAGTGACATTGCAGAGGGACTGGAAGGAAAAGTATGCCGCTTTGCAGATGACGCAAAGATCTGCAACAGGGTTGATACACAAGGGGGCATGGAAAGGATGAGAAGGGACTTGGCAAGGTTGGAGGAATGGTCAGATGTATGGCAGCTTGTATTCAATGCAAAGAAGTGCAAAATAATGCACCTGGGAAACAAAAACCCAGGGGAAGAGTACACAGTGCGGGGGGGGGGTAGTAACAACAACAAAAATGGAAAGGGACCTGGGGGTAATCATATCAGATGACCTTACAGTTGCCAAGCAATGTGAGAAGGCAGTAGGGAGGGCTAGGGGGATACTGGCACGTATAGGGAGAGGCATCACCAGCAGAAAACAGGAAGTTGTTTTCCCTCTGTACAGACAGTTGGTGAGACCCCATCTGGAGTACTCGTCCAGTTCTGGAGACCCCATCTCTGCAAGGGCATAGACAGGATGGAGGCAGTCCAGAGGAGGGCAACTAAAATGGTTCAGAGAAGCCATATGAGGAGAGACTAAAGGAGCTTAATATGTATACCCTTGAGGAAAGGAAGGAGAGGGGGGACATAGTAGAAACTTTTAAGTACCTCAGTGGAATCAACAAAGTCCAAGAGGGAAGCATCTTTCAGAAAAAAAGACGTGCAAGAACAAGGGGACACAATTTAAAGATAGAGGGGAGGCGGTTCCAGGGCAATGTGAGGAAGTATTTTTTCACAGAGAGTGTAGTGGATGCATGGAACAGCCTTCCTGAGGAGGTTGTGGGGTCTAAAACTGTGGGAGAATTCAAGAATGCATGGGACAGACACAAGGCAATTGTTGTAGGGGTAGGAAGCAATAGGTTGTTAGTTAACTAGGATCTGCAGCTTATACAGTAGGTAGGGAAATGCACAGACTAGGTAGGCCAAGCGGTCCTTACCTGCTGTCAAAGTCTATGTTTCTATGTAAATATAAGATTTGCACAGGGCCTGCCAGTAAGTCCAGTAAACAAAAGATATGCTTTTGCAAATCCTTGTCTCTCATTTTCTCGTGGGTGGGGGGTCATTGGTGCTTTGAAGACCCCTTGGATATGGGGATTTTCAGGGTGTTGGTAACATAGAAACTTAGAATCTGATGGCAGAAGGAGTTCAATGGCCCATCAAGGCTGCCCATAGTTGTTTCTAACTTACCCCGAAGCCTAGTGCCATGGCCCTCGCATGGCACTAGGCTCTGTTCCCTTCCTACCCTTTGCTTGTTAACCTGAGTGGGTTTATGAGTCCCCTGGCCCAGTCCCACCCATGTTTGAACCCATTAATGGTTCTTGCCCCCACAACCTCAGCTGGTAATCTGTTCCAAGGCTCCACCACACCTTCCGTGAAAAAACGTCTTCACTTCTGTCCTGAATTTACCTCCCACTAATCTCTGGCTGTTCCCCCTTATGACTGCATTGCTGTTTCTAACAAACAAATCTTCACAGTTTACCCTATTTATACCCCTTAGGAACTTATCAGTTTCTATTATGCTGCTGGCTTCTGTCAGGTCTCCAGCAAGTACATGTTCAGGGCCTTTAGACTTTCATGAGTCTTGAATCATTTTGTGACCCTTCACTACATCTACTTTAGTCTATTAATGTCCTTTCTCAGGTGAGGACTCCAATTCTGGGCACAGTACTCCAGGTAAGGCCTCACCAGCAATTTGTATGGGACAGTATCACTGCCCTCCTCCTGCTGTCAAAACCCCTCCATATATACCCCAGAATCTGAGATGCCTTGCTAGTACTAGAACAGCACTGGAGCATCTCCCAGGATCACAAGGGTTTTTGCTTCAATAGATCGTCCTTCCCCCACAATGACCATTGCAGTTATAGCTCAGCTGAGTGCGGAAGCCAAGACCAAGGCATGTTTACTTCACCAGCACCAACCAATCAGGTGGTGCTATCCTGTCTGCCAGGTGGGGCTTTAAAATGCCTCAGGTTGCTTTTATGCTCATGACCACGCTGGACTGGAATGCTGCTGGAGCATCTCCCAGGATTGCAAGGGCTGCTGCTGCTTCAAGGGATTGCCCTCTGCTCATGAGGACCACCACAGCTATAGCTCACCTAAATGGCAGGAGCCAAGAGCAAGCTGCGCCTCCCTGCCCTGCACCAACCAATCAGATGGCACTATCTTGTCTGCCAGGTGGGGATTATCCCCTTGTAAGGAAAGATACACTAGCGGTCCTCTGTGCTGTGGTCCAGAGCACTACGGGTCTCGAAGCAAATGGTTTCTCACTGTGGGTGTCAGCTGTGGAGTCAGCCATTGGCAGCCATGCTGTCCCACTAGTGTGTGTGACCACATGGGCTACTGAAACTACTAGCAGAGGTATGGTTTCTTCATCCAGAATACCTGTTAATGCTAGTGCCTACTATAGTGTTTTGCTCTGCAAATGAATACCTGGCTATTCTAATGCTTGCCATAGTGTTTTGTTGTACTAATGCATATTCTTGTAATTTAATATGGGAATTCGTCTAACTCATATCAGGGACCTGGCTGTATCTGCCTCCCTAACACCTAACAGTTTAATTATCCCATGCCCTACAATTATTAGGGGCCAGGCCTGCTCCCTATCTAGGGTCTGCCTAACTTACTGATTAGCTCAAGTCACAGGTACACCATGTCAATCCATCTGTCTGTTACAATGGATTCCTTAAAGAGCTAGTGTACTGCCTAAAACTAACATTAGTTTTTAAAAGCAGGCAACCATTAGGTTTTGTATCTGAGGTATGTTTTCCTTTCCCTTTGGTTAATTAGAAGATTGTTTACCTGACATTAGTAGTTGTGATGTGTGGAACAGCACTCTGCTTGGCAACGGACGTATCTATCTCTGTCCCCCTCACCACATCATCAGCATTGTGACCTCACTGACTGTGATATCACTGCTGCTTAGAAACTGCCACTCAGTAGCTGCCAGGTCAGTTACCTGTGATGTCATTGTCAGTAAGATCACAATGCTGATGATGTTGGAGGTGGGGGGTAGAAATAGATATGCCAGCTGCCAGGCTAAAAACTGTTCCACACATCCAGCACAATATTATCACACAGAAAAGTTTCTAATGAGCAAAAGGAAAAGAAAAATACTTCAGAAATAAAAATTTACAACTGACTACTTCTTAAAATGTCTATTATTTTCCAGGGTGTCTGTTTTGGTTCCACTAGCTCTTTAAAGGAAAACTAAAGTCAGAATTTCCAATAACATACTTTGCGCAGAGTGTTTCGATTTGTTAGTATACTCCTAGTAAGGCCTTCCTTTTATTTGCCGAAATTATTTTTTTCTAATTTTGCTTGCTGTTTTTATGGCTCCTGGGGATCTCCATGGTCCCATGTGACAGTGATGCATCCAGGATCATTAATGGAACAGCAGCTGTTTTTTTCTCAAGTTTACAGTATTAGATCTGTTATGTTAATTAACTCTCCTTGTCCAGGAGGCTCTAATGAAAGCTGCTTTTACAGATGGCAAATGTCTGAGGGATCATTGAGTGGGCTATTCTGTAAGGAAACTGCTAGAGTCTTCACTAAGACCTTGTCTGTAGGGAGCCTCTTTATTAGTGACGTATCCTGACTCAGGAGGTGGTGGGAGTCAAACCTGTGGGGCCCAAGTCATTGGGGCAGTTTAGGGGACCCTCAGGAATGTGAGGAGTACCATCAGGTGGTACTCCTCAGGAATGTGAGGAGTACCACCTGATGGCCTTATGGCCTGAAGCTGATTTCCCAGAAAAGAGGATGTGGCCTGTTGAGAGAAAGAGTTGATATCAGTATGCCTGCAGCCAGAGTGGGACATATGGAGCCAGAACCACAGCTATGGGCTAGATGTAAGGCAGGAAAGGTCTCCGAGAAAGTTGGGTAAGTTTTCCTTTTGGCATTTTGGGCACTTGTGGTTGTGTCTGCCAGGTGGTCCTCGGTGGGGCAGGCTACAAGGTGCCACACTTTGCAGAGCTCCAGCTGATTATGGTCCAGTCATGTGTGGGGGCATCAGGAGTTCCCGGACATTGAGGCACAGTAGCAGAGCACTGGTCTGGTGGGCACATTAATGTTGTTGTCACCCTGAATATTTTGTGTGGCATTCTGGCATACTGGGCATGAAGAGTAGAGAAGCTGGGTTATAAAACATGCCCAAATGCACTGTTGTTTGCTTGGAACTGGGATCTAAAGAGTCTGGAATAATGGCACGTATCGCTCTGCGGTGGCAATAGTTAGCCTCAGGTTGTCCTTGTAATAGTTACCATAAAATCCCAGTGTAGCAGATAATTTAATTTGGTCTCAGGACCTGTATGAACTGTCTATGACTAAAATGAAATTAATTTGACCCTGAGGACACTAGCAAAGAGAATCATGTATTTGGAATACCTCCATTCAGAGTCAATATTTCTACTACAAGCAATGGTGTCCTGGTCCCATATCCTAGGGAGGCAAAGGTGATCCAGTTACTATGGTCATTAGCAAGGTGTTCCCAGCAAGCTTGCTGTCATTACCCCTAGACACGGGAGAACCCTGAGCCATGCCCACCCCCAATCCAGGGCACAGACACAGGTCAGCTGGTAAACCAGCAGTAGCAGAGAGGCTGTAATAACAACAACAAAACTTGTGTTTAAAAATGGATACATTTTGAACACTTTTTTTAATTGTAGTGCTATAAATTTCTTGTTTCTCCACTATGTCTCCACCCCTTGATTAAAATGCATTAAGCATTGAAGTGTTGGGTTAATAGAAGCCATCTGTCCGAATAAACTCACTTTGACTTTCACCTTTTGTTTTGTACATGGCTTATTTCTTGTGGTTTTTATGTTACAGTGCCTTTTGACAGCAGCACCAGCTTTCATTGAGCACACATCTTTTCCAGTGTTTGACAGAGACTGGCTCCAGTTTGTTTGTAGGATCCATGTATAGAGCAAACGCTAGCATTCCATCCCCCTTCTTTATTGTTTCTGTTCAAGCTAGGCCAAAAGCCATCAGATAAGTGTCTCACATCTCCAATTCTGCATGCATCCATCACCCAGCCTGCTCCCACCCCCACAGAGCACAGTAGTCTGCTTGTAGTCACCTCAGCCTCTGGGGAAGATGTCTGATGTGTGCATCACAAATTGCCTTGGCTCACTGTGGAAGAAGCTCAAAGGGGTTTCCTCCATCCAAGGAAAAGGACCTTTGCTTCTGGCAGCACTTCCATCCACAGAGTGCTGAACATGTGGGAATCCAGGCTCACTCCTAAAACCATGATACCTGCATGTTAGCACATAAAGCTGCCATTGGACCATCAGAGTGGTCCTGTATTTTCAAGTCAGGAATTCTTTCTGATTTTTGACTCTTTAGTTTTGGTGCTGTCATAAGAACACAAGAGTTTGAAACAGAAGCAGGCCAAATGCCCAGCATGTCCATCTCCTACTTCTCTGTGGCCATAGTGTCCCTGTCCCCCTTGTATTTTTTTGAGTGAGTGCTGTCTCCTGCCCACTGGAGGGTTAACTGATAAAATGATATCTTTCTTGCGATAACATCAAAGAACTTGTTTTTCAAGGGGTGGCAGTGCAGTAATGGGGTCAGAGTATAATGGACATATGCATTTTAAGACAGCATGTAGAACCCCTGAGCCGTTTTGGGATGACAGACTCCAGAACAAGAACTATGTCAAGTTCCTCTTCTGAAAGTGTAGATTGCTGTCAACTCATTGGCATCAAAGCAGTGCTCAGTAATGCCACGTTTGTTGCAGAATGGACCTGGTCCTTCAGGTATGACCTGAGTGGTCAGGAGTAAAGTTCATTACAAAGGGAAAGTGCACTGTGGCAAGGAAGGGGAGGGTGCTGGGGAGTGGTCACTGAGTGAATCTGTACTTCATTGCAGCTGGCCACAGAGGCATGGGGTCAGTTGTGAAGGCGGCTTCTTACACGTCCTAAAAGTCAGAGAAGTGCTGCTACTGTACGTCAGCCTGTGAACAACAGAAAAGAGCAAAAGAAAAAGCTGGAGGAGGAAAGAAATGATCATCAGTGTTCTTCCTGTAGCAGACATACTGCAACAGGAATATTTGTGTTACCTCTGCGGCCAGAGTATTAGAAACCTCCAATTCTTCTTTTATGCCCTAACCCCCGACCCACCTAGTCCACTGTACCTGCACACAAGAAAACAATTTAACAATTAAATGAAAAGTTCTCTTCCTGTCTGTGAAAGCTGTATGTACAGTAAGGTGATCCCATTGCCTCTAATCTCCAAAGTCATTAGGCAAATGAAAGTGTTTAGAAATACACAGCTGAAAAGGAAAATGAAACTAAGTAACAATTTAAAGAAAGAACTGCAGCTCCATGTATAACAAATATGCTTTTTGTATTACTAATGAGTGCAGGTTAGCCTTTAAATTTTTTAACACCATTTGGGAATGCATTGTACCATCGGTTATAGCCCTTACTACTGGACATTACTTATTTATAAAGCTTCCTATATTGGACAGAATAATCTTTTTGTCATGGGCAGCTTGAACCATTGTATCTTTTATGAATGAGGCGAGAGCACAAGGCTCTTCTTAATATTTCATGAGGATAGCCTCATGAATGATTTACAAGTGAGTATCATCTGATAATGCTTGTAAAGGACACCCTGCCTTCAAAGGTTCACCTACAGTATATTTAGATAATTAAACCAGCACATGCAGTCCTGAGACACAGCATGTCTGAGCCTGTTGGGTGCCAGGTTTCATGGTCCCATGGAATGCTGCGGCTGTGTTTGTTGCTTTCCAAACCCTTTGCTATTGTTGTACCACGGTGCTAAACCTATTTCTGTGTAAGCCAGTAGAGGACACCTACCTCTCATCTTCAGTCTGTGTTTATAATGCACATGCACTGGGGAGATAGAGGGCACAAGAGGCATACAGTGTCATGGATGTACTCTACAGTACACTCTGGGCTGAGACCACTATTCAGTATTGCGGGAGGGGGGCAGATATGGGATGTTTACAGTACACTGTGGAATTGGGTAACCCCATGTACTGTACAGTAATTACTATACAGTATCATACAGTAACCAAAAGGAGATGGCTATCCCAGCCTCTCTGTCAGCACCAGATTTTATTTGTTTATTTATTTCAGGAGTTTCACCTGGAAAAAACATACAGAGCAAACAGTTAATTTCCAGATGTAGCCTGAGGGGAAGGGGATGTGGAGAGTGCAGTAATACGTTTTATCAGTAATGTTACAATTATAAACCAAAAATAATAATAATTATGGAAAGTAAAAAGCATGCAGCAGACATGCAGAAGGCAATTGAGAAGAAGCACAAAGTAACTAGTGCAAAACACAACATAGCAATAACACATCAGTAGCAACAGTTCCACAAAGTGCAACTGACAGCAAAATGAGGACAGGAATGGAGATTGTAAGTACAATGGTTAACTAGACAAAGGGATATGTGGACCAATAAAACAGATCAATAGGCAGAGGGAGTGTATGGAGGGAAGAGCTGTAGACTGGTGTCAAGGCACACCGTGTTGATAATACTTCAGAGCAAAGACATCCTTAGGTGGTGGGGACAGTATCCCTAGATAGACCTTTAGGACCTCCTGTCTCCATGGTTTTCATAGAAAAAGTATGCTTATGGCCTGTTGCAAATAAAGCATGGTTTTGTATTTCTGGTAAGTGTGAGATCTGCATTTCCTGCTGTTTTCTCTGTTGGAGTTTTCTTGCCGATGCTGTACAACCTAAGATTAACTCTACCTCAGGTAAGGTACATGCATGAAGATGTGTAAGATAAGAAGGTACACTGTGATTAAAGTGGGGGCACAGGTATTAGAAGTGACTCTGTTAGGAGCCCCTCAGGTAGTGGCTCCTAGGGTTTGCTTGTGTTACCCTATTGGTTAGAACTAATGTGTCACTCTGGGCCACTTAAGCACAATATCCGAGGGACATGGAGGACAGGGTTAATCGGAGAGACTTTGGGGGTGTAGGAACCCAAGGCTCAGGGGATCCCCATTCTTTTTGGATTATGAGATATTGTGCAGTACCAGTGTGGTGCTTGGTGGCTATATTTCTCCCTGGACACTGACAGATGGGGACTGCATGCAAACTCCTCTGTTGGGGGCTTGGGGTGGAAGGTTAGTCAGATGCCTTAGTTGATCACCAAGGGCATCAGACCTTGAAAGGATAGAGTGTGTGTAGCCTCTATAAGGAGCTCTACTCCTTAAGTAGGTTTATGAGACCTAATTAGAACCCTATGTAAGTCTGTGAGACCTGATTAGAATTCCATAAATAGTTAATTCCGTTGGAGTCTCAGTGGATTGGCCTGTTAGCCTGTTACAGCTTCCTGAGGGTAGGAGTCAGCTGCCTGTGGTTGACAGAGCTGCAGGAAATTGCCTCTGTTCTGGGGAGGAAATCACCAGGCCTGCAGTACCTGCACCCTGTGCTGCACCTCCATTCCTGTGTGGAAGGCCCAGAAACATCTAGCTATGATCATGGCAGCTGCTGTGGGCAAGGATTTCCAGAGGGGGGATTCTTACATGGATTCACCAAGCCTTAGTCTGAGAGGAGAGAAGGACTGATCTGCAAAACAATCAGCAACTTTTATATAAAGAGAAATGGCGGTGACTGTTTTCTATCAGGACTGCAAAGGGCACCCATCAGTGCCCTCCCTCCCAGGACTATACATGAGGGTTTGAAAGAATATCCCTGTAGCAATAATTAGGTCTGGAACCCTGGGCTTGTGGTTGTCAGTTCTCAGGAGAGAGTGAGAGGTGGCACCTGAAGTAGCCTGAGACCCTCAGAGGGTGTTCGCCTCTACTTGGCCATAAATTGTGATCCCCTCATGTGGGAATGAAGCCTTAAGTAGAGTAATATATACCTGACCTCTCTTCCCACAGGGTCAGTTCTTGGGTGAGATTGGGAGGCATCACCGGTGGCACCCTCAGTTCCCAAGGGAGTGTATGCCTCTCCTAGCCATGTAAATTGTGTGGGGAAACAGTCCCCATGGGTACCAGTATTTATTTCTGTCATGAAATATTGTGAAGTAAATGTGAATCTAAGTGTCTAAGGCCCCTACCATAAAAGCCCTATGTAGGAGAGGCAGGTAGAAGGAAACTGGTCCTGGGCTTAGAGGAAGTCTTGGTCAGTCTATTCCCTGGGTAGCTCTAAGGAATCTATTACATCTATTATCTAATAAAAACTGCCATCACAGAAGTAACAAGCCTTTGTGTGAAGCAAATAAACAAAATGAAATGATGTAAGAAACCACTATGGTTCTCAAAGGAAGTGGCAGTGAAGGTTCAAGAGAAAAAGAAAGCATTCAGGAAGTACAAGGAATCACAGAAGGAGCAGAACAGAGAACTGTATCAGTTAAAGCAAAAGGAAGCTGGGAAGGCAGTCAGAACAGCAAAGGCCCTAACCGAGGAAAAGATAGCCAACTCAGTTAAGAAGGGGGATAAAACCTTTTATAGGTACATCAGGGAGTGAAGGAAGACCAAGGGAGGGTTAGTGAGGCTTAATAAAGAGGAGGGAGGGTGGGCAGAGGGTGACTGTGAAAAGGCAGAGATACTAAACAAATATTTTTGCTCAGTATTTACAAAGGAAGTGGGGGAGGCACCTAAAACAAACAGTAGAAACACTCTGGATACAGAAGTTGATACCAGCCCATTTACAGAAGAAAGGGTTCTGAAAGAACTCTTAAAACTGAAGGTGGACAAAGCAATGGGGCCTGATGGGATTCATCCCAGAATTCTAAAAGAACTAAGGGTAGAACTAGTGACACCACTGACTACCCTCTTTAACAAATCATGGGAGAATGGGGTGTTACCCGAGGACTGGAGAAGGGCAGATGTGATTCCCCTTCACAAAAGTGGGAGCAAGGCAGAAGCAGGAAACTACAGACCTGTTAGTTTAACCTCAGTGGTAGGGAAAATGATGGAATCACTTCTGAAGGAAAGAATTGTTGAGTATCTAGAGGCCAGAGGGGCTCAGGACCCAAGGCAGCATGGATTCACAGCGGGAAGGTCATGCCAGACAAATCTGATAGATTTCTTTGACTGGGTGACCAAAGTAGTAGATCAGGGAGGGGCTGTGGACATGGCCTACCTAGACTTTAGCAAGGCTTTGACACAATCCCACACAAAAGATTATATACAAGTTAGCCAGCCTGGGAGTGGGTCCCAAGATGACAGCCTGGTGAAGAATTGGCTGGAGAATAGGACACAGAGAGTAATAGTAAATGGAGTCCACTCTGAAGAAAGGGGGTACTAGTGGGGTACCAGGGTTCAGTATTAGGATCGGTCCTCTTCAATGTCTTTATAAGTGACATTGTAGGGACTGGAAGGAAAAGTATGTCTCTTGCAGATGACACAAAGATCTGCAACAGAGTTGATGCACAAGGTGGGGTGAAAGGATGAGAAGGGACTTGGCAAGGTTAGAGGAATGGTCAAATGTATGGCAGCTTAGATTCAATGCTAAGAAGTGCAAGGTAATGCACCTGGGAAACAAAACCCTGGGGAAGAGTACACAATGGGGGTGAGATACTAACAACAACAAAATGGAAAGGGACCTGGGGTAGTCATATCAGATGACCTAAAGGTGGGCAAGCAATGTGAGAGGGCAGCAAGGAGGGTTGGGGGATACTGGGATGCATAGAGAGGCATCACCAGTAGAAAACAGAAGTTATTATCCCTCTGTACAGACAGTTGGTGAGACCCCATCTGAGTATCTGCGGCAGTTCTGAGACCCAATCTCTGCAAAGACATAGACAGGATGGAGGCTGTCCAGAAGAGGGCACTAAAATGGTGCAGGGTCTGCACCGGAAGACATATGAAGAGAGTTAAGGAGCTGAATATGTATAGCCTCGAGGAAAGGAGGGAGAGGGGGACATGATAGAAACTTTCAAGTACCTCAAGGGAATCAACAAAGTCCAGAGGGTAGCATCTTTCAAAAAAGAGGTGTGCAAGAACAAGGGGGCACAATTTGAAGATAGAAGGGGGCGGCTCAGAGGTAATTTAAGGAAGTATTTTTTCACAGAGAGGGTTGTGGATGCATGGAACGGCCTTCTAGAGGAGGTTGTAGAGTCAAAAACAGTGGTGGAATTCAAGCATGCATGGGACAATCATAAGGCAATTCTAGGGGGTGGGGGTAGGAAGAAGTAGGCTGCTGGTTAACTAGGATCTGCAGCTTATCCATTAGGTAGGAAAATGGACAGACTGGGTGGGCCAAGCGGTCCTTATCTGCCGTCAAAATCTATGTTTCTATGTTTCTATGTTATTATATACTTTTCCCAGGGTTCCCTTTTAATGATGTAGTAAGTGAGGACTACTTCCTGGACTAGCAAATTAGGAGTGGAAGTGCTCAACTCAATAAATCAGTCTCCTGTCTTGAATTCATTAGTTTTATTTTATTTTTTTATATATATCCATATGTACATCAATGTCTTTCTCCAGGACATAAATTCATACTATTTTCAAGGCACCCTCAATAATCTTCTCAGTTTTAATTGTTAATGTTTCACGACTATTGTGTCTCTTCATCAGCACAAGGGAGGGCTGTAAAAAGACCAGAAAAGAAGACAAATAAAGTGTATTTTATTATACTGTGTTGATCTTAAAGAATTGTTGCAAACTTAATTTTGTTTGTGGAAGGGGGAACTGCCCTGCTTTTGTTCCTATACCTTTTTACTTCTCCTGTTTGTAGGCAAGTACAAAATTAAATTGGCACCAGCGTTTGGATTCTGAAAAGAATATATTAAATTATATTGGCTTATTAATTTTTAATATATTATTAGGTTCATTTGTCCATATTTTAATTCTCAATAATTTATTTCATTACCTGACTCCGTCTGTTTCAAAGCAGTTCTTCTCTTAAAATGTACCTGGCTTTTATCTAAAAGACAGCAAAAAGCAAAGGCTCTGTAAGTATATACTGTACTAATGTGCTACTTCTCAGTATAAACTCTTTATAGAGCTAATTAACGGTATGTAGTGGAGGAGAAAGATCTAGAGGTACTAATTACAGGGGACATGAATCATTCTGCGCAGTGCAGGAAGGTGACAACTAAAGCTAATAAAATGCTAGGGTGCATTGCCAGAGGGATCACTTCTTAAAGGAAGGCAGTCAGTCTGCCACTGCACAGGTCACTGGTAATACCGCCCTTAGAGTACAGTGTGCAGTTCTGGCATCCATGCTTAAAGAAAGACATCAATCTACTGTATGGGGTACAGTGTAGGGTGACAAAAATGATCCTTGGCCTGAGGGACATGCTATATGAGGAAAGAATGAGGGAGCTCAACATGTATTCCCTGGAGGATAGGAGGGAGAGAGGTGATATGACTGAGACCTATAAATACTTAAAGGTCATAAATAAGGTATGTTCTGAGGACATATTCAGACTGGGGGTGAGGAGGAATACAAGAAGGCATAGTCTGAAATTGGATGGGGGTAAGCTCAAGAGGGAAATGATGAGGCACCATTTCACAGAAGGGGTGGTGGCAAAGTGAAACCTACTGCCAGAGAAGGTGATTTTGTTGGCAACTGTGGGCAGTTTTAAGAGGGGGTGGGACAGGGTCAGAGGTAAGGTCATAACTGAGGGGAAACAGGGGAAGGGTGGAGGCAGTCTGGGGGGATAACACAGGTGTTTGGGGTGGCAGCTGCAGTAGATTAAAATGGGAGCTGCGCACTCAAGCAGATCCGCTAGACTGCTATGGCCTGCATCATCTGACATTTTCGTATGTTCATATGCTCATATGTTCTCATCAAATCTTGGTAGAAAGGAAGAATCAGAACCTGTATACAAGGACTGCTTGTGGACACTGAGGGTCAGATTTTTAAAGCCCTGAGAATGCCAGAAGCTCTTGGTGTGCTAATCATTTGGTGCATGGAACGTGCAGCATTCTCTTGGCCAGCAAGTGATCGGGATTTTCCATCCCATGCACCAATTGCTGCAAATTAGACTAGCATTTTGCTGGTCTAGTAAATCCCAGGAACCCTTTTCATGAAGCGTGTGCCAAGTATTTGGCACGAGCTGATGTGAAGTGGGAAAACTGTCATAACTGTGCCCGAGGTACTAAAATTGAGCACAGTTGTGGCAAAGATGTTTGGTGCAGCTGGGGCAAATGCCAGGGCTGACGCAGGGCTTGCTGTAAGCCTTGTGTCAATGTTTGAAAATCTGACCCTGAGTGTTTAGAGACCATGAGAGAGCACAGCCTGCTCTATGGGGGAAAGCAAATGCTCATGAACTCACCCGGTTGCCAAAGTCATAAATAAAAGAAATAAATAAAATAATAAAAAGGATCCTGTGTTGAAGTTATATACTGCTAATTCCATTTGGAATATTCAAGTTGGGAAAATAAAATTGTCACTGTTATCCTAGGTAGGTAGAAAGATGCCAGGTTATTATTATGTATTATTATAGTGTTTTATATTTATATGTAGATATACTGTGTGTACAGTATATGTTATGAAATCATTAGTTATATTGATATGTCTATTTGTATGTTGTCATGAAGTTCCATGTAAGTTAAATGTTTGATGTAAGTGTAACTGGACTGTGCAATGGACCCCACTAAAAATGAGCTTTGGCTCAGTTGAGTTATCCAGTTCATTTGCTTGTAAATGAATAAAAGTTTTACTACTACTACTACTACTACTACCATTATTGCTTGGACATTAAATTCTTGTTTTGGCATGATTGTTGCTTCTAATCCACTTGCTTTGTAATCCTGAACTGGCCTGAGAAGCATATGAGCTGCAGGAGGTCACCTCATATCCAAAAGGTCAAGTAAGTAGTTTGTTTGAGTCTCTTCCTTGTAAACAAACTGTGCCATCTGTATACCTCTAAACCTTGCTGACCCCCTTCCTCCTACACCTGTGTCTGTAAAACAACTATAGATGCCTGTCCTTTCTGGTCCTTCCAGTCACCCCAATTGGGTGGTACAGGGCAGCCTGATGGCATCATGGTATGCTGACCAAAGGGTGAAACCCCGACAGCAAAATTCCCCACAGCGGCAATTTCAACAAGATTCGAAATTGTCACTGTGGGGGACCCGCGGGTGAAAATTTGCTCTTTTGCCAACTTTTGCCTCCCCTTCAAGTTAACTCTGACTGGAGTTAATAACCATAGAAGGAAGGGGGCACAACCCTCAATAGAAAAACACCCAATGTCTAACAGGCGAAATGTCACCTGTTGACATCAGGGATTATGCTATGCTGAACCTCGACAACACTGTTATCAAGTCAGCATAGGTAAACCATGGCATCACTGGTTCCTCATCTTCTATTTCCTCATTCTCCATCATGAGCACGAGCTCCCAGACTTCCACATTGTTAAAAACACAGAAATGTGTCCCAGAGAATATATGCAGTGGACTCCTGTAAAGTTTTGCTAACAAGCTGTCAATTGGCATCATCCTATTTATTCAGACTGACACCTGTAACACTGCAGTACTCTAAAGGAGACATTTTTTTTTTATTCAAGATGCTTCATTTCTATCTCCTCTGGCCTGAGAAGTAAAGGAGACATTTTAATCAAAGCACAAATAGTGTTGCACAGTGTAACACTACAGGTACAGTATACTGTAAAATTCCTCCATGAGGCATTGCATGGTTTCTCCAGGACAGAGCTACCACCGAAGGGATCATAGACCAGTTACACAGTGAAGTTATTAACCCATAAATTGTTGCAGTAATATATACTACTGGGTTGTACTTGCCATAGCTGAAGCTAAAGAAATCCCAGTTGGAGTAGAATGAGGAGCCTTGCCCTGTGGAGGCAGAATGATGAACAACTCAATGTTCATTACTGTCTTTGTTGGATTAGTGACTACCTATGTAACCGAGAACTGTTAACATGTGGTTAAAACTTAATGGATTCGTGTCAGCTCCCCGTGCTGTAGCACAGGAGGTGCCACATCAGTCAGTCCTCAGGCCTCTACTGTTCTCCCTATTCATCAACTAGCTCTTAAAGACGTGCAATCAAAAAAATTTAATTTTGTATATAGTGGATACTGTACTATATATCAGTTCAAATGCAATTGAAGATGTAAACATCACCCGGGGAGAAGATTTCATTGTGCTAGAAAAATGGTTTGAAGAAAACAGACTTGTGCTCAATAAAAGAAAACCAATTCTGGTCAAGGGCCAAGCTTAGTGAAACCCACAACACCTTCCAAATACTGATTAAATGACCACTCTCCAATTAAAGCAACTGAAACTTACAAATATCAGGCCCTGCACTTTGATCCTAACTTGACCTTGAGCTCACTCTGTCTGAAATTACCAAAATATTCCCTACAAAATGGATGCACTCTGCAGATTAAAAAATCAAATTACTAGGGTGAGCCTTGCAGTATTTCAAGGTGGTCACACAGCTGTGTGTGCTGACAGATTCCACTCCGAAGGGTTCCTGATCTTTTATTTTTAAACTGAGGCACACCACACCAGTGGATATTTATCAAAGAAGCAGTACATTTTTATTGAAGAAAGTTCCATAAAGCAGTTCAATAGCTCACATACATTGTGCAGCTAGATCTTCATGAAAAATAACGAGACCAACTCAGTGTTGAGTCAGTAGGCAGGATGCCCTAGCACTTTGTGACAGAATCACTTCACCAGGGGCGGGACTGTCTTCAATACAAATGTGCTGCTGCTTTAATAAGCATCCATAAGCTTGGTGTGCCCCATTTTTTAATGGACTTGGTAAATTTGCTTCTTGGTTAATCACCCCTCTTTCTGAGTGCAATTACAGTAGGAGCCCCACCGTTTGGTAAACGGTTTGGCGGCTCCTGATATTTTACCACGAGATGTCTTTACAATGCCAAAATGTATCCTCGATGAGCAGAAAGTGTAGAAGACTAAAATATCAGAAGTTCTCATCTATGATTGGGGAATGTCAAATAATTTTTGTAGGGTAAAAGAAATTACAGACCTGTTATTAGCAGGTATGAAAAAAGTGGCACACAGATCTGAGCGACCTGACATACAGGCTTCTTGCCACTCAGTCCTTCAACTTAGCTCTGTATCAATGAGGCAGTATCAGCAATATCCTTTCCCAAACTCCCAGCACTTAACACACTTCTGATGCTGTTGATACAGCATTTGAGGCCCCTCCCTGAATACCATAATGGGCAACAAAGGGAAGCTCAAAGCTGACAAAAAGTTGACAAACTCAAAAAGGCATACAGGCTGAAGAAAACTGTAAAATCTGACAAAACAAACAATGGGATAAGCAGACAGAGGAATCACAGGATATCTTGCTGCAAGAGATCTGAAAGGGATCTTCAGAAATCTGTGGCTTGCTTGACACACTGAGAAACACAGTGGAGGGAACCTCTGCACAAGGGGTCTCTCTTACTGTTAGAACCATGGAACTTGGGGAGTGCTTTGGGAGGGCAGAAGACCAACTAGCCCAAATGCTTCAGAAAGTGGAAAACCAGAAAAGAGAGCTCAAACTACTAAAACAAAAATTAGAGAATTAAGGACACACTATATTAGAGACAATATTAAACTTGCAAGGATCCCAGAATGCCTCGAAGGGTCTGATCTTCCAAAGTTTTGCAAAAAATTGCCTACAGGGGCTCTAAGCAGACAGTAACCAGACCAGAAAATTTAACTGGATATGGCTTACAGTGGTGTCTGGAACCCAAGCTACTTTGGAAAATACCCTGTTTCTTTTTTATCAAGCTGCATTACTTTTAAGAAAAGAAGTCATCCTGCACCATGCTTGTCTTGAAAAAGGCCTCTGTATGTGAAATCTTAATATCCAGGTATATCCTGACCTCCCTCCAGAAGTTTTAAGTAACAGAAAGGCACTTTCAGCCACTAAAGCTCTCCTTCATGAACAGAATACAAGATGTACTGTAGTATACTATCCCCGGCAAAACTTCATGCTCAGTTACAGGGCCGAGTCCAAAGTTTTACATCACCTCAAGACACAGAGCAAACCATCTGGAGTATTCTACTTCAAGACCCACAGTGGAATCCCTTGAAAAATATAAAAACCAGCATCAATACCAACCCTACCTAAAAGGAGAAAACACTATCGTGAACTCTGTTTCTCTAGTAGACACCCCCATCATTCATACATTAAAACTAGCTGCTGTGTCTAGCAGGAAACCTCAGGAGCTTAAGGAGAAATCTTATCCAGATTGAACCCTCTCCATATCTGTTGCATCTAGGTTGACCCCAGCCTTAGCCAGGCACCCACAGACATTTCAGCTGCAAATTCAAATATGCCGAGCATGCCAAGCATTTCTACACAATCTGCTTCATCATTTGCAAAGGAAAAGCAATACTATATCACAGTGACATGCTCTAACATAGTTTGGTCTAGAAGAATGTCTAATTCATTGGTAAGGAAAGAGAAAAGATACAGCAACATGGACTGAGCTGAGGAGCAGGGGGAGGGGAGGATGAGAGAGGAGGAAGCAGGAGGTAGGAACATAAGAAGAAACAGAAATGGAAGAGGAGCATGCAAACACAATATGTACCAGATTTATCAAGATGGAAGAGGACAATCAGGAAAGAGAAGATATAGGGATGTCTTCCACCTGTCTTCCATTTTCCCTCTTGTTTTGACTCAGACACACATTGTGCTGTATTGAGATGCTACAGATTACAGGAGCCAAGTATTGGCTCTTTTTCCTCTCTGTATTCCATCTTTCCCTCCTTCTTGCCCCTTTTTTGGGATCTAATATTCCCCCTGTGCAACATAGAAGTACTACAGTTAGAGGAATCTAGCTCCTTATGTACTTCTTTACTGTTCGCCTCCTTCTACCTGTGCTCAAATAAGAGCATTTTCTGGTTTTCATACCAATAGTCTTCCATGTCTGTATTCCCTCCCCATCAAGTTCCCTAGGTTCTTCCAGGCTTTCTGTAGCTCTCTCCATGGTATCTCCAAGTTTCTTCATGCTAAATGTTACACTCAGGTGCCCTGCTCTGTCTCTGTCTCTCTCCTTATCTTTACTTCTTTTTCTGCCTTATTTCTGTTAATTACTATTACTCTTTAATATAGATAGCCCTGTATGGAGCCATCTGTTTCAGCACACTTAGCAAGCCAGCTTGTTCCATGGATGTCTTTGATACCCAATATCTAGCTTCATTAATTGTCAGGGCAGTCAATGTTGGAGTTGTCTCTCATTTTTCTTTTGCTTTCTGGGAAGGGATCTTTGGGCATGGGTGATGAAACAGTTGCACATGTGAAAATAAAGAAAAGTAGATTTTCTAGTCTGGTGTACTACCTGTTTTCCCCTCCATCTGCTCCTCCAGTAGAATGGCTCTGATGATTTCAGTTCTTAACCTCTCTTGCCATCCCCTTTAAACTTCTAACTATGAAAAATTAAGGTGTTAAGTAGGGGGAATCAGAGATTGCACTCATGAATCCAAATTATTAGCCAGCATTGCAAAACTGAGTGTTTGAGGTACCATAAGGGATATGAATTAGGCAGCGAATCTTTTTTTATTTCTGTATAGCTAGCTATCATAAAATATGCAGACTGAACTTGCCAGAAATAATATAGATACATGATTACTGTGTTATCAACTGTCTATTATATCAAAGTGTGTTAGTGTTTACAATGTTTTTGAAAACAATCTTTCGCACCACTAGATTGCATTGTTTGCAGATATCAAATGTTTTGCACGTTGAATGATTGGCACAATTTGCACTGTTTTGCACACATGACACTGTAATTTTCTACAAGTGTGGCTGTGTCTTTAAGATTAAACTTACTATATAATGGCCACCAGTAGGGAGCATAGTCAGTGCTATTGACAAAACATTTGGATTTCATGTGCAACGTTGACGAGATGTTTCTGTCCAGATGCACTGTTGTTGTGGCTGCTCCAACTCTCATGATGTAAATAAACACTCTTTAAAGCCTGTGAGTGTCCTCAGCAGTCCATTTTTGGGGTTTGTGTGTGCAATTTCTTTCTTTGCATATTTATTTTCTCTGAAGGTGGACTCATTACAGCAAAAAGATAGAATTTGGTGACTAGACTCTGCTTTGACGGTCTTGCTGCCTTTCTTAAAAATGAGATAGCAGAAATTACAGATGTCAATTTACAAATGGACACAAAATCAATGTTATTTGGGATGCTCATAATGCCTCCCTCAGAGGCCTGAACATATCATATACAGCAAACTGGAATACATCACAGTCCCAGAAATTGAAGGAGCTCACTTATGTGAGGCAGAGGTAGACCATATTATCTCTGGGTCAGAGACAGATCTGTATGTAGTTTTATCTCTTGGGGCAAATTTAATCAGGTTGTGAAGGCCTAGGCCAAAGGGGCATTAACCAGTGTTAATCCAAATACTACTTTTTCAGTGATAAACTAGGCAGGTTATTAGCTTATCAACTTCAATGCAAAAAAAATACATAATACAATAAATGAGCAGGGGAAGACAGTGTTAGAGCCCTGGGAGCAATACTTTTACAGATTTTTTTTATAAAAACTCTTTACAATCCTCAGATAGTAGCACCCCAGAAGACACATACAGTAGTACTTTCTGTTGAACATATACCTACCTAAAAAGTACTGATCACTGAGTAGCCCTCGATTAAGAAATTATCTTAAAAAAGATAATGGACTCAGTGCAATCACTCTACACCAAATAAATAATCAGTCCCTGATGGTTTCACAACAGAATTTTATAAGACATTTGGTGAAATACTGGTGCCATATAATACTACTACTACAATACTATTCAACTGATTCATTACTGCTATGAAGCTCCCATCAGCTTTTAATGATGCTTTTATCTCACTAATCCTTAAAAAAGATAAATCTCCTAGTTATGCTGTTCTTATTGTCCTGCATTCTTCCTCAATAACAACTGTAAACACATTGCTAAAATATTGACTAGGAGGCGGGATTAAATAAGTCATAGTTATACACACTGACCAAGCCTGTTTTATTCAAGGAAGGGGATTAGCACATAACATTAGAAGGACCCTAAATATTACACCTCAAACTACCTATAACTCTTCTATAAATAAATCTATATTGGTAGCATTTGATGCCAAAAAGGCCATTGATAGGGTTTGTTGGACTTGTCATAAAGCAGCCCTCTCAAAAGTTAAAGCAAGAAAAAAATTCATAAAATGGATTAAACTTATTTATTTGGCTTGGTAGCAAAAATTTGAACCAATGCTCTACTGTCAAATTATATCACTTTACTTAGGGAAACAAAACACTGCTGCCCTCTGCCTCCTTGTCTTTTTGCTCCATTCATAAACCATTAACAGAGGCCATCCGATTGTTGCAGGTTATCAAGGACATTTATAATTTACTCCTTCAGTGTCAGAGGCTCAGCAAGTAGTACACTCGCCTCTGAGGTTGGAAGATCGGAAGGTAGTGGGTTCTAGCCCCACACCGGGAACGGGGGATAAATCCCAATACTGACACTGTAGTGCATCAAGGGGGTGTACTGCACTCCAGAGGTGCCATCTTTCAGATGAGATGTTAAACCGAGGTCCTGTCTGCCTGTTCAGGTGGACATTAAAGATCCCATGGCACTTCTTGATAAGAGTAATGGAATGTTATTGAAAAGAAGGGCTACATTACAACAAATATACAATTTTCACAATCAGTCATATGTTCCATCATGTATATATGAAGAACAAATCAATAATTATTCATGTATAATACATATTAATATGTGCATTAAATCTTATTTTAAACTTTTCAAAATAAACTTTATGGAACGTTTGCCCATTTACTACAATGTAACCATAAGCACTTAGATTTCTCTTGGGGTTAGTGTCTCCAAATGTTTAAGGATTTCTAATACCATGACAAGAATGGACCCCATTCTTTAGCCAGGGTATATTCAAAACTCAAGAAATTAGTACTGTATTAATCCTTGATGTTTGCTGAGAGCGCTCTTCTCAGCACACGCAACGTCCCCAAGATGCCTTGCTTTTGAAGTTCATAAGGTGTCACAAGTATTAGTAGCATATTTAAATGTGCCTGAACGTTCTTTTTGATTAGTCCCGTTGCTCCAAGCACTCTTGGAACAAACTGTGTGTCCTTATTTCACAGTAGTTTGGTTTACAACTGCATATCTTGGTATTTCATGATTTTGTTTCTCTCTGTATGCAGGACACTGTAGTCACTAGGGGTGGCTATTTCAATCAGCAATGCTAACTTTGTTCTTTTTTCTTGTATTACAATATTGGGTTTTCTCGCTTCCACTTTCTTGGCTGTTGGTATTGGGTGATCCCATGTGATCATTACTTCTTCATTCTCTGTGATTCTTTGTGGTTCATGTTTCCAGCGTCTCTCTGCTACCTGTATGTTATAGTGTCTGCACAGTTTCCAGTGGATCAGTCTTGCTACGTTGTTGTGTTTTTCGGTATACAGGCCTTCTGCCATGACTATTTCACATCCAGCCAAGAGATGTGCAACTGTTTCTAATTCTGTACTACAGAACTTGCACTTGTCTGTTTCTCCTTTTTTTTTCTATGGATTTTGTGAACCATCTTGTGCGTAGTCCACTATCTTGGGCTGCCATTATCAAGCTCTCATCTTGCGACTTAAATTCACCTTTTGTTAACCACTCATGGGTCAGGGCTTGATTGATCTGAGGTTATTCCAATAGCTCCCTGTATTTTCCACTATAATTATGGGCTTTCCAGTTGTTTCTTTTCTGTTGGCCTTTGTCCATATACTCCTTTTTTTGATACTTTGCACTTTCTGTTGATGGCTGTTCCTTATCTACTAATGGATCAACAGCCAACTCTGCTACCCTCCTGAAGGCTTCTCCTAATTTGATAAGTGAAGTCATTTTAGGCTATTTTCTTCATGATGCAGGACCTTGACTATATGTGGGTCCAAGGATGTCAGTAGGTATGTAGGTAGCCCCACTATTGTGGATCTGTACATGTAATCAATCTCAAGGAGGCCCATGCCTCCCTCTGACCTTGGGATGTATAGTTTTGGCATGCACTGGTTTTTATATATTAACTGGTGAGCATGAAGCAGTTTTCTTGTTTTTATATCTAGCTGGTTCAATACTTTCTGTGGCCAGTCTATCACACCAAAGCTGTATGATATCACTGGAAGGGCAAGTTGGTTTATAGCTTGCACTTTATTTCGTGTTGTCAAAGCAGTTTTCAGTATGAGCTTTCTTTATTAGATTATTAGATTTCTCCAGTGTATATCTCCTAATGTCTTTCTGGATTATAATTTGTAGGGATAATTACACATTTTTAAGTATTTCTACATGGTGAATCTGCTCCTGCTGAGTCACTCAAACATACCTGGACTGCCAAATATAATACCTAAGTACAGAAAAATGATATACAGAGTTTCAGAATGATATTTACCCCACCCTCCTACGTAATCTCCATACAATAAATTAGAATATGTCAAAGAAGAAAAAAGAGGCTGTTCCCATTCTCTTGCAACATAGGACTGAAAGGGTTGTATATACTCACATTCTAAAGATAAATGAGCTTGTGTTTCTGGGATTTGTACACAAGATTCCCTCAAACAATACCGATCTGTAAGCTGTTTATATTTATTATTCCTTCGTATGCTCTAGCTACCATAGTTGCTCAACCATACTGTATCCCAAGCAAACTCTGGTAATCTCTTACAGGAAAGCTGTTTAATTATGAATGGTAGTTTAATTTGTGGACAGTTTGGAAGGTCACAACCTCTTTAGTTTCTGTCTGAAGAAGTAAATGAGAGTATATTGTTTTCCTATCTGAGGTCTGTAACTGGGAGGCCGTGATGTTTCATCTAATCACATTTTTAACTTGCTCTAGACCATAATTTGGAAGCTTTGGGATTCTGTTCAGCAGCTCTGGTTTCTTTTGTGTCCAATGTATTAAACATGGATCTAGCCAAGCAGATATGTAAGGTTTCCAAATCTTGTTCTCGGGTTTCAGTACCATCCCAATATTATATGTTAGGAATATACTACTACAGTATAAAGGCTACATGGTTTACCATGTCTAGGCCTCCTTCTTGTATTTTCCTATATGTGAACTCTCACTTTATTGGGTTTAACCTAGAACCCCACAGGGCTTGGAAAAAAACACTAAATAATGCAGTAAAAATGAACTGTGGTGGGGGGAAAACATAGCAAATATACAAAAAAAAACTGTAAACAATAATATCTTGATTAAAAGTATTCTTTTCTTTTTAGCAATCTGCTGACCTTTCAAGAAGTGAGCCTATTAGCTTTTTGCAATGCTATCTCCCAGTTGTGTGTTGCCATGTCTCCACTGCCGAATTAAACTCCTAATATTGAGATTGAACCTTTTGTCATAGGTATATCTGCAAATATATCACATCCAGGCAGTGTTGTGTTTCCTAATGGTATTCCCTTACTTTTGCATTGTTAATTTTAGATCCTGACTGTTTGAAGAAAGAGGTAAGATTTTGTTAAAGCCTGCTCATCTGTGGTAAGGGCTAAGCTCAAAACCAAGTCATCAGCATATGCCAGCACTGTAATCGGGGGGGTATCCTGCAGAAACTAAGAGGCCATGTATTCTACTGTTTTGTGCAATTTTCCTTAACAAGATATCTATGCTAAATGAATATAAAGGTGGGCTAAAGGGACAACCCTGCCTAACCCCTCTTTAAAACCTAATCTCTCTACCTATCCATCCAATGACATTGGGAATAACAGTAGCCTTGTTATACATCATTTTTAACCATTCAATAAAAATATCTGGAATATCATAAGCCTTAAGGGCAATGAACAAAAATTCATGAGACAACTTGTCAAAGGCTTTCTCTTGGTCAATGGTTAAAACAAACCACTGCATTTCGTTATTATTAGTTTTATGAAAAATTTCCCATAATAAAATAAGGTTGTTATGCTGATGTCTATTTGGAACTGCGCATGTCTGGTATGGGCATATCAATTAATCAGCTAGTGCTGCTAATCTTTTTAACAATATTTTACTCAGTATTTTTAAGTCCGTATTTAAAAGACTCAAAGGTCTCCAATTTCTTAATCCTTCTTGAGCACCTTTTTTGTATAATAGTATTAAGCATGCCTGATTCATAGAACCTGCTAAAGAAGCATTTTGCAGCACGTTATTATAGACAATTTCTAAAGTCGGAGCAAGTTCCTCTAAAAAGGTTTTTATAAAACTCAGAACTTATGTCCTCTGTTCCTGGTGCAGAGTTTTTTTGAGGGAAGATATGGTAAACTTTATTTTATCTAGGGTAATTGGACCAGACAAGCCTACTGCCTCTGGGACCTCTACTTGTGGGAGTTCTAAATTTTCAAACTGAAGCTCAGATCTATCAATCTCTGGGGCCTCCCCAAACAGGGAAAGCACATAGTTTTCTACTTGGTGTACAATCTCAGCGGGGGTGGTAACTTTTTGCCCAGAGTCCGAGACAATTTCTGTGATAACTCTTTGCTCCACTCGATTCTCGCACTCTTTAAAGGGATCTATAGACCCTTTCTTTATATTTGTGCTAAATCTCAATTCCTGTTCTAAGGATCTAGCTCTATCATATTGCAAATTAAACATTTGTCTTTTTATTCCCTTAATTTGTACTCCATAATCCATTTTATTTATTTCTGTCTGTGAAATTAGTTTTTGCAAGTGGTTTCTTAATTGCAAATATTTCAAATAATCTCTATTTGCTGTATGTTTAGACCGGGTCTGGAAGAAAATCTTCCAAGAATGCTTTGTTTCCTCCCACCAGGAAGCTAAGTCTTCCTACATTCCTACAGCTGATAATCTAGCAAACCACTGCTTTTTCCATGCGTGCCTGATCAGTTCACTGTCTAACATGGTAGTGTCCCTTCTCCAGTAGTTCTTTTTGCATCTGGGGGACTTATCCCAGCAAACTTGTACCAATATATAGATCTGTGAACTCCCAACCCAATAATTTTAAATTCAACAACTGCAATGTAGAAGACAGAAAAATAAAAGCTATCCTAGTGGATATTGCCCCTCTAAAATAAATGTGACCCCCTGTAGGAAATTTTGTTCTGCATGAATCTATCAAGTTAGCAGTGGTAACTATATTCTGAAGTGAGTCACAGAATAGTTTATCTGTCTCAAGGCCCCTGTCTGACTTTGCCAGCCCGCAGTTAAAATCAACCACCCAAATAACTAGGCACAAGATGTGCAAATATGGCTGTACCTCTTTAAACAGGGATACTCTCTGGGTTTTAGTTTGCGGAGTATAAATAGAGATCAATCTGAATCATTCTCTGTGCAAATTAATGTCCAAGCGCAAGCCTCTACCAGGCTGTATATCTACTAATCTTGAAACCTTAAAGTCTGGGCTGGTGAACAGAACCGCAATGCCATCACATAAATCGTACCCAATGGACCAAAAGGTGGCCCCCTTGGTCCATATTCTTGTGGCCTGTTGCATTTCAAACTGGGTTTTTAGCCTGATATCTTGGATGCAGTAAATATTGCTATTTCCCTCCTGTAACATACCCAAGGTAGTAAGCATTTTCTTATGACTTTTGATGCTGTTAATATTAATGGTAGTCACAGAGAGGGAACACATTAGTTAATATTTAATGTGCAGGATCTCCTTCAGTCTGATTCAAGGGGTCTTCAAGACCCTCCTTCGTCTTGTCCTGCAAGAGACCAAATCTCCCCCCCTCCAGTGTCTGACATGATGTCAGTAATCATGGAAGCTACTGTCAGTTTCTTCTCCCTCTGAGTCCTCCCTTGGTTTGTCCATGGCTAAAGCTGCAAATTTGTTCCCAAATTTCCAAGATTGCTGAGCTTTCCCTTTCCCTCTAGCACTAGCTTGGGATTTAGCTGCAAGAGATTTGCCTAGCCTCTTCCTTTTCTTGGATATTACTTTTTTGAAGGCTTATAGTTGACTGGGGGGAGGGGAGGAGGCATCTCAGTAATACTGTTGTTCTCCAGATCTGTGGCCATAGATGCAGTACTATGACTAGGTTCAGAGGTGTCTTCTGAGTTCATATTGGCTACTGTCTGTGCAGGGAAGGTTTGAGAAACCTTTACTTGTATACTGGATTCTGTCGAGCATTGGGGGGTTTCTTTCATTACAGTGGTGGTATCCAGGATTTGTGCAGCAACTTTTTGGGCCGGCTGCTGTTGGGCTCTATTAATCAACCCCTCATAGGAGGGGCAGTGATCTCTATTGTGCAATGCTCAGGGGAATTTACCATACCCATGCCCATTTATTTCACAAAGGTTGCATTTAAACTAGTTTAAGCAATCTGCAGAAACATGACCATAGTCAAGACAATGGCTGCACCTGGAGGTATCACATGCTGAGCTCAGATGTGACTGAGACCCGCATTTAAAACAAGATTTGGGCTGACCTATATAAAACAAAACTCCATGGTCTTTCCCTATATAAAAACTGCTGGGTAAATGTACTGGCTCATTGTTAGTGGAGAACAACTTTACTCTGATTCTCCATTCCCCCATTCTGGATCTGCTCACTATCTAGAATGGTGGAGGGTTTATTAAGCACCTCACACCTTTGATGAAGTCAGAACAAAATGCCCTCCACATTTACCCTCTCATTACGAAACATAACCGTAATATTTTTAACTGCTGATTTGGTGAGAGGGATGGCCATAAAGGGGATCCATACAGGGTTATTCTTAATCATTTGGTACTGTGCCCAGAATCTATCTAAGTTTGAAACTGTTTTAAAACTCACATCATAATTACCATTTCCTAGGTGTATCAGAGCAAATATTTCAGAGGGGAAAGAAATTTCAGAGATCCCTTCAGTAACTGTCTTGCAACATATAATCTATCTGGGGGATTTTCCAGCCCTCCTTTATATATCAAGCGTACTGTGTTCCTACAGGGGGCTGGTTCCCCTTTATTATGAAACAAAGCTGCTAGTCAGAACATTGGGTCAAGCCAAGACCTTCTACCAGGATCCTGTAAAACATTTTCAGAGGGGCCAACTCTATTTTCATTTATATCAGAATTTAAAGAAGTAATTACATGTTCAGAAATACTGTGCACAGTAGAGTCATGTTGCGAGCTTTCGTTGGGGGCCCTTAGTTAAATCAGTGTTTGTGATGTCTCTATTCACATTTGTAACCTTACCCATTTCAGCAACTATGTCTGAGTTAGATGAGATGGCCACCTGAGTATGTGAAGATTTTGCTGTATTTTTAAATCTCTGTATGTTGGCATCTAGAGAATCAGGAATCCATTGTCCCTTTTCTGTTTGTATTCAGCCCGCGTTCTCCCAATGCGCAGGCAGGGGACCAGACATCTGTTCCAATCTCAGTGCTCTCCGGAGGTGTTGCTGGATCCTGAGAAGCCGGAATGAAAATGACTTTGGGTCTGTTATTTTTAAAAGAGCAGTCTTAGTTTAGAGGACCTGTTCCAGTCAGAGCAAAGAAAGAAACTTTGGCTCTTTTGCTTTTCTTCTCCTTTAATTTGTTTCCTACTGGTGTGATGTTTTCAATATTTCTTTTTACTGCTCCAGAGGGCCACTGTAGGCTGAGCTTTAACTTTCTCGATGATGCCATTCCAAGCGGGCCCTCCCTGTTTTTGTTTTTCAGCTCTCGGCACACAACTTGAGGTTAGTTAAGACTGCTGACCGTATAACATTTCTTTGACATGCTACAAGTGGGATCAGTGGCTGCTTTTGATGCAGCTATATCAGAGTTCAGCTGTTCTCATGGGAGTGAGTCAGCGTTTTGAGACGTCAAGGGTACAGTTTGCATTTTTTGACAATTCAGCCTGCAATGCTTCTCTCTGTGTTTGGCATCTGTAAGTTTCTTTAACAAAAGTTCTTTCTCTGATATTTTAACAGTTTCATCTGTAGCATCTTTCATGTTTCGTACCTCCATGTTTTTCAAAGCAGCAGAGTCCATCTGTAAATGTTCCACTTCCATATCTCCAGCTTCAAAAAATTCTTCTGGAATTTCTGACATATCCATACTGTTTTCTGTAGCCTCTAGCATAGCAGGGACAGGGGAGGAGGCTTGCTCCTCTGCCACTATAGCACCCAGCTCACCTCCTGGATTCACTGAAGTGGCCATCTTGGAAAGAAGGCAAAGAGTTCCCCTACTGTCAGAGTTGGGGAATTTCCTGGTGTCCTGGCCAAATTCCCCCCATTCACTAAAAATACCACCATCAGCTTATTTTGATTCTGTAAGTTGGTCTACATCTATACACATACTCCCCTTCCTTTGCCCCTGGGCCACACCTGGAAACAAGCCTCGGCTTAGTGTGCCTCTCCTGGTCACAAACATTCAAATAAATAAATACATTTAATATCAACGGGATTGAACATACCCTGTCATGCTGTGCTAATAATGTCCTTGTTTATTTAAAGGACTCATTCAAATCTATTGCCCACTTTTTCCACCTCATATCTAAATTCACCCAGATTTCTGGTACAAAATAAACTGGTTCAAATCCAAAATAATGTCACTAAGCTCTCAGTGTAACAACCTATGGTAAATGCTGGACACCTTCAAATAGGCCTTCACTCTAAAAACTTCAGTTATTTGGGGATCAGAATCTCTAGCAACCTCTCAGAAATGTTTACCCTTAATTTCCCCCCATTTCTCAAAATTTGTACTCTTATTTTGATAAGTGGGAATTGTTACCTCTGACCTTGATGGATAGGGTTGGCATTCTGAAAATAAATGTGCACCATAAATTTTATTTGCTTTCCTAATGCTTCTATCTGGATAGAAAAACAGACATTCTGAAACATAAAGTGGAAGATTAAAAAATTCTTGTTGCAAGGCAAGAAACCCAGAACCACAATAGAAAATCTGTACAACTCTCCTGCTAATGCTGGCCTGGGCCTCCCCAACCTGTTACCATGCTGTTCTACTTGAGAAAGTATATTACTGGTCTAATCCAGAACACCCAGCTCACACCTTGAGGGATTTAGAAGAGAATACTGTTCCATTTAATAATCTCAGATGTATTATTTTTTTACCTCCATTCCAATGCTAAATACAACTGCGTCTATCCTTGCTTACTACAAAAATTTGGCGCAATATGCAAACACTTTCAGGCCATAAAAACACAATTCACCTACATAATACACAGTTTTAATTTACATATTTCAGGCTCTAAACTTTTTATCCAGATCTGGTCTAGCAAAAGTCTAACTGATATTAAAGACCTCTATATGAATCAGACTTTTGCAGATTTATGACTTGGCCAAAAATCTATATGATCTGACACAAGGTAATTTAATATAGTAACTACAAATAAGGGTCTACTTGTACAATAAACTGGATAACAAAAATCACGTACTGACTTCCCCCTTGGAAACATCAGTGACTGATGCTACCTCTGGAGAAAAACTGATAGGGAAGATACAGAAGAAGAAGAATCAGCATTTATATAGCACTTTTCATGCACAGTGTATCCCAAAGCACCTTACAAGCAATGCTAGACTAGTAGTGAAGTGACTGAATGTGTATAGTATATGCATTCATTAGAGATATCAATTCATTAGATCTCATTAAATTCAAATAGTCTTTGCAGAAGGACCTGAACTCCCAAATTAAGAAATCCATGTGGTCAAGTATTTTATTTTATTTATTCTTTGGTACAAGTGTCTGTTTTCAGAGGCAATCCGGAAGCATTGGGGAGGTTAAATGACTTGCTCAGAGTCATACAGTATGCAAGTGGAGGTTGTGGGAATCAAACCCAGGTCTGCTGGAAGTACCAAGCTCATTCGACGCTCATTAATCTAACCTCTAGGTTATATTGCCTGTTTATTGTTGTCCTCCAGGGGGATCTCCAGGAACTTAGGCAAATTCAGTATAAGTGTAACAGATATAACACCCAGGAATTAAAAAATATATATTATTAGTTATGTTGTTTGTAAAATATTTTAGTTCATATGGGAGGTAGGTAGGAACTGAGATTACAGTCTTTCAAATCTGCAGGCTAGAAGAACAAGTGGATGTGGGTAGCAGAAGTTCTTTATCTAAAGGCTTTTGTTTTGGGATAACAGAATTCCTTTAACTGAAAAAAATGCGTGTTTTCACCAAGCTGTAGTTAAGATGATTCCTGCTGTGAAGATGGGCATGATAATAGAACAGAACCAGAATACACATAACCAATTCAGACTATTTCAGTTATGGAGGCTAGCTCTTAGATTAAAGGAATGTCCGGCGGTGTGATATTAGCAAGGCAGGGCTGATGTTGCAGCAAGTGCGCTGGCTGAACAAAGGTATTTCTGTATTTCTTTACTCTGAGAAAGTCAGTTGTGCTGGGACAATGAACTTGTAACATCATGTGTTCAAGTCTGCCATAACTCACAAGCTTGCAGTTGGGGGAAACTTCTACTCAGAAATTTAGTTAGCTTTTAGAGAGATGTTTCTGTGTTATCTTTTCAAATGTGTTATTTTTCTTTTCCGTGTATTCTGTATTCCCCATAGTCTTTAGTGTGTATAATCCAATACCATAGATAAATATCATGGAGTATTAAATGTTATTTCTATATACGTCATGCTTTCTGTGACTGTTTTTAATATTGGCAAGTCCATGATCCATTTTCTTTTTTTTTTTTTTACTTATTTTTTATCCATGCCTTACGTCCCCACGACCCACTCTCCTTCCATACTCAAGGAGTGACATCCTCCACATCAACCTCGGCCATCTGGGTCTGCCCCTAGAGTGCCTTGCTGCTATTGGGACTTAACTTGATGGCCCGGATTACTCCCCGGGCGGAGCGAGGAGAGGCATCCCCACACTACCTCCCCTCTTGTCCTCTGCTGCGAGCATGCACAGCGGGATCTGCCCTTTGGTTGACCTGACACTGAGAATGGCTCCGGAGAACTTCATCTGGGGGGCTGGAGACATTTTCCTCCAAGCTTGTACTCCCTGTAACCCAACCCCCTGAGACGCCAGTGCAGAGAGTCAACGTGCTGATGCACGCTCGCTCTCAAGCACCTAACGATGTCCCCCCTCCCTCGGCTCCAAGATACAAAGCTGCAGTGCCCATCAAGAGTTGGTGCATCCACTGACTCCTGTAGGATGTCAGGCACTAGACAGCACCCCTGGCATCTCACCCTGAGGGAGCAGAGCATCCGTGGGGATGCTCCATCCTCCCTCCCCCTGCTGACCTGAGTCCGTTCCTGAACCCGGGTTACTGGCGCAGTGCAAGGTGTGGTGTCCAGCGCCTCAACCCTCAGCGCCACTGGGCCAACTCATGATCCATTTTCAGAGTGATAAGATACTAAGCTATCTAAAGCAAAGTGTTCTTAGCTGTGACTAAAAGGGTGGTTTGCCCTTTGGGAAAGATCACTGTACTGTGTGAGCAGAGGCTATGATGAGATCCTGACCTAATGATACCCCAAGTGAGAGTCTAGCTGAGTGGTGACAGCAAACCAAGGTGACAATTCAGGCATCTGAATAGTTGTGAAAACTGGTAGCACAGTGCTGACTGAATTTGGCAGGGAACCAGTCTGTGATGATAACACTTCATGGAAAGTTTTATACACCAGCAAGGTTAAATAAATTTAATGAATCAATGTCGGATACATGACCTAGATACTGCAAACATAAAGGTACCCTTTTTTACACATGTTTACTGCATGTTCTCTCTGGGAAGAGATCATGAGAATCATTGGACAGGTGGTGGGAATGGACCTCCCTTTTGATCCAGGCATTATATTGCTTGTCACAAAATATCCCTCCGCCTTAAAACTGATTAGCTTTCAACTCTCATTTGTTAACATTGTATTGGTTAATGTGTGAAAGGTGACCTTACTTCACTGTAGGTACTCCACCCCACCTTCATATGATCAATGGCTGAACCAATATGGAGACTATCATGGACAAAACAGTGGAATTTGGACAGTAGAAGATCAGGAGTTCCATCGAGACTGCTACTCACTGTCCTAGTGGGAATATCAGTGTCAGTGGCTCAGCAGGTTGAACACTCGCCTCTGAGGCCGGAAGATCAGAAGGCTGTGAGTTCTATACCCACACCAGGTACTTGGGTTAAATCTCAATACTGACACTGTATTACAGCATGAGGTGGGTGCTGCACTCCTGAGGGGCCATCTTTCGGATGAGACATTATACTGAGGTCCCATCTGCCTGTTCTGGTGGTTGCTCAGGTGGACGTTAAAGATCCCATGACACTTCTCAAAAAGAGTAGGGGAATATTTTAATGAGACAAAAACAAAATATACATGTGTGTGTTCAATTCACATAGAAACATAAAGGAACAAAAACTGACTCTACAGAAATAGCTTTTTACAGAAAAAGATGTAGGGATACATACTACATTTTTAAATACTAAAAAAAAAAACTTATCTTGTTATCACACATCTATGGTATGTCTCTAGAAAACACCCTCAAAAGTTTAAAGAACAAAAGAATAAAAAGTTAAAATTCCTAACTAGACCACTCAATACCAGCTTATCCAACCCACTCAATACCTTTCCACAATTGTTTACAGACTGCATACCCCATTATGTTAGCTTCCTTCTGATAAATTGCATCCAACTCTGCTAGTATCCTAAAATAACATCCTGCAGTGAAACATCAGAGTCTTGTAAAAAAGGTTGGCTTCGAGTCTGCCAGATAACCCATTTTATGCAAGCAAAGAGAATGTTTCTATTCCATTGCAGCCATACAGTTAGAAGCTGGCCTAAAATCAGTGTCTCATATGACATAGACTTAAAACAGTTAGTATTCCACATAGTGTCCAACATTTGCCATAGTGGTTGAATAAAGGCACATTCAAAGAACAAATGCTCCATTGTTTCTAGTTGAGTACGGTGCTGCGTATATAGGTACAGTCTTTCTTCCACCCCTTTGTGTTTATGGTTAGCCCTCACATTTAACCTACCATGCCCAGAGTCACATTACATCTACCATCTTACAGGGTATACACTTTTCAAGCATAGCAGCTAAAATGTATTTTACCTGTACCTGTGGGTTTACTATGAATACTGGTTCCTCATAATAGCAATTTGTAAGAATGTTGGTATAAAATTGTTTCCTGTGTAAAGACTGAAATCCACGGAGATTGATTTTCCAAAAATGAATGTATTTTAAAACCACCTGGATATGTGCAGGCAGTGACTTAATACTAGCTGTCCATTTTCCCTTACCCCAGGCTTCAAAATAATGTGATTGCCAATTTTGAAATGTGATGGCCCACATGGTGCTACTACCTTGTAGAAGTGGCCTTATATTCATGTAAAAAAATACTAAAAAAGAAAACCAGGGGGGTTGATCATGCTAAGACCTCCCACCTGCCACGGCCCATATGTATGTGCACGTTTCACTGGGTTAAGTATGTTACCCCAGACTAACTTGAAAAAAAAAGGCTTATAACTTTGATGTGGTTCAAAAGGCAGAGGAAAAATGTGTGCAATATGTAAAAAAATAGGGACTATTAAAGTCCTGAGCAAAAAAATCTGTTTTCGTTTATCCATATTCAGGCCTTCCATTTGTGAACTTTTTTTTCTGTGCTATCTCAGTTTTCTCAATCCAATTTTGTTGAGCCACAGTCTCTGTTCCAAAGTAAACACCCAGAATCTTCATGATATCCTGCTGTAGAAGTATCACGTACTGAGTAGGAGTCACCGCATCCCCCAGTGATAATGCCACACTTTTTGTTTTATTGATTCCCATCCCTGTGATAGGGGATTGTTTTTCCCAAAAATCCAGAACCTTAGAGCCAGATTCCAAATCAGCTACCATAACAACACAATCATCCGCAAATGCAGACACCTTCTGAAACCTTTGACCTTCTTGATTGGTAATAGGAACAACCTGTTTGTCAATTTCAATGGCCCGTAACAAAGGGTCCAAACTAAAAACATATAGCAAGGGACTCAGGGGACAGCCTTGATGCACTTCTTTTTTTTTAAATACATGGCAGGTCCCAAATGCCCATTTACCAAAGGCCGAATCTGAGCTTCGGCATATAAGACCTTAACCATGGAAATGAACTCTTCCGGGATCCTATATGCTTGTAAAACATGCCAAAGATAATCATGCTTAACTGAATCAAAGGCAGCCTCCTGGTCAAGTGAAAGAAGATACCCATCCAGGTGCTGTTCTAAACCTTGGGCCACTATCTCTTTAATAAACATTAAATTATGTGCAATATTGCGGTCCAGAATGGCACATGTCTGAGAATCCCAAATAAGAGTCTTTGCTATTTGTGCCAACCGTCTTGTGATATTTTAGCCAGGATCTTATAGTCCAAGTTAAGGAGGCTTAATGGTCTCCAATTAGTAATGTCCGAAGTATTGCCCTTTTTGTAAAGAAAAAATACAACTCCCTCTTTCATACTAGTGCTAATTGTACCTTTCCTACTTATTTCACTGAAAACATCACTCAAGATGGGAGTGAGTGAATCTATAAATAGCTTATAAAAATCATTAGGGATACCATCTAGGCCAGGTGCAGTATTACTTGATAAAGATTTTGTCACCTGTGTAATTTCCTGTATGGGTTTGAGAAAGAAATGTATTAGAGTTTGTTCCTCCACTGATCCCCTGAAATTTAGCCTCTACATGCTTGTATACAACTGCCTGTAAGGAGTATAAATCTGTAGCCACAGTGCCATCAGGCCTTTTTAATGCAGTGATAATTCTATGTTTTAGTCTATCAGCATGACTATCATAGGGGTTAATATGAAATTTAGACCCTTGTGTCCCAAACTTCTGTTCCATTTGGAGGGCATGTTCCCTATCATATCAGTAGAAAAGCATTTTAGTTTTAACCTCATGAAGCTGTGCAGTTAGGTCTGCCTGTTTCCTTCATCTGTGTGAGGAGCTGCAAGGACTTGCCTCTCCATTTTAAATATTGGTAGTAAGTGGACCGGGCTGTAGTCCTAGAGATTTGTACCACATACTGTTTAAGGTCACTTTTTGTGTCTTCCCACCAATCAAGGAGGTCATCATACAACGTCTGAGCAGATAGCTGTGTATTGAAAAATTCCATAATACCAGCTTGAACCTGTGCATCTTGCAATAAGGACATATTCATACACCAGTAACCCCTACCTGCCTGGACATAACTAGTTGTGGCAACTGAGACTTTTAACGCCACATGATCCATGGTTTCCAGGGGAATAACTGTAACCTGGGAGATAGGGGTACACTCAGGCAAACCAAAAGTCAAACAGAGAAGATAGGGACCCTTTATAAAAGGTGTGGCTAGGAGCGACCCCTAGAATATCATAAACATCCTTATACCCATATCTCTGTAAAATAGCGTTAAGTAAACTGGTATCGCGGTACACTTTTTCAGTTTTTTGGCCCCAATCTCTTTTGGTTAAACCACAGTTAAAGTCCCCCCCCACCACCACCACCATAGGGTCAATTTAGAGCAATGTAAAAAAGGCTCTAATAAATGCAATAACTTGGTCATTTCTGCTTTAAGTTGAGAAGCATATAAATTAATAAGACAAATAGGTTGTTGATTTATCACAGCATCTACCACCATTGCCCTCCCATGGCAAACATCTGTAATCTTTATAGCTCTGATGTCCTGTCCAACAAACAAAAAATCCAGGCCTGAGCATCACTCCTCACCCACTGACCACAAAGATGGGCCCCACCTCCATTCCTTTTTCGCATGGTTAATCTCAGGAATGGTGTGTGACCTGGTATCTTGGAGAAAAATAACCTTACACCTAAGCCCTTGTAAAATAGAAAAGATAACCCGTCTCCTGGAATCAACCTTAATACTATTAACATTGCATGTGAGAAATTGAACCGCAGCCATAAACAGAAAAAAAATAAGAAAAAGACCACATCATAATGGAAAGAAAAAAATGAAAAAATTACTCACCTTAGTAATTGTGTTTCTTCTAATGGAGTCTTGCTGTATTCTGACTTATTGCAGTTAGCCCCAGCACTTGAACTGCTCCGGAGAGGAAAGAGTTAAATTCTATGCAGGGCATAGAATGTTGAGCTTGAGTTTGGTTCAAACGTCTGTCTGCTGCACTTTAAAGTGTAACCGTCAGATTCTTACAAGCTAATACTAACTAACCCCACTATATGGAAATTGTAAAGTTTTACTAGCCAAATGGCAACCAAATATTTTGGATCCCCCAAAAGACTCAAGTCGAGAAATCCAAAATCAAAAACCAGGTAGTGAATAACTTATGACTTTCAAAATAATAAAACATAACCCCCTCCCCCCCTCTAAAAAGGGGAGTGCCCAAATGCACCCCTGGGGTGTAACACTGCGCCTGCCAGCCCACTTCCCAAAAACCAGGTTCTGAGAGAGGAGGCAGGGAGGGAGGTCAGAATACAGCAAGACTCCATTAGAAGAAACACAATTACTAAGGTGAGTAATTTTTTCTTCAAACAACATGAAATCTTGCTGTATTCTGACTTATTGCAGACTGCCAAGCAGTACCTCCATGGAAGAGGGATTCAAACCTATTTTGGGAATAGGCTCTGCAGTACTGCTGTACCAAACCGAGCATCACTCCTAGCATGGATATCCAGAGAGTAATGTATGGACTGTTTTCCAGGTGGCTGCTTTGCATATCTGTAGTAAGGGAATATCCCTGGCAGCAGCCAGGGAAGCAGCTGTACCTCTAGTTGAATGAGCCCTCAGGCCTGAGAGTGGTATTTTGCCTAGCTTTTCATAGCAGAATTGTATACAAGAGACAATCCACCTGGCAATAGTTCTCTAAGAGGCAGGTTTGCCCTTCCCCACTTCCCCATAAGTGAGGAACAACTGGAGAGAGTCAAACCTGTGAGCCTTAGTACGCTCAATGTAGTAGCTAAGGGCCCTTTTAACATCCAAACTGTGTAAACTTCTTTCTCCTGAAGAAGAATGATCAGTGAAGAACACAGAGAGACATGGATTGGTTCAAATGAAAATCTGAAACCACTTTAGGTAAGAATCTCCTGTTGGTTCTAAGGACCACCTTATCTCTATGGAGTGAGATAAAATCAGGCTCTACTAACAGAGCCTGCAATTCAATGATATGTCTGGCAGAGGTAATAGCTACCAGGAACACAGTTTTCCAAGTCAAGTACTTAAGCTCTGCTGAGGACAAAGGCTCAAAAGGAGATTACATAAATTGAGCAATGCAAATATTAAGGTCCCAAGCAGGAGTGGGATCCCTAAAGGGGGGATTGGTATGAAGCAATCTCTTGAAAAACTTACAAAAAACAGGGTGAGATGCCAGTGAGGAGGGCTTTCCCGCTAACAGAAAAACAGAAACAGCTGACAAGTGTACTTTGAGGGTAGCTGGTCTGAGGCATGGGCCATTAAGATGAACCATGTAATCCAGAACTGTAGACAAGTCAGCAGTGTCTGGGGATATATGCTTCTTGGAACACCAAATGCTGAATCTTTTCCATTTGGAGTTATAAGTTTTTCTGGTGTCAGGTTTTCGAGAGGCTTTGAGAATGTCCAGAACCCCTTGAGACAGATGCAAATTTGCATACTCTAACTCTTCAAGAGCCATGTCTTGAGATTGAGAGATCGAAGGTTGGGATACCAGATCCTGCCTTGGGAGGAGGATAACAGATTGTGATTCCTGGGAAGAGATAGGGGAAGATGGACTGCTAGGTACAGCAACAGGGGATACCAAGGCTGCCTGACCCAATCTGGAGCAATCAGGATCACTTTGCAAGACTGTGACCTTATCTTGACCAGGACCTTGAACAGCAGAGGAAAAGGAGGGAAGTCATACAGAAATTTCCCTTCCCAATCCAGCATCAGAGCATCCAGAGGGACTGAGTCCAAGACTAGGGGTCTGCAACAGAAGAGAGGAAGTTGGTGATTGACTGGGGCTGCAAAGAGATCTATCTCTGGAGTGTCCTATCTTGAAAAAATCACTTTTAGCACTAGGGGATCCAGGGACCATTCATGATGGCCCTGGGAAATCCTGTTCAATGCATCTGCTAGCACATTGTCCTTTCCTGGGAGGTGGACTGCTACCAGAGAGGTCTGTAGAGAATAGGCCAGGGACCATAATTTCATGGCTTCCGTGCACAAGGCCATAGACTGAGTGCCTCCCTGCTTGTTGATATACCACATGGTGGTGGTGTTGTCTGTCCTGACCTGAACCACCTTGTTCTGTACTGATTGTGAGAAGGCTTGCACGGCCAGATAAACTGCTCTGAGCTCCAGAAGATTGATGTGGAGAAGAGACTCCTGAGTGGACCACACTCCCTGGGATGTGAGAGTCCCCAGGTGAGCTCCCCACCCCAGGAGAGAAGCGTCTGTGGTTAGAACCACTGAATGAGACTGAGTGATGAAAGGGACTCCTTGTCTGAGATTGTCCTGATCCTGCCACCATTGAAGAGCCTGGATCAGGGTCTGAGTCACTGGAATAAGTTTGGTTACAGGATCTTTTTTCTGGGACCAAAAGGCCCTCAGATGAAACTGAATGTCCCTCATCTGAAATCTGGCCCCCTGGACCACTGCAGTGGAAGCTGCCATGTGGCCCAGAAGCTGAAGAAAGTGCCTTGTTGGTCGAGAAATCAGAAGGTGAAAGGAAGAAGCCAGCTCCATTATGGCCCTTACCCTTACCATGGGGAGAAATGCTCTTGCTTTGACAGTGTCCAGTTCTACCCCTATGAAAGTCAACAGTTGAACTGGCTCGAGAACTGACTTGGGAAGATTGAGAAGTAAACCTAGAGAAGTGAGCACTTGCTGGGTCACTTTCAAATCTGACTTGACTTGGTCTGGAGACTGACCCACTATGAGCCAGTCATCCAGGTATGGGAATATGGAGATATTTTTTCTCCTTAGAAATACCACTACTACTGCTAGGCATTTTGTGAACACCCTTGGAGCGGATGTGAGACCAAAGGGCATTGCTTTGAACTGGTAATGGCCTGAAGGCAGTTTGAACCTGAGGTACTTTCTGTGGGAGCACCTGACGGGAATGTGAAAGTTGGCATCCTTTAGGTCCAGGGAGGCTAGCCAGTCCCCTGGCCTTAGAGAGGGAAGAATTATTCCCAGAGTCACCATTTTGAACTTTGGCTTTAATAGATGTTTGTTTAGGTATCTTAAGTCTAGGATGGGCCGCCACTCCCCTGTTTTCTTCGGGGTAAGGAAGTTCCTGGAGCACAGACCTTTGCCCCTGTGCATTGTAGGAACTCTCTGTATGGCCCTTAACGCCAGTAGAGATGAAACCTCTGCCTCTAGTGCAATGGTTTTGGAGATACTTGCTGTTGGAAAAGATCTGGCTCTCAGCTTTGGGAATGTTTTGAAGCTGAGAACCCGTCCCTGGCTTACTACCTCCAGGACCTACTTGTCTGAGGTAATAGACTTCCAGTCCTAGAAGTAGTAAGCCAGCCTGCCTCCTACAGGAATGTGGAAGTTGACCCGGGCTGACACATCTGGGTGTCTGCTTGGCAGGAGCCTTAGGCTGAGAAGTGGATGCAGCCCTGCTCATCCCCCTTCTGCCTCTCCCTCTGAAGAACCCCCTCTGGGAAAAAGGAAAGGAGGCCTGTGCTTGGTAGAAAGGCCTATGAAAAGGCATGCCCCTGCCCCTAGCTTGCTGCCTCTGAGGAGATGACTGCCTTTCCTTGGCCTGTGCACTCCTGTAGGTGGTCCGGTACTCATCCATCTTTTTCATATAATTCTCCGTCTGCTCCCCAAAGAGAGAATTATTAACTACAGGGAAATCCATAGCCTTAGCCTGGGTATCCTGAGATAGGCTAGTACATCTGAGCCAAGCCAGTCTCCGAAGAGCAACAGATGTAGCCATGACTCTAGATGACACATCATTGGAGTCCACAGCAGCACGAAACTGGATCTTTGATGCCTCAATCCCATCAGCAACCACCTCCTTCAGCTCCTTGGCAAGCTGGTGGGAGGCATGCTTAGCCAGCACCAGTACAGTGTCCCACCTGGACTTCTGGCATCTGGCTGTATAGGCCATGTAATTAGCCTGCCTGAGCCCCAAGGAAGATGCCATGTACTGTTTCTTTGCCATGGCATCCAGCTTCCTGGAGTCTTTATCTGGGGGGTGTGAAGCCAAGGGTATGTTAGCCTTATCGCAGGCTGCAGCCTGCAAGACCCCGACATGGCTGCATTGCTGGTAAAAGTACTCCGTAACTGAGACTGACAGCATGTACCTCTTGTCCATCCTTCTGTCAACAGGAGGTAAAGAATTTGGAGTTTTTAACAGTTTTTGTGTCTGTTTTCCAAAAGACATTTGAAGGGGAATAGACAACCTCTTTGACTCTGGGATGTCCATCATCTCCACGTAATCAGGCTCTTCTTGTTCCTCAAAAGCTTCTTCCGAAGGGAGCTAGAGGGTTTCTGCCACTTTTCTGTAAAACATGAAGTGGGAAGGGGACTCAGAAAGCCTAGGAGGGGGAAACACCAGAAGGCCTGTCTGGGGAGATGTCCGGTTCAATGGGCTCGTCTAGACCTTCCATTCCATCATCATCATCATCATCACCATTGTAATCATCATCCCCCTCCAAATCCGGTTCATAAAAATCTTCAGGGGCATAATCCTGAATCGGAGGAACCGACCGAACCGAATGCCTGCCAGAAGGCACTGGATCAGTTGGAACCAGATGAAGTGATTCAACAATCCTAATCGCTTGGGCAATCTCCTCGGCGGTCGGAACATGCGGTTCTGGATCCAAACCGGCCGATTTTTCTTTTCTCTTTCTTTTGCGGAACCGATCCCTCAGAATCAGCTCTCCTTTTGCCCAAAGGAGTATCGCCCTGGTCAGAGGGCACTCCTTCTGGTTCAGTCAGAACCGAACTGGGCTGGCCATCCAGGTCAGCAGACTTCTCGGCCTCCTTCTCCCTAAGCCAGCCCAATCTTTTATCCAGGGTGGATTTAGGGAAATTCTTACAGATTTGGCAGTCTGAATCGAGGTGGTCAAACCCCAGACAATAAACACAAGTGGTGTGGGGATCAGCCTTAGCAAAGACCTCCCCACACACACTGCAGTGTTGAAACCTAGTGGGTCCGGTTTTTCTTTTGGATTTCTCAGACATAGCCATACTAATAATAAAACTTACCCTTTACTCAGCAAAACCCAGGCAAGACCCCCTTATCGGTTTCTAACCATGTTACAGGTGTTTGAAAAAATCATAAAAACATGTTTTTTTTAAAACCGATAGTAAACCTAGAGGAAGAAAATAAAACACAATACACACAAGATAACCGGTTCAGCCGAACTGGTTAAAAGTTTTTAAATTACAATTTTCACAAGTTTTTACAGCTAGTCCACTACCTAAGCACTTACTGTACCACAGACAGGGATCTGAACCGAAAAAAACAATGAAAGGACCGGTAAAACCGGCGACTTTAACCGACTGAGAACCGTGAGCAGAAGAGAAATCTCTAGAGCGACTGTTCAGTTAAGTGGAGAAAAGAATCTGATGGTTACACTTCAAAGTGCAGCAGACAGAGGTTTGAACCGAGCTCGAGTTCAACGTTCTATGCCCTGCATAGAACTTAACTCTTTCCTCTCCGGAGCAGTTCAAGTGCTGGGGCTAACTGCAATAAGTCAGAATACAGCAAGACTTCATGTTGTTTGAAAGTGCCTATCAGCACCTTTTCTTCTTCTTTCTCTTGGTTGATTTGGGTTTCCCAGACATTGTACAATCCATAACCTGATCTGCTTGGGATGAGACCACTGATGACACATCAGATTCATCCTCCGAAGCTGCCCAGTCCTGGTCTTGCAGGAATGCATACTGGTTTTGGACCACCACGAGATCCAAGAATATCAGGGGTTTTAGTTGGTATAGAGGAATGTACTGAAGATTTGGATCTTGTGACCATTTTGAAGCCAGTCCCCACAGATCCAGTGAGGGGGGCATCTCGTACTGCAGAAATAGAAGGAGACACCGTCTCCTCAGCAGGGATGGTGTCCATGGCAGGCTCTTGTACCTCATTAATCACCAAAGAGTGTGCCTTTTCATAAGGCCCTACAGGCTCTGGGTCTGTACATACAGTTTTGTCTGGGGTGGGGGTTGTCATGTGGTCAGTAGGCTGGGGCATCAGACTGGTGTTCCTGGTGGGAAGGCGCAGTCCGACGGGCAGCACCGTCATGGTGCCGCTGATCACGTTGTACAGGGTCTGTGATTAGCTTTAATCTTTCCTTTCGTGCCACAGTAACATACAGATACTGCTCAGCTCGCATACCTTGGTACAAGCTATTGTGGGATACCCAGAAGCAGGTTCAAAATGTGTGACCGGGCTCCTTGCACAGGTTACACCTCATGGGGTTTTGACATTGCACACTAATATGTCCTAGAATCCCACAGAAGCTGCACTTTAGTTTCTCACATGCATTACTTAAATGCCCTGTGTCTCCACAATGATAACATACCTGGGGTTGACCTGGATAAAAAAAACACTCCCCTGTCCCTCCCCAAAAGGAAACAGTTGGGCAAGTGCTATGTTTCATTGTTGACTTGTTTCAATGTCATCTTAAACTTCCAGCCTCCCATCCAGAAATGTTCATCGTCCAGTATAGACTCAGGATAACCTATTACGTTGCATTTTTGCTTGAGCCAGAAAGTAATATCCGCAACATTTCCCCCTTCAAAAGGATAGTAACACATTTAAAGGCTGGTTTTGTCAACGATATGGCTACAAATGGTCTCCAAAGTGGTGTGTTTTACGGTAACTGATATTGCTTCCAGAATCTCTCCAGCCATGCCGGATGTTTAAAACTTATGTCGAACAAAGAGTCTCCAGACATGTGTATCAGAGCATACACTTTGTATGCAAAATATTTCATGCTGTCCTTGATCAAAGTCCACCTCACATAGTGGTGATCCGGTAAGTCAGAGGAGCAACCTCTGTACTTTAGCTTGACAGCGTTGCGCCTTTTTGCAGGCTCAGTGGCAAGTCAGGAGGAATCAGAAAACAACCTTTCCCTAATGTTGGAGACCCAAACATTAGGAGGAGGCACTGGCGTCTGAAGCACAGGTGCAGGGAGTGCATCTCCCTCCCCCCTTTTGTCAGTCTCCTTAGTGTGAAGATTGTCTGCACTTTCCCCTGCTATACCTAAGTCCATAGATTCTAAACAGACTTGTTCAATATGGACATTCCCCAATTCCTCCAGTGCTCTTATTTCATGCATCATGTCATTTGGGCCATTAGGAGGCAAAACAGGGGCTGTCTCCTGCCCTATGATTTGACCTGGTTGGATTTGCGTGGTAGATTCTGAGGTACCAGAACCCAGAGGAATATTAAGATCTGAATTAGGTATAGGCAAGGCCAAACTATCTGTGCCAGTCTGATAGTTAGCTTCCCAGCTCGTTCCATCAGGGGACTGAGACCATCCAGCTTGTTCAAGGGCCTCACAAACTCAAGGAGGGGATGTCCCTGGTGACATGGAGGTCGTGGGTACCCCTTCTAGCCTCCAAAAAGTTCTCTTTTGTAATGCTGTTTCCATGTTTATTAGTCCATTCACCCCCCGACCACTTTCTTAGCTCCCCTTTTTTGGGGGCCTCTTGCCACTCCAGTGGTAAACTTGGCTAGGGTAGGCCCAGCATTCACCTCTCCCTCAGTACTTTTAGCCAATGCAGGAGCAGACTGATTAGCCTCAGATTCCATGTTCCCCTTAATCTGCATCTGCACACGTATAACATGGCCAGAGCCAGCATCTGTACCCTGTACCACCATTGCTGGTGTTTTCCCCAACACAGTACCCTTCAGGTTAGGAGCTTCCTAATGTCCTGTACCCATGGTGAAGTTCTCACAGTCACTTGCCATAACTCCTCCAGTCGCGGCTGCCATTGGCACACTATCCATTAGATAATCCACCAGAAATGCTGACTCGTTCTCCCGACTGCTACGAAAAGTGATTTCTAACTAAAGATGCCTGGCCAAGTACCAGCATTCTTCTGCATCCAAAATCCATTACATCTCCACTGCCGATGACACATGAACTGGGGATTCCTGTACCACAGCAAACCCCCTGGACTCCTGCATCGCTACTCCATTGTGCTGTACAGAAATGTCGATAGCCTTTGAGGTGATCTCCATCTAGGTAGGGATTTCATCTGCAATGGTCTCCTTTGGTTTGGAGGCAGGGGAGGAGACCCTCTCCCCTACCTCACCAGTGTCCTCACAGCTCACACCCCTGGGAAGACTGGTCATGCACAAGAGACGAACAGCAGCTTCCCCTACAGTAAAGTAGGGGAGTTTTTTTTTTTTTATAATTCAAATTTTATTAAAGTTTCCATTACAGAGAACAAATCATGGTGGAGTACATCATAAACCCCAAAGAGCAGACACAAAATGCATAATGATTCGCTCTCCTCCACCCCCCTACTCACCCAACCCAACTCCCACCCCAAACAACCCAGCGCATCGGTACTCTTTTAGCACAACACCAGAGAATATAACCTAGTATTACTTAGGCATGTAGTGCATAAAGAGTCTGCAGTGGGCCCCAGATCTTGTCAAACTTTTCCAGTTTGTTGTATAAACTGGCAATAGTCCTCTCTGTTCCTTGGTTCGCTAACAATTCCTGAAGCCATTCAATATAAGATGGTACCTCCGTGTCCTTCCAGTGCCTCAACACCACCTTTTAAACAGACATCGACATCAATGCTATGTGGTACCTCCTGTTCACCACCGAAATAGAGGAGAAATCCCCAAGAAGACATATTTCGGGGGTAAACAATTCTGAGAGCCCTTAAAGAGGATCAGCACGCTGATTAATCATGGTCCAAAGTGGGGCGATTTTTGGACAGCTCCAGAAAATATGAAGGAGGTCACCTTCTTGAGACTGGCATCTTGTGCAAAGGGGGGGGAGGACATCAGACCCAATCTGGCAAGCCTCTGAGGAGAATAATAAATGTTCTGTAACATTTTGTATTGTGTTAATCTAAGTCTGTACTGCTTAAGGAACTTATGGCAACTTTGCCACAGGAGAGACCAATCCATATCTCTGCCCTGAAAGAGAGAGGCCCAAAAGGAGACGGGAGCATAATTACCAGGGTAAGCCCAGGTGAACAGAGCAGTATATATTTTAGATACAGCATAGGCGAACCCCAACTCTGTAAGGTAGCCTGAAAACTGATATTGGGAGCAGGAGGGGACGGACCCATTACCTTAACCAGTAAGTGGTGAAATTGAAAATCTTAAAAATTGCTCTGTGAGGTAACATAAACTTGCATAATGCCAGCAGAAGAGCACCATTGACTATCGGATAACATAAAGTCATCTAGACGGCAGTTTCTTATCTGAGGGATCCAACTAGGAGAGAGAAGCTTGCCGTCCAGCAAAAAATTAGGGTTGCCTATAACAGGTTGAGATAAATCCTTGAGATTTTTATACCTCAGAAAAGTGCACAATTGAGTATGAACCCTGATTGAAATGGCAATAGGGGAGCTACGTAGAGATTCTGGTAAGGAACTAACCTTGGTGTATAGCAACGCAGCCGGAGAAAGGCCATGTTTTCTAATGGCAACAGACTCAACAGCTAACCAAGTCGGGATATAAGTGGCAGCCATGGATTGTTGATCCATGGTCAGCCATCTGAGATACTTATTGGCCTGACTGGCCCAGTAATAAAGCCTGATATGGGGGAGTCTTAACCCTCCTTTAGCCTTCGGAGCCGCTAACTTATGGAAAGCCAACCTAGCCTTCTTGTCACCCCATATAAAGGTAGAGATCATGCTATGCACTTTTTTAACCCAGGCCAGGGGGAGCCATATGTTTAGCATGTTAACGGGGTAGAATAAATGAGGAAATATGTTCATTTTGATTAGGTTAATTCTGCCCCAAAGAGAAAGGGGGAGTAAAGTCCACCGACGGAGGTCTAGATCTATTTTATGTACCAGTGCATCAATATTAAGTTGTCTGAGCTGTGCCATGTTCCGAGTGAGAAGGAGCCCCAGATATTTAATATAATCGGACTTCCAAGTGTGCCCAGACTCAATAATGTCCTGTTTATATACCCTGTGGTTAAGAGGAAAAACCACAGTCTTACCTACATTGAGTTTATAATTCAAGACCTTGCTGAAGTCATCTATTAACTTCAGAATAATGGGAATAGATGTGAGTGGATGGGTTACCTGCAGCAGAAGATCATCTGCATAAGCCGCCACTTTAACCACCTGCTCCCTGAGAGAGATATCCGAGATGCCCTGGGCGCCAGACAATCTCCTGATAAGAGGCTCTAGGTAGATATTAAAGAGAAGGGGGGATAAGGGACACCCCTGTCTGGTCCCTAAATGTAATTTAAAGTGGGTGGAGATAACCCCATTACATGAAATTCTAGCAGAAGGGAACTTATATAGAGAGCTAACCCAATTCTGGAATTTCATAGGAAAACCAAAAACTTCCATCGTAGCAAACAGGTAATCCCAATGGACTCTGTCGAACGCCTTCTCAGCATCCAACGAAATCAGGACCATTGGACGTAGAGCATCCTTGGATGCCGAGAAGACGTGAGACAGGGCCCTCAGATGATCAGCAGAGGATCTACCTTTCATAAAACCAACCTGATCTGCCCCAAGTAAAAAGGGAAGTACTGCTTCCAAATGGTCGGCTAATAATCTTGCCAGGATTTTAATATCATGGTTAAGAAGTGAGATCGGCCTGTAGCTTGAGACCAGATCAGACGGCCTGTCCGGCTTAGGCAACAAAACAATCAGCACCTCAAAAAGGGAGGGATAGGATGCTTGACCAGAGAGAGAATAGCCTGAAAGAGTGGCAGCAAGATGGGGATCAATTGCTTAGAGAAAACTTTGTAAAAGTTGGAGGTAAACCCATCAGGGCCCGGAGATTTGTCGGATGGGAGAGATTTAATTACCCTTTCAATCTCACCCTCAGAGATAGGAGACTCCAAAATTTTCTGCTGGGATTGTGAGAGAGCTGGCAGTTGTAAATCACTCAGATATTCAAGAAGTCTCTCCTTAGATGGGGAATTAACCATCGGGCCATATAAGCCCTGGAAATAATTTGTGAACTCCTCTGCTATCTCTGAGGGCGAGACCTTAAGGGAATTGTCTTTGGAGGAATGGACTGCGGGAATAAATCTAGCGGACTCCTGTTGCTTAATACGCAGCGCCAACATTTTGCCGACCTTCTCACCCTGATCAGTATATACCGCCTTTGTTTTCAAAATAGCAAATTCTGCTTGCTCCGATAACATTGCTAGGTAGGCTTCTCTCAATTTCCTTAAATCTTGCTTAAATGTCTCAGAAGAAGATAGAGAGAGGACCTTCTCCATGCCCCTGATCTGAGAGAGAAGGTCAGAGATCCGAGATGCCCTCTCTCTTTTCCTGTTCGATGTTAAGCCAATTATAATCCCCCTTAAATATGCTTTACAAGCACCCCATATCATATTGGGCTTCTCCACGGAGTTAGAATTGGAGGCAATAGACTGCTCTATTTGGGATATTATATATTGAACCATTTTTGGCTCCTTCAAAATTTGATTATTCAACTTCCACCTGCCCCCTTTATTGGGCAGTGATGCTAGGGTTATTTGGCAGATGACCACACAGTGGTCCGACAGGGGCCCCGAAACAATACTAGAGCTTATAACCCCAGGTAATAGAGATTGAGAGATGAGGATATAATCAATCCTTGAGGAAGTTGCATGGACTGGAGAAACATAAGTATATTCCCTTGTATTAGGATGTAATACATGCCATATATCCCAAAGACTTATAGAGTCCAACAGGTCCCTAAAAGCTCTTTGTGCTGGGGAAAGACCTTGACAGGATTGGCCTGACCTGTCAAGAGCCTGATCAAAAACGAGATTGAAGTCACCCCCTATAACCATGGGGATGTCCAAAAATGGAGTTAGGGCTTCTATTATCTGAACCAAAAAAGTGGGGGAGTCTACATTAAGTAGGGGAGTTTTTATTAGAAAACACACAACAAATCACCTTGGTACAAACATAACAGAAAAATATAACAGAATATATATATTATCGAAAGTCATTTAACCCACCTCATACAGACATCCCATAATAAGAACATACTTCACATAATCCTTAAATCCTCCTAACGTACTCTCCCCTTTGTTTATCTTCCCATATCTTGATACCTATTACCCCTTTCTACTTACTATTCATATTTCACAAAAAATGTAAACCCCTTCCACCACATTTCTACCTTTTTTCTTGGGTGATATTTACAGTCTTTTTTATACACATTTTTCATTTCTATATTACACATTTTTCCTATCCCAACGAAGGAAATCTCTTTCTGCTGTAATAGAAGCTGGCATCAACCTTGCCACAGATAATACTTTATACATGCAAACAGGACATAAAGCGTTGCCCAATGATAACTATCTAATAACTCAGGAAATATTCCTAACACCAGATTTTTATAACTGATATTCTTCATCCATGGCATCTTCCACTCTGTTGCCAAAAAGTCCCACAAACCTACATTGGAATAAACAATGCTCCTGGGACTCTAAATCACTTCCACAACCCAGATATAAGCAATTTCTTTCCTCTATTGCGTTATGCTCGTGATTTCCTCTAACCCCTATTTTTCCATAAGCCATCAACCATTAAACATCCTTCATTTTCTTCAGAACTCTGGGGTTATTTGACATCTTATATACTAATTTGTTCTCCTTTGGTGTTCCCCCTCTAAACTCGGGTTCTCTTACTCCTGTTTCCTCCACAATTTTCGCATACATTCTTTTTCCTGTCATACTCTCTATTTATTCTTTTGTTATATTCCATCTCTGTATTTTTTTAAAGTTCCTACATAATACTTAGGTATCCCCATTCTATTTGATACAGTGGGGATACCCTCTCTCCACCCTTCTAACCATTACCCTATCACATTTTCCCCCATATTCCTGCCATATTTTCTTTCTCTTGCAAAATATTATTAATCTTCTTAAACCAAAATGGAGTATGGAAAAATAATATAGGGTTTATCATCCTTAATCCACCCTGTTTTTGAGCTTTATATGTAATTGTTCTTTTTACAGGGTTCAACCTACTACCCCACAATAATTGGAAGAACAGGCCTAATAGCCTGGTCTCCAATGCTGATGGTAATGGGAAAACCCATGCTGCATATAAAAAACATGGCAATAAGAACTGTTTAATTACATACATTCTTTTATATTTTGACATTTTCCATGTCTTTGACCTTGACACTCTTTTCCCCCCTATTTTTATTGCCTCTAACCAATTTTCTCCTGCCATATCTCCCTCCCTCCCCATATTGTATCCCTAAGATTTCCCTACTGATTGAATAGATTTTTATCTTATTGTATGTTCTCTCTTCCTTTCTATTTTTTCTTAACCACCGACCCTTACTTTTGTATAAGTTTACTTCAGACCCTGAGATTCTGGAAAATTTCTCTATTTGCTTCATTACTTTTGCAATTCCATCCTGAGTTGCTACATACAAGTTTAAGTCATCTGCATAGGCAGTTACCTTTACTTCATCACCCATTTGATTCCTTTTTATACCCTCTATCTCTGCATCCTCTTTTATTTTTATGATTGATGGGTCCAAGGCAAATGTATACAGTACAGGGCTAAAGGGACATCCCTATCTTACCCCCTTTGAATTTTAATTAGCCTTCCTCTAGTACCCTCCCATCTCTGTTTTCAATGAAGTGTTCTCATATAACAGTTTAATTCAATCACACAATTCTTCAGGGATCCCATAGCTTTCTAGAACTTTCAATAAGAAAGCATGATTAACCAAATCAAAGGCTTTGCTCTGGTCAATTGTTAGAATACTTCCCTCATTCTCTTGCTGCTGACAGAATTCAATTATATCTTTGGTTATCATTAAATTATCCTGAATATTTCATCCTAGAATAGCACATGTTTGTGCCTGGTCAGTTAATTCTATATCTGCCGCTCTCGATCTTCTCTGAAAGACTTGTGCTAAAACCTTAAAGTCTAAGTTCAAGACACTTATTGGCCTCCAACTAACCAGATCTTGCCTAGCCCCATTCTTAAAGAGAAAATTGCTATTCCTATTGTGAAATCAGCTGAAATATTTTGATTATAAAACATATTATTATATACTCTTGTTAGGAAAGCTGCCATTATTTCTGGAAAGGCTTTATAAAACTCATTTGAAATTCCATCCTCCCCTGGGACTACTCCATTTTTAAATGTTTTTATTACATCATAAACCTCTGATTCCTCAATTTCTTTTTTCAATTGTTTTACTACTTTTCCACCCAAAGTTGGTATCTTTAAATCCCGCAGATATTCTTCTGTGCCCTCCATTTCTATTTTTTTATCAGCTAATAGTTTAGACATATGTTCTTCTACTGTTCTATTTTCTTCATCTAAGGAGTCTATTATTTCCTCATTATTATCTTTTATGTATGTTATTCTGGATCTGTTTTTCCTCTCCTCTCCTTTAATGCCTCACATGGGTCTGAAAAGGGGCTCTTCTATGTGCCAACCCTTAATTCATTTTCTAGTGACCTAGCTCTATTGTATTGCACCAACCGCATTTCACCTTTAATTTTCTCAATCTGATCTGACAAATCCTCCCTGTTCGAGTATGATGCTTCATATAACCTAAATAACTGGTTTCTCAAGCTTAAATATTTATGAAAGTTATTATTAGCCTTTATTTTCCCAAAGTTTTTTAGCCACATGCACACATCCATCTTCACTACTTTCCACCACTGAAAGAGATCTTCATATAAACCTACCACTGAAGACCTGCATACAAATATATTCATTATGTTTACCTTAACTTTACTTTCATGCAAACTCGCAGTGTTCATCTTCCGTCTATGACACGGCTGTACTACCCCAACTCTGTATTTATCACATTCTTAATACTCAAATGGCCTGAGAAACTATTTGGAGTTACTGTTGTATACAACATTTCCAATCTGTTGGATAAAAAACATAATCTATTTTTGAGAATCTTTTCCCACAGGTATCTGTAAACTTAATTGGTGTTTTTGCTTTATCAAATACATTTTTTAATTCAGCCACTCTAACTGACTTTCCTAGTGCAAAAGAATCAGAGAATATCTTTTTCCCTGTCTTTTGTCTCTCTGCTTTATCTAAGGAACAATTAAAATCACCCCCATAATATATGTTTTGAGATGTACACAAAAATGGATGTATTTGCTCCCACTGCCGCACTCTTTCAGACTAAAGCTGTGATTCATAAACCACAATAAACCTGCTAGGCTGACCATACCATAACCCATCCACCACCAAAGTTCTTCTAGGCAATATGTCTATCAGTTTTTAAAAAGTTAGGCCCATACCAGAGAAAATAATTCTTACCCCGTCTGCCCTTGCTAACCCAAATGACCAATAAGATGGCTCCCGAACCCACTCCCTTTGCACTTGATACACTAAATCCAAGGAGTTAAATCAAGTCTCTTGAACAAACACCACTTCACTAGCCATATACCATCTATGCATTTTGCTTTTGTTTTCCTTTTGAAAGAACTGTATTTATTTTAACAAGCTGGTTCAAGATGAAGTGAATACTGAAGAATGTGTCAGACATTAGACTGAGTTATATATTTATTTTAATAAAATTCCCACTTAACCAGGTGGGTTGCATCTTGCTCCTTTGTCCATCTTTTATATCCCACACCATTACATTTGGTGTCAACAGTGGGATACAATTGCCGTATTACTGTCCAGTGTAAGGAAGAGAGACAAAGTGGCGGGTATTTGTCTGGATACCCAAGGTGGACATGGTGGCTGGTGGACAACCACAGGGCACCCTTACGAGACAGACGGCAGCCCAGACTGGGGCCCAATTACTGACTGGATTACCTGATGTGCATCCCAAAGTTAAAAGACAACCATCTGAGAGGTCTGAGGAGGAACCTGGTGAACCTGGAGATGACTTGCCAACAGAACATTTGCTGGAATCAGACGATATAGAAAAGGAGGTGGACGCTTCATATATGGAGCAAGCACCAATGTAGGATGTAGGTGAACTATTAAAATGGCTGTGTGTTCCACAGGTCCAGTTGGATAAAGAAAGAGAACTGGATAGAAGGCGTCAAGATGCTAAGTGGGCAGACACTATGCGAGTATTGCAGGCTATCAGAGTGGAACATGCTGAACGACCTCAAGGCCCACGGGATATTAAATTAGCACGGTTACAAGACTCTGACGACACTGAGGCCTATTTGACAACATTTGAAAGGGTGGCACAAACATGTGGATGGCCGAAGGAACAGTGGGTTGTGCGACTAGCCCCAAAGTTGACTGGAAGAGCCCAGGTTGCATATAGCCGATTAGCTATACAAGTGGCTGATGATTATGACTATGTAAAGAAGGAGATACTCCGGAGGTATGATATAAACACGGAGACATATTGACAGTGGTTTCATTCTTTAAAGATGCAGCCAGCAGATGCCCCCAGAGAGGTTTATGCATGCTTAAAAGACCTTAGCGACAAATGGCTTCAACCAGATAGTAAGACCATTCAACAAATAATGGAGGCCATCACCATCGAACAATTTATCAAAATACTTCCCCAGGATGTACAACTCTGGGTCAGAGAACATAAGCCTGAAGGAGCTGAAAAAACTATTGAATTAGCTGAAGACTTCCTGGCAGCGAGACCATCATGGGGAAGATATACAGGGGGATCTGTCCACACACCTGCTACTACTCCGGTAAGAAACACCTTTACTTCTGCTTCTTATAGAAATAGACCAGACATAAGAAAGGAGAGAAGGGAAAGAATACCCCTGTCAGAGGTAGTGTGTCATGGCTGCAAAAAGAAGGGACATGTGATCAGAAATTGCCCAGTAGCTAAAAAGGATTTTGGACATTTGGCTCTGGCCAATTGGGCTCTGTATATTACAACAGTTAAAATGGGACCCCATAACATCATAGGACTGTTGGACTCTGGGAGTCGACAAACCTTGGTGAGAGCTGACCTAGTGGAAGAAACAGCAAAGATGGAAGGAGGGACTAGGGTCACTTGCATCCATGGAGATACACAGTATTACTCAACTGCCCCAATGAGAGTCACTATTAATGGAAGTACCAAAGACCTGGTAGTAGGAGTAGTACCTCATTTGCCTGTTCCAATGATCATAGGACAAGACCATCCAGACTTTTCTAAATTAATGGAAAGACATGATTTATCACCTGTAGTAGCGGTAGCTACACGTTCACAAACCAAGCAGGCAAATGAAAAGATGGAGTCTGTGTTCCCTTTTTCGGACGAACTATTCGAGGCCCCAGGAAAACACGAAAAGGGAAGGCAGAAAAATGAAAAATAAAAAGGGACTGGCAAAACCAAAGGTTTAATGGACTCTTGAGTCAGGGACCTGAGACTATAGCACAAGAACAAAAAAATGATGAAACCCTTAATCAATTTTTTTTGCAGGTTAACAAAGATGGCAATGATGGGACTCACAAGTTCTTACTGTTGAATAACATCTTATATAGAGAATGTACTAACCCCCAAAATGGGGATAAAGTATTACAATTGATTGTGCCACAAAAATTTCAGAAAGAAATAATACAACTGGCTCATGATATCCCCCTAGCAGGGCATTCTGAGAGAGATATCACCTTAAAAAGAATATTAGATCACTTTTATTGGCTTGGAATACATGACATTGTAGCTGAATATATCCAGAGTTGCCCTGATTGTCAAAAAGTTGCCAAAATAGGCAAAAAAGATATGGTACCTCTCCAGAATATCCCTATAGTTAACCAGCCATTTGATAGAATCGCCATGGATATAGCAGGCCCCTTGGAGACCAGCTCTAAGGGTAACCGATTTATTTTGGTTATCTGTGACTATGCCACTCACTACCCAGAGGCGATTCCAATGAGAACAGTTACAGCTCAAAGAGTGGCTGAAGAATTAGCAAAGGTGTTTTGTAGAGTGGGTATCCCTAAAGTGGTATTAACAGATAGGGGAACCAAGTTTACCTCAGTACTATTGGCAGAATTATATAGGCTACTGGGTATTCAGGCGATCTAGACTTCACCTTATCACCCCCAAACTGATGGTCTGACAGAAAGATTTATTCAGACCCTGAAAAAGATGTTAAAAAAATATGTTAGTGAAGAAGGTAAGAACTGGGACCTATTCCTGCCCAATCTTTTGTTTTCATATACAGAGGTACCACAGGTCTCCGCAGGTTACTCCCCTTTTACCCTTCTGTATGGTCATAACCCTAGTGGGCCTTTGGATGTGATTAAAGAATCTTGGGAAGAAAATACCAAGATAGGAAAGAAGGGGGTCTCGGAGTATATGATAGCTCTAAGGCAACGTCTAAAAAGATATATCACTTTAGCTCATCAGACATTGAGTGATAAACAGGCCCAACAAAAGAAACATTATGATGCAGGGGTAGGACATAAACAATTTGTCCCAGGGGATCAAGTATTATTACTTTTACCTGCCAGTGAAAATAAGTTATTAATGAAATGGCAGGGGCCTTTTAGTGTGGTTAGACAGGTTGGCTCTGTAACATATGAAATACAGATGCCCCATAGGAAAAAATAAAAAGCAGATATGTCATGCCAACTTGTTAAAACTATGGCATGAAAGACCCAAAGAAGAGAAGTTAAGTGGTTACATACAAACTGAACCCCAACAGTCTGAGCTGGACATAGCTTATGAAAGATTGGAAAATAAGGGTCAACTTGAGGAGATACAGATGAATCCTTCCCTAACTACATCTCAACACACCCAGTTACAGCAATTGCTCAGTAAATATGCTGACACATTTACCAGTGTACCTGGTTGAGCGGTGGGCATACAGCATGAAATCAGGTTAACCCAGAATACCCCTATCCTTCAGAAACCATACCGGTTACTGGTACAGGTCAGAAAGGATGTAATAAAGGAGGTAAGGGCCATGGAACAACTAGGAATAATATAGCCCTCCCATAGTGCCTGGTCCTCACCTATGGTGATAGTTAATAAGAAGGAAGTGGGTATTCACATATGTTTGGATTTCCAAAAGGTGAATGCCGGTTCCCTCTTTGATAGATATCCTATGCCTCGGATAGACGATATTATTGATCGCCTAGGAAGTGCCAGGTACATATCCACCCTTGACCTCACAAAAGGGTACTGGCAGATTCGCCTTACCCCTCAGTCAAGAGAGAGATTACTGCCTTTAGTACCCCGGTGGGCCTCTATGAGTTCTTAACAATGCCATTTGGTCTGCACGGAGTGTCGGCCACTTTCCAGTGCTTCATGGATCACATACTTCAGCCCTATACATCTTTCTCTGCAGCCTACCTGGACGATGTGGAGGTATTTAGTCAGGCAGGGAATCACATAAGCCATCTAGAAGAGATCATTAGGGCATTAAAAAGGACAGGGGTCACTATAAATCCCACCAAATGTAGTCTGGGACAGACTGAAACAAGGTACCTGGGGTACATAATTGGGAATGGGGTCATTAGGCCTGAAGTTAATAAGGTGGAAGCAGTATCCAACTGTGAAATTCCCCGAACAAAAAAACAAGTTTGTGCTTTTTAAGGGTTAGCCGGTTGTTACCATCACTTTATCCCTAGATTTTCAGCTATAGCAGGACCCCTAACAGAGCTAACCAAAAAGAAGTACTCAAATAGGGTAGAGTGGACAAATTAATGCGACAAAGCATTTAGAATGATTAAAGCTACACTATGTGCCTATCCAGTTTTGAGAAGTCCAGACTTTGAGAGACCTTTTTTCTGCAGACTGATGCATCAGGGGGTAGGTCTGGGGGCTGTACTAGAGGGGGAAGAACATCCGATAGTATACATGAGTAGGAAATTACATGTAAGGGAGCGTAAATATGCAACAGTAGAGAAAGAATGTTTGGCTCTTAAGTGGGCTATAGAAGCTTTGAAATATTATCTCTGGGGATCAGAGTTTACTGTTGTTATGGACCATAACCCCCTATGCTGGTTACACCAAATGCAGGAGAAAAACCCCAGAATAATGAGATGGTATTTGGCCTTACAACCATACTGCTTTAAAGTCATTCATAGGAAAGGGAGTGAACACAAAAATGCTGACTATCTATCCCGATATAGGGCGGAAGTTGAAAATACATTTGTGGAAAACAGAACATTAGTAAAGTAATGAATATTTACAGGAAATGTAATATATAGTATTATATAGATCTCAGGGAAATTGTAGTATTTAGTATATGTTGTGATTATGATCTGTCTTATGATGGATTGTTTGACGTACTAGGGTCCCTGAGATGGAGCTTCTTGGAAGAGGGTGGGCCGGAGCTCCTCCAACCCTCAGAATTAAAGGGGGTTGGACCATATGGATACTATATGATTCCTAAAAGAGATAGTAAGAAAATAGTACTAGGCTACTGATATCCCAGGGCAAGTTCGGAAATGACATAATTGATGTCAGTGTCTTGACATCATAGGGGCCCTGGGAGGGAACTCCTGAGTGTGGGTGGGCGGTAGTTCCACCCTCCTTGGGGGAAATATTTCCTCTTTTCTTTAAGAGGTGGTAAATGTGACAGGGCTATTGCCTGTCATGTACTAATGTATCATTTCTTTTTAAGGTTGCAACCATCTATCTTTCTTTCTACTGGAGCTATCCCTTTCTTTTCTCAATAAGGAGGCAGGCCACCTCCTTATCAAGTAACCCCCCGAAAATCTTTTTCTCTAATCTCTTCCCCTCTTTCGATTTCTCTTCCTTCTAAATGAAACATTAGTACATCGTTTAAAATAACTCCCCCCTTTAACTGTGGGAGTATTTGGAATTTCTTCCATAAAGGGAGAAAGGTTTATGGTTTATTTAAATGTTGGTTGAAAGTAATAGTAACCCAGAGTAAAGGAGAAAACCTCCTTAGCTAAGTTAGGAAACTGCTGGAGTTGTTTTCCCTCTTTTGTAAAATAAGGTCCTTTGAGATATTCCCTAGGAGGTGATAAAGAAAACTTCAGCTAATTTAGCCCCTGCGAGTAGCTCTCCCCTTTTGCTTTTGCTGCTCGAACGATCTTTTAAGCTGCACAACTGAGCGATCGTGCGCACGTTCGTGCAGCTCAAATTCATTGCCTGAATTTTATGTTTAAAGGCAGTAGTCTATTTATTACTGCCTATGAGTATGTTTGCTCCCAAAATCGCAGTTATCCCCCTTGTAGAGAGAGTGCAGTGACTCTCTGAAGGTAGACCCAGTCTAGTAGTGAAAATGCTAAGCAGATGGCTTGGAAAAACACTGCTGATGGCTTAGCCTGTCAAGAATCCAGCATTCTGTTTGTGTTTTGTTTGTAACACAATTTATATCTTGTCCTGCTTTTATACTGTGGTTAATACCACAATAGAAAAGATAACGTCCTAACAGGACTAGAGCAGGCTTAGACAGGATTATGCACTCCAGGAAAACCAAGGAAAACCAAGTCAAATAGGTTTTAAGCATAGGCTCAGCTCAGTCTTACAAGAGGGTTTTTACCCTGAGATTATAAAGCTGCTTCCATATATCCAAACTCCCTTTCCTATTAAAATTTTTGCCTCCAAACTTCACATCAGTATTACTTTTATGGGGTAGAGGAATAAATAAAGTAAATTTAAGCATACCTTGGGCTTCTCAGAAAGGTTAAAATTGAAGCTGTTCTGAGACCTGGTTGTGGGGAGAGATTGTAGCATTCTGTCATTGGGCTATGGGGAATGGTGACCCCTGGTGGGCTATTTTTATACTGTTTCAAGTCAAAGAATGGTGTTTGTAACACACTAAAACCTTATGTATAGAATATTGTTTACAATTAGTAGTTCCAGAATACACTTAAGTATTTTGCAGCATTCTTTTGGTAATATAAAATTACTAGAACAATTATTAAATGATTTTTGCTTTGTTATATAATGATGCCGGGTCACATGATTAAGTGGGAGGGTATAAATGACCTTTTCTAAGCTACTTTGAGTTAGATTAGGTCAGTAACTTCTGATCAGTGGTGGAGGAAGGTTCCACTGTTTTTGAGGGCCATTTATGCATTTTGCTTCTGTTTTCTTTTTTAAAGAACTGTATTTATTTTAACAAGCTGGTTCAAGATGAAGTGAATACTGAAGAAGGTGCCAGACATAAGACTGAGTTATATATTTATTTTAATAAAATTCCCACTTAACCAGGTGGGTTGCACCTTGCTCCTTTGTCCATCTTTTATATCCCACACCGTTACAGTCCCTTAAACCCTTCCTCTTTTCTTTCCATACAAAATGCTATTGACATTTACTGATGCAAGGGAAAATAAAACCATTAGTTAAAAGAGAAAAATGAAAAACATTTTTTTCCAAAAAGCAAATAAAACCCCCAAATGTTTCCATTCTTCACAATATTTTTCTTCTCTTCTTTTTTTTTTCCTTGAAGATTTCTCACAATCCTGGCTTGACCCTCTTATCTCTTGTGACTCAGCCATAACCACCACAGGGTGTCTGACTCCTCCTCCTCCCTCATAAGTTTCTCCCCGCTGTTTGCCCAAAACTTTCTATGTATTTGAGCATTGAACATACAGGTTAACCTTCTTATTACTCCTTAGCATCATTTTCTTTCCTTCCCCATGTTTCTGCAAAGGAGGGGGCCTGGGATTTGTATTAGCCTCCACCCCTTGAATTTCTCCTCTCAACCCTTCGGATAATATTTCCAAGTCTTGCTCCATAGCGCTATCCATCCTCTACACCTCATTTCTTCCATCCTCATTTCTTACCCTTATTGGAGGTTCCCCTTTCTCACTGTTGTTTATTACTCACTGTGTAGTACTTCTCGTACTCTCTGATGATGTTCCTCCTGTGTGTGTTTGTGTGTGTGTATGTGTGTGTGGGGGGGTTCTTGGATATTACCTCTTCTTCTGGTACCTCCCCTGCCCCATCTCCTGGACTCCCCTGTTGGGCTCTATTTATTAGATCTTCAGGGTTCATACTTTGAGTATTACTTTTGGCCACCTAGGGGCAGTTTTGGTACAGATGTCCGTACTCTTCACAAAGATTGCACCTCACATGATTACTGTATTGTGAGTTACTGTGCCCCGCTTCTCCACATGATCCACACCTGATACTGTCACACACTTTTGATAGGTGTGATCTGGACCCACACCTACAACACGCCTTGGGCTGCCCTGGGTAGAAAACCACTCCCCTGTCTCTCCCCCCCCCAAAAAAAACTATTAGGAATGTGGTCTATTCCTTGCTCCATGTGGTTTAACTGAACTTTAAACTTCCACTCCCCCATCCACAGAAATTCAGAATCAATTGTAGCTTCTGGGGTGCTAAGTATCTTGCATCTTAGTTCCAACCATTGCTTAATGTACCCCACATGTACACATTCATTATGGAACAGGACTGTTACTGCTTTAATTGGTGGTTTAGTCAAGGGATGGCAGAAAAGGGCGCCCATGCTGGAGAGAATTTTAACAGACCATATTTTTGCCCAAACCTTTCCAACCCTTTCATTGTTTGGAAGCTGATATCAAAGACATCTTCTCCCGACACATGGATTAATGCATATATTTCCGTTGAAATAAATCTCATTGATTCTTTTTAACAGGGTTCTCTCAACATACACTCTGTCTGGGAACACTTGCAAATTGCCATTGAATCTTAATCTTACTACAAATCTCCTGGGAGGGGATCAATATAACTTGCTCTTGGGGGAAGGGAGCAAGCTGTATCTCTATATCTGTGAGGAGAACCTTTTCCCCCTTGATCATTTCTCCTCTCTCTTCTCTTCAGTGCTTCTGCATAAGATCTTTGTGAGCTCACCCAAGGCCTAGCCTGTGCTTCATCTGAGGCCTCTGCACTCTCTTCTTCTCTGTTTCCCCTTGTCTGTTCAATCCCATGAGCATTTCTATTTCCTGCATTTACTTCACTTCCCCTATTTTCCACTCTTATGCCCAAATTTTGACTTCTGCTATCCGTTTGCTCTTGCCTACTGCTTTCAGCCTCCACCTCCTCTAGCTGACTAGGAGAGCCATTAAGAATTCTATTAGCCCCCAGAAAGACCCTTACTTTACTGTTCCTGGGCATGGGAGTCCATTCCTCCTTAGGTTCCCAAGTCCCATTTGTTCATTGTTTTCATCGAGCTCCTTTTAAAGCCGGCCCTGGAGACCATTCCTCTTCAGCACTCTGAAAGTCGGTCAGCCCAAAAGCTCGTATCATTGCTTCCCTTGTAGTAGTCTGTTGTGTCCTTTTCAGTTTTCCGTCCCTCTATTCATTTCCTGTAGCGGTCCATCCATGTTTCCACTCATACATGGTTCCACATCAGCTCTCCTCTCAGGTTCATATCTTCTTCTTCCATTCAGCGCTCATCGTCTTCTTCCAGCTGCTTCTGCACCATTTCCCGCTTGGATGCCAGAATTTGCTCAAGGTGAGCCAATGCCCCATTTTTATCTTTATCCATCATCGGTCTGACTTCCCACTCACTACTATCATTCTCCTCCTCCAATTCAGGGTCCAAGAGGTCCTCCTATAAATCTGTAGCAGGAGCCGATTCAAACAAGTCCTTGTCTTCTGACACTCTGCTAACTGCAAGGTCTACCTCAGCTTTCTCCATTTCGCTGCACATCACCATCTCCTCTGCTTCATCCACCTCTCCCACAAGCTGCTTAGCACTGGCCATCAACGCACAGCCATACGGGGCCCCCTACAGCACAGTAGGGGAATTTCCCCAGTGCAGTGATCAAATTTCAGCTATTCACTAACAAAAACAATACCACCAACAGCTTAATCTGGTTCAATTTCAGTTGGTTACCATCTGTACCCAACCCGATCACCTCTGAAAAAGGGACTTCTAGTCTCAGTGGGCCTACAGGGTCAACAAAATTCAATAAATAAATAAAAGTATCCTTTTATACAATGGGGTGAGTGGATAAGCAGTTGCATTATAGCAACTATCTCCATCACTGTGTGGAGGCATGCGCTACTGTGTGGATAAATGAGCTATTGTGTGGATAAATTACATTTATCCACACAGTTGCCCATTTATCGACACAGTTGCTACATCATCATCTCCACTCCACTCCCAACACAGTCCTGCCTCAACAGCCTTTTTCGCTACATGAAACTCCACTCTGACATCCCTCTCAAACTCCCAGCCATAACACCCTGCTAATACTTCTGAAACCAACAAAAGCAATCGGGACACAAGACCCTACAGTATAGTGCAGTGGTTTAAGGCTCTGAGCTGCAAACATGGAGATCTGGGTTTGAATCCCACAGCCCCCACTTGCATACTGTGTGACCCTGAGTAAGTCACTTAACTTCCTTGTGCTCCCAGGTCGCACCTATAAACAAGCTTCAGCTTAGTGTGCCTCTCCTGGTTAAAAAAAGAAATGAAAAACACTAACCTTTCCAACTCTGATATGCTTGCAGCAACCTCTTCAGCAAGGCTCCCTTTACTGTGCAGCACTTTCAGAACACTGCCCCTCTCCCCTGCAAAGCTAACCAGAACCTCACTATCTCCCTGACCCACGAAGGTAGTATAACAAATTTTAAAAGCCCCAATTTCTCTAACCCTTAAAAAAAAGCACAAAAAACAAAAAAATGCTGCTAAGGACACGACGTATGCTCTAACTCTCATCAAATGAGATACAGAGTTGCCATATTTCAAAACTTACAGATCCCTCCCACTTGCAAACTACAACCTATCATACACCCGGTTTCAAACCTCACCACGAAACGAGCAACCAAACATGGAACTTAGCACAAACGCAGAAGGAAAGCACCAGTCCGATGGCCACCCCCCCAAAAAAAGCAAAACTAAACCATGTGAAAAAAATACAAAAATAATAAACACACCAGCAAACACTACAGTAGATGGCCCTATTGTATAAATCGGATATGTGTTGGGCTGTGGTGAAATACACTATGTATCTGCACTCATGGACACCGACCTCGGCAACCATCACTCATGGCTCCGCTATGCTCCATCACTCTTGAGGTTACCTGAGGTCAATGTCCACTCATGCAGATACATAGTGTATTCCACCACAGCCCAACACATATCCCCTATTTATTTTTTTCCTCATGTAGTTGTCAATCTTATTTTTTGTTGTGTCTTGAGCTAGTTTATTCCAGATTATCTGATGACTAATTGTTCCAAACTCAAAAGAATGTTTTACTCAGCAGTACAAAAATAACATAAATTTGAGCAAGTATAATAACCATTCATAACATTTATAAAAGAAAGTGATCCGCCATAAATGTTTTATGTTAAATTTTCCTTCCCAGCTTCCTTTGTCCTGCTTTCTGCCCATTTACCCTTTTTTCCCCTACCACTCTAGTTTGGGTCTCCTTAGCATATCCATGTGACAGACTCCCTTTAGGAGTAATGATGACTTTGCTGTCAAAAGGCCAAGGCCACTAGACATACAAAAACCCAGTCCAATCGACTGACCATACTGAAATATGGCTCTCTTGTTTGAGACTCTGCCTCATCCAAGATTCAATGAGTAAAAGAAAGAAAAGGAGCATCACAGGTTTCTTCTCAGGTGCTCACCAAATGGGATGGCACAGCCCAATGTCAATTGCATGAAAAGTTGTGGAACTCCAGGTCCCAAAATTAACAAACACACAGCAGCAGTCCAGGTTAGATTCAAGCAGGTTTATTCTGTGGAGGCTTTCTTTTTCAAAATCAGTAAGCTTTATTGGAAGGAAGGTTTGTTCTTTTGTGGATATACCAATAAGGTACTTACATACTATAGAACAGAGTATTTTGGAGTTACAGGATAAAGAATTACTGTATTATAATACAATTATAGTTTGTAACCTTGTTGATTAAACACAGATCTACAAACTAAGAACATATGCTGTAATTTGTTGAATTATTTAAACATATTTACCCTCCTACACAGCCATCACCCCTTTTTTAAACATCCTCCCCTACCTTCTTCCCCTCCCCATCCGTATGCAAGAGTTATTATTCTGTCGACAAATTGATGTCATTTACCAGTGTTGAGAGCTACAGTACCTAATCTACCTTGTTTACCTTTGTTGTAGTAAGAGATAGTGCTCATTAAGTCCGCCTTTCAGATAATTAACAGAGAGTACAGCGGTGCCCATACTTTTTGATAGTAGCGCAATCTTTTAGCCATGTGGGCAATGGTATTCTCTGCTTGAAGTGCAAATAGTATTTCTTGGAACCATTCTGTAAAGGAGGGAACATTCTGGTCTAACCAATGTCTTAAAATGACCTTTTTGGCACATAATGATATCAATGCCATGTGTTTACGTTGGTTGCCCATCGGGGAATTACCATAGTCTCCCAATATACATATTTCAGGCCTGAAGGCATCTGAGAGGCCTAGCAGGGGATCTATTTTGTTTTTGATAGTTTTCCAGAATGGTGAGGTTTTCTCACATTCCCATAATATATGAAACAATGTCCCAGGTTGTTCCCGACACTTCGAACACAGATTAGAAGAAAGCCTTCCCATTTTATATAGTTTCACTGTTGTTTAGTACAAATCATGAATAACATAAAATTGTAGTATGTGATATATGGTCCATTTGACGTCCTGGTAGAGCTGGAACCAGATCTTGGGCCATGAACGTAGTGAAGATGAAGCAGACGGTAGCACCTAATCCCAAATATAGTGTGGGGAGCCCTTCAAATCTTCCATACCATCCCTAAGTTGACGGTAAAAAAAGAAATGAGATGGGAAGGGGGTAAACTAGAGATATTTTGTAATATAGGTCCTGCCATATTCTGATCCCATAGACCCAATCCAAAATAATGAGAGAACATGTGTGTCAATTGGATATATTTAAAACAGAAAGAGATAGGAAGTCTAAATTTTATGCATGCTGCCTGGAAGGACATGAGCTTTTGTTCAGTGAGTAAGTCACTGATCCTAAGAGGTTTTCCCGGTGGCCAGAAATGGAGTGTAAGGGGTCGATTACCAATTTTAAAATTCAGGTTATTAAAAATGGGTTGTGAGACATCTTTTTTCCACATTATCTGAAAGGTATTACAAATCTGAGTGTGTGTTTGGAGTGTGGTTTTAATGGGAGTAATGTGGAGATTGTTCGGTATATGTTTAATAGGCACGTAGATAAAAGCTCCAAGAGCACATTCGTAAGACCTACAAAAAGACCTTTCTATTTGTAACCATAAAGGAGAATATCGAGTTGGTTCTTCATATGAGTGACCCATCATCCATTGTGTAAGAACCGTACAGGTGATAGAGAAATAATAGAGAAGAAAGTTGGGGATTTGCAAGCCTCCTCTTTCTTTACTGCTCTGCAATTTGGATAGAGCCCTACGGGGCAACTTGCCACGCCATATAAAATTAGATATAATGCTGTGGACTTGAATAAACCATTGTTTTGGAAGGAAAAGAGTCATCATTTGTAAAGGGTATAATAACCAGGGAAGGACATTCTTTTTAACTACATTGATTCTTCCCCAAAGGGAGAGGGGAAGCAGGGACCAATGGGCTAGGTCTGTTTTGATTTGAGTTAGAGTTTTGTCCAGATTGTAATGTTTCATTGTGGATTCGGAACAAGAGAGCTATATCCCCAGGTATTTCATTTTATCTTTAACCCAGCGAAGATCTAAATGGGATACTTCGGTTGAGAATGTGCGTGTGTTCAGGGGCATTACTTCTGTTTTGGATATATTGAATTTGTAATTGGAAAACCTACCAAAATCTTCTATAATCTTAAACGTGGCAGTGATCGATGTGGAAGGGTGCGAGACATGAAGCAGTATATAGTCGGCATACACCGAGAGTGTGAATTGGTGAGATCCAATAGATATACCAGAGATCAGAGGAGAAAGCTTGATACGTCTGATAAGCGGTTCCAGATAAAGGTCAAACAAGAAGGGGAAATGTGGACATCCCTGTCTGGTGCCTTGCTGGAGGGTAAAGGTCTGTGAAAGAAGAAGAAGAAGAATCAGCATTTATATAGCACTTTTCAGACACAGTGTATCCCAAAGTGCTTTACAAGCAATGCTAGACTGGTAGTGAAGTGACTGAATGTGTAGTGGCAGCCATATCGCACATTAACATCCACACAGCCTGAATAATTGCATGAACCAGTTTATGGGAAGGGGAATGTTGGCCAGGACACTGGGAATGTTCCCTACTCTTTGCGAAGAGTGCCCTGGGTTCTTTTACTTCCACCTGGAAACCCACCAGGATGGGTAGAAGGGACCTCAGTTTAACATCTCATCCAAAGGACAGCACACCCCAGCAGTACAGCACCCCCCAATACTGCACTCGGATGCCAGCATTTTAGGTGCAAGTTCAATCCTGATGTGGGACGAGAACCCATGACTTTCTGGTCCAGAGGTGGATATGCTACCAACTGAGCCAGGCTGACACACTGGAGACCGTTGCAAAGTACCCATGCAGAAGAGTTGTTGTAGAGTACCTTTATCCAATTAATATATTGTGGGGGAATGTCAAATTTAGGTAAAAGGTAAAAAAGATAATCCCAGGAGACTCTACCAAAAGCTTTCTCTGTGTCCAGGGAAACTAGAGCAGTTGGAATCAGGGATTCCCTGGACGCAGAGATCAGATGGGCCAATTTGCGCATGTGGTCAGAAGAAACCCTGCCTGTTACAAAGCCCACTTGTTCCTGACTTATGAGTGTGTGCCATACCTTCGCGAGTCTGTTGGCTAGAACCTTAGCCAATATTTTCATGTCTACATTGATCAGGGATACCGGGTGGAAGTTAGAAGTCTGTAGTGGGTCTCATCCTGGCTTGGGAAGAACCACAATCGTGGCTTCCATAAAGGTGTGATCCGCAATCCCATGTCTGTACATGTAGTTATATGTATTTAGAAGGACTGGCACCAATTGTTTTTTGAAGGTTTTATAAAATTCTGTGGTAAAGCCATTTGGGCCAGGAGCTTTATCTGTTGGAAGAGATTCAATAACAGAATTTATCTCCGCAATTGAGATGGGCACTTTAAGTTGTTCCGTTTGATTAGAGTCTAATTGAGGAAGTATAACAGGTTGTAGAAATTGATCAACTTTGGCTGGGTTGAAAAGGATAAGTGGTCGAGAGTACAAGACCTTGTAATATTCCTGGAAGCACTGAACAATTTCGCTGGGAAAGGTGACAGTTGTTCCCTGTGAGTTATTAATGCATGGGATTATTCTGTCAGCGGCCTGTGCTTTAAGGCGAAGGGCCAGCACTTTGCCCGCCTTGTCTCCCTGATCAAAATACTGAATTTTGGAGCATAAAAGTAGATGTTCAGCTTTTTCTGTTAGAAGAGAATTATACTGAGCTCTAAGAATTTCCAAATGATGAATCTCCTCAGGAGCTGGGATGTTAGTGAGTGCCAATTCCGATCTTCTTATCTCTTGAAGAAGATTGGATGTGACCTGAGAGGTAATTTTCTTCTTGATTGTGGCCATATGGATAATCTCACCCCTTAAAGAACATTTAAGAGCCCCCCAGAGATAGTCAAGTTTCGACACTGAGTGAGTGTTATCAGAAAGAAAGTTAGTAATAAAAGTAATCAACTGGGATGCCAGGTGTTCTGACCTCAGGAGTTGATTATTGAGTCTCCAAACCTTGTCCCGGGTTAAAGGGGGCCCTGGAGACCAGCAAAGCAAAGTGGGGTGGTGATCCGAGATGACCTTGGGAAGATAATTGCATGACACTACAGAAGAAAGGTGCCCAGTATCCAAAAGAAAATAATCGATTCGGGAAAACGAATTATGGGGTATGGAGTGAAAAGGATATTCTCTTAGAAGAGGAAATAAAGCTCTCCAGAGGTCTGTCAAACCCACAGAGTCCATCATTTCTCTGAGAGCCAATTGTGCAGATGAAAGAGTTAAATTTATGTCCCTCGAATGATCCAATGTATTGCAGTAAACTAAATTCCAATCACCCCCCAGTACTGTGGGAAGGGAGGCCCATGGAATCAGGTTATTCATAAGAGAAATAAAAAATTGGGGTGCCACCTTTTTTGGACCATATATTTTTTTGTTTATTTGTTTATTTAGATCTAGGATTACAGTTACCTTTGAGCCAAGGCTCTTTTACAAAGGTTCCACGTCAGGAGAGTACATACATGTTAAACAAGGGCATACAACATTAAAGAGAGCATACAACAATATTCATCAGTTCAGGTACGGCATCACGGTAAACAGGATACATGAATAACACATACAAGGAATCATTTCAGAAACCTAGAAGAAATCAGTGAGGAAGGTTGAGAGGATAGGGGGGTGGCAGCCGAAAAAGAGATTAGAGCAGCTCACGGCATTGTCAAAGAACATTAGAGGGGGGTGGTTGACATATGGAACCCAGTACTACTTCAGAATGGCCTAGTAAGGCTTTAATCAAAATGTATCGACCCTGAGTATCCACTATGGTATCCAACGGACGGAACAGGACCCGTTATGATATTAGGATTGCTACCCCCCCCTTTTCGAGTATCGAGGCCTGTTCCTAATGCCTGACCTACCCAGGTCTGTCTAAATTGGAGGGCCTGAGGTGGTGGCAAATGGGTTTCCTGGAGAAAGGCTACGTCAACTTCCAATTTACGGAGATGTAACAATATTTTTGCGCGTTTACATGGAGATTGGGCACCTTTCACATTCCATGAACATAGTGTGTAATCAGCCATCAGAATGGTAATAGGCAGATGAATATATTTCTGTTTGCAAGGTCTTTAACCAGTATACAATATTTGTCCTATCAATAAAAAAATCCCACTGTCTCCTTGCATACGGTATCCCTATCTCCCCTTCCGATCCCAAGCTAAACCACCTCCCTCTCCCATTCCTCACTCGTATTCTTTCTTTCCCCAATCCCACAGCATTTCCAAAAGATCCTCTTGTGGGATACTTTGATGTGTGGTCTGCTAAAATCCGCAGCCCTCCAATGAGAAACAAAAAAATCAATAACTGAACTGTAAAATGCCCTTAAAAGAGCTGTGGGAACCCCCCACCCTTTACTTTGATTCATGATCCCCTACTGAGGTCATATTGCTCCAACTGACCTCCCTTCCGCCCCATCTCCCGACTATATAAAACCCTAACACTGCAATTTTCATTTCAAGAACACAACAGTAATTTGTACACAAACTATTGAAAAGATTAACATTTAGGAAGAAAGAACTATTCCCTATTTTAAACATGAATTCAGATCTGGTGTCCCATAAATAAAAGCTATCAACCAAAGCTATGTGGCATATCCAGGAAATAAACTTGTCAGCAATTCTCAAGCTGAACCACAGAAAAAGGGACTGAGTTAAAGAACTAAAGACTCGATCAATGAGGACAACACCTTATGTATGAATCAGACTAAAAAAAGAAAAACCTCAAGGAAAAAATGAAGAAAACAAGAGTAATTCAGTAAACTTCACTGCCAAAACAAATGCGGACTGTTTGAAACAAGGATTTTGCTGCCCTCGTGTGGTGTATCCGAGAAAATTTCAGCAACAATCTTGTATTTGTATTCACAGTCCTATGAGTCACAAACAGTAACCATGTCATCTTAAAAGAAAATGTTTTAATGCAGCGGTCGCTGGAAATCTTAACCATTTAGGGAGGAGAATTCTCCCCTGCAACAAGCACGATGCCATTGGTCGATATTTCTAAGCTACCTTCCTGATCTTGGTAGCAGGAGAGACTTTTGCATCTTGCACTTGTAGCTGAATTAGAGATGTCGGCTATCAACATGCGTCGAACTGAAGAATTAGAAACCTGCTCAGTGAAAGAACCAGTCTGTAATTAAATCGGGTTGGCCCCGCAGACATGGAGTAGGAAAGAAAAAAGATGATTAGGTATTTTTCAGTGTCAAACCGAGCATAGGCTGTTTAAAACTAAAATTGTGCTGCCCTCTCGTGGTAAATCATTGAGAACACACTTTCTGCAATCAATCTTGTGGACTTTGTGTGTGCACATTTGTGCTGATAATTTTCCATGGCTGGGCATGTTAGTATTTCTTCAGCGAGTGTGGAATAAGTCAGGGAGCAAGGCTTGCAGTGTAGGAAGAGCTTGTTCAGCACAGTCAAAACTATACCAGGTATTGTTGCAATAGACGGATAAGCTTGATGGATATTGTACCCTGTATTTAACGCTGGCCGCTATAAGTTTTGTGACCATTGGGTGGTACTCTGCTCTCGGCTGTCTAGTAGCTGCTGGCAGGTCTTGAGAGAAACGAAGGGGCTGGCCCTCCCATGAAACTTTTTGCAATTCCCAGACTTTGCCCAGGATGTGGGTCTTATCCAGATAGTTGAGGAATTTGAGGATCAGAGGTCTTGGTGGCCTTCCATTAGCTGGTTTAAGCCTAAGAGTATGGTAGACCCTCTCAATGATATATGTGATATTGCTGGGAGAGGGCCCCATAATTTTGCTCAACAGTTTCTGCAAGAATAGTATAGGTGCTGCTCCTTCAGTGTCCTCTGGAAGGACGAAGATGAGAATGTTGTTGCATCGACTTCGGCCTTCCAGGTCTTCTAATTTGGCATCTATTTGTTGTATCTTTTGTCTGAGACTGATGACCTTGGGTTCTATTTTGGTTTTCCAACCCTCTAACAATGATGTATGGGCTGCTACAACTGAAATTGCCCTAGTCGCGTCAGTGAGGTCTCCTTGCATTGATTTATGTTCCAAGGTGAGCTCTTGTATTGCCATTTTGAAAGGTTGCAGCTCTTCAAGGAATTTCTTTTTGGAGAGTGGAGCTGAAGTTTGCTGATTAATTGTAGAAGAAGCGGACAATTTTGTTGTAGTTCATTGTGGTCCTTTAGTTCTCTTGGGTGCTTTTTTGGGAGTCTATGGCAGGGTGTGGAGGTTGGGCCTGGAGCATTTCCACCTCCATGTTGTTAGGGAAGGCCGCAAAGATTCTAAACAGTGCCCAGTGTAATAAAATTTTATAGAAAATACTTTATCTATTAAAGTCATTTTAGTAAAAACTGTTGCTCTAATAGTAGGATGGGGGACAGGTTGTGGATAATACACATAGCATAACAACATAACAGGTGGGGAAGGTGTTGGGGGAGAGGGAAACACAACTGTTGAGCTCCTATCACAGTTTATTGTGTACTACTTAATCAAACATTCCTCATTTATAGCTATTTAGGAGATCAAGACCACAGGATTTAAGATAATTTACATTTTTCTTCTAGTGGGATCCCACTTGTCAAATTGGTATAATTCTGAAAGGTCCCATTATTGGGGGAATTTCATGCAACCTGTGACCTCCATGACCTGGGAAAGGAAAAACATATATACTAAACATATATCAACTCTAAGAATGTTATTCTTTTAAGAACTTTTATGATAATTAGAATTTATCTTTGTTTGATACAGTTATTTTGCTTACTTAACTAATAACATACAACAACCACTTGAGACATTTACAGAAAGAAAACATGCAAGTCTTAGTTGCTCACTGAGCACGTAGTAATTTATTATAATTTTTAGAGTCAGCTAAGAATGTAACTTGTTCACTGGTCTTTTATATATGGACTGAAGTCCACCTCTTTGTCAAACCCTAATGGTTGGACTTGGTTCAATGACACCATCCATCCTGTTTCCTTCTGATTCAATTTATTCAGGCGATCTCTTCCTCTCTCTAGTGGTGGAGCATAATCGAGAGCACTGAACTTAAGTTGTGATGGGTCAGAGTTATGGAAATCAGCAAAGTGGCTACCAAGAGGGCTTCGATCACTCTGAGTAAAGATGGCCCTAACGTGTTCTTGCACATGTGTCTTTAGTGGTCTCACTGTTCTCCCAACATAATGTTTTGTGCAGGGGCACCAAATTATGTACACCACAAATCCAGTTATACATGTTATAAATTTTGTCAATGTTACCTTTCTATTTTTTGTGTGATGGAAATAAGTGTCTCCCTCATGAACATATCTACATATGTTACAGTGACCATATTTAAGAAAACCATTCAGCTTTGGAGATAACCAAGTCAGTACTTCCTTTTTCTCAGATTTAAAGTGTCTTCTTATTAGCATGTCTCTGACATTCTTAGCTTTTTGTGGGTAAGTCTTGGTTCATCTCCTTTTTCTTGTTTAAGAATGTCATCCGTTTTTAAGACATGCCACTATTTTCTTATTATATTCCCAACTTGACCTAATATTTTGTTGTCCTTAGTAGAAAATGTTACATTTTTGCCCTCCTGATTGTTTCTTATTTTGGGCCTAAGTAAGTTTTTTCTCTCAAGTGTGTTAACTTTGGTTAGTGCTATAGCAAGCATCTCTTCTTTGTAGCCTCTTTCTCTGAATCTAATTAACATTTTGTCAGCTTGTTTCTCAAAGACACTTTGGTTACTGCAGTTTCTTTTAATCCTTACTAGGTGGCCAGAGGGAATCAAATTAATCAGTTTCGGGGAATTGGCACTAGTGGCATGTAAGATGGCATTAGCAGCTGCGGGTTTCCTGCATCCAACAGTTACTTTCTCCCCATTTTCAAATATTTTTAGTTCACTATCCAAAAACAACACCTGATTTTTATCAAAATTACTAGTAAACTGAAAACAGTCAGTTGTGTTGTTCAGGAATTTGATAAACTGATTAAATTCACTCTCATCACCATTCCCTACACAAATAATGTTATCAATAAAATGGTACCATACTACTACCTTATTGACAAAATCATTTTACATGCATTCCATACAAAGTCATCTTCTCATTTGCCTAAAGTTAAATTGACATAGGATGGTGCCATTGAGGCATCCATTCCTGTGCCACAAGTTTGTCTGTAGTATGTTTTATCAAACACAAAATAATTGTGCTCTACTACAAACTTCAAAGCTTGTAATAAAAAATCTTTTGGCACGATGTCTCCCATTGTGGGTTTGGACGGATAGTGTTTAACAGATGACAAACCAACATTTTGTTTGATAGAAATACAGAGATTTGTTACATCAATTCTAGCCCAATTATATGTGTCTGACCACTTTAGCTCTTCAATTTGTTTGCAATAAATGCATGGTATCTCTGATGTGTGACTTGATTCCCATGACATATTGTTTTTTAAAATGATCTATATATTTATCCAGGTTGTAAGTTAAGGAATTGGTCCCTGAAATGATAGAATGCAATGGTGGATTTTCCCTATCTTTATGAACTTTGGGTATTCCCTAAAATGTGGGGATTATGGGGAACTCTGGTTTGATATATGCTGTCTCTTCTCCTGTTAGGACACCCTCAGTATATGTACCATCAATCATTGTGCATAGCTGTAACATGTACTTAGCTGTCAGGTCTCCCCTAAGCACCTCGTATGTGTTTCTATCACTTAGTAAATGCATGACCTGGGAAACATAAAATTCTTCTCTTGTAAGAGATTTCCCTTGTCTGATTTCTTAATTACTATCCCTTTTGGTTTTTTAACTCTGCTAATGCTTGGTTTTCATTCAAGCTTAAATGACTGTATTTGTTACTTTCACATTCAATATACAGCTTTTTCGTATCTCTTAATACTAATTTCTCAAAAGTTGAAATAGCATGATTCGAAACCTGTGGAGAAAAAGTTGATTTTGCTTTAAATTTGTTAGTTCTTTGAATTAAAGTCGCTTCTTCATCTATTCCATCTATTTCAGCTTCTGCATAGTGTTCAAGCATAGCTTCAAGGTCTTGGCAGTCAAGTAGACAAATAATTGGTTCATCCAACCAGAGTAAGTCTCTGATTCTATTACGTGTCCTGCAGTTACATCACACTCATCGGGCCCTGGGACCTCTGAGATATTGAATAAATCCAAATGGCCCATCGTAGCTTTTGTTTTAAAGTAATATTTCAATGTTAGTTTTCTGATTAGTTTGTATATATCTGTTCTGATAGCAAAGAAATCCACAGCAGGGCTGGGGGAAAAAGATAAACTTTTTTCTAGAACATTTACCAAAGTTTCTGAGAGCCCAAGTTCTGTTAAATTGATTGTTTTTGATGTCTGCTTTTTCAGATTCTTCTTGGGCCTGTCCTTTACCTTGCACATGTCATCCTCTCCTCATGTTACATTTATGTTCTTTTTCTTTTATTGTCGTTTGCCTGGTGGTGGTTGTTCCTCTGTCTTTCCACCTTGTTCTAAAAAAAAACGGTTTCTGTCTATTGGTTCCTGGTGCTGCGTCTTGAATTTCCACAACTTCCTGGCTTATAGTGACTGATTTTTTGTTGGTTTGCTGCCACCTGTTGTTGGATTTGGAACTATTTCTCCAATTTTAAATCCTTGTCTACTACCAGATCTTACTCTCCTTTGTGGCCTACATTGATTTACTGGGCATTCCCACTTAAACACCTGTTTTTTCTCAAAGTCGCCAGTGTCTCTAATTAGTTTTGTTCTTTTCCTTTTTATTAGTTCAGTTTGAGTTTTTAAAGTACTTGAGGTGTATTTTTTACTTAGTGTTATACAGTCTTTGTGATTGTTGATCAATTTTAGTGCTTCTTTTACCCTGACTATTTTCTTTTCAATTTTAGAAAAGTCCCTTTCATCTTTTCTTACAAGGGCTCTGATATATGCATTAGAGTACTCAGTGCTTGTTAGCTCCCATTCTTGTTTAAGCACTTCATCATCAAAACCACAGGAAGGCTCTTTGTCAATTCTAAGGCCACGTGGGGACACACCTTTTTCCAAGTATTATTCAGGTGATATTTTATTATAATACTTATTAAGTTCCTGTATACTTAACTTTTCTAGATGGTGAAACAACTGTTTTATCTCACCTTCATCCTCAATGCATGTCTCAGTTGTTGTAATGTCAATTACATGTTTTTCTCTCCGCTGCAATGTGGTTGAGTGGTCCTCCAGGCATTAAAAGATCTCTTCCTCCTCATCCTCCATGCCGGCCGCAGCAGTTGCTGCTTCAATTACTTCTTCTGTATTACCAGGATTTCAGTGATTACTCATGCCCTTCTGTGAATGATCAATTTCCAGTCGTTTAGTCCATTTCAGTTTAGAAAATGGCCAGACTCCATTTAAAGCCTTTGGGATACTGGAGAAAGGTAGCACAACCACAGGACTGTCCTGCTGACCACAGGTAGTGGTGAGTACCATGATTTATCATGCTAACCTTTTTTACACTGAAATTGACTAACAGCTGCTGTATATAAGATAGTGGCTCAAATGTTTCAGACCAAGAAAAGAATAACACTCCTTGTCAGAGTCCGGCAGCACCTGACAAAACCAAAGCAACAAGTAAAAGAAAGAACAGGTGCGTCACGGGTTTCTTCTCAGGTGCTCACCCAGTCAAGGTTAGATTCAAGCAAGTTTATTCTGTGGAGGCTTTCTGCTTCCCTTAGCACCAGGAAGTTGTGGAAATTTAAGATGCAGCACCAGGAACTTCTAGACAAAAACCTTTTTTAGAACAAGGTGGGAAGACAGGGGGACAACCACCACCAGGCAAACGACAACAAAAGAACAAGGATATAAACATAAGATGAGGATAGCATGATGAAGGCAGGGTAACGGAAAGATCCAAGAGGAATTTGAAAAATCAGACACCAAAAACACATTCATCAATTTAACAGAACTTGAGCTCTCAGAAACTTTGGTAAATGTTCTAGAAAAAGGTTCATCTCGCCCCCCCCCCCAAGCCCTGCTGTGGATTTCTTTGCTATCAGAATAGATATATACAAACTATTCAGAAAACTAAAACTGAAATATTACTTTAAAACAAAAGTCTACGATGGGCCATTTGGACTACCTCAATATTTCAGAGGTCCCAGGGACAGGTGAGTGTGCTGTAACCGCAGGACATGTAATAGAATCAGAGACTTACTCTGGTTGGATGAACCAATTACTTGTCTATTTGATTGCCGAGACTTTGAAGCTATGCTTGAACATTATGCAGAAGTTGAAATAGATGGAATAGATGAACAAGTGACTTTAACTAAAAGAACTAACAAATTTAAAGCAAAATCAACTTTTTCTCTACAGGTTTCGAATCATACGATTTCAACTTTTGAGAAATTAGTGTTAAGAGATACTGAAAAGCTGTATATTGAATGTGATAGTAACAAATACAATAATTTAAGCTTGAATGAAAACCAAGCATTAGCACAGTTAGAAAAAAAAGGATATAGTAATTAAGGAATCAAACAAGGGCAGTGACATTGTACTTATGAGAGAAGAATTTTATGTTTCCCAGGTCATGCACTTATTAAACAATAGAAACACATATGAGGTGCTTAGGGGAGACCCAACAGCTAAGTACATGTTATAGCTATGCACAATGATTGATGGTGCATATACTGAGGGTGTCCTAACAGGAGAAGAGACAGCATACATCAAACCAGAGTTCCCATAATTCCAACATTTTATGGAATACCTAAAGTTTAGAAAAATAGGGAAAACCCACAATTACACCCTATTGTTTCAGGGATAGATTCCTTAACTTACAACCTGGGTAAATATATAGATAATTTTTTTAAAACAATATTTCATGGGAATCAAGTCACACATCAGAGATACCATGCATTTACTGCAACAAATTGAAGCCCTAAAGTAGTCAGACACATATAATTGGGCTACAATCAATGTAACAAGCCTCTATACTTCAGTCAAACATAATGTTGGTCTGTCAGCTGTTAAACACTATGGCCCAGATATTCAAAAGGGTTGCGCATGGAACCACATGGAGCCACTTTGAATCCGAGAAAAAAGAAGTACTGACTTGGTTACCTCCAAAGCTGAATGGTTTCTTTAAATATGGTCACTGTAACATATGTAGATATGCTCATGAGGGAGACACTTATGTCCATCATAGAAATAATAGAAAGGTAACATTGATAAAATGTATAACATGTATAACTGGATTTGTGGTGTACATAATTCGGTGCCCCTGCATAAAACATTATGTTGGTAGAACAGTGAGAGACCACTAAAGACACGTGTGCAGGGAAATGTTACAGCCATCATAAATCAGAGTGACCGAAGCCCTCTTGGTAGTCACTTTGCTGATTTTCATAACTCTGACCCATCACAACTTAAGTTCACAGCTCTCGATTATGCCCTGCCACTAGAGAGAGGAGAGGATTGCCTGAATAAATTGAATCAAAAGGAAACAAGATAGATGGTGTCATTGAACATAATCCAACCATTAGGGTTTAACAAAGAGGTGGACTTCAGTCCTTGTATAAAAGACCAATGAACAAGTTACATTCTTAGCTGACTCTGAAAAATATAACAAATTACTACCTGCTCAGTGAGCAACTAAGACTCGTATGTGTTCTTTCTGTAAATGTCTCAAATATTTGTTGCATGTTACTAGTTAAGTAAGCAAAATAACTGTATCAAAGATAAATTATAATTGTCATAAACGTACTTAAAAGAATAACATTCTTAGAGCTGATACATGTTTAGTATATATAGTCTTCCTTTCAAAGGTCATGAAGGTCACAGGTTGCATGACATTTCCCCAATAATGGGACCTTTCAGAATTATACCAATTTGACAAGTGGGATCCCACTAGAAGAACAATTTCATTTATCTTAAATCCTGTGGTCTTGATCTCCTAAACAGCTATAAATATGGAATTTTTGTATGAAGTAGTACACAATAAACTGTGATGGGAGCTCAACAGTTGTGTTTCCCTCTCCCCAACACCTTTCCCACCTATTATATTGTTATGCTATGTATGTTACCCACAATCTGTCCCCCATCCTACTATTAGAGCAACAGTTTTTACTAAAATGACTTTAATAGATAAACCCTTTTCTATAATATTTTATTACACTGGGCACTGTTTAGAATGAAATTAGGCATCACTTATATAAACAATTATTTTGGATTAATGTGCACTTTAAGTAATTTAATACTATGTGTGTATCACTTTAAGCTATCTGAATAAATGTAGCACTTATAAATCTCCTAATACACCCTCAACTGAAGGCCAGATTTTATGTCCAAGGTGCTTAGGGAAGCAGAAAGCCTCCACAGAATAAATCTGCTTGGGAGCTATTGGGGGACACACCCACGAGGAGGGAGGTGCAACATAGCACACATTAGTCATCATGTAGGCAGCAGCTGCTGAAGGACACTCAAGAGCTCTGCTCCCCGCTAACTGTTACTTTTTCTTTTGCTCAGGATGAACTTTGAAACAGTAAGATTAAGGAGGCAGTATAGCATAGTGGTTTAAGGTTCCGAGCTGCAAACCTGGAGACCTGGGTTTGAATCCCATAACTCCCACTTGCATACTGTGTGACCCTGAGCAAGTCACTTAACTTCCTTGTGCTCCAAGGTCATACCTGTAAACAAGATTTCAGCTTAGTGTGTCTATCCTGGTTAAAAAAAAATAGAAGAGTCGGCAAAAAAAGATTTTCAATTATTTTCAGTGTTTGGGTTAAGAACTGTTGATAAGGTCATGAAAAAATTTACTACGAGCAGCAAAAGTAAAGTTCAAAAGAATCAGAACCTGAGCAGAGTAACCCCAAAAAATCCCGGCAAGTAAAATGAATACGGGAACTACCTCCAATGTTGATAGTAATATGGCTCTGAGTAAAATGGTTCCCAGTGGTTTGCCAGTTTTTCCACAGTTTCATTTACAAAATTAAGTGGTGGCCAGCATCGCAACAACAACAAAAAAAACTGCTACTGGGGATGGTTGAAATTCTGGAGCATGCTTCCATCATATCTGAAAAAAAGTGATAAATGTTGTATCCACATCAATTGCTCACCAGAGAATACAAGAAATTATCTCACCAGAAATTCTTTCCGGCAATATGGCTGCAACAGAGGACTCAAATGAAATAACAGGCATATAAATTCTGGAGAGTTGGCAAGCAGGAATGGAAATGTCTGAACAGGATCCATTAGAAGCCCCTCAATGTCCTGACATGCAGCAAACACCTTGCAGAGACAAGGCCAACGCCAAGCCTGAGGTCGAGTTAACAGCAGATGAAACACAGCCAGAACAATTTACAACCGTCAAACTGAAGGAGGCACCTGGAACCTCAGTGTAGGTAAAAGAAAGTGATTGAGTATGTATGGTAGATGAGTCAGAGGCAGAAAAAAAATCTATGATAGATTATATACATGAGAGAAATATATTATGTATAAAAGATAGTAATACTGTGGGAAAATGTAACTGATATTTAAAGAGTCATTCAAAGTACAAATCAAAGGGTGACAACATCTGGCCTAAATAAAAACGATCTGTGCTATTCCCCCAAAAGCTATCCCTATGGAGAACACTAATATATATTTTTCTGATGAGGAGGAGGAAGACTCTGGGTCAGAGCAGAGTGGTACAGACCCCCCCCCCGCCGGGCCAAACTTCTTTTGTCAAAAATCAATAATATTTCAAATACTCTGGAACATATGGCAAAAAAGCAAACACAGTTGGAACATCACTTTAAAATAACACATGGTTTGGTAGAAGAAAATAAAATTTGGAACAAGGTTGTATCAGAAATTAAAGATCATTGACTGCTCTATCTGATGAAATAGCACCTTTTGCCAGACAACGGAAATCTCTTGAATTGGCAAACAGTGAACAAAAAACAAAACTAGCAGACCATGAAGCTCGAGCCAGATGAAATAACGTGAGAATTTTTGGTATACCAGAAGAATGGGACAATATATGAACATTGCATTACTGCTTCAAAATTATTGCGGCAGCTTATTTGGAAACAGATCCTACAAATGTTAATTATACAATTGAGAGAGTTCATAGAGTTTTGCGGTCATAAATGGATGGAACTGCACCCCCAAGACCAGTCATTTTAAGATTACTGAATTATGGTGACAAAGAGAAATTTATGGCTACTATAATGTATATAAGAAAAAGAAAGTAATCATTTTGGGTGCAAGCCTCTCTGTCTACAATGATTTACCACAAGAGATAATCCAGGAAAGGAAGAAGTTTGACTCTATACGTAATAGATTATGGACTCTTGATTTCAAAGCAACCATGCAATATCCGCTAAATTAAGAGTTATCATAAATAGTAAAAGATACACATATGAAATTGTACAAGAAGCCTGGGCAGATTTGTCAACTAAGATTCCTAATATGAATCAAGCATGAAAAAAAAAAAGACTATTGCTGTTAATGGGCCAATATGATAATTGAATAATTATGCGAGGAGGGGAAGAGGAGTGTATTTTTTTCTGTAGCAAAATCACGATATAGGATTGTTCAAAAAATCAGTATGTTTTAATAAATGTGAGTAAGAAACTTAGGGAATTTGTCTGTAATTATGAAGGCTATCATGAAATTAGTCATGAAGGAAAATATGTAAGAGTCAAGAATATAAGGGGAATGTATAGAGGATTGGTGGTATATGGGATTTGAAATGTGTGGTTAATATATGAATGTTGTGTGGTTAATAAATTAAAGCAATGATAAATGAGTTAAAATGTATATCCATGAATGTAAACAGGGTGAATTCCCCAATTAAGAGGGCATGCTTATGACCTATTTCAGGAAATCAAATGCTCATATTATATTGATACAAGAAATACATTTATTAGATGAAGAAATTAATAAACTTAAGAGGAAATGGATCGAAGCTGTGTATTATTCTACTGGAACTAGAAAGAGTAGGGGGAGCTCTTTTAATAAAAAAGAATAGTAATATTAAAATTATTGAACAATTTAAAGATATAGAAGGTAGAATACTAATATTAAAAGCTAATATAAATGGTATAGTTTTGTCCATTGGGTCTGCATATACTCCATTTGAAAAATATGCAGAGTTCTTGGCTAAAATAGTAGAAGGCCCACAAGCACTTCAAAGTGATAAAGTTATATTAGCTGGAGACTTTAATTCTTTAAAAAACCCTAACATGGATAAAACAACACTGACAACTAGAGGAAACATCTCTATATCAAATAAATTAAATTAATTTCTGGAAGCTGAACAACTATATGATGTATGGAGGGATGGGAACCCAATGGACAAGACTTATACCATTTTGACAAAAAGACAAAACTCTTTTCTAGGTTTGATTACTTCTTTGTGACAAAAATCTATCTTAGCTAGTTAAAATAACAGAAATTGATTCACTATGCCTCTCAGATCATACCTTGATATTATTAGATATAATCATCCCTAATAAAGAAAGAAAATTTAAAAAACTATGGACTTCCAATAATACATTATTGAAAGATTCTGAGTTTATTCAATTAATAAAAAGATCAATAAGAGTTTTGGTTTTACAATTACACTGATCATACCATGGTTTTATCTATCTGGGATGCTTTAAAGGCTACTTTGAGAGGCATAATAATTTCCTACCAAATAAAAATAAATAAAATAAAAAATAAAGAAAGGGAACTCATTGATCATAGATTACAGCAACTAGATAGATTAATTATGACTGGCTACCTTAACTACCAAGAAGAATGGCATGACCTACAAATAAAAAAGCAAACTTTAATTCATCAGGAATCTATAAAATCCAGAATGTATATCAAGAAAGTTAGATATCATCATATGGACAAGGCAGGAAAGTTACTGGCTAATTTACTCAAAGCTGAGAAGCAGAGAAATAACATTTACAAAATTACTGATCAAAATGGTAATACCCAAACAACAGACGAAGGAATGACTAAAAGATTTTGCCAGGCATATAAAAAATATATATCATAATAATCTTGTTCCTGAAGAGGATAAAGGAAATGAATTTTTCGATTTAACCAAATTAACAGCAAGAGCTTTTAATTTTAGTCCTATTACCCAGCACGACATAAAAGATGCAATTAAATTATTCCCTAGAGGCAAATCACCTGGCCTTGATGATTTCACCAACAAATTCTAGCAAGTTTTTGCTGATGAGCTTATAATTTGGCTGAAACAAAAGATAGATGAATTATTAGATGTAAACAAAAACTACAATATACCAACTTCTATGCAGACTGACAGAATAGTCGTAATTCATAAAGAGGGAAAACCATCAGAGTCAACAGACAGCTATAGACCAATAGCCTTATTACATAGAGAATAATGGATGGGTAGGGGGTTATAATGAAGATTTTACACCCCCCCGAGGGGTGAGTTGCCACTCGCTCTTGAGTTTATTCAGGCATCCCACCCACTGGAAATCCCTCTATCTCAGAATCATTTCTAATGGCTTCCAAAAAAGGAGGGTGTGTACAAAATTTGAGTTTTTAAAACCCCTACCCATCCTTTATTTTGTATAATTGCTGGGGATCATTTTATTGTGACAGCAAGTATTCAAAATAAGTGGATTTGTTTCGAGCTGTGTACTGTTGGGATTTCAGCATGGTCCATGGTGGCTCATAAACTAGTTCTTTTTTTTTGTTTGTTTGTTTTATTTAACCCTAGCAAGGTTTTCTGTGCACATTTTTCCTTTAGAAATATAATTTACCCCCACTGTGTGTTGAGGAACTGGAGCGGGTGTGGTGCTGAGGAGCAGGGAACAAAGCACAGAACAGGAAGGTTACCGCAGGCACATGCGCCCAACTAGGGAAACCGGGTGCATGCTCGTTTTTATAACCAGACAGTTACAACAATGAAATTATAACCTAGTTTCCCAATGGGAAAAAATGATAACCAGTTATTATCAACAGATTATTAATTATTGGCTAAAATGATCAATAATAAGATACAAGAACAATTAAACAACTACATTCATAAAGACCAATAAGGTTTTATGAAAGGGAGCAATCTGTTTCAGGCGAATAAAAAAAAATTAAGCAATAATTCATTTATTAAATAATGATGCTAAATATGAAAATGATACTTTGTATACAGTAGCCATAGATGCGAGTAAAGCATTCGATTTGATGAACAGAGAATATATTTATTTGACTTTGGGAAAATGGGGAATCTCCATATAGTTAATATTATTAATAATGAAACTTTACTGTAATACACTGATGAGGTTCCAAATAAACAGTTTTTTAAGTAAGGAATTTAAAATGTTAAATGGGGTAAGGCAGGGTTGCCCCCTCTCTCCCACATTGTTTATTTTAGCAATGGAACCTTTTTTGGAAGCCATTAGAAATGATCCTGAGATAGAGGGATTTCCAGTATTCAATTCTCAGATTAAAATCAGTGTCTTCACAGATGACATAGTGTTAATTTTAAGAAATATAAATACATCATTGGTATAGTTTTTGAAACTAACCAATCTATATTCAGTTTTAGAAAATGGTCAAGATTATTAAAACTCTGATTGGCTGACAGGCACTACAGGGGGTACATTAAGTTTCAATAGACGCCCGCTTAAAACAAGTGCCAATTCGGGGTGCCGCATTACTGACGTTATCCATGGGCACCCCGAATTTTCACCATTGTCAGCTGCCATTTCTTGCCTCTCACTTAGCGAGAGAGTTTGGGAGTGAGTTACTGGCCGGAAAATCCCCTCTGAGCAAACCGCCTCTCCCATGTTAGAATAACTTCAATACTATCTGCTCCTCTGAAAAAAATAAAACAAAGAAAAAAAAATGAAGCCGATAACCTTACTGGCTTCATGTCACCAACTGGGCAGATTTCAAAGCGGCAGCGCGTGCCTCTCTGCAGCAGCGAAACTCGCTTATGCTGCTTACCCGTGCTGCCTGCCTTACACTGTCTGTCTTGCTGTACCGAACTGCAATAAATCGACCCCACAACAGAACCCTTCACATATTAAAAAAAAAAGCAGAGTACCTCCTTCTGCAGTTTCTCACCCGACTTCTGTATCTCCCAATCGCGTGTGAGAGAACACTGCACCATAAACTCCACAGTTCAGCTGCCCGCTCCCTGCTCACAATCTACCAACAAAAACCATTTATTTAAAACCTGAAGTGGAAAGTCATGGATTGGGGGGGGATATTTCAACTAACTATTTTCTGGCACTGCAGCAACCAAAAAGGATCACACTAACTGCAGCACCCTCTAGTGGCACAAAGCAGTAAACCAATAAAGGAACTATTTTACAGAGCCTGATGTCTCTGTTAGTTTGTACTAATATTTTACACTGTTTTTGTATGAAATCATTATTTTAAAATTTTTTAATGTAAGCCCATTTTCTAAGCACAATAATACCCTCCAGGGTGGGTGGTATGGGCCATAGTGGACCTTCCAGGAGCCATAAGGCCCTCCGCCTGTGGCGTCAGGCCTCATTATGCCCCTGGATGGTCCGGTATTGCCCAATACCACCCACCCTGTCGGGTATTATTGCTTGCATATCTGGATATCAGCTAAATAAAACTAAATCTATAATAATAAAATTGTCAAAGAATAAAGATTCGATACCCAAAAGTACTAGTGAGGACTTTGTACAACAAAAATCTATTAAATACTTGGAAATTAATTCAATCCATAACCAAGAACAAAATATCAAAATACATTTCAAGAAGGCAAAAGAAAAGATATGTCATCTGTTGGAAAACTGGGAAAATTTATCATTGTACCTCTGGGGGGGAAATTGATACCATCAAAATGATGGCAATGCCTTATTATATATTTGTGCTGAAAAATATTCTGGGGGCTCCCTGAATTAAATGTATTCAGGACATTAAGTGAAGTAAATCTAAATTTTTGTGGTGGGGAGGAAACCCCATATTGCATGGAGTATTTTGACCACACCCTGTAGGTTGGGGGGATTAGGATGCCTGCATTTTGTTAAGCATATGGAAGCAAATATAATGGCTAATTATTATGAATGGATGAACCTTTCAGAAGCTGATCTAAAATTATTTCAATCCTTTGTCTATCCAGCTGACTCAAATGGACGGATTCACAATATTCTTTTAGATATTGAATTACATTGAAAAAGTAGCCACCCATTAAGTACTTGGTTTCCATATGTCAAAAAATACATAGATGTGCCAGCAAAGCTAAAAATTCCATGGTTATATTTACCAATTATTTATAACAAAAGAATCTGGGTGGAGTATAAAAACTTAAATTTCCAACTTTTACAAAATAATACTTTTTTTTATCTGGAAAGATCTTATCTTAAATGGTGAAATGTTATTATATGTAAATTGTCAAAAAGTATGGAAGGGTAAAGGTTGGAGCTATTTCATGTATTGTACATTAAAAGCTAAATTCCATAAGATAGCTTCAATATTTGGAACAAATTTTAAGTATTTAAAAGATAGACATAAAACAACAAGAAATGGCAATTAAAAATAAAACAACAAAGATACTATCTAGATTCTATAATAATATTATGGGATGTCCAAACAACACATTCAAAAGTATGAACCAGCGTTGGAATTAAGAAACAACTTTGGCATTAAATTGTTAACAATGGGCAAACATAAGAAAAATTAACAACAAAGTCTATGTATCCACAAAGAATAAATCCATTCAAATTAAGATTTTGAATAGAGCGTATATCACCCCTGTACAAATAAATAAACACCTCTTTGCTGGCACAAATGCGATCAGAAGGCAACCTTGTTACATTGTTTATGGAACTGTCCTAAAATAAAACAATGGTGGGGAACAGCACATAATATTATATTAGAACAAATGGAAATAGAAAAACCATTTGAAATTGATGTATTACTATTTAATAATGTGGACTTTTGGATAGAGGAACTACCTAAGAAACAATTTTTTTACTAGTTACTATGGCATTGAAACGACTGATACTAGAAAATTGGAAAACTAGAAATTATTAGATTTTGATTATTATAAATGGTGGTCCATTTTTTCTGAAACTCTCAAATATGAGGAATTTATGTTTACTGTGGACCCAGCTTTAGATGATCCCTAAGGCACCAAATGGAGAGAAATATTGAACAACATGCCCCCAATACTAAAACTGTAATACACTGAATCACCAAATGCAACTCTGTATATTCATGCTAACATTTGAGATATTTATATCTAATTTACTTAAGTACAGATGAATGGTATAACCCCTTATTACTCTATTATTCACTTATTATTGTTGTTAGCCACTTTGGAAAGGTATAACTAAGTATAAGAAAATGTTTTATGGCTAATAAACAGTTACATGCGAATTATTGGGGGAAGGGATGGGATGTTATGATATTAGATCAGATTTGATATGTATACAAATATATAAATGAAATGAAGTGTAATTATATGTATACATTGTAAATGGATACAATCTGTTTGTGAAACCAAAATGATTGAATAAAAAAGTATGTTTTTTTAAAAAAAAAGAATAAACCTGCTTGGATCTAACCTGGACTGCTGCTGTTTAGTTTGTTAATCTTGGGACCTGGAGTGCCACAACTTTTCATGCAATTAACTCAGTTAAGATTCGACATGGTCACCAAGCTAGACCACCCCCACTGTGAGTTGCAGCATCAACTGGCTTCCCCTGCAATCCTTTACTAAAGTGAACTGAGCCACAGTTATACACAAAATACTATCAGACAAGAGCTCCCCCCCCCCAATCTGTTCAATTTCTTCACCCTTCACAAGCCCAAACAGTACCCAAGGTCACAAGGTATAAAGCTCTTTTGAATCCCACTGCTAAAAACAAACCAGTGCCAGGACTGTCTCAGATATACTGTGGTGAAGGCATGGAATAACATACCCCTGGAGATAAGCAGTATTAGTGCCTGTAACCTGTTTATGTCCAATAAGGCAGGATGCTGCAGGGAGTCAACAAGTTCAGTGGCATTCTCAGAGTTAATCCTGGTCTCCAGTGCCAGTACAGGAAGAAAAAGCAGAATAGAGGAGTTCAGCGAGTGGCTAAGGGACAGGTGCACCTCAGAGGGGTTCATTTGCATTGGAGGATGGGGGGGAGTGGCAGGATGAAGGACTACATTCAAAGGACAGACTGCACCTCAGCGAGAAGGGTCTAGAGAGCTTAGAAGAAAAGCGATGGAATGCATGATGAGGCCTTGCATTTAAACTGATTAAGGTGGAGTATGAGGTTAGGGAAGGCATGAGGTCAGCAGAGGGGGCAGGAAACTAGCTGGCACTCTCCTGCAAATGGGGGTAGGGAATAGAAAAGGGGATGGTGGTAATGGAGGGTGAAAGATCTGGTGAGCTATGTACGCAAATGCTTGAAGTCTGGGCAACAAGATTGCAGACCTAGAGGCCACCATGGCAGGAGAGAACCTGGATCTAGTTGCCATCACTGAGACCTGGTGCAATGAAAACCAGGATTGGACTCAGGAATATGCCCTTGACTGGGTGCCTTTCTGGCTTCCAGCAGTGGTGCAGCTCAGCATCTACGGCCGCTGCCCACGCCTCCCCTTCCAGCAGCAAGACCCAGGAATATGCCTTTGACCAGGTGCCTCTCTGGCTTCTAGCAGGAGTGCGGCTCAGCATCTATGGCCACCACATGCGCCTCCCCTTCCAGCAGCAAGACCCAGGTATGCCACTCTCTGAGGCTTCTACTTCATTGGACACCAGCACCAAGCAGCAGCCCCCAGTTGGATGCTTCACCCAGGGCAGCTGCTGCTATAGCCAATAGCCCTTGCTCTATCTAGCTGAATCTGCTTCTACAACTGCTTCTCTGCTGTATCTCTGCCCTCTTAAAGTAGAATTTTTATAGTTTAATACTGTTTCGATCTGTTTGGGACAGTACTGTATATTGCCTAAACTTAAGTTAAAGCATATCTAAGAAGTAGCTACTGTTAAGCCATTTTGAATGCATTAGGATTGTGCAAGGTCAGGATTTGTACAGTGTTAAGAATTATTTCAAGCCTTCCCTGAAGTTATTGCTGTATTACCTGCTGTTTTCTTTTCCTGGCTAGGTTGACCTTACTTTGCAGATCTCCCACTATTCCCCTCCCCCTAAGGGTTTAATTTAAACTCTTACTACTTTTAAATTTGCTGGCTAATTTTTTCCTGACTGAGCTGATTTCTCACTATCCCCCTCCCCCCAAGGGCTTAATTAAAATCACTAAACTCTTAAACTACTGTGGCGCATAAGCACTGAAACTTTCCTGCAACCCCATTCTTTGGCTAACCCCACCCCCACTTTAGCTATCTCCTTTCCTTTGTTGCAAGACTAACCCTTCCACCCATTAAGTGCTGCCTTCTGCCATTGGCCGCTATAACCTGCCATAACCCACCTTTTCTTTCCTCTGTCAGGAATAGGCCCTTGACCGTGCGCCTCTCCGGCTCCATCAGCGGTGTGGCTCGGCATCTACTGCCACCGCCCACACCTCCCCTTCCAGCAGCAAGACTCAGGTACACTGCTCTCTGAGACTTCCTCCTCATAGGACACTGGCTTCAAGCAGCAGACCACTATTGGCTGCTTCGCCTAGGACAGCCGCTGCTATTGGCTCCCTTGCCCTCTCTAGCTAAATCTGCTTCTATAACTGCTTGTCTGCTGTATCTTTGCCTTCTTAAAGTTAAATTTTCTCCCACCCCTCCACCCCCAACACTCTTTAAATACACTTTCTGCACCCTGGTCCCACCCTCCCAAGTGCTGCTGTCATCTTCGCTCTCTTAAAGGAACAGTTAACCCCCTTTCTTAAGGGGACAGATACCCAAGATGCCGTCAAGTATACATGCTGGCATACCAAGAGGGGCTCACTCAGGCACCTCAGTTTATTGGCACTCCTATTTCAACCCACTCTGGTTGGAATATTTGATAGAATGTCTGTTGAACTCCCCCACAGTGACATGCCATCACTCCACAACCCACATACGCATACATGTGGCACCATGGAGCATCAGGTTGATTACTCAGAAAGCTCCTGTTTGTGCAATCACCCTTATAGAATGAACTGACCACCACCCATCACTTCCGAGCTTGTTATGGCTCTGATGTGCATATATCCCACCAATAAAGGCCCACTAAAACATAGCCTTAGTAGGCGCAGACAGTCAAGAACCCTGAGAACCTGGTGGAAACACTACATTACTAGGATAATTATCATCTTGTTACTGATGTCTGGGAATGTACACACTAAACCAGGCCCTACTGACTGTGGGAACCCCACACCTCACGGACATCTAAACATTGCATCAATTCATATTAGCAGCCTTCTACCTAAACTATCCCAGTTCCAGGCCTGGGTTGCAGTACACAAGCTTGACATAATCTCGCTCACTGAAACTTGGCTCTCACGCAAGATACCAGATACCTCAATCTCACTTGATGGCTACACCACTTTTAGACTAGATAGACTGGCCAAACAAGGGGTGGGTGCCTTGTCTACCTTAGCAATAATATCAGAGGTCAAGTCATGCCTAATAATATCAACTCTAAAGAAGCTCAAATACTTTCAATCAAACTCTCAATAGGCCTTTGTCTACATACCCCCGGGAAAACAAGGCCCTGGACTTGATCAATTCTACAACCACTTTAGTCAGGCTAAACAGGGCTGGGAACAGGTAATCCTAGGGTATTTAACACCAACTGGTTAGCACAGGATACAATACAGTAGCTACCAGAGAGAAAATCCACGGCTTTTACCTTAGGCAGATGGTCATCCTTGCAACCAGGACGAATTGCCGCACTGGTACCAGCACCCTTATTGACTGGCTTCTCACTACCTGTCCAGAGCTTATCAAAAACGTTTCCATTCTACCCAACACATTAAGCGACCACTCTCCAATGGTCTGCTCTTGGACAAACAAAGGCCCAAAAGCCCCCCCCCTCCCCAACTTGCCAAAAACAGTTCTTTGAAAAAGGGGCAGCTGGAGCACTTCAAATGCTACCTGAAAGGTACAGATTGGACCCCTTTAGGTGACTGTACTGATGCTAATCAGGCCCTTGATTACCTAATCACAATCTTTAACAATGCCTGTGACTTATTTGTCCCTGTCAGAACTGCCGAAGTCAAAGGAGTCATAAACCCTTGGCTCTCTGGCCCCCTCATTGAGCAAATGAACCTTCAAGACAACCTCTGGCACATAGCAAGAGCGACCTGTAGTCAGGCTGATATTACTGCTTACAAATTGATAAGTGAACTAGGCTAGTGAGAAATGCTAAGGCCTCCTACTACAGGGAGCAATTGGAAAGAAACTGGGGTAACGGGAGGGAGTTCTGGAATAACATTAAATCCCTAACTGGTACAGAATCCAGAGTGCCACCTGACCTCATTGTAACTTCTTCAGGCCCACTACAGCAACAAATAGACCTGGTAAATGCCTTTAATCATGCCTTCATGGACTTACGCTCCATACTACCGCCACAATATCTCAAAACTACACCTAATACAGAGCCCCTCAATACCAACCCTCCTCTCACCCTTAACACCGGACAACCTCTTTTCTACTTCAAACAAATCACTGGGTCACAAACTATCAAATACAGTATGTCAAAAGGGTCCCAGGCAAAACCAGGTTCGGCAGTGGCATGCTAGACATGAAGCTACTTACTCTCACTCTAGAAGAACTAGCTCTTTCACTTACAAAATTATTTAATGTATTTATTTATTTATTTGATATATCAGTTTACAACCTTTGAGCCAGAGGCTCATTTGCAAAGGTACCTCGTCACATGTAAGACAGATGGAAACACAGAGTAGGTATAACAACAATTACATTAAACATGAGATACATGGTATAACAGTGGTTACATTAATCATGTGTTACAGACATTTGTCACAGACAATATTTACAAGATTTGGAAGTAGGTATTTTCTGACATTATTTATAACCTTTGGATGATGATATTTACAACATAACAGCAGCGAGGCATTATAAGCTTGAGAAGGCATCTAAACATAGTAGTCAGACCTAATCATGGGTTTGGTGTTAAAGATGGAGGTTGCAATCCATAATGGACTTTGTCAGAGAATATTGGATCAGAGTGGGTAAGAGAGTGAAAGAATTAGAAGCAGTTACAGGAGCGGATATTGAAGAGGTGGTTGCGAAGAGTGGTTTTGAAATGGGAGATCTTGGGTGCACTAGTGATGGTGCTTGGGGGTGCATTAAACCATGTGGGTGCCCTATGGTGGAAAGATCTCTGGGCAAGGGAGGTTTTTACCCTGGGCACAACCAGAGGAGCTTTCTCTGAATTGCGGGTGAAAATAGTGGGGGTTGCAGGCTGAAGAAAGGTGGTGGCCCCAGGGGGGGAGAGTCCGAGCAGTATTTTCTTGGAGAGTAAGCAGGTCTGGTAGCAGAGCCTTTCATCAAGGTTGAGAATATTGGCAGAGGTATAGAGCGAGCAGGTGTGAGTGAGCCTAGGTGTGCCTGTAAGGAGCCTGCAGGCCTTGTTTAGTGTGGCCTGGATTTTCTGGAGTGTGGTGTTATTTGCTGCACCGTATACAGGGAGCCCATAGTCCACTAGGGACAGTATCAATGAGGTGATGGCAAGCCTAAGGGCGTGGGGGGGAAGGCAGTCCCTGTGTCGGTAAAGGAGTCCAATCCGGGTGTTTGTTGTGGCAACAAGGGTGTTTATGTGGTCATGGAAGGTAAGGGCCGAGTCGAGGGTAAGTCCAAGATATTTGTAGTTGGATACCTGCTCAAGGGGGTGCTGGGTGCTGGGGAGGATGCTGAGCGGTGCATTCTTAGCTCTGTTTTGGCAGTGAGAGAAGATCATTGACTTCGTCTTTTTTAAGTTGAGGACCAGTCCTTAAACCAGGTTTAGACCTGGGAGAAGGCAAGTTGGAGGGAGTCCTGAAGGGGTGTGGGTTTATGATGCAAGGTGAAGAGCACTGCATCATCTGCATATAGTAAGATTTTTGTGGAGCAGGCCTTTGGTAAGGAGTTTAGGTAGATGGAGAAAAGAAGTGGTCCCAGGATAGAGCCCTGGGGCACCCCCCGGAGCGGACGGGTAGTGTGTCGGATAGAGTTCCATCAATTTTGACGCATTGGGATTGGGTGGAAAGGTAACTGGAGCACCAGGCCAGGGGGCCTGTGGAGAAACCAAGTTGGTGGAGTGAGTCGAGAAGGAGAGGGTAGCAGACTGTGTCGAAGGCCTTGGATAGGTCTATGAACACAGCTCCTGCAATGTTACCGGCGTCTAGGGAGGAGTGCAGGAAGTTGGTGAATTCTAGGAGGGCTGTGGTGGTGCTATGGCCTGAATGGAAGCCATGTTGCTCTGGGCATAGGATGTTATACTTGGCTAGGTATTCAGTAAGTTGGGTGGCCACCACTTTTTCTATCGCTTTAGAGAGGGGGGGAAGAATGGAGATGGGTTGATAGTTATTAGGGGAGGCTTTGTCACCGCTTTTATGGATGAGGTAATGACAGCTGTTTTCCAGGCACTAGGGAATTGCCCTAGGCATAGGGATTTGTTGAGCAGGTCTGTTAGGGGGACTAGGACCATGTCGAGGACTAGTCGAAGGAGCCTGGCATCTAGGGGATCATTTATGGGATTATTGATGTTTAGCGCTTTTTGTAGGTAAGGATGAGCTTCGTGGGGGGATATTTTGTGCAGGAGGAAACAGGGATGCTGCAGGGTTGGAGGCGGGGATTGGGGCACAGGGTCAAAGAAACCGCTAGGGAGAACAGTGCTGAGATCTGAGAAGGTGGTGTTTAGAAAGTTTGCTATGGTGAGTGTGTCTGTGGAGGCAGTGCCATTTATGGTGAGCTGGGAGGCAGGTGGGGAGCGAGATTTCCCATTGAGTTCTTTGATGTTATTCCAGAAGGTCCTTGCAGACCCCCACGTGGTTGTGAGAGTGGATTGATAGTGGTCTGCTTTGGCCTTATGGATGGCTCGAGTGCATTTATTGCGAGCGGCGTCATAGGAATGTCTGTCCGCCAACCTGCCCGATTCTATGGCTTTGTGCCAGAGATTATCCCTGTCTCTCAACATTTGGAGTAGGGAGGGGGTTATCCATGGTGCATGTTGCTTTTTGGTGCGGAGTTTGGTGAGTGGAGCATAGAGGTCACAGGCCTTGGTGAAGGCCTGTGTAAACAGGGTGAGTGCAATGTCGACGCTGTGGGCTGTATTAATGGGGGACCAATCTATCTGGATGAGCAGCTGTTTAAGTTTTATTAACCCTCCTGGGCGGAGACGCCTTCTGAAGGTTGTTTTGGCTATGGGTTTGGGTGTGGAGGAGGTCCATTGGAATAGGATGGGTGAGTGGTCACTTAAGGAGTCGGGAAGTACTTGTATATCCTGGATTTTGTGGGGGCGGTTAGAGATAAGGATGTCCAGGAGGGTGTGGGTACCAGTAGATGTGTGGAGTCTAGTGGGTTGGGTAACTAATTGGACCATGTCAATGGCTGAGAATGAGTCCTTAGTTGGTGCTGCAGAGGGCCAAGCCAGTTGATGTTGAGTCCCCTACTAGTGTCCGTTCTGCATTGTGTGTAGGTAGAGAGGTATTCGGTGAGGATGTGATGGCAGTCTTTGGTTCTTAGGGGTATGTAGGCAACTGTGAGGTATAGTGGGGCCCTGGAGGGGTCAGGGGTGATTTTTAGGGTGAGGGATTGTGCTCCGTTTGTGAGTTTGGGGGGGTGGGAGCATGTGACCAATAATGTTGTTGGTGATGTGGAATGCACAGCCACCCCCACGCTTTTCTACCCTGTCTTCCCGATGTAGGGTGTAACCGGGGAGTGAGACAAAGGTGTCGGGAGTAGATTTGGAGAGCCAGGTCTCCACTAGGGCAATGATGTCTGGTTGGTGAAGGGTTGCCCAACATTGAAGCACTGCAGATTTCTTTGGCAGGCTGCGTATATTCAACGAGGCAATGTGGAGTCCAGAGGATCTGGCAGGTGGAGTGGTGGGGACAGGGCCTGGATTAGGGTGGATATTACCAGAGAGGAGTAGAAGGATGACTAAGGCGCTAATCATAGGGCGGCAGGTTGTTAGAGTTTTGGGGGACTGTTTAGAGGGAAGGGAGGATGTAGTGGGGCAGGGGATGAGCAGGTTTTGGAGGGATTGGTGGATGCAGAAGGGGTGGCACCAGGGGGGGCCTGGGTGGGTGCTGGGGTAGGGGCTGCCAGTGGGAGGTGGATGCAGGGGTCCAGTGTGTGATGACAAGGTAGGGGTGGGAATGGCCAGATCTGGAGAGCTGCAAAGGTGCAGTCCACAAGGGGCATAGGGTGTGGTTTGGCAGGTGGGAGGTGAAACCCAGGGTGGTAATGAGGATGAGGCACATAAGGTGGAATTGAGCAGACATGGTGCTTAGATAGCTTTGGAGGAAGAACAAAGAGGTTGTGGGGGGAGCCAGAAAAGCTGTAGGGGCTTTGAGATATGCCACGATACAGTAGCTCAAAAAGATAGCCAGATATGATGGCTGATTGGCAGTGCTGTTGACTTTGGCAGCAAGGGTGCAGGGTTCAAAGCCTGTAGTATCACCCAGAAAATTATTTTAGCAGACTATGGGGGTTAGAGGCTTTTATAGTCTTAAAACCTATAGCAAACAATAGTCTGATGTGATAGCTGAGTGGTGGAGCTGCTGACTGTGATAGCAAGGGTGCAGTGTTTGATGCCTGCAGTGGCACCAAGAGTAGAAATTTTGGCAGATTGTGGGGGTTAGAAGCTTTGAGAGTCTTAGAGTATAACTAACACTAGTCTGGTAGGATGGCTGAGAAGTAGAGCTGCTGACTGTGGCTACAAAGGTGCAGCGTGTGAGGCCTGTAGTGGTACCAAGAGAGAAATGGTGAAAAATTTTAGCAGACTAGGGGTGTCAGAGACTATGAGAGCCTAAGAAAGTAAAATAGCCAGATACAATGGTTAAGTGGTAGAGCTGCAGACTCTGACAGCAAGGGTACTGGGTTTGAGAACAGCAGTGGGACAGAGGATAGGTATTTTTGTTTCTAAGAAGGGAGAAGGAAGGGTTAAAAGCTTGAAATTAGAGGTAGATATTGGCCTGGTTCGTTGGCTTAGTGGGTGGGCTACAGACTTTGGAGTCAGGGATACAAGGTTTGAGGCTTGCAAGGGGCCTGCTGATGGGAAGGAGGGAATAGAGAAGAAGAGAAGACAGCAGAAAGGATTAGGAGGGAACTGCAGAGACTTCTAGTGGACAGGGATTACAATAGTTGCTAGGAGGGAGTGAAGAGTTGTTGGAGTGGTGCCAGAGTGGATAGTGCAGCAACCCTTAGTGGTTGGAGTGTATAAACTGCAAATGGGAAAGTGGACAATTAGTAAAATGATGGGTAGGTCATGTGATGTGACATGTGACCTGCCAGCAGCAATAAATGGAATGACACCCCTGGGTGGGAAGAGCCTCACCACAAGCGGGAAGGAGGCTTTACCTCTTAAGGCTCTCAGCAATCCCCTGTTCCAAATTCCTCAGCTGGGCAGTGTTGTGTATGTATCACTTAGGAAAGGAATATTCCTTGACAGGTGGAAGATTGCCCTCATAACCCCGGTATTCAAAAATGGGGACAGAACCAGCTTAGGTAACTATCGTCCGATCTCCATATTACCCCGCCAAAGCCCTAGAAAGAGTTGTGTCAGACCAACTCACAGAATAACTGAACAAATACAATCTACTTTGCCTGCAGCAGCACGGGTTCCCTCAAAGACAGCTCTATCACAGCGCTCATAGACTTTACCTCTCACCTGTACAAAGTTCTAGACACCGGTAAGATGTTGAGGTCTATCTTTATAGTCCTCACCAAAGGTTTTGACACTGTAAATCACCAGGTCCTGCTCAACAGCCTTATGACTCTAGGATTGTCCATAGACACTGTTTCATGGTTTAATAGCTACCTTTCACACAGTTTGCAGTGTGTGAGGATAAGAGGGGTATTCTCTGACCCTAGAAATGTAACTCTGGGGGTCCCCAAGGATCAATCTTTTTTTTCCATATTGCTTTTTTGCTCCCCCATTACCACCATCACCTTACTTGGCAATGGGGGAGACATGCAATTTTTCTACTTTTTCTCTCCTTTAACCTGGGACTCCGGAACGCGGTCGCACATCTATGTGGAGGTGCACACGAGCTCTGCAGCTCCAGTAACAGCCCCTTCCAACCACCTGGCCTAATGCCAGGGTTCCCTTGTGGCTTGGTGCTACCACCTAGCCTCCACTAGGTGGCAGACAAGAGCAGGGGAACCCTCACATCCCTCCCCGGATAGGAGAGCTGCCTTGCGGCATCTTGATCCTGCTCTGCACCCTCCCCCCCAGTCTACCCCTGGTGGCCCGAGCTCGCTCCCGAACTCAGGTTGCTAGCATGGTGCGAGGTGTGGCGTCCAGCACCTCAACCCTCAGCGCCACTGGGCCAGACCAAAGATCAATCTTAGGACCATTACTCTTCAGTCTATTTATAAATTCACTCCCTAAAGCTTGCCCTGCTAAGATGCTGCTTATGCATATGATGCAGTAATCTCTGTACCAGGTAATCACCCATCAGAAATAACAACTCTACAAAATAGTTTCACAAAGCTCAAGTCTTGATTCTCTCTAAACCGACCTCTCCTAAACTATAAAAAAATCCCAAATTATGCACGTCACTATGCCACATTCAAAGAAGAATGTCGACCCTTTGACCATCCTAAGCCAAAAGAGAGAGATGTCATTGAATAGATTTCAACCTTCAAATATATCGGCATCCACATAGAAGACACCCTCTCGTTCACCCCCCATGTTGATCATGTAATCAAATCTGCAAATATTAAACTCAGGATCCTATATTGTCATAGGCAAGCCATGACCCCAGAGGCTCTTAACCTTGTAACTCAGAGCTCAATATTGTCAATCATAGACTACGGTCTAATCATTTACAGTGCTGCCTCTGAAACTGGGCTAAAACATGTCAAACTACTACTTAAAAAGGCCTGCTGCCTGGTCTTAGGGGCTAAACACCTTACACATACTTGTAGCCTCTACTCCTGTACTAGATGGCTCCCTCTGCACCTTAGGGCTAGGAACCAGGCTTGCCTGATTGGTAAAAAAAGCCCTTCTAGGACTCTCACCTGGTTCTACTGCAGTTTTGTTACAATGCAACTTAACCTCTAAAATTACTAGGAGATCAGCTAAGGGTGTACTACATGTCCCCTTTAAACAAACCTCCTTTGCCCAATGGTCACTTTCTTATTGTGGGTCCCAGTGGGTGAATGACCTCACCTCTCCCCTCCTAGAGTATGAGAAAATTGACCCTTTCAAAAGAAACTTTTGAATCCTTCTGGCCCAAAATAACCACTGTGATTGCTATTCCTAAACTCAGGTTACCCTTACACCTCCCTGGGGTCAATACCCCTTCCTCTAATCTCTTCCTACTCCCTTTCCCCTTTCACCCCCATTGCCTCCCTTCCTCGACAAAGCCCTCTCTGGCTGCTACCTCCCCACTACCTTGCACTTAGCAACTGGACTGTTTGGCAAAGCTTATCACTGTTTGTAAGCGTATTCTTGGAATAAGGATGTAACCATGGTCCATTCTGTGTCAATTTACCTGCCACCTATGTCATATTCTTCGCTATATGTATTGTACTGTTGTGTTTTGCGTCTATTGACATGGAACCTTTGTAAAAGAGCCATCTTGGCTCAAAGGTATCAATCCGAATCTGAAATAAATAAAATAAAACAAATATGGCAGTACCAGGATTTACTCTGTTCAGAAGGGACAGGGTTGGAAGAAAGGGGAGGTGGAGCAGTTCTTTATTTAAGGGACAGCATAAAGGCTACAGAAATACAAGGGTAACGGGGGGAGCAGAGGTACTACGGGTCACTCTGGAGAGAAGGAATGGGGCTGTTATCCATACATAAGTGATATACAGACCTCCAGCACAGATGGAAGAAGTGGATGGGGAAATGCTGGAGATAATCCAAAGGCTGGCTCGTAAGGGAGAGTTGCTGCTGATGGGAGACTTCAACCTACCTGATGTGGATTGGGTACTCCCAGCAGTGGCAACTTCCAGGAACAGGGACACCCTGGACTTCTTGCAGGGGATTCCTCAGGCAACTGGTAATGGATCCTACTCATGGGGAAGCATTACTGGACCTAGAGCTGATGAATGGGGACAGTGTTGCTGACATCACAGTGGCAGACCACCTGGGGACCAGTGACCATTGTGCGGTGTGGTTTGGTATAAAAACTGGGTTTGCACCAAATCACACAAGAACAAGGGTCATGGACTTCAGGACGGCTGATTTCAAGACAATGGGAGAATGCCTCAAGGAAGCCTTGACAGGGATAGGGATGCTAGGAGGACTTGAAGACCAGTGGGCAAAAATAAAAGAGGGCATTGAAAGAGCTATGAATGTCTGTGTCAGGCAGGTCTGCAAAAGCAAGAGGAAAAAGACACCACTATGGTTCTCTAGAGAGCTAGTGGAAACAGTAAGACCGAAAAAACTAGCATTCAGAAAGTACAAAAAAATGCAGGAGAAGGAGGCAGATAGGATAAATTACCAGGTGAAACAAAGGGAGGCAGGGAAGGCAATGAGGAGAGCAAAGGCACAAATGGAGGAGAATATTGCCCAGTCAATAAAAAAGGGGATAAAACTTTCTTCCGATATATTAGCAAGAAGAGGAAGACCAATGAGGGGATAACAAGGATAAAATGCAAAGGAGGGATCTGTGATGAAGGAGATCAAAGGAAGGTGAACATACTGAACAGATTCTTCTGTTCAATATTTATAGTACAAGGGGTAAGTGACGGGTCAAAGATAAAGAACGGGCAGAATTGATAGGGAGGCAGACACTAGTCCTTTTACAAAGGAGGAAGTCCCCATGGTAGTAGCAAGATCAAAAGTTGACATGGCAATGGGACCAGATGAGGTTCAACCTAGGATACTGAAGGAGCTCAGAGAGGTGCTGGCTGCACCCCTGGCAGCTTTTGTTCAGCTTGTTGCAGGAAACAGGGGTGGTTCCAAGTGACTGGAGAAGGGTGTATGTGGTCCCACTTCACAAAAGTGGGATTATTTATTTATTTTATTTATTTACTTATTGAAATGTTTCACCAGGAAGGCACACTGAACAACAAGTTGCTCATTTCACAGTGCGACCTGGGGACAAAGGGATTAGGGAGGAGGCAGGAAATTACAGGCCTGTCAGGCTGATTTTGGTAGTGGGCAAGGGAATGGAATCACTATTGAAGGTAATACAAGTGGATTGCAGGATCAAATGCAACATGGTTGCATGGGGGGAGGTCTTGCCAGACAAATCTGATCAAGTTCTTCAACTGGGTGACTAGGGAAGTGGATCAGGGTGGAGCGGTGGATGTGGCCTACCTGGATTTCAGGAAGGCCTCTGACACCGTTCCACATAGAAAACTAGTGAAAAGGTTAGCCTGTCTAGGAGTGGGACAGAAAGTAGCAAACTGGTTTAGAAGTTGGTTCAGCAACAGGAGTCAGAGGGTGGTGGTAAATGGAGTCCACTCAGGAGAAGGCAGGGTTACTAGTGAGGTGCCTCAGGGGTCAGTACTAGGCCTGGTCCTCTTCAGTGTCTTTATTAGCGACACTGCTAAAAGGCTAGAAGGGAAAGTCTGCCTGTTTGCAGATGACACAAAAATGTACAACAGGGTGAACACATGGGGGGGAGGTGTAGAAAAAATAAGGAATGATTTTCAGAGGCTAGAAGAATGGTCAAGTGTTTGGCAACTGGGTTTCAATGTCAAAAAATGCAAAATCATACACTTGGGGCACAGAAACCCAGGAGTTACATACCAATTGGCACGAGATGTACTGGCAAACACCAAACTGGAAAGGGACCTTGGGGGTCATCATTTCTGATGACCTGAAGGTAGCCATGCAGAGTAAAAAGATGGTGGGAGAGGCTAGTACAATGCTGGGGTACATAAGGAGGGGTATCACCAGTAGAAGTACTGTGTACAGTTCTGGAGGCCCCACCTCTGGAAGGACAAAGATAAGGTGGAGGCAATACAGAGGCTGGCAACTAAAATGGTGCAGGGACTGCAGCAGAAGCCCTACAATATCACAATAAGATCCTGATACTCATTAGCCCAACTCCCACAAGCCCAAGATGAAGATCTCAACCGCAAAAATCCCGACAGTGGGATTTTGCCTGTGGTGGAGTTAGCAATCATATTTAAGGGGTGTGTGGGGGTGAAGCCCCCCAAAACATGGAAAAAAACTCTGCTGCAGGCAAAATTCCACCACTGGGATTTTTGCAGTTGGGATCTTCATCCTGGGTTTCAGGGTGTCGGGCTAATGAGTGTCAGGATCAAGTAGATATATCCAACCCTATGAGGGGAGACTGAGAGAGCTGAATATGTACTTGCTGGAAGAAAGAAGAGAAAGGGGGGTATGATACTGTAGAAACATTCAAGTACAGAAAGGGTATTAATAAGGTACAGGAAGGTAGCATTTGCTACAGAGTGGTCTTCCTTCTCTTTTGGTACGAGAGGTTCAAGGGAAGCCCACATTAAGCTCCTTTCCTCTACCCATAAATTGAAACAACTTCCAAAATAAACTAAAATTAAGTAAAAGTACAATCTGACCTGGAATCACTTTTAAAAGCATTGCCTGTTTGTTGCAGTGTAATTTCAGGCCAGGTACAAGGGTAGTCCATATTAAGCCCGCCTCCCCTCCTCTCCCCCAAACTGAAACAACTTCCAAAATTAAATTAAATTAAAGTAAAAGTTCAGTCTGGTTTGGGATCACTCTGCGAGGCAGTGCCCCTGCATTGCAGTGCAATTCCGGGGCAGGTTCAAGGGAAGCTTGCATTAATCCCACTTCCACGACCCCAAAACAGAACCACAAACACAAGGGACAGAGCAGCTACAGCATGTTTCATCAACCATCTCCATGGATAAACGCATTTTCCACATGTATGCTGGCACCTGGCAGAGGGGTCATAGTGAACATGTGCAATATCCCCGTTCTTACAGTAGGGGGAAGAGGTTGTGACTGCCATGGCCAGCAGATGAATGGGGTGCCTCTGCACCACTCTTATGAGAAAACCTAATGTGGGAGCAGGTTAGGTAGTATATAAACAGGGCACCCTTGTGGCACTGGGGCAGGAGTAGAGTTTTTTTTTTAAAGTATGAGGGAGTTAGGGGACATCATGTCTCAAATAATCCTAGTTGGGGTAGTGTTTCCAGGCACCAGTGGAGGATGAGTCAGGCTGCCCTGGATATGGGTGCAAGAATAAGGTAGAGAGGTAGCTACAAAAGGGAACAGACAGGAGCTACAACTTAAGTGTAACCCCTAGGTGGTGCTATCCCAAGGGATACTACCCCTGCCTGCGTGACTAGGCGCAGGTTGAGGGGCCTGAGTTCTGTGAATGGGTGCCTCCACCGGGTAGTGTAGCTGCTCTGGGTACAGCCCTTCGGGACACTGATACCCCCTCTAGTGGCCTATAGTGGTCAGCAATTAGACAGTTACAATGAACACCAGAACGCAATGTTACACCCACACTTGGCACACTTACCACCAGGGCTGGATCAGCTGCACTGGCCCTGGAGACCCCCTGCAAAACAAGACCTACAATGGAGAAAGACAATAGCAACACAGTCTCCCCACCACAAAGGTACACAATAGCCAGGGTAAATGCAAAAAGATTTAGATCTGATTTATTGACCTCAGTGGAGTGTTGCCCCATAACTTTATTCAACATCAATCAGATACTTGCACCGAACGAAACCTGGGTCCCAATCAAACTCTCATCCGCCTTTCTACTTCAGAGCTATCACCTTTATGGAAGCAAAAAAGTACATCCTAAAAGCACTAGGTAATTCCAGAACTAGCTCTGATCAACTGGACCTAAAACTAGTTAGGCTCACCCTGGACATAACTCTCAAACCCCTCATCAAAGTCTTAAATCTCTCCATGATATCAGGCGAATTCCCACAGATCTGGAAGGTGGCGGTGGTTACCCCTGTTTACAAAAGTGGTGACAGGGCCAACTCTATAAATTACCACCCAATATCTATCCTTCCTCCACTCTTGAAGGACCTGGAGCGAATTGTGAGTTACCAACTGATGGAATATCTAGACAAGTATCATTTACAATGTCAGCAACAACATGGATTCCGAAAACAACACAGTACCACAACCACTCTAGTGGAGTTTGCCAGCTTTATCCATAATGCTCTAGACAGAAGGCTCTTGGAGGAGGCAACATATATTGATCTCACCAAGGCCTTCGATACCGTCAATCACAATCTGCTCCTGGATCAGCTCTCCAATACCGGCCTCTCCCTTGCAACAGTAGCATTGTTCAGAAGCTACCTCTCTGGGAGGGTCCAAAAAGCGAAAATCCTGGATACCTTCTCCAACATCCTTAGAGTTAACACAGGCGTTCCTCAAGACTCTATCCTTGGCTCTCTACTGTTTAGCCTGTTCTTAAACAACCTCCCTCATTCGGTAAATGACCAGCTACTACTGTATGCAGATGATGCGGTCCTGTATTCATGTAATTCTGACCCCTACAAACTGGAAAAGCAAATGCAGGCTAATTTCGCCATGGCTGAGCACTGGTTCCTTCAATCAAAGCTGCTCCTCAATTATAAAAAAACTAAGACTATGTTATTTGCATCATCACATAACAAATACCGCACTCACCAACTTTGCATTCATAACAATCAGAATACTTCCCTGGAGGTGGTTCAAACATTTAAATACCTAGGATTGACACTGGACTGCACCCTCTCGTTTAACCAATACATAGATACAGTTGCAAAGTCGTCAAATGCAAAACTAGGATTACTGTACAGACACCGAAAAGGCCTGCCTTCTGAGGCACTCAAAACTGCTGTAAATAGCTCAGTCCTCTCAGTGATAGACTATGGTCTAGCAGTATATGGGGTTGCCTCCCAAACTGCTTTGAAACGTATCAAAACAACACTAAATAAAGCATGTTGTTCAGTCCTAGGTGTACCCCATCTCACTCACACCTGCGAGTTGTACACTCAAACAAAATGGCTCAACCTTGACAGTCGCCTCCAGTATCAAGCATGCATGCTTGCCAAGAAGTCTGTGTTAGGACTTACCACCCCAGGGCTGCAAAGCCTCCTTAGCCAACCTAATTCCATCAGATGCACTAGGGGTACAAACAACTCGGCTCTCTGCATCCCTTTCCATAGAACCACACAAGGTCAACGGTCCTACGAATACCGGGCACCACTTTGGCTTAATTCGCTTGACCTAGGCATCACAAAAGAGGACAAAATAAGCCCCTTTAAAGATAAACTCTGAGTGGCCCTCGCCACAAACAGGAACTGTGATTGTGAGACCTGAACTCCCCCACACTCTCCCCTCCTCTTTCCTGCTACCCTCATTCTAACCTGCACCCTTGCCTTCCCCTCTCTTCTTGCTAACTAACACTCCCCTTGTAGGCTCCAGGTCCCAGCCTCAGCACTTCCACCCCAGTGAGTCTAGCTCTCCTTTATGACTACACTCTTTAGCACTTATGACAAAAGAACTGCTGCCCATCAAGTTCTTGCCTCCTTATGTATAGTATTAGTTAATTATTTTATGGACTATATTATCCTCTGCTCCCTACCTGATTCACGCTATATCCTGTAGAATCTCAAGTTGCTCACTTAACAACCTGTCAGCCTAGGCTGCTCTAAATTATGTGTCTGTATATTTTTACTTATCTACTCCCTGTTATTGTAATTATGTAACCTCTGTCACCTGATGTACTCATGTCTTTCTAGGCATGGAACCACCTTGTATCTGCTTATGTACTTGTAATCATTGTAAATGATGTAATGCCTATGTATTACTATGACGTGGAACCTCTGTAAAAGAGCCTTTGGCTCAAAGGTACTTCCTAGAAATAAATAAATAAATGAATAAAGAAAAATATTGGGGGACGTGAACAAGGGAGGGGCAGTAATCTGATGTTTGATTCTGGATCTGATTTAATCAGGCTAAGCATGCATGCCTCTTAGAGTCCCTCTAACACAGTCACACACACTCTGGGTACCCAGTTGGTCTTTAGGCTAGCCAGAAGCGTTGCCTAGGGTAGGCTGGCGTTGCAGCTGTTGTTGGGTCCCTTAGGAAGGAAAAAAAAACAACATGCACTTTAACCCACAATTTGTATTCTGGAGCTGGATAACTCAGTTCTTAATGATTAACCGAAACAATTAAATCAGATGACACACTTTGATTCGAGCTCTGTTGCAGGGAGCTACCCTGATGTTTACTCACGCTACCCAGACCAGGAGGCAGGATGGATAAAATGAAGACCTCAGAATGATTGACTACTGTGTCAGGAGAAGCAGGGCCCACACAACGCATCGTGGTGGTCAATTCTGTTTGATGGTGTTGAGCAGGGAGTCGAATCCCCAGGTGGGTCTTTCGTCGGATGTAACTCTGTGGCGTGATTGGCAATCTAGGCTAAGGTGGAGAGGCCCAGACTAGGTGAACAGTTCAGATACAGTCCGGTAAAGTGCTGGATACAGCTTCCAGCTAGCATGACACATTCAAGCAATGTGGGGAACCAAATTGCGACCCACACTGCACATTCAGCACAATTATAGCAAAAGACAGGCAAATACCACAGTTCGGATGACAGTCCGGTTGCAGTCAACAGTGTCTCTGTGCAAACCTTATGCTCTGCAGTTGTCTCAAGTACTGACAGGCTGATCGCACCGAGGCAAATCTTCGGTCCACAACAGGCGAATTTCACTTTGTCACAATTCAGGATTCCAGTCACAGTCACAGCAAATTTGGATAAAGATGGTAGGAGACAGGCCAGACACAGCCTTCCCGCCAATTCCCCCTCACCACTATGCAGGAGCAGCTACTCGAATTACTCAAGCTGTTTACTCTCTCAACTCCAACTACACACTGACTCACTGCTGCAGGCAACCCTGGGACCTCCCAGCGATACAAAAAGGTTTGGCTGGTCGATCCATCTGTCCGTCACAGCAAGGGCTCCCCCTCCAGGTCCATCCAGGCCTCAAACAGCAAAAAACACAATTCCCACAGAAACCCACCCCCACAAGTCCCCAGGGGACAGCCTCCACCCTAGGGTCCCCAAAGGTACCGACCGGTCCAAACTGGCAGTCCAGAACCAAGATGGTGGTGATTAGCAGAAAGTCCACACTGCAAAGGAAGGCAGGCCAGACAAATTACCACATCATTACCATTAAAGCAGATAATCAGCAAACAATCACAGATTCTAGTAGGGTTTCCTCTGAGCAATTAGTGATGGCAGAAAGAAGCAGCTGTATTGCAGCCCAGGCGAGACTTGAGCCTGAAACTACTTGGCCCCCACCCAGATTAATTATACACTATGAAAATGACAGCTCTTAAAGAGACAGGCACGGAGGCTAATAGGGCACTCACATGCAGGCACTTTTAAACAGTTAGAACACAGAACACCAACCTGGCAGTGGGCATCAGGCAAGCCCAGGAAGACAATTTAGGAACCCCCATTTATAGGGGGTTACACCAAGTATCAGCAAACAGTCCTGAGCAGGGCTACAAATGTCAAGCAAAAACCACTGCTGGGCTAAAGAATCCACGCTAACCTTCCCGTCGATGTTTCGTGTATGTGCTATGCACCCACTATATATTATTCATGTGTACACAGAATGCACATAAATGTACCTGAAATGGGGTATATAATAACTGGGGAGTGTCTTCTCCCATAGGGAAAGCCGGCTATAATTCACAGTTATAACCCATGGGTTATAATGGCAAACATGTGCCGGGTTTCCCATGCTCCACACCTGTGCAAGCCTCCACTCCTCCATTTTTTGATGCTTCCTACTTCGCCACTAGCAGCACGCTCGGCAGTAAGTAAATAAAAAACTCGCCTCTCACCAGTAACCACCAATCCTTCCTTAAACAATGCACAAAGGGTCACTCCCTCGGGGCTGGTGCTTGCAAGTCCCAATGAAGATAAGCAGCCAGCAAGGACTTGGCACTCTAATCACAGGCATGACTCAAACATAACCATTTTGTCCAGATATTTTTATTTTGTGCAAAACAAGAAAAACTGTGCAAACCGGTGTAGCCTTGGGAGGCCACCACTAGATCATCGTTTCTCCCAGCAATTATATAAAATAAAACATGGGGTGGTAGTTTAATCCCATTTTACATACCCCTTGGTGTTAGATGTTAAATAAACCCTCGAGCTTCGCTCTTGGGTTTATGTACACCAACACCTCAGGTGTGTGTAAAATCTAGTTAAACATACCACCCCATGGATTATTCTATATATAATAACCAGTTTCCCCTTTTTCCCATAGGGAAACCGTGGCATAATTTGCTGTTATAAAGGAGTGTTTATAACGGCAAACATGCATACTGTTTCCCTTGCAGTGCGCATGCTCACGCAGCAGCACCACCACTCAAGACCGCTGACCACTTCTATCTGTCTCGAAACAGCACCGCCACTGCCAGAAGAACTCGGCTGTAAGCTCTTTTATTTTCCCCCTTCCCTACACAGTGAAAACCTCACAAACCAGGACAAAAAAGAATGTTTTAAAATATGCCGATTCAAATCAGCACCTAACAAAAACGAAGCCACACCATGGATGCACCAGAAGCTTTTTAGTTTATATAATTGCTGAGGCAAAAAAGGGAAACCCAGCAATTATATAAAATAAAATACTCGATTTTACACACACCCTCATTGTGGGTTGCAACAACTTGGGTGTGTGTAAAATCTCGTTACACACCCCGACCCATACTTTATTCTCTATGTATTGTTTCAGCAATTAGTGTTTACTGGTACATTTATTGTTAGCAAATGCCTTTTGCAGTTTGAAATTCATAAAATTTGAATTGAACAGTTTTTATAGATAATGGTATTTTAATGTACGTTCTGTGTACACATGAATTATTGTATTGTGGGTTGTATGTGTTCAATAAATTCTCTTGTTCCATAGCGACATATAAATATAGAATCTGCCAGCAGATAAGGACTACTTGGCCTACCAAGTCTGCCAATTTTTCCCTGCCTATGGTATCACAGCAGATCCTACTTCATCTCTGGCCCATTGACCCAATCACCCCCCTTCCCTTTCCCTAAGATTCCTTCATGCCTATCCCATGCATTCATAAACTCCACCACTGTTTTTGCCCCTCCACCTGTGCTGGAAGATTGCTCCAGGAATCTACTACTCTTTCTGTGAAGAAGTACTTCCTTGCATCTCTCCTGAATCTACATCCTCCAGCTTATTATGCCCTGTTCTCTTTGAACACCGTTTTCTGAAAAATACTTCCCTCCTGTACCTTATTTACCCCGTGAGGTATTGAAAGGTCTCTATCATATCCCCCCCTCCTCTTTTCTAGGATGTACATATTTAGTTCCTTTAGTCTCTCCTCTTAGGGCTTCTGATGCAGATCCTGCATCATTTTAGTTGCCCTCCTCTGGACCACCTCCACTCTATCAATGTCCTGCCAGAGATGTGGTCTCCAGAACTGAAATCGGTACTCTAGGTGGGGATAGCGATCCATGGAGAGGCAATTCCACCTTCCTCTTTCTGCAGGTCATACCCTTCCCTATGCACCCCAGTATCCCACTAGCCCTCCCAGCTGCCTTGTCGCACTGCCTGGCCCCCTTTATGTCATCTCATATGATTACCTCCATGTCTCTTTCCTGCTTGGTGTCATCAGTACCACTTCTCCCATTTAGTACTGTGCCCCTGGGATTCTGTGCCCCAAAAGCATTACTTTGCACTTTTTCTCATTGAAACCCAGCTGCCATACCTTTGACTACTCCTTGAGTTTCCTCAGGTCTCTGCTCAACCTTTTCACCCCCTCTGGTATATCCACCCTACTGCAGATTTTGGTGTCATCCACAAAGAGGCACACCTTCCCTTCTAGCTGCTCTGCAATGTCACTTACAAAGGCATTAAAGAGAACTGGCCCCAGCACTGTTCCCTGAGGCACCCTGCTGGGCACTCTGTTCCTAGGAGTGAACTCCAGCTATCACCACCCTCTGCTACCTATACCCTAACCAATTTCCTACCCAGTTTACCACCTTTGGACCCACTCCTAAGATACCCAGCTTGCTTACTAGCTTCCTATGTGGAACAATGTTGAAAGCCTTACTAAAATCTAGGTAGGACACGTCCATGGCTCCAACCTGATCTAATTCTTTGGTCACCCAGTCAAAGAAATCTTTCAGATTTGTTTGACATGACCCCCCCTCCCCACCTCCCATGAATGCATGCTGCCTCAGGTCTTGTAATCCACTGGATTTAAGATATTCCACAATCCTTTCCTTCAGCAATGATTCTATTAACTTTCCCATCACCAATGTCAGGCTGGCTGGCCTATTAGTTCCAGCCTCCTCCCTGCTACCACTTTTGTGAAGTGAGACTACTTCTGCCTTCCTCCAGTCCTCCAGAACCAATCATATTTCCAATGAGCTGTTAAACAGGACTGTCAGAGGTGTAACCAGTACTTTTCTGAGCTCCATCAGTACCTTGAATGCACCCCGTCAGTCCCCACTGCTTTGCTCACTTTCAGATTAATGAGTCCCTTCAGAACATTCTCCTCTGAAAACACACTAGTGCCCGCCTCCCCCCTCCAGTGCTCCTGTTACTTTTTTGTGGTTCCTCCCCTTCTCCTTCCTCTTTGAACACTGAACAAAAGTATTTGTTCAGAATGTCTACCTTTTCCTGGTCACCCTCTGCACAGTCCCCCCCCATTCCTTTTTAATCTTATGATCCCACCCTTGGTCTTACTCCTTTCACTTACAAACCTAAAATAATGTCTTGTCCCTCTTTGTCACTACCTGGCCTATTTTCTCTTCGGTTTGCACCATTGTGCTCCTTTTTTTTTTATTATGTAAACTTTATTGAAAAACTACGATGTACAAAAACCCACCCATACAAATACAGGTTAAAGTGAGAAAACCTTAAAAAATGAAACCACACTCTCTCCTCAACTTAGCCCCCCAACCCCCCAACCACCCTCGTGCTCTGAAGTAAGAAGGAGAGAACAACACAAGTCTAACAAAATCACATCAAGAATCGATTAAAGATGTAGTAGCGCGTCCTGGGGTGGACAGCGATGCATCCTCAAGGTGGCCCAGCGAGTGAGATATGACTGAAAGCAGTGGGCATAAATGCCAATGTACGTTCCATCCTTAGCATATCCAGCATCTCCTTGTGCCATTCAGAAAATAAAGGAATGGACTGGTCCACCCAGTGTCTAAGAATAAGTTTTTTTAGCTGCAATGGTGATTATGGCAAAGTGATATCACCTAGTGCTGTCAATGTATGGAAGTCCACCCCCAGAAAACAATGTATCTTAGTAAACGCATCAGAGAGACCAAAAAATGGATCCAATGCTTCTCAAATGCTTTGCCAGAGAGGTTGAGCTTTGGGAGAATCCCAAAGAAAATGTATCAAACTGCTTTTCTCACCATTACATCTTGTAGAAATGAGTGAACTTAGCATCCCCCACTTATATAACTTAAGAGGAATATGATATAGACTTATTCTAATTAGATTTCCTTTGCTACTTTATGGCAGCTTCATGAGTTGGACCATTGCACTCCTTACTGCTCTCCCTGCTTGCTTCTGTTTCCCCGATACACCTCCCCATTGTCCTCCCTCTGCATCTTTGAATACCTTCTGAATGCTGCTGTTTTAACCCATAACCTTTTCTACCACCTCTTTCAAGAACTATAGCAGTCTATTTTTCCTCTTGCTTTTGTTCAGTTGCATGACGCAGAGGTTTGTTGCCTTCACTATGGACCTTTTTAGCTTCGCCCACTGTTCCTCCATTTCACCCAGGTCATCCCCCCCCCCCACTCCACCAGGTCATCCCTGTGGCATTCACTCATCTTTTTTAAAATCTGGTCTGCTGAAGTCCAGGACCCTCACCCTTGTGTAGTTCAGTTCCATAGCCATCCTAATATTTAACAACACAGTATGGAATCCCTGTTCCCCAGGTGGCCTCCTACCTTGATGTCTGTAACGTTGTCCCTGTTAGTGAGTTCCAGGTCCAGTATTGTCTCATCACAGGCAGGTTCACTGACTAGCTGCCTGACGAATGCCCCCTGCAGGGAGTCCAGGATGTCCCTGCTTCTAGCTGAGCCATAGCTGGCAGGTTCCAATCTACATCCTGCAGATTGAAGTCCCCCACCAGCAGCACCTCCTCCTTTCTGCCATCTTGCCAGTAGCTTCCACCAGTACCTTATCTAACTCCTCCCCTTGTGCTGGAAGTCTGTAGATCATACCAGTGTGAATACTGTACATGCTTCATTACAGCACCTCTACTCCACCCTGTATTCTCTGTATCTCCATTGCTTTTATATCTTCCCTCACATAAATACCACACCCCTCCTTTCCCTCCCATGCTGTCCCTCCTGACAGAGTGTAGCCTGGTATGGACATGTCCTAGTCATGTGTAATGCCCCAAAGGTGGTCATTCCAGAAAAATAAAATAAAATTAAATAAAAACAGAATACACAGGTGCTTAGAGTACCTGCTGCAGGGGTAGGCAGCAGGGTACTGTACGAAGGGGCCCCTAGACATAAAAGTCAACCTCCCTACACACACAAAACACTGTAAATAATAGAAAAAGTGCACCTGTGCACTTACAGCTGGTCAAAAGATAGATTTTGTAAGCATCCCATGTCATAATGGCTTGGATGGAACGCTGTGCTGAGTGGCTCATGCACAGCATTCCAATCCAGCCATTCTAGAATCCAGGCAGTTTTATCTTTTAAATATAATTCTATAGTTAGTCAGTTAGTCAGTTGCTGTGGGACTGTGGAGTAGAGAGGATCACAGGAGTGCAACAGGGACTTGTGGCTTACCTGGTGGTTGTGAAGCCAGTCCTGTTGACTCCCCTGGTGAGTCCCCTCCTCCAGTCCACTGAAGAATTCTTCTCCTGCTCCAGTTCATGGTCGCTGGTGCCATCGGGGCACCACGAAGAAGACAACGCCTGTTTTCGCCATGTTTTAGGGCTTAAAAGCCCTCCGTTTATTTATTTTCTGCCCCCCCAAGTGTTTTCACAGTTCCTCCAGTCCCACGCCGGCGGCAGAGAAGTGCTGCATCGTTTTCGGCCGTTGGAAGGCCCCCCGAGTCATCCCCTTGGCTGTCTGTGTGTTTCCCTCCCTCTGTTGCAGTACCTCCCACCTCCCGGTTGCCTCCTGTTTCCCCGAAGACCGCAGAGCGGTGAGTCGGCGGCAGCACATGTGCTGACCACCAGTTTAAAAAGGGGATTGCATTTTTGGTTAAAAAGCACATTAGGTGCTTGCAAGAGGCGGCCGAGTGCCGCAGGGAGCATCGGGTCATTAGGACCCGCGTTTTAATATTCATTTGGGGAGGCGGGACTAGCGACGCCCACGGGGAGGGGCTGAGAAGCAAGGCCAGGTAAAAGGCCTCTGAATATTGATGAGAGGGCAGGAGCGGAGGCGGGGTTTCATGAGATAACAGACAGCAGGCACTGGGAGCCTGGAAATTTAAAAGGGCAATGTCATTTAAAAGGGCAATTCCGGCCCAATTATAAAGTAGGGCATTAGGCCCACTGTAAAGTGTGGCATCAGGCCCAAAGTTTAGAGGGGCATCAGGCCCATTGTAAATTGGGGCACCTGGCCCAATCTAAGGTGGGACACCAGGCCCAAGGTAACGAGGGGCACCAGGCCCAGTATAAAGTGGGGCACCAGGCCCAAGCTAACGTAGGGCTTCAGGCCCGAGGTAAAGGTAGGGCATTAGGCCTGAGGTAAAGCCTGGTCTAAAGGGAGGCCCCAGCCTAGCAGAATAGGGCAAGCCAGCCTAGTGGTACTAAAGGGAGGTCCCAGCCTAGCGGAATAGGGCATGCCAGCCTAGTAGTACTATAGGGAGGCCCCGGCCTAGCGGAATAGGGCAGGCTCAAGCTAACGTAGGGCTTCAGACCCGAGGTAATGGTAGGGCATTAGGCCTGAGGTAAAGCCTGATCTAAAGGGAGGCCCCGGCCTAGTGGAATAGGGCAAACCAGCCTAGTGGTACTAAAGGGAGGTCCCGGCCTAGCGGAATAGGGCAAGCCAGCCTAGTGGTACTAAAGGATTCCCTAGCCACAATGTACAGTAAGGGATCCTATTCCAGAATACCCTACCTATAGTGGTACTAAAGGGATTCCCTAGCCACAACGTACAGTAAGGGATCCTATTCCAGAATACCCTACCTATAGAAACAGGGGTTCATTTGAGAGTGTTCGATTTGCCTATACTGTGAATTTACTGTGATTACTGTACTGCTTATGCTGAACTATTGCCCTAAGTACCTGAACTATTGTCCTAAGTACCGGAACTATTGCCCTAAGTACCTGAACTATTGGTCTAAGTACCTGAACTATTGCCCTAAGTACCTGAACTGTTGTCCGAAGTACCTGAACTATTGCCCTAAGTACCTGAACTATTGCCCTAAGTACCTGAACTATTGGTCTAAGTACCTGAACTATTGTCCGAGGTACCTGAACTATTGCCCTAAGTACTTGAACTATTGCTCTAAGCACCTGGACATTGGCCCTTATCAGTAACAATTACCCTGGAAGTTATAATTTGCCCTCCCCAGCAAATTATTGTACTATTCCACAGTTCTTTGGGCATTAATCAGTTATATGTTTACTACTGTACGAAGACAGTCTCAATCTTCTACCACACTGCAGTCTCCTAGTGTGGTCTGTTACACCACGTGCTCAGAATCAGTCTCTACTCAGAAGAAGACATCCTTCCAACATTCTTCACTTCAGGAAGATCATCCATCAACTCATCTCGTCCGTTTGTGTCATCTGCCGAAGTCAAAGTCCGTCGTCAGTCGTACCCGCCGTTTTCTTGTTTTCACAGCTTGAAAGTACGTCCGCTGAAATGCATCATGACAGCCGTGCCAGTGTTGTTCCGTATGGTTCCTGTTCCAGATGTCCCGAAGTTGGTCGCCCTCTACAGAAGAGAGAGAGCTCATCTTGGAGAACCTGTTCTGCGCCCCATCCTGGTCATTCGCCGAAAGTCGAGTCCGTCAAGCCCAGTCCGGGACGCGTCCTCCTGCTTTTTGTTTTGTATTAGTTCCTGATCCGAGGATTGCAGAGTCAACCATCATCTCTTCAGATTCTTATGGTTCCTGGTCCTGTCAGAGTTCCTTCCGAGTCCAGCTGGCCCTTGGAGTGCTGCAGCATCAGTCAGATCGTGGTAGTCCTCCATTGGATTCATATACACAGATCTTGGTCTTTCTTCATCCTTGGCAACCCTAGAAGTGGGTTTGGCCGAGGAACCTCTTGCTTTAGTGTGTTATTTCAGGAACCAGTTGCTTTGGTTCTACATTCTGGCAGCCTCGGAGAGTGGGCTTTGCCAAAGATATATGGTCTGTTTACCAAACCTCTCACCACCCCAGTGGCCTTATCTAGGTCCTTGCTGGGAATTGAGATTAGGGTTCTACAGTTCTGTTTTATTTCCCTTGTAGCTACCAACAAAGAACAACGGTGTACAGACCGCGGATATCTGGACTCTTTTGTAGATGTGTGATGCTGATCACCCTAATGTAGTGCTGAGTAGCCCATGTAACTGAATTCTTGTTTAGAGTTTAGAAGTACAGTATAAACTAGTATTAGAATAAGAGTGGCAGTTAAGCCTAAAGTTTATGCTTGTAGTGGTAACAGTAAAAGTGGTAGATCGAAAGTATTTCAGTATATCCCTGTTCCATTGCCCTATTGTTAATTGGGCATCCCCTACTCCTTCTTGTGACTGTGTCTGTCTACCCCTTGGTACCAAATAAACGCCCACTCTGCGGGCATCGAAATACTAAGTTGGCTCCTGCCTCTCCTTGTCCAGATAGCAGTTATCCTATCCGAATTTTAATTCAGACCCTTGGTGCCTCGCTCATCTCTTTTCACCACCTTAGAGTAGAGTGCACTCTCACCTTCAATGGAGCACCACATACCACCAAGGTGAGCGGCTCCCTTCAATTGCCACATCTAAATTTCCGGCGTAGTCAGCAGGATAGAGATAATTTATCCGAGGAGTCCAAAGTTGGAGTGGCTTAGTAGAAAGTACTAATGGAGCCAGGGGGAAGTAATGAATTGTCCGGAGGAGACCGAGATGGACTTAGAGGGAGTATCCCACCCTCTCCCCAACCATGCCTTACTACTTTGGAGCGCCATGGCTTCCACAGTTTTCCAGAGAGAAAGATGGAGACTGAACCAGCAACCTGGGAGAATTCAATTCAAAAATGCAAGCCATGTTCTGGTTGTATCAAATCCCAGAGCCCCAAAAAGTTGAAATTTTGATTGGGCAATTGAAGGGAGCCGCCCACCGTGAAGTCCAATCATGGCTGAGTGGAGCAAAAGCCACAGCAGACCAAATACTCCAGAGGTTGCAGCAGATTTTCAATGCTAGGACCGTGTCCAACCTCAAGATGAAGTTCTTTTCACGTACCCAGAAGTCTCAAGAGACCCTGAGAGAGTTTGCATTGAGTCTACAAGAGCTGTTACGAGCAATAGAGAGAGTAGATGCGGCAGAGGTCCGGGATGCAGACAGAGTTCTAGTCGAGAAATTTGTGGAAGGAGTACAAAGCGAGGCCTTGAAAAGAGAACTACGGATGCTGCATTTGCAGAACCCTGAAGTTGACTTTCTGGATTTTAAAGAGAAAGCCATCCGAATATTTGGTTCAGGGCATCCTAGACAGGAAGCTCCAGCATATCCCCAAATCTCCATGGGAACCCTATGACCGACCTACACTAACAAGGGTTGGAAAGAAGATCAGTCTTGGCAATTAGGCCTCCAACCAGAAGTGTCCTTACGAAGACGAGAGCCAGGAAGAGAAGCTATTGCATACCCTAGCCGGCGTTCCGAACATGATCATATACCTGACCCAAGGTCACAGACCCCGATATGCTCTGTACAGACGGGCACTCAACACCATTCAGAGCTGATGGAACAGATTGCTATGCTGACCAACCAGATGGCAGAAATGCATAAAGAGATGCAGAGTTGGAAAGCTGGGTGGAAGAACGAGAAAAGCTTCGGTCCATCGGAGAAAGAGAGGAAGCATGATCGAATGAACCACTCGAGGAGGAGTGAAGGGAGACACTCCACAGATCGATTTGATGGCCAAGGAAGGCCCATATGCCGCCGGTGCTGTGTGAGTAGTCATGTCAAACGGAGATGTGGTCAGCAAGTCAATACCACCTTAAGTTTAAACAGGAATTCTTCGGAGATGAGGACTGACCCCCGAAGAATAGCCGAGCAGGTCCAGCAGTCCCACTAGAACAGTCGTGTTTTGTTGGCGACAGCCCCATGATTCCAGTTAAGCTCGATGGCATCGAGCTAATGGTACTATTGGACACCGGATCGCAAGTCACCACCCTGCAAGGAAGAGAGTTCCGAAGGTACTGGACGCCCAATGATCTGAAGCCACCTCCTAGATCTTGGGTAAAGTTGATCGCAAGCAATGGGGATGAAGTCCCATATTTAGGTTACCTGGAAGCTGATGTACAGCTAGGGACGAACATTCAACGTAGCACAGGCATCATTGCGAGCGACATTGAGAGTGATCAGCTGCCACCACTCATTCTCGGGATGAATGTTCTACAGAATTGTTTCGGCGAACTAGTGAGCATCCTCCAGCAGCAAGCCAAACACGTGCCTCGAGTGGAGAAGCATGCCCTGCAACAGACCATACACAATTTGCAATGCCACCAAAGATTCACTAATGCCGAGGGTGAAATCGGTAAGGTACGGGTGATGGAGCTAGACCTGTAACCTTAAAGCCGGGCACGAAACAACTTTGTGGTGCAAAGCAAAGGTGGGCCTGAGGGGTCAAGACTACGATGCCCTAGTCGAACCCTTCCCAATGAATAAGGAAGAGCCCATAATAGTGGCTAGAAGTGTGGCCACGGTGATCCGAGGTAGGATACCAGTCCAAGTGCTGAATTACGGGACTCATGACGTACAGCTGTACCGGAACCAGCCGGTTGCGCAGATCCACACAGTATGTTTGCAGGATATCGTTGAAGCTGGGGAAGAAATGGAGAAAGTGCCAGAAGATGGGATGGAAAGTGACCAGAGACCAGAGTGGACCAAGAAGATCAAAGTTGGCAAGGCAAAGACCAGCATGAAGCAAAAAGCTGATGTTTTGGAGGTGGTTTTGCACCGGAAAGAAGCTTTCAGCCAACACCCCTTGGATTTTGGGTCAGCTCATGGGGTACAACATCACATCAGTACCCATGGACATCCACCTATCCAAGATAGATTTGGCCGATTCCACCAGCTATGTACCAGCAGGTCAAAGAGATGATCAAGGAGATGAAAGAGGTGAATGTGATAAGAGAAAGTCACAGCCCTTGGGCAGCGCCAATTGTTCTGGTCAAAAAGAAGGATGGTAAGATCCGATTCTGTGTGGATTACTGCAAGTTGAATGCCATCACTCACAAAGATGTATACCCTCTGCCTAGGATCGAGGATTCCCTCACGGCTCTTCAGTCAGCAGCCATATTCTCCACTCTAGATCTGACCAGCGGATACTGGCATGTTCCTATGGCGCCCCAGGATCAGGAGAAGACAGCTTTCATTACTCCCATGGGTTTATTTGAATTCACTAGGATGCCTTTTGGCTTGTGTAATGCACCTGGAACCTTCCAAAGGCTAGTGGAACATTGTCTTGGGAGCCGAAATTTCGACACTCTGCTGTTGTATTTGGATGATATTATCATATATTCCAAAACGCATGAAGATCATCTGCATCACCTAGATGAAGTATTCCAAAAGTTGATCCAGTACGGGCTGAAAATTAAACCATCCAAATGTCACCTACTGCAGACCAAAGTAAGTTACCTGGGACATATAGTCTCCGCAGATGGAGTGACGCCAGACCCAGAGAAGATCGAAGCTGTTAAGAAATGGCCTGTTCCTACCACCATAAGAGAGGTCCGGAAATTCTTGGGATTTGTTGGATACTACCGAAGGTTTATTAAGAATTTCTCAAAGATTGCTGTGCCTTTGCATGAACTCCTGAGAGGATCAGCAGAAGGTAGAGTCCCGAAGAATCGCCTGGTTACATGGGTTACCGAGCAACAAGAGGCCTTCGATCAACTAAAGACAATACTTACTGAAGCTCCTATCTTGGCATATCCAGACTATGTGAAACCATTTCTATTGTATACAGATGCCAGCAACAGAGGATTGGGTGTGGTACTCGCACAAGAACAGAATGGTGTGGAAAGGGTAATCACCTATGCCAGCAGAGGATTAAGAGGCTCTGAGCGGAATGACGCCCGCTATAGCTCTTTTAAATTGGAGTTTTTGGTGCTAGTCTGGGTCATCACTGAAAAATTTCGACAATATTTGGCTGCCACCCCTTTCACGGTCTTCACTGACAATAATCCGTTAGCACACCTGAATACTGCAAAGCTAGAAGCCCTCGAGCAAAGGTGGGCTTCTCGACTCGCAAATTACAGATTTTCTATCAAGTATCGCTCAGGTAAATTGAATGTGAATGCTGATGCCTTGTCCCTGATGTCTGAACACGGAGAGGTAGAAATAGATGACACCCCGCTGGAAAATATTGAAATGCCACCTTTTCTACAGGTACCAGCTGAGATTGTGCAGGCATGCTGTCTACTTGCTCCTGAGGTTAAAGAGGAAGATTCACTGGAAGTAGATGACATGATTGCTAATCAAAAGAACCTATGGGCGAAACTGCAAAGCCAAGACCCCATAGTGCACCAAGTGAAAGATCTAGCAGGTCCATTGACTGACCTTTTTATCTTATCTCTAGAGACAGGAGGTACCTGAAGACTGGAAGAGGACAGAGGTGATCCCTCTCCACAAGAGTGGCAGTAGGGAGCAGACAGGCAATCACAGACCTGTAAGCCTGACCTCAGTAGTGGGGAAGCTAATGAAGTCTCTACTTAAGGAGAGGATTGTGAAGTTTCTGGAGAATAGCAGGGCACAGGATCCAAGGCAGCATGGATTCTCAGCAGGAAGTTCCTGTCAGGCACATCTAATTTATTTCTTTGACTGGGTGACCAGGGTAGTAGATCAGGGAGGGGTGGTGGATGTGGCCTCCATGGATTTCAGCAAGGCCTTTGCCACTGTCCAACATAGGATATTGCTAAATAAATTGAGAAACTTTGGAGTGGGCCCTATGGTAGTAAAATGGGTTGAGAACCGGCTAAGGGACAGGACTCAGAGGGTGACAGTAAATGACATGAAATCAGAAGAGAGAGAGAGGTGACCAACGGGGTGCAACAGTGATTGGCACTGGGAGCAGTACTGTTCAATGTTTTCATTAGTAACATTGCAGAGTGTCTGGAGGGAAAGGTATGCCTTTTCATGGATGACATCAAGATCTGCAACAGAGTTGACACACCAGAAGGGGTGGAAAGAATAAGAAAGGATCTAAGCTTATTGGAAGAATGGTCAGGTGTATGGCAGTTGAGTTTCAATGTTAAAAAGTGCAAAATAATGCACCAGGGTCACAGGAATCCAAGAAAGGAGTACATCCTGGTGGGGGGGTTCTGGCCACCACAAAGCAAGACACAGACCTGGAGATCATCATTTCAGTTGACCTAAAGGCGAGCAAGTGGTGTGAAAAAGCAGTGGGGAAGACAAACAGCAAGCTGAGATGCATAGGTAGGGGAATTACCAGCAGAAAGAAAGAGGCTGTGATGTCAATGTACAGATCACTGGTAAGGCCTCACCTGGAGTATTGCATCCAATTCTGGAAACCACATCTCAGGAAGGACATAGACTGGATGGAGGCAGTCCAGACAATAGTGCTGAAAATGGTACATGGGCTGCACCAGCAGCTGTATGAGGAAAGACTCAGAGACCTTAATATCTATTCAGTGGAGGAGAGGAGAGAGAGGCTAGTAAGTATCAGGAGGTAGTGATTGCAACAGAATCCCATCCCTTGTAGACAGTGGAAGCCTACCTTTGCTCAGCACCTCAGAAGGGGCGAGTTAGGGATGGAGTCCAAAGTACTGCTGATATGGTGTGGAAGAAGGCACAGAACACTGCTGTAGAAAGAGAGGGGAGTAGGAAACTGAAATGATACAGGTATGAAGAATAATACACAGGTATGGAAAGACACACATAGCATGATCAGAATTGTGGGCACATAAACTGGCATTGATACACAGAAGGAAGGGACCAGTCTTGGAACTATAACAATGTAGGAGGGGACTGCCCTGCAAGCGTAAACATGCATCAAGGAAGAGAAGTGTGAGGGGATGGTGACTGAGGTCATAGGCTATGGGGCGGTTATGTAGGAATGACTAGGGTCAGAGGATTGGGAGCACCCCCCCAACACCCCCTAAAAGTCCTGAGGATCGGAGCACAAATGTTACTGCAAGGGACATCAGGAGACAGGAAGAACAGGGAATTTGGCAATAATAATATAGTGTAGTAGTAGTAGTAGTAGTAAATAATTTTTTATTCACAATGAATAAAAGGATACATTCAATTGAGCAGAGCTCATTTTCAATGAAGTTCCATGTCGCAAATAAATTAAAATAAGGTTCCACATCAAAAGGACATGACATCAAATCACTAAAACCACATATAATTAACAACAATCACAATACACCAATAAATAAAAATTAATATAAAAAGACAATTACATTGCACAATAACATACATAAAACACTAACAGTTAATGCACCTAGTAGTATTATGTAATACAGTAATACACCAATTCCTTAATTCACTTTTATTATATCTAGTTCTATTTTTTTCTCAATTCTAGGGGAGAATTATTCCATAATCTTATTCCTCTAGCAGGTACAGAAGATCTTCCAATACTCAGATTATATTTAGTTGAAACAAATTGAAATCCATCAGAGGCTCTCAGACATTCCTTTGTTTTCCTAACTTCAAAGAGGTCAGTTACATATTTGGGTACTTCCCCATACCAAACCTTAATCATGCATTGTAACAAGTCTAAGTCTCTTCTCACAGCAGGTTTATGCCAATTTAATTCCTTAAAAAGTGTACACCTATGGGTTCTATAAGGGGCATCCAGTATAAAACGAGCCAGCCAACAAAAGACTAACTCCACTTTATCTGTATACTTTCCAATAGCCCCTCCATAGAGCAAATCACCATAATCAATCACCGGGAGTAAAAGAGAATTTACCACATTCAGACGGATCTCTCTAGTCATAAACTTTTTATACTTATAAAGGGCACCCAATCTCCTATTTATGTTTTTTTATAAAGGAGTCACTATAAACATCCCAACTCAAACATGGATCTAACCAAACTCCCAAGTACTTATATGAGTCCACCTGCTTAATAGCTATACCTTCCTTGGTATTAATTTCTAAATATAGATTTTGTTTTTTATTATTATTTTTAAACAAGAGTGACTGTGTTTTATTAGCATTTAGGATAAGATGGTTCAACTTTAAGAATTCCTGTACTCCATCAAAAGCCAATTGTAGCCTCATATTAATCAATTCTAAGGTATCTCCCTCTACATATAATATGGTGTCATCTGCGTACATATGGCACCAGGCGACCATTGATATAATTTTAAGTTCATTCATATAAATGTTAAATAACAGAGGCCCCAATATCGAACCCTGTGGTACACCGTTTTTCACCTCTAATACCCTAGATTTATAAGGACCCACTTCTACAAATTGGCTACGGCCCGTCAAGTAGGAAGAGAACCACTTTACAGTTTGAGGGGATAAGCCAATCCCGCTGAGTTTGGACAGGAGAACCCGATGGTTAAGGGTATCAAATGCCTTTGAAAGATCTATAAATAAGGCTCCAATCATTAACCTCCTGTCCAGACTCAGCTGGATATCATATACAACCCTCGTCAAAGCTGTTTGTGTACTATGGCAAGTCCTAAAACCTGATTGAAAAGATGTCAATTTATTATTATCTTCAAGAAAGCTTCTCAATTGGCTAGACACTATCTTCTCGAATATTTTAGAAATTTGGGACAAGAGCGATATAGGCCGGTAATTGCCTAACTCGCTTCTTTTACCAGATTGAAATATAGGTCTAACCTTTGCAATCTTCCATCCATCAGGAAATTCCCCACTTTGAATAGATAGATTAAAAATATAAGCCAAGGGATATGCCACACAAGGAGCTGCATATTTCAACAGTCTTGGTGGAATTTCATCTGATCCCTTCGCTTTACATATATCTAACTTCAGAAGTTCAGAACATACCTCTTCCGGAGAAATATGGGAAAAATCAAAACCACCTATACCTCTATCTTCTATACTAATGTCTGTAGGATCAAGCTTCAAAGTCTCATTTTGTTCCCAATAAGTCCCATCTAAGGGACTTAGTAAAGCCACTCTTGAGAAATAATCATTAAAAGCGTCAACCATTCCTTTTCCTGGTGGTAACACAATATCATCCTTCTCTATTTTATTTATACAGATTTGTTTATTTTTCCCCATTAAATTTGAGATAATTCCCCAGAATCTCCTTGAATCTTTTTTATGGTTGGCCTCCAATTTAGAACGGACGAACTGTTGTTTTGTTACCTTAATTTTAGTAGTGTATAAATTTCGAGCCTGCCTATAGGAAACCCAATCTTGATTTAACATTGTCTTTTTTGCTTTCTTCCATTTTTTATTCCTGTCCTTTCTAATTTTATATAGCTTAGGAGTAAACCAAGCATTTCCTTCCTTTTTTAACAATCTTGATTTCAGAGGTGCATGTTTATTTCAGATGCACAAAAATTCACTTTAAAGGAATTCCCAAGCAACTGATGTTGTAGGGACAAATTCCAATCTATTCCAGTTAACATTTTCTACATCAATCATGAAATTAACATAGTCAAACCTCCTAAAACATCTCCAAAATATTCTGGACTCAGCAACAGGTTTGACCACGCTATTTCTGATTGAATAAATAACTTGATGGTCGGAAAAAGATTCTGGAAGGACACCTGCTTTAGAGAACAAAAGGGGAGAATTTGTAAACATCATATCCAGAATTGTAGATCTCTTGGGGTCTCTATGATTAATTCTGGTTGGTTCCAGAATTAGTTGGGTTAGTTCCAAACCAGTCTGGAAATCAACCAATTCATGGTTCACATCAACATTCAACCAATCCACATTAAAATCTCCAGTTATGAATAGTTCATGAGAGTCCCTGAAACCAAACAGAAACTCATGCAAATCCTGAAAAACTTGTACAGTAACCTTAGGTGGTTTATATAGCCCTATTAACAATAAAGATTTTTGAAAAGGTATGTCTATTTCCAAAATCAACAATTCCAGTCCGTTATTGGAGGAGGATAAATTACCTCATAGACAGTTAAATTATGATCTATATAAATAATAATTCCTCCCCCTTTTCTTGTCCTATCTCTTCTAAACAATTGGAAGCTTTCTAAGTCAATAGATGAATTCTGAATTCTATTATCAAGCCAAGTTTCTGTTAATACCAGAACCCCTGGCTTGACTTCTTTTACCCATTCTCTAACTTCATCAAACTTGTTTCTCAAACTCCTAACATTCAAATGAGTAATAATCATAAATCCTTGTTTCATATTAATTACATTTTCACCGTATAACATGTTTAAGGGGCCTGGGTTTGGATGTACATCACCACAATTTAACAAACAACAGACCACATGTTTGATAAAAACATCCCCTAGGTTTGTTTTTCGTATTCCTTTGTGGTACATTCCTTTATAAGGTCTATACCCCAAAAGAAACAAAGATGGTGAAGTAGTTTTCACCAGATACTTTCTAAATAGTGAATTAAAGCATCCATTAGATAAGATTTCAGATGAGATGAAAATATTCTGAGAAGTATTCAAATCACCTATTTCAATAGGAGGATGATACTGAAGATCAGTCAGTGTTCCTGTATAACTATGTGCAAATTGAAACACACTAAACACATTTATAATAAACAAGCATAATAATATATATAAAACAATCATTTTAGGGGACTCTTTCATTTTATTTCTTTTTATTTTCAAATTACAAGGCTTTGCAATAACCAACGAGCAAACAGCAACCAGGAAAACAGTCAAACAATACTTGCAGTTTTTCCAGAGAGCTTCAATGCCCAGATAATTAAGCAAAGCACAATTATTATACTCCTTTCTACATATAGTGCCTAAAGAGACAAACCCCTATATATACTACACTCCTAAATGGGATCAATAGACCTTCTCAAATTTCTCTACTGAGTGGCGCTCGCGCCACTCATGCTCACGCTACGCACGCTTGCGCTTGTAAGCAATACAAAATTTAAAGTTAGCACCGACTCCTCCCTCAGAGGTGACGTGCAGCAGCTAGCCCACCTCCAAGCCCTCATGCCAGCTGATTTATTTTAGCCCACATTATTAAAGTGCAGGCACAGAGGCAAACAGTTAAAGTCATAAAGTACAATTTCAATGCAGGCAGGTAGACAATGATGAAAAGTGAGCAGGCAGGAGACATCACAGCTCACCCAAAGAAGTTGTCCAAGTGCAATGTAAGTTTCCGAGGTTGGCCTGGCTGTCATTCCCCCACCAGCACCACAAGCGAGCCAAGCAGCAAAAGCAGAAAGCTTCCCTCCAACTGCTATTAGACCATGTCCAACTGCTGGATGTCTGCATGCTATGCAGAGTTTGAAGGTTTTTGTGCTGCAAAAAACATATATAAATTAAATAAAAATCATCCAGCAAAGCTCAGTGCTAATGCCTGTAAGCCTGGATGAGGAGGACAGAAGCAAAACTTGGTATGTACACTGCTATTTTACATGTCCACAGACCAGTACAACAGCTGAGTGTAAGTGTTATCATAGAAGATATACAGTGGTACTTACAGTACAGAGCAGAGTACTCAATGGTAGAATCTGGATATAGGACACCAATGCAAGTGTTGGCAGACATGAAGGAAAGAGGTCTGTGAGGAGAACTTCTGGTCCACCTAAACTCATGAGGGTAAGAGCCAGAGGGATCATCCTGGAAGTAGGAACACCAACCTGCCTGGAGCAGATGGCGTGGTGCAGGGCCGCTACAATGAGTGTGCAAGCAGAACTGGAGTGAATTCGGAAACTGCAAAGCACAAAAGCAGAAGTTGGGTTTGAGTGGGAAAGCACTATACAACTGACACATGAAGGAATTTGGAATGGTCTGGCGTGGGTTAGGAGTTTTCAGGATTCTGGGAAGCAAAGCGGACAGGGAGGAAAATGTTGCAGAGTTTGTTACAGAGGAGCTGAGGAAGGGATAGGGACGGCAAGAAGGGGATGGACAGGAAGTGGGCGTGCAGTGGGAGGGGCGCTGAGGCAAGTCAAGAAGTGGAATGGAGGAGCTGGAGAAGTTCAGAAGTGCCGAGGCAAGAGGGAGCCTGATGCAGGTGAAGAAGCACAAAAAGAACACAAAGGGGGAGAACCCAGCAGTGAGTGAGGGATGGGGACGAACAGTGGAAAGGAGCGGGGAGGTAGAACGGAGCCGCCAAGGAGAGGAGACAAGCAACGACAGATAATGAGACAGAACAGAAAAATGCAGCAAGGAGGGGGAAGGGGGATGGAGGAGAAAACAAACCAGAGAGCAGCAGAGAAGGAGCACAGCCACACGAGCCACACAGGGAGCTTAGGAACAAAAACACTCCCTAAGCAAGGGAGGTGTGTTATTGATAAGTTTAAGTAGAGGTTGTGGGAGGAGCTATTCCCCATATTGAACCTCGGGCTTAAGCTCTCTCATAGTAGTCCTGCACACCATGTGGGTCTCCTCTGCAACTACCTTCACTGAATGCTTTCCACAGTATATAAAGTACAGTACAGCATACCATCTAGTTGCACATTGGAGCAACTGCAACCAGGGTCATTTTTCTGTAAGTCTATTATTAGTACACATCCCCCCCCTTTTTAGGTAAAGTGTTAATATTAAGTAGCTAACTAAATTTAGTTATCCCTTAGTGCTGTACAACAATATAATCTTTCCCTATATGTATTAGTGTGGTACAGTAAATTTAAGTGTCTGATACATATTATAACTTTAAAGGATATGCTGCTATTAGATTCAATATTCTTCAGTCAGTCTTTTAGGTACTGTATTTTAATACCTCTTCATCTGCTGGAGCACTGGAAACCTTCTCCACTTCTGGTGCTAACAAGTAGGGGTACGCCCTCATTGTCCTCTGCCTTTATTTCCTGAGGCATTCATGACGTGACATTTCCTGGCAGTGTTTGCTCTACATTGGGTCCCTCTCCTATCAAAGTCTATGCATCTGATGTGTGATGGAATGGAACTTTAAGCAAATGTCTATGGTTATGTCTCAGCCTTGTGCATGGTCTGTCAGAACCCTGTATGACCGTGGAGTTTTCTCTCCAGTCACCTTTGCCTTTGGTCCCTACACACCTTTACTGAAAATTCTCACCACATCATGCTCAGTTATGGGTCATAGAGATTTAACTCCTCTATCAAAGTAGCTTTTCTGTGTGGTATCTTTCTCGCCCATAACCTTTGGTGTATACCGTTTGCACAGCGAACGCAACATGGCTAAATCCCTTACAGTGACAATCTTGACAGGTTTTGAGATTGTTGCTGTAAGGGACCCGAGGTAAAATTTCACCTTTCTCGGCCATCTCCACCCACCCCTTCCAATTAACTCTGACTCGGAGTCAGATATGGAGAAGTGGGGCACAGCCCCCGAGATCAAAGACAATGTCTGACAGGCAAAATTGTCCCTGTCGACATTGTAACATTCGCCGTGCCACACGCCTAAAATTTTTCTGTTGATGCGGCATGGTGGAACCGTCCTTTGGCATGTCTTACAGGAAATGCACATGGGCTAAAAAATCCAGTGATCCAATTAGTCTACAGCTGTCCAGACCTGTGTGGTAATTGACCAATAACCACACAGGTCTGGAATGTGCCTTGCAAGTCTGAGAACTACACTGCTTCTGAACTCTCAGTAACTGATAGTTGGAAAAACCAAAAAGGTTCAAATAAAAACATGAGTAACTTACCTGCCAGCCAATTTGACTTCTTTGATGAGGCAAATCCAGCTGTTTTTTTTTTTAATTCAACATATTTTATTAGGCATATCACAGTGCAACAACATTTAAGGATTGAATGTTGTACTATCCATGTACACTGCCAAGAAAGCCATAAAATATCTCCCTCACCCAAAGTCCCCTCACCCTCCCACCCCCGTGGTGCACTCTCCTATCTTTATTGTCCTAAAGTTAACAAAGAAACAGCAAGAGCAGTCATTGAGATATAGTTAGAGAGGGAGGAGAGGTTCGTGAAAACAACAGGAGAGATCATATCAAGATAAATACAGAGCATATAACTTCCCCAATTTTTGTTAAAAGATGAGAGGCGATGGCGCACACTCGCAATTAAATGTTCAAGGCGGAGTGCAAATGATATTTCATGCAGCCATTCGGCATAGGAAATGGTAACTTGATCCGTCCAGTGTCTAAGCACTAGTTTTTTGACCGCCATAGAGATTAAAGCCATGTGAAACTGTCTCTCTTTCACCGGAATTCCGGAATAATCTCCCAAGATACATATGACAGGGGAGAAAAGGCCCTGTAGGCCCAACAAAGGATCCAGAGCGGATTCAATTTGGTTCCACAATGGGGATATCCTTTCACAGGACCACAATATATGAAAGAGCGAGCCTTCCTCTTTATTGAACCTAGAACACATGCTGGAAGTAAGCCTCTTCATTCGGGCCAATTTTACCGGAGTATAATACAAATTATTTAGGATACAGTATTGTGTAAGTCTGTATCAGTCCTGGGTGAGATATGTGTATAGGTCTGTCCATATTGTATGCCAGTTAATAACTTCATCAGGGAATGAAACCTGCCAGACCCGAGAACCGGCAATCGAATGAGACTGAGAAAAAGTGAGAATCAGCTTGTATACCATGGAAATGCCATGGGATTTACAAGCCAAAGTCTTTATTTGTTTGAGAAAAGCTTCAATACGAGAGGGGTTACACTCTTTCCCCATTACCTTAATTAGTAGGTGTTTAAGCTGTAAAATTTGAAAGACAGCCCATGACTTAAGGCCCAGCTTAATGAGAATCTCCTCGGTAGATAGTATAACACCATTTGAGTAGAAATCTGCCACTGTAAGCTCAGGGGGAAGAGATAGCCAATGCCTAGTTATGGAGGCTCCACCTATTTTGAGATTCAAATTGGAATATAGCAGCTGAGAAGGATCCGAACTCGAACGTACCTTATAGAATCTGAACATTTGAGAGAGAATTCTTAGCGAAGTACCGAGCAGGAAGGGCTGGAGGTTTGGCAATTTTTTGAAGGGCGTATAAAAGAGAGACGAGGGGGCTACCTAATGGGTAGCGAGAATGTCAGCCTCTACAAGTAGCCAGATAGGAACACAGTCATGGTAAGCACAGAGATCAGTTAATGAAAGCCATTTCCCACACTTATAGAGGTGACAGGCCCAGTAGTAGAACAAGAAGTTAGGGAGATGTAAGCCCCCCATCTCCTTGGGCAAAGAAAGCTTACTGTAGGATCTTCTAATCGCCTTGTTCTGCCAAATAAAGGAACTAACGTCAGAGTGGATACGTTGGAAGAAGGACAGGGGTAACCAGACATCCAACAGATTTAATGGGTAAAACAGTCTAGGGAGGACGTTCATCTTGACGGTATTAATTCTACCCCAAAGCGAGAGAGGGAGCTTCTTCCATCTTGATAAGTCCTGTTGAATGCTGGACCATAGATCTTCTAAATTAAGTTTGCGGAGTAATGGTAAATCCGAGGTAATATAAATGCCCAAGTATTTAATGGACTTGGGAGTCCATTTCATGCCAAAATCACTGAAAGCTGAGCTATATGTTAAAGAATTAAGGGGAAAAACTTCAGTTTTAGTAATATTGAGTTTATAATTTGAAAATTTCCCAAAAATATCAATAATGTGCAATGCTTCTGTTAGAGAGGAGACCGGATCCGAAAGGTGAAGCAATATGTCATCCGCATAAACCGAAAGAGCGAGAGTCCTATCACCTATTGGAATACCAGTGATTAAGGGGGAAGAATCTCCTAATCAGGGGTTCGAGATATATGTTAAAGAGAAAAGGGGAGAGCGGGCCGGCCTGTCTTGTGCCCGGAAAAAGAGGGAAAGCTTCGGACAAGACTCCATTACAGTTTATTTTTGCCTGAGGAGAGGAATATAAACTCTGAATCCATTTGATAAAGATATCAGGAAGGCCCATTGTCTGCAACGCAGCCCACAGGAAGTTTCAATCCACTCTATCAAATGCTTTTTCAGCATCGAGGGATATGAGAGCCATTGGAGAGGGGGAGGTCTTAGCCACCTGAACCAGGTACGCTAATTTACGAAGATGGTTAGCAAGTGTTCTACCTGACATGAACCCAATTTGCTCTGGGCTAAGAAGCAGAGTCCAAACCTTTTCAATTCTACTAGCAAGTATCTTAGCCAAGATTTTAATGTCACAGTTTAACAATGAGATGGGACGATAACTCACGGGAGATTGGGGTGGTTTATCTGGTTTGAGAAGAAGGATAATAGAGGCTTCTAATAGGGATGGATCAAAAGCCTGACCTGAGAGCATATATTGATATAAACGTAATAAGTAGGGAGCAAGATCTTTAGTGAAAACTTTGTAAAAGTTAGAAAGGGAAACCATCTGGACCAGGGGCCCTATCCGAGGCAAGCTTATGGATAGCAGACAAGATTTCCTGAAGAGATATAGGAGCTGATAAACAAGCTTGTTGTGAAGGAGAGAGAGTAGGTAATGGTAAGGCAGATAAATACTCAAATAATTCAACCTGAGATGGGGGGGGTACCAGACGCTGACTATAAAGGGAAAGATAAAACTGCCTAAAAAATGGCAGTTATGTCTCTTGGGTGTGTTTTAATGGTTCCATCCAGATCATTGATCGATGGAATAAATCTGGATGCCTCTAGTTTCCTCAGACACAGCACCAGAAGATGACTTGCCTTTTCCCCCTGCTCTATGTATTTTGCCTTAGTTCTTAAAATAAGAAACTCTGCTTTTTCCTGTACCAGACAAGAATACTGATTCCTTAAATTCAACAAAGATTTAACACATCAGGAGAAGAGGAAGAGGTAAGAGAATGCTCAAGTGTGCGAATCTGACCCAGAAGGGAAATAGCAGCCGCCTCTCTCTTGCGTTTATGAGTGGAGGAGAGCCTAATAAACTCGCCTCGAAAAAAACATTTTAGGGCACACCATTCATGGTCCATCCTAGTGACCAAACCCTGGTTATTTGCAATAAAAAGTTGGATCATGTCTGAGATCCTGGTAATGACGTAATCCTCCTTTAGAAGCTGTGTATTTAACCGCCATATTGAGTCCCTTTGGAGGTTTTGATTTAACGTAACTGTGACCCATGTTACAACATGGTCCGATATAACAATCGGTTCTAGGGCGGAGTCATTAAGACCGTGTATGAGAGAATGACTAAGTAAGATATAATCCAACCGAGACCAAGTGGAATGCACCATAGAGTGAAATAAGAAAGCGCGGGTCTCAGGGTTTAAGAGACGCCAGGGGTCGCACAATCTGTTAGTATCCAGAAATTTGGCAAGAGCCCTTTGGGTTTGAGTAAGGGGCTTAGGCAAGGAATTAGAGTTATCCAAATCTTGTGTGGGTGGCAGGTTCCAGTCCCCTCCCAGGATTAAGGGGAACATCGAGAACTTCTGTAGTTCTGTCGATAATTCCTGAAAAAATATAGGGTTTCCCCCCACAGGCCTGTACACACTCCCCAGGACCAATTCAGTACAGTCCAATAATCCTTGGACTAAAACCTATCTCTCCAGTGGATCAGCGATTGTTATTTTGGGTTGAAAGGCTATCGCCTTGTGAATTAAGATAGCAGTGCCACCACTGACAGATGAGTTACCAGCAGCAAAAAGTTGCCCAATCCCAAGTCTGCGCAAACCCCCCATTTCCCCAGGGAGCAGATGAGTTTCCTGAATGAAAGAGATATGGGCCTTCAACAATGATATGTGTTTTAAGATCTGAATTCTCTTGTTGAGATCACGAACCCCTCTTACATTCCAAGATATAAATTTTTTCAAACCTGTAGCCATTGGATATTATACCGAACAATACATAACCAAAACAATATACTATGAGAGTGCACCGCTAAACCCTCCCCCACCAATCTTACATACATTTTATTAAATAGGTATTCCCACAAAACCCAAGAGGAAACCCAGAGCATACTAATGACCATGACGACAACTACAAGATACGGGGAAACCCCATCACCAACAATGGAGAACAATGGAACACCTTAGTTACCAACCCCCCCCAAATAACTATTTACAAATATCCCTCCACCTAGCTTTGACACCATTAAGGAAGCTACCTTTTTGTTCAATGGTAGAGAGCCCACAAGTACCCCATTATAACTACCCCAATACTACTAACCTGATAGAGGATAATAAATGTAATAACTGCCCGCACTGGGTACCCTTCTGACCCCAACTTAAGTATTAATGCAAACCAGCCTAACATGTCCAAAGGAATCCCCAGAGTACCAAACCAAATAAAGCAAAGAGTGAAAGTAATTAGGGTACTACCCCCTATACTTCAGGACATGTGGTGGGTTACTTTCCAGCCAAAATCCTCCCCTCCGGCCCACCCTCTGAATGAAAAGGGTGTATTGGGTTTAATCTACCAATCGAACTGGAATACCCCAACAATATGTAAGCTACATACAAGCTCCATATAATACTTCTTATTCCTGCGAGAACCAGAAATGAAGTAAATTCAGCTCCACATTCTCCGACAAAATTAATAAGTAAGCGATGTGAGCGTATGGTAGACAAGATTATTGAGAGTGCAGAGAAAAAGTTCCAGAGATAGGTGTATCAAGAGGAGTGTTGAGATAATGAGAGAGACCCGAACAATAAAGGAAGATAAAAGGACTAAAGTCCTATAGAGAGAGAGAGTTTGAGAAGAGACAAACACCAATATATTAATCGTAACATAATTGTCTCCCTAAATACCAGAAATCAAGAAATAGAGAGAGAAACTGACACAGCCCGTGAGAATAGTTTGGGTAGTGAACAGGAGAATAGGTAACATGAGTCTTTCCAGAATTTTATACATATCATAATGACAGAATCATCACCAAAAGGTAAAAGCATAACAGGCAGCTTCTCGAATATGCAGGTGTTCCCCTGGGGAACCATATTGGAAACGGGCCAAACTGTCTGGTCAGAAAGAGTCCCCACTGGAAACAAATGGCACCTGGAAAAGGGGATCCGAGGGAAAATGGTGCCTCGTTGTCTTATGAGTCCTCGAGTCCACAGGCTATCCTCCACCTCTCTCTCCTCGTGCCGTCGTCCTCACCACACCAGAGAAGAACTCCCCTCCCAAAGACGTCTCTCAAAACAAGTTCCTCATTGGTAGGCCAGCCAAACAACAGAATGTATAGTCAGAGCAAATAGATCTTTGATAGCAAGAAAGCGAGAAAGCCATCCTAAGATTGAAATAATGCAGGCAACTTCTTGTAGAGATCGGCTTGGGCCTGTTCAGCCGAGTCGTATGATAGCCATGCTCCATCCACCAAAACCTGCAGACGTGCTGGGTATGCCATGCGAAACTTAATACTGGCAGCTATCAACTTGCTGACTATGGAGTGAAAGGAGGTTCTTTTCCTTCGGGTTTCTAATGGCAAATCCTGAGTAATTCTTAGGTGCTTGCCCTCCCATTGTATAGATTGTAGATCTCTGACTTTGGCCAAAATGTGCTGTTTTTCAACATAGTTGAGAAAACAAATGATCATCGGGTGATGGGAGGCATTCTCCTCTGGTTTTGGACGTAGAGACCTGTGCGCCCTTTCTATTAAGTAGGTAGGATTGTGTGGGGAAGGGCCCACAATCTTGGTAAAAAGTTTCTGGGTAAATAAAATTGCAGAGGGACATTCTGCTCCTTATGGTAAGCCAAAGATCAAAATATTGTTCATCCTGCTGCACCCTCTAGATCCTCAGTTTTGAGTTGTAGTTTAGAGATTTGTTGCCTTAGCTTAATGATTTCTGGATCTGTCCTGTCCCTCTAGGCCTCTAGAGAGTAGGTGTGAGCCTCCGTGTCTGCCGTGCGAGTTCTGGGTTTGGCCATTTCAGTACGAATATTTTTTAGATCAGTAGCGATATCTAGGAGCGTCTCCTTAAAAGGTTGCAGTTCTTGCAAAAAACGCGGGGTTGATGTCGCCAATGTAGTCGGTTGTTTAGCCGATAGTTGCTGGAGAGGTTTTACCTTCTTTGCCTGTTTGTCAGGCGAGACCGGGGGCGTGTGTCTGGGTAAGGCCATTTTCATCTCGGCCTCCATCTGTGCATGTTAGAGCAATAGATGCTACCGAAGAAACAGCCAACAAGCTCCGTTAAGTGAGCAGGAATATAATGATGTAGAGGATACCCCAATTTACCAGCTACAAAGCACTAGATGAAGTTAGATTATCAGCCGGGGAAGCGGGAGCCAAGGGAAGCAGCAGCTAGCAAGCCCAGACCATCACGTGATCTCCCTAAAAATTCAGCTGTTTGGTGTGAGAACCAGCTTACCAGTGATGAAGATTTATTTATTCTTAAAGATTTATCTAGTTTCGTGTATTTTGTTTGGTGCCATTTTATAAATGCAATGACACACTTCAGGGCTTGCAGTTATTAGGTAATTATCTCACTCCACCCCCCCCCCCGGTTGAAGGGCACTTGACTAATGGCTCGTGCCTCCAACCCATGAAGTGGGGAACATGTGGTAATTATCCAATAACTGCATACCCTGTCATGTTTTGTTGCTTATGGGCTGACCTCGTCTATTAAACTGGCAAGTGTATAAAATGTGTCTGGAACTTAAAGGTAGTATAATGTTTCAGCAAAGGTGAAAGCTAGACAGTACTTTAAGTGGCAGACAGTAGAAGCACACAGCATAGGCTTCTGAAGCTGCACAAAAGCACATGTGCACTTTCATACAGACACAGTGGGTACAGACAAAGATACTGACACATGTACATAAAAAGAGCTTGTACTGCTACCTGCCAGGATATGGGCAGAATAATAACAATGTGCGAAAAAAAAAAGGGGGTTGGAAAAACTGGAAACAGAGGCAAGACTGATGAGCTGGCACTACGAGGAACTGCAAACGTCAGTGGCAGGGAATTCAGAAAACGTGCCACAAAACAGCAGAATTGAATATGCCATATGTTGTACTTGGGCCTGTGCATACTTACTCAAAAAGTGTCCTGATAGGAATAAGAGCTTTAGCTGGTTCCTCAGGTGAGGACTGTTCCCTGAGAGTATTGCCACTTGCAACTGCTTTTAGCACCAGAAAATACCTTTTATGGCTTTCAAAGAACACAAATACAGCAATAGATTTTAAGACTGATGAGCAAGGTGTTAAACTGCAGGAAGCGAGCCCTTTCTTACTTCAGGCTAAATAACCAGCCTTGTTCCTTGAATTTGCTTTTCTAAAACAAAAGAGCTTTTATCCTTTTCTCTTTGTTCTTGCTCCACCAGGGTTAAAAATAATAAAAAAAAAAAAACAGGTTATTTGGTGGTGCTTTTCATGTTGTACGGAGAGCTTGACAATGGATCAAACTTCAAAAGCTGGATTGACATCTGCAAAGGTAACACTACTGCATATGCAAAGCGCTCATTCATAATTTTCAGTATAAATGTGCAATGCAAACCCTACTGAAGCACTAAATCTGACTGTAACTGGAAAAAGTGGCACATGATTAAAGAGCTTCTTAATCAGCTGATAAGTCTGTATAAAAATTAAACTGCACATCAAAGTACTGTATTTCTGAAACTTACCTTCAGAGTTCCTCACACTTGACACGTGTGGCATGGTGGCAAGATCTAAAAAATGTTAAACTGTTTCCTTTTAAGGTGCCAAAGAATTCTGGCAACCATTGCCATCACCTGACCTATTTTCTGTTCCAGAACTTACTGGTTAATCCTAAAGAAAAAAAAAACTGCAAGCCTATGTGATACTGCCATTTCCTTTGTGTATGTGTTTTTTTGTCTCACTAGTTCCAACTCTGGTCATGGCTGGCCACCATGGAAGGGTCCCACTTCCACCAGTGTAACAGATGTACCACAGGGATTGGTTAGGATGAATAATTTCCATCAGTACATTTTCAGGATGCTACTAGGTCCTCATTGTACAGACATTCATGGGTTACCCACCATAGTCACAGTCTGTACTCTGCCACTAGCGTGGAGCAGAAAGGGAGAACAGCTGTAACTATAGCTGGCCAATGCTGTGGACGGGAGTCTTGTTTTCATTTAGCAACTGACTTGAGAGCTGCCATGAATGGGTGTCCAAGGCACTTTTTGTTCCTCCTCCACAGCACTGTCCCTCAACAGCACAATTCAAATCCCCAGGTACCAGTTGTGCTTTTCACCCTTCCACCACCCCTTCCTCAAGGGTATACTCAAGCATTCGACCTGCCTTTGTGTAACCATTATCAGTGCAGTCTGGAGTATTTGATTTAGTGGGGCCACTGACTAGTGTCTGTATCTGTTTAAACTTCTGTTATTTAGGATATTCTGGTTACAAGTGTATAACCTGTTTAGAGATTATATGTGGCATCTGGTAACAATCAGATTTTTTATTACAGATGCAAGGGGGTAGCAATGGAGAGTATGTACAAAAATGACATTTCTAGCTACTCTGCTGCACCACCTAACCCATGCTTCCAACTGGGAGCAGTCACGTGACCCAGAGCTACATCCTACTGGTGAGAATGAGGTAAATTGGAGGTTGTTCCCTTTCTGATGCTATGGGTGGGGGTGGGGTGATGTTTGTGGAGCAGAAGCGCTCCCTTCAGTTGACACTGCTGCTGCTGTGAAAATGAAGATCAGGCCATTAAATCCGAAAAGGTTTTGTTCCCCCCATCCGCTGCTGAAGAGGAAAAGATGAAGAATCAGACGATCCGCTCCTCCCTGATGTCCTTGCTGCTGCTGTGGAGGGGGATTGGAGACAGATCAAAACTCTGTCCTTTCCCTACCCCTTTTCTTAGCTGTTGCTAGTGGGGTGGTCAAAATTGGGGCTGTTTAACCCACTGTTATGTATTTACCCTGCAGTCCCAACTCCCAGATGTTGGGAAAAGTGCCACCCCCACTTATACTGTGCTGGTAAGTGGAGGAACATTAGGCCCATTGTACTAAAAAAGGTACCCCCCCACACACTCTGCCAGCATTTCCTGACAGAGAAGATGGAGAATCAGCTATTGGGCCAAGGTGAGATCAAGTGTGACATCCTAGTCAGAGCCCACAGTGGACCATTAAGGTTAAAAAAAGAGGCATATACTGTAACTTGTGTTTGGTTGCGTGTGTTTGCATGTGTTAGAGTGTAATGTAATGCTGTTCATGAGTTGGGGTCTGTGTGCATCTTTTGGGGCCTGTGTGCATTGGAAGAGGTCTGGGTTAATGCAGGGGTCTGTGTGAACTTGTGTGACCTGTGTGCACGTGGAAGGCCTCTATGTGAGCATGCAGGGAAATATGTGGGAATGTGGGGGACTGTGTGGGCATGTGGAATCTGTGTGGGTGGGGAGTGTCTGAGTAGGTACATGGAGGTCTGTGTGAGCATGCAGTGTTCTGCGTGGGTGCATGAGGGTCTGAGAGGGCACACTGGGGACTCGTTGCGTATGTGGTGGGGTCAGTGTGCATGTGCTGCAATCTTTGTGTGTTCACTGGGGTCTGAGTGTGTATGCACATGTATATCAGGGTCTATGTGTGAACACTGAGGCCCCTGTGCCCACATAAGGGTCTGTATATGCATGATTATCGAGTCTGTGTAAGCAACATCTGTGTATGTCCGGGTCCATGTGTGTTTATGTGTGGGCATCAATGGCATTGTGTGTGTGTTTGCATCTCTTGTAGTGTGTGCATGTCTCTGTTTGTGAGTGGGTGCATTTTTGGGGGTCTTCGTATATTGGGAAGTGGGAACTGTGTGTATTCTTGTGCATGTTGAGGTGTAAGTATATTGGGCCTGTGTGCATGTTTACACATGTTGGGGTCTGATTGTATCAATCAATCAATCAATCAAATCTTTATTTATTCAGGCGAATATCATTGAGCACAGCTCATTTGCAAGATGGACCTGATAAGGTCAAGGTTCAATAATTGGTACATATACAGGTATATTTAAAACACTTATATACAGTAATCAAAGGCAGAATTTGTTTAAAACATAACAGGACAAGGTAGGAACATATGAAATGCACACTAGGTAATCCAATATATACATATCAACATTGGAAGTATCATGATATACATTCAACAAGAGGCACCCAAAATTCCAATGTTCCAAGGTAAGTCAATGTGGACAAGGAGACACAGTGATTGAATGACTGAAAGACGGTGGTCATAGACTGTGATAAGTGTCATGGTAGAAAAGTGTACGAGTGACTAAAACAGCGGCTGGGGCTAGTACTAGGAGGTGTATGGCAGTGATAAGGGCTAAGGTAAGAGCCAGGGAATTAATGGGAGAAGATTATAGCCAGGAGGTGAGATATCTGTGGAGATAAGTTATAGGGAAGTGTATTGCCATGTTATAATGGCAGCCTGAGAGGGGGAAGGTTAGGAATACGAATAAACTAGAACTTGTGGAAGCAATTGCATTTTTCTGGGAAGAGACTTAGATATAGATGCTTGAAGGATGCTAATGATACAAGGTTGATCAGCTTCAGGGTCTTCTGTAACGTGTTCCATGATATAGCTAAAGCATAGCTGATAGCAGATCTCCCATGCCGGGTGTTGACTTTAGGCACTTTGAGCATGATGAAGTTGTGGCTTCTTAGGGCATTGGTACTAGCTGAGGCCTGTGAAAAGTAGTCTAATATATAGTTTGGAAGCATCTTAGTCAATGCTCTGTATGTCCATACTGCAGCATTTCTGTTTCTTCTGAGATGTAGAGATGTCCATCCGATTGCAGCATAGAGAGAGCAATGGTGAGTGTTAAATGGTAGATCTGTTATGAACCTCAGTGCTCTGTGGTATAGTGTATCCAATTTGCTTAGGTAGGAGATAGGGCAGTGACTATAGAGGAAATCTACATAGTCAAGCACTGAGAGAAATGTGGCCTGGACCAACCTCTTCTTGGAGTCTCTGGTTAGAAAGTGCCTTATTCTGAAAAATAGACCAAGCCTCTGGCGAAGCTTTTTTAGAAGTTTTTCAATGTGGACTGTGTAGTCAAGTCTGTTATCTATCCACATCCCCAAATACTTGAATTTTTCTACATAATCAAGGCTTTCACCAAGGATAGTGGATAGCTGGGGGAGATTGTTTAGTGAGGAGGGACTTGTATGGCTTTGGGTGGAGAAAAACATTGCTTTTGTTTTCTTTGCATTTAAAAGGAGCTTTTTTTCCAATAGTTGATGTTGTAGTATATAGAATTCCACGTGTAGAACTTCACAAGCTGTAGCAGGCGATGGGTTGCTGACATATAAAACAGTGTCATCTGCAAACAAGTGTACAGTGGCTTTGGTAAGATTTGAATCAATATTATTAATATAAATGGCAAAAAGGATAGGGCCCAGAATAGATCCTTGTGGAACTCCTCTTAGTAGTGGTTTTAGTGGAGATAGGTCTCCTTCAGCTTTCACTTGCTGTGTCCTTCCCGTGAGGTAACACCTGAACCATGTAAGGGAGGATGGATCCAAACCTATGGAATGCAAGGAGGAGAGTAGCAGTTCATGGTCCACCGTATCAAACGCCTTGCTTAGATCTAGGAATACAGCACAAACACTATTCTTTTTATCCAGTTCGGTTTGCCAGTCATTTGTAACTTTAGCCAGTGCAGAAATAGTACTATGCTTAGTTCTAAACCCAGATTGTGCTGGATTTAAGAGATTAGTTTCTTCAAGATATTCCCTTAGTTGGATGCTCACTAATTTTTCTAGCAGCTTGGATAGCACTGGAAGGATAGAGATTGGCCTATAGTTGTTAAGGTCCATGGGGTCCCCTGATTTCAGTACAGGGAAAACTTGGGCTGTTTTCCAAGTTGCAGGAATAGAACCAGATATTAATGACAGATTAAAGAGGTGTGTTAAAGGAACTGCGAGTGCTTGTATTGTAATCTTTAGAAAATAGGGATCAAGGGAGTCTGCACCTGCACTTTTTTTGATATCCATCTGTGAGATTAGATCCTCCACTTGTTTCAACAAAACCGGTTTGAAGGAGAAGGAGGATTCAGTTATCCGAGTTCCCGTGTACTGGGATCTTAACTGAGCACGTAGCAGATTTGCTGGAGAGGTATCAAATGCAAGGCCAGCAGTTGTAAAATGATTATTGAATGCATCCAGTATTTCCATCCTGTCTGAAATTGTTCCCTTGTTGTGATGCATTTGAGCTGGTAGTGTAGTGCTAGGATCTTGTCCTATTATGCCCTTAATGGTGCTCCAGAACTTGGCAGGATTGTGGTAGGAGGAGTCGAGTTTAGCCATGTAATAGGCAGCCTTTGCATCCCGTACTTTCCTGGTACAGCTATTTCTGGCTTTCTTAAATATCATCCAGTCATTTGGATTCTTAGTCTTCCTTGCCTTTCTCCATAGTTTATCCCTGTCAAGCAGGGCTGATTTAAGGTCAGTTGAAGACCAACGGCAAGTTTTGTTTTTTATTCGAACTCTAGTAATTGGTGCATGAGTGTTAAGGGCACCTGGTATTATGCTATTTAACACCTCATGTGCTTTTTCCACAGAGTCTGCTAGGTAGAACTCTTGCCATCTTGTAGAGTGATTTAGTTCATGAAGATATGCCTCAGTATTGAAATTTTTCTTAGATCTCCTCAGTAGGAATTTAGCTGGGGGTGTTAGTTTGCCAGATGATCTTATTCCAGCAATAAGGCAGTGGTCACTTATATCACTGAAAAGCACTCCTGCGTGCGTGACGAGGTGGGGTTTATTCACCAGTATGATGTCAAGTAATGTGCTGTTGCTCAGATTCTTTTTGTTGATTCTGGTTGGTTCATTTATAAGTTGTGAAAACCCATATGTATCACAGAATGATACTAAAGGTGCTGCTGCCTTGGATAGCCAATTTAGGTTTAGATCACCTAGGATTATGGTTTCTTCAGTACCCATCTTGATTAGGTTCCCCAGGTGGGCTAGACGCTTATGATCAGCTGAGGGGGGCCTGTAGCAGCCAACTAGCTGAAATGCTGCAGTGTTGGAAAGAGCCACTTTGAGGGATAGACATTCGAATTCTTTGGGCATAGATGTTGCATCTAAGCAAGTTACAGATATATTGGATTTTACATATATTGCTACTCCCCCGCCCCTTGTCTGGCGATCCGCTCTGAATATTTGATAATTGGGTAAGTTTATGTCTCTATCTGCTGTGGCAGGTCTGAGCCATGTCTCCGACACCACAAGAAAGTCTGGCAAAGTATGGGCAACGCAGGCTTGTATCATCGTGAGCTTTTTTAGCAGGCTGCAGACATTGATATGTAGAAAGCTTAGTCCTTTGGTCGAGGCTAAATCTGCTGGTGAGGTAATGCACTCTGGAGGGCCTGGGTTAATTTCCACATTTCCAACGCAAAGCAAGAAAAAAATTAAGAGTTTCATAAGGGCTTCAAGAGATAAAATGAGGAGACTATCTTTGGCCCTCCTTTTTCCTATTCAGGGGTCTCTGATTTAAGGTATGCCAGTTGGGGTTATGGGTTTGTGCCAACTCACTGAATAGCAGTCTGGTGGTCAGGCGTAATGGGGAACTGTATACCCAATAATGGAGCACCGAGCGATATGTTGATAGAACAGTTTGAGTCCCTTCATGGAGGTTGCCCCACTGGTTGTGTTGTATCAAGGTTAAGTGCATGTTTGCATATGTTGGTGTCCATATACATTGATGCTGTATTCATGTTTGCACATGTCAGGGTCTGAGTAAATCAGTCTGTGCATATTTGCACACATCGGGGTCTGTGTTTGTGCACATTGGAATCTGAGAGGGTGTTTTCCCACTTTGGGGTATGTGTATGTCTATTGCATGGGTTCCACCAAGCTGCATTGACAACAAACTTGTTGAAATGCAGCTCAGTGACAGAAACAATGTCAACAAGTGAAATTTCACCTGTCAACATTGAGTGTTTTTTTATGCGGGGGAGCTTTGCCCCATGCACCCCCCAGGTGAGGGGCTTTGCCTCACACACCCTTCTTAAAAATAACAAACTCCAGGTCAGAGTTTATTCAAGGTGGGGGGGGGCATTCAAAATTGGCAAGATTTTGCTATCGGGTCCAGTACAGTGGCAACCTCGAAGTTGTTGCTGCACTGGATTTCAATGTTGAAATTTTGACATCATAACGTGATAACAGTTACATGTCAGGTCTGTGTGTGTGTGCATGCATTAGGGTGTGTGTGTGTGCGTGTGTGTGTGTGTGTGAATCAGGGTCTGTGTATGTGTTCTTATGAATATCTGGGTCTATGTGTGTATGTTTGCTTATTTTAGAGTCTGTGTGTGTATTTACCTGCATCTGGGGCTGCGTGTGTGCACATGCATTGGAGTTGGCACATGTTGACTTTTCTGCAGCTACAGTATGTATTACAGTCTATGTGCACATCAGAGTCTGTGTGCAGCAGGGCTGTGCTCATTTGTACATGTGTCAGGGACTGTGTGTATCTGTATATGTGTCAGGGACTGTGTGTATCTGTATATGTGTCAGGAACTGTGTGTATAGTATTTGTACATGTGTTAGGGTCTGTGTGTATGCATGTTATTGGGGTCTTTCTGTGTGTATGTGTTGGGGTCTGTGTGTTTGAGCTGGGGTCTCTGTGTGTGAATGAACACATCAGTCTATGCATGTGTGCAAATGCGTGCATTGTGGTCTGAGTATGCATCATGGTATATGTGTGTGTGTGTATGAATGTATTGGGGTCCTTGTGTGTACATGCTGGGGAGGGAGGAAAAAAAATATAGGCATCTTGACCTAGTGGTTAGAAGGCAGAGGTGTGACCCTAGAGACCCTGTTTGGAATCCCCAATCACTTCATTAATGTGACATGGCAGGTTGGGAAGAAGAAAAGAATCAGCTCAGCCTTATCTAGTGGCCAGAGCACAGAGATAAGACCATGAAAACTCAGGTTTGAATCCCACTACAGTCACACGCTCACTTTGTGACCTAGTAAAAAGAGGCAGGCACCTCAGTCCTATTTGGTTAGAGTACAGGACTATAACTCTAGAGACGGTGATTTGAATCCTACAACAGCCACTTATAGTACTCAATGTGTGATGGGGGGGTGGGCAGAGTAGAAGTAGACAGCTTTGCCTTGTGAGTATAGAGCTCTGAACCTTGACACTCAGGTTTGAATCCCAAAACACCACCTATTGTGTGACCCACTGAGAAAATGTGGGGACAAGAAAGTAGATGCAGGCTTGCAGTTTGTTCGCCCTAAGGTTCAACGCTGTAGCGAACTAGTTTTTCTAATCCTGTCCATCCAGCAAGATGCTGGCAGCTGTTTCCTCAGTGTCAGAGGTCAGCCCGAAGTTAAAGTAGTGGCTTTGTTGGCTACTTATGAAGTTGACTGACTGCTGGGCAAAGAGCAATAATATACAGTGGTCCCTCTTTATAAGGAACACCTCTGGAACCAGTCAATTTGTTCACTATAGCTATTATTCACTATAGCAAGGTGTTAATATGCCTAATTAGGTAACAATGGGAGTTATCACAAGTGTTTTCTATAACAGAAATTCCTTATAGAGGGGTTCACGATAGCGCGGGGGCACTTGTATATGGCTAAGCTTCTATCTGAGACATGTAGTAACATAAGAACGCTAGGTCCATTGTATCCCTCCCCCTGCTTCATGAGCAGGGATGGCTAAAAGTATGCTGTGGAAACATGTCCTAATTCATAGGGACTCTCTATTAGGGTTGTGCAAGTCAGCAAATTTGGCCCAAGAGGCCAATTTTTAGCTCAGGCGGGCAAAACCTAAATTGTCCTGATCTGGCCTGAAATTAAATGAAGGGTTTTGAGTGTTAAACACACTGGATTTTTAATAACTTCTTATGTATTATTAAAGTATGCTGGTGAAGTGCATGATAAGCAATGAGCAGTATGTGTAAGCAGAACCTTCACAATGAGTGGGGTAGGGTACCATACCATGAAGCTAAGAGTTGGGCAGAAAACTCAAACACCTTTCTTCTCCACTGTTCTATTCCACCCAAACTGGGTCCTCTAGTTAGTATCTAGTACTTCCCATGGCCGTGCTGATAATGGTGCGATGATTAATAGGATGATGCCAAGAAACTTTGAGAAAATGAAAATGGTCAGAAAAATGAGACTGAGCTGTGCTGCTGAGACCAACAGAATGTGAAGCAAATGCATATTGTGGTTGGCTATGGAGGACACCGAAGCATACCCAAGGGCAACAACTTCTTCCTCTTCTGTTCTATCTCACCCAACCCTGCTCCCCTAGGTACAGTAGTAGCGCCAAATTAGTCAAGGGATTTTTAAGGATTCTAAGAATCCCTATTGAGAATTGTGAAACCTTTTGTTAGGGATTTTGTTTTGTTTGCTAGGGTGTTCACTGCTACCCAAAGAGGGTGATCTCATCTGATAGTGTAGTTGAAAATCTACCAGATGGCACTTAAGTACTGTAATAAGAACTGGCCTCTTTCTGTAGGTATAATAAAAAGGATTTTAGAGGATTTTTTCCCTAAATTTTGTGAAGGATAAATAGGAAATCTCACAAAATTGCTTGACAAATTCAGCGCTACTACTGTAGTACTCCCCATGTGGGGATGAAGATGGAGTGATAATGATAACAATGATGGCAAGAGGGCTTGAGAAAAGGAAAATGGTCAGCAATCAGAAAAATGAGAGTGAACTGCTGCGCTGCTGCAGTGCTGAGACTGACAGAATGTGAGGCAATTTGGGGCAGAAAAATGCATATTGTGGCTGGCTACCTCCTCCTCTGTTCCATCCCATCCAACCCTACACTGCTAGGTAGTACTCCCCATGGTGGCACTGATGATGGGGTGATGATGAGGATGATGATGATGATTTAGAAGATAATGACCAAGACTGAGACTCCTCTTAAATAATGCCACATACATAGTAAATCAATTACATAAGAAAGGTAGAAGGGAGAGTTCATGTATTTGCAACACACACTAGTCTGATTCTATAATCTGAAAATAGTCACTTGTTGGCTAGTGCACTTACCCGGTCAACAAAAACTAATAATCTGAAGTTTATGCAGAGATAGTATAGCTGTAATTAAGTCGTGGTGGGTTTATTTTCAGAAGTGTTAACTGCTCAGCAAGCTCAGGGTCTAAACTACTCTGAGAAGAGAATGCAATGGTCGGCCCAGTGGCATGGAGGGCTGGGGCATCGGCGCTTACCTCCTGTCACGCTGGGACACCAGCAACACGTGTTCACAGTGTGAGCAGATTGCTGGGGGTCAGCCAGGGAGAGAGAGGAGTGATAGTCTGGAGGACTACTCTCCTTTCCCAGGGTAGGAGACATGGCATTCATGCCGAATGACTGCCTCTGGGTGGAGGCAAAAGGGTAGCACGGGACAGAGGATGCCCAAGAAGGGATATATGCACCTTATCCCCAGGTCACACCTGGAAATGAGCTTTGGCTCAATGTGTCTTCCCTTGTCACCAATTTTAAATAAATGAATAAATAAAAGGAAGGTGCTACAGGACTTCTGCAGCATACGAGCACCTCCATGTGTGTACACTAATGTATGTGCCCCAACAATGGGGGAAAACAGGAAGAAAACAGAAAATGAGGGAATCTGGCAGGCTACATGATGCCCCGGGAAGGGCGGATCAGACCACTCATAGAAGGAGTAGCCAAAGCCAGTCTGCCAGTCCCCCATGGGAAAAAAGCTCAATAGCACAAAAAGAAAAGCATGCGACATCACCAGCGGTACTAAAGGTGCGCTCTGACGGCACTGCAGCATGCAATAAGTGGAATTCATTCAAGTAACTATATCTTGGGTGAGATTATTAGAGGGCACTTTATACTCACTTTGGTACTGCCAAAGAATGGCTGTGGTCTTTACAGATCTGTCAAAGTGGCCACAAATGTTAAGTGCAGTTTGAACCAGGTTGCATACATCATCTTGGTTTTGCAGTGCATGGTGCACAACCAAATTTAGAGTGTGCACAAAGCAAACACATTAACTCTCTCCACTTAGTACCACAGTTCTGAAGAGCTTTGATAACATTTGCACAATTATCCGTCACAGTCATTCCAATGGTAAGGCCTCTGGACATAATCCACTTTTTTTAATTTAATATGCTTCATTAGTATTTATTTTCAAGAATAACAACAAAACAGAAAAAGAACACAAACAATCAACAACAACAAGAAGAATGATACAACGGATGTTCATCATGAAACTGGAGGGAGACTATATATAAAAAAGGAAAGTACTCCAAAAGTCCCCTCCCTCCTGCCCCACCCCCTCCCCTTTGTCTACGATCCTGCAGCATTACCAAAGACTCTGATTGGAAAGACGCCTGGTCAGAAAGACAGATATCAGGATCCATTGGGAACCAAAGCAAGTCAAGTGGGGCCTGAAGAGTTTCCGAGGGACAGCAGGGTATACAGTGACTCCCAGGTATGGCTAAAGTATTGAGGTCTCTTCCGCATCATTGCAATGTGCTTTTCAAGCAGTAGGGCAGTCAGAATTTCACAATGCCATTCCAAGAGAGAAGAAGGGGCATAGTCTTTCCAGTGTCACAGTATTACTAGTTTAGCCATGGCTGCTACCAATGACAAGTGAGCTTTTCTAACTTTGGGAGTACCAGGAGGGGAAAACCACCAACAAACAGCCCTCAGGGGTAAACAAGTCATCTAGACCCAGAAGGGGGTCCAGGGCAGGTTGAATAGAACTCCAAAAGGATCGGATCCTGATGCAGTCTCACAAGTGATACAGGGAGTCCGGAGCCTCTTGGTACTGCGAGCACAAGGGGGATGGTAATTTGCCTATCCTGTGCAACTTGAATGGGGTGAAGTAAAGTTTATGCATAATGTTAAACTGCATTAAGCAGAGCCGATCCTGCTTTATATATCAATATAAATTCACCCACAATGCTCTCCAAATGTCCCTATCCTCTGGAAGGTATAGGGTGTGGACCCAATAATAACACACTCCAGAAGGGAGATGGGGGTCCAGGGACTGAAAGTATTTATATAGCACAGACACTGATCGAGACTGTATAGCTAATGACAAAAGGGAGTCCAGCCCCTCTAGCTGCAGTATATGCCATGGCTTGGAACCCAGAAAAGCAGCTACTGCACTTCTAAGCTGCAGGAATCTGAAAAAGTTCTTACCCTGTAATTGGAAACGGACCTGCACAAACTGAGAACGAACCAAACTATTGCCATGGACAATGTCCGCCAACATGCAGGCAGTCAGGTGAGGGCCAAAAGAGTGAGGGATGGTGCGTCCACCTATTTTGAAGTGGGGATTAAAGAACACAGGTTGGGGGGCTGCTCTTGTTCAAGAAAATGAGAGATGTGATTGCAATTGCACCCATGCTTTGAGGGACCACTCTATAGGAGTAGCTCGTAGTTGATGGAGAAGCTGAGAGGGACAAAGATAGAGTAGGCTGTCCAGAGAACACCCCGTTTGTACCGCCAGTGCCCTCTCAGTGTCCAGCCATAGTGGGGTGTAATCAGAAGGCTCCAAAGAATCTTCCCTTGTTCCCCATCGGAGAAATTTACTGGCATGCTGGGCACCATAATACAGGAGGACTGAGGGAAGAGATAAACCTTCTTGCAGCTTAGGGTCAGCCAACTTGACATAGGCTCTATGAATAGCCAAGGATTTCCAGAGAAAGGAATTAAACATCAGCTGCAAATGGGAGAACCAAAGCTTAGGGAGATGGAAACCCAGCATCCCCAGGGGATATAACAGGTGGGGCAGCACATTCATCTTGAGGGTACTAACTCTTCCCCACAGGGACAAGGGGAGGGTAGACAATCTGTTCAAACTGGACCACAGTACTTCTAAGAGGCAAGACAGATTTTCTTTAATCATAGATGGTACTGAGTGAGTGATTTGCACCCCCAAGTAGGTTAATGCCCTGGGTTTCCATTAAAAGCACCAAGCTCCGGACCTCCCGCCCATTGACGAGGTTATTAAGAGGAAAGACTTTGGTTTTCGAGAGGTTCAACTTGTAGAAGGAAACACTGGAAAAGGCGAATATTTCCTGGAGTAGAGCTGGAATGGAGGCCGAGGGATTCTCCATATGCAGAAGTAAATCATCTGCATACGCTGACAAAACATAGCATGTACCGGCCACCGGGATTCCTTTGAGGTCAGCTGAGTTACATAGACATTGGATAAGTGGTTCCAAATAAAAATTGAACAAAAGGGGTGATGGGGGCATCCTTGCCTAGTACCACGCTGTAAGGTAAAGGCAGGAGAGAGATGGCCATTGCACCAAACACGAGCAGATGGCGCAGTGTATAAAGTTTCACCCACTTAACAAAATCAGAGGGGACTCCAAATCTTTGCAGGGTTGCAAACAGGTAGTTCCAGGCAAACCTATCAAAAGCCTTTTCCGTGTCCAAGGAGACCAGCACCACTGGGGACTTGCTCTCCCTGGACACGGAAATAAGGTGTAAAAGCTTCCTTAGGTGATCCCCCAAGGACCGACCGGACATGAAACCCACCTGGTCCTGACCAATGACAGGCCCATTGACAGGAGCCAGTCAGATATAATCCATTCTTGCCAAAGTTTCTCTAGAACAAGCCATATATGTACTGTGTTAAGGTGTCTACTCTAGTCACCACACACACATAGCAGGGTCAGAGTGAGCTAGGAGACAGATTCTCTCATTGGACTGCTACTAGTGCAGTCACATGACTGTCTCCTGCTTTGGTGCACTTGCATGTGTGTGATCACAAGAGGAGGAGGACCAGGAATGAAAAGAGGGTGGAGACACAGGAGCAGAAGAGGAGACCAGTGGGAGATGACAGAGGCCACACATCACCAGTCGATAGCATTTCTGGTACATCCTCTGGCTCCTCTTCCTAGTCCTCTGAGTGATACTGTATGACTCAAATGAGTCACCTCCTTCTCTCATCAGTCCATGAGTCCTGGAGCTCCCTCTTCCCCCACTGAGATACTGTCTGTGTCTTTGATTTTGCATGCATCATACATTAGGCAAGCTTAGAAATTTCTGGTCAGGACAGTTTTAGGTTTTGGCAGTGAAACCCGATTTGGGGTATTTTTTCTGAATGGCTTGAAACCTTGACCAGCCTGATTCCCTACCCATTCTATATGGGACACTACTATTGGGATACTGTGCCATATGTAGAATAATGTATGGTTAACCATGTACACCAAGGCAGTATTTCCATCAAGGATCTCCCATGACTTCAATGATCTCAAGAGTGAAGCTTGTGATGTCTATGATGCCATTAGAAACTTAATACAGAAAAAACTCCTTATCTGTACATGGTTAACCATACATTTTTTTTATAGAATATGGTTCTGAATTTTAGTACAGACTACCCATCTCAAACCACTCCCCAAGATAAATGTGCCTTTTTGATTAGATTTAGAATAATCCCAACCTGTGCCCTGCTGCTGAGTACTCTCCAAAGGTCTGCCTCGAATATGCAAACGTACTTACCTTTTTTTTATCATTTAAGTTTTTATTAGTTTTTTTCTCTTTTTTTAGTAACATACAAGTCTTTCCTTAAATATGGCAAATACTGTAACAACCATCATATCCTCTATATTGTGTTTGAGTAACAGCACAGAATACAAGGAAAAAGAAATAGAAGAAAAACTGGAACAACAAATCTTTTAATTGTCTTAGTTGTGAAGCAAGTCCATGGTCTAGCGACGAGTCCTTACTGTTTCTTGCTTATGTTTCAGTGAATGTTGCCAGTGTTGTACCATAAATGGGAAATGCTCATTAAAATATAAACAGGAAAGAGAGAGGACTTGTTGCTCACAGCTAGGCTTGTTTTACAACAAAACCATAGAAAGAAAGTAAATTGGCACATTCTGGGCAGAACTTGATAGGGTACTCAGCAACTGGGCACAGGGTGGATTGTTTCTAAACTTAAACAAAATGGCAGACTTCAATTTTGGTTGGGGGTGCGTCTCCACTTGGGGCAGCACTAGATTCAATTTTGAAAAGTTATTGTTTCACACTGCGGTACAGCAAAGTGTTTGTGACCTTTGAACTATTTATTTATTAAATTTTGGTGACCGGGTTAACCCACTGAGCCCTGGCGGTCCCTTTTTCAGCGGCGACCCGGGAGTTACATAAGACAAGAGGCAAAAATACAGTGTTAGTTTGGGTTACAGGAGTCACAACAACACAGTTGGGATGTCAGAGCAGAAGTATAGCAGTACAAATGTAATACGGAGGTTGTTCAACAGTAATAACATTGTGAAAATACTAGCAGTTTGCAATATAATTAGGGCAGTGGTGGAGGATAGGAACCTGATTTGTCATTTATCTCTGCATTCCTATGAGGAGCCGGTGCAGTGACAGGAGCTGGCGACCGCTAGGTGGGCCTTAAGCCTAGTGCGGAAGTTTTTTATTGTAGGGGCTTCCTGCACCCCAGGCGGGAGCTGGTTCCACAGAGTGGGAGTGGTAAGGGCAAATGACATACCGCCCACTTTGGTTCTGACCCTGGTGACATCTAGGAGAGTTCGGCCAGATGTGCAGAGGTGTCGGTGACTGGCCTTTAGAGCAACGAAGCCAGAGAGACTGGGGGGGGGGTCGGGCCGACTAATTTGTACGCTAGGCAGAGCAAGGGGTACTGGAGGCGCGTGTTCAGTGAGGGCCAGTTTAGGAAGGATAGGGAGTCACAGTGGTGATCCCTAGGGTTGGCCTGGGATGCGAAGTGAGCCATCTTATTGTAAAGCACCTGAAGTCTGCAGTTCTCCAGCTTTCCCAACCCTCGTACGACTGGGGCAGCATATGTGACTGTCAGGAGGAAGACGCTAGTGGCGATTGTGATTCTGGCTTCAGGCACGAGCTGGTCTTTTAGCCGATAAAGGATGCCCAGTTTTCCATGTAAGGTTTTGGAGACTGAATCCACGTGGTCCTTCAGGGTGAGACCCTGGTCCAGGGTTAGGCCGAGGTATTTCAGGGAAGGCACTACTTCTAGGCTGTTGCCAGATGCAGTGGTGAGTTGTAGGTGCTGTGTCCTGTCCTGACCAAGGGATCTAGGGCCAAACAGCATTGCCTTTGTTTTGGACGTGTTGAGGACCATTCTCTTCTCAGTGAACTAGTGCTCCAGTGTCTGGAGGTCATCTTGGAGTACGGGGCTAAGACCGCTCAGATTAGCGGCGGACCGGTAGATGACTGTGTCATCTGCATACTGGACGACAGAGCTCCCACCACAGTGGTCTGCTAGTTCATTAGTGAACAGGGAGAAAAGGAGGGGGCTGAGTATAGACCCTTGCGGTACCCCTTCTTTTAGTGGGAGTGGCCCAGAAATGGCATCCTTCCACTTTACCCTCTGTGTGTGGCCGGTCAAGTAACTCTCAAACCACTTTAGAGCATGGCAGTCAAGGCCTGTGTTGCTCAGCTAAGTGAGTAGGAGATCGTGGTGGACCAGATCGAAGGACTTGGAAAGGTCGATGAAGACCGCACCGGTAGGGGTGCCCTTGACCAAGTCTCGGAGTACATCTGTTGCAAATTTGGTCAGTGCTGTGTCAGTCCTGTGTCCGGTTCTGAAGCTGTGTTGGGTGGGTGCCAGGATTTTATGGATTTCCAAATAGTCACAGAGTTGTCCATAGATCAGCTTTTCCTGGATTTTTGACAGGATGCAGAGTAGGGAGATTGGTCTATAGTTGCCAATAGACTCCCGACGGCCGCCCTTGTGGATTGGGACCACATGGGCCTGTTTCCAATGTGTGGGGACAGTGCCCTCCTTCACGGAGTGGTTGATGAGCCAGGATACAGGTCTGGCCAGGGCCGGGGCTCTGTCCTTCAGCATCTTGGGATGTATCCCATCTGGTCCCCCCAAGCCAGAGGTTGTTAGGGTTTTAAGTTGTGATAGAACCTCTTTGGTCTTGATTAGCCGTAGGTGGAAGGATGGGTGGTCGAGATCCAGGAGAACCCTTGTGTTGGGGCCTGTGGTGAGGGGGGGTAAGCCAGCCTTGTACAGATCTAGGTTAGCGAAATGGTTGTTTAAGGAGGTGGCAATTAGGGGGTCCTCATGAATTAATTGTCCATTGACCTCAATGGGGCCAGGTTCGGACTTCCCATTCCCCCTTCACCAAATCATTGATGTGTGACCAGAAAAGTCTGGGGTTCCCTAGGTTATTTTTCTGAAGGCACATGAGGTACTCTTTTTTTGCTTTTTTATGGCCAATTTGCATTTGTTCCTGAGAGTTTTGTATGTCGCGAGGTCACCCTGTAGGAAGGGTTCTTGAACCTTTGCCAACCCAGCAGCCGCGGTGCTTCATAAGGGCCTTTAGAGGAGAAGTTATCCATTTGTAGCAGCTGCCCTTGGCCCGAAGTTTTTTCATAGGGGCAAGGAGGTTAGCTGCCATATTGAACGTCCTCTGGAAGAAGGCCACGGCCTCGTCCAGGGTGGGGAGTTGCTTGATTGGGCTCCAATCTAGGTTGCTTAGATGATTGGAGAATTGTTCGGGTGTGTAGTGGGTGTAATCCTGCACAGCCAGAATACGTGGGGGCACTCTGGGCACCCTATTCTTCCAGATACAGAAGATAGGAGAATGATCGATCATTGTGTCAGCCAAGATGCCAGCAGACTGGATGTTGCAGGGGTTCGACACTAGAGCCCAGTCGAGGGTAGAGTGAGTCCCTGTTTTGTGGTTCAGTCTGGTAGGTTCAGAGATTACCTGTACAAGGTTTTGTCTTATATCAGGCCTGAGAGGGACTGGGTGGAGTCCTGGCCCAGTTCAGATTGACGTTTCCCAGGATGAGGTGTTCAGAGGCGATGTGCTTAACTGTGTCCTGAAGGATTGCTTCCAGGGATTGAAGGGCATTCTTAGGATGGTTGTATACGCATCCTATGGTGAGGTGCTTACAGGAGCCCAGGGTGATGTGCACAAAGATTGACTCGCTGTCAGATCTGGCGCTGCATTGAGGGATGACCTCAGCTGAATTTAGGGTATCTTTTACATAAATGAGTACTCCTCCCCCTCTTTTGTTGATCCTGTCTTTCCGGTAGGAGTGGTACCCAGGGGCAGTGACCTCATGTGGGAGGATGTGAGGTTTGAGCCAGGTCTCTGACACTGCCAGGACATCTGGATTGTAAAGATCCAGCCAGACTTGCACTTCCTGCATCTTTGGTCGCAGGCTGCATGTGTTCATATGCACGATCCGCAGGCCCTTTGAGGACACCCACTGAGGGTCCTGCGGGGAGGCTATCTGGAGATTGCCAGTAGTGGGACCTGGGTTCGGTTGAATATTTCCTGCCAGGAGCAGGAGTGCTTCAAAGAGGCAACGTGAGGTAGGGTTGATTAATGAGAATAAACCTCTTGAGCGCAACCTCCTTATGTAACGGGTGATTAAGTAACAGGCGCCTTTCTTAGTGAGTACCGAGGCCTCCAGTAAGGAATGGAAACTGCCTTGGTAGGGGGTGTGGTCGCAGGAGTAAGGGAGGGGGTTGGGCTGCTGGGGTTTGTATTGGTATGGGTCCCTGTGCAAATGAGCTCATCCACTCAGAGGAGGGACAGGATATACATAGTGTCCAGTAGTCCTCTGTTAGGCAGGTAGTGACCGGGAGTGTCAGGCTTCATTGTTATGTCCCTGGGTGATGGGGACCCTGGGGTTACAGGGGCTGGAATTGTAAGTGGTCTCGGTTGGCTGTCGCAGCCCCCCAGGACTAGATGGGTCGAGAATTATTGACTTGGCTTGTTAGCTATTCCCTTTGTATCCCTATTAGGTATTCACTTTCTGTCCCTATTAGTTATTCGTCGTGTTTGGTAGAAGTAAGAAGGTAACTACAGAATGACTAGCATCTGGGAATTTACTTCCCTCGTAGATCAGAGCAGATCATATACCCCTATAGGTTGGGAGATAATTACTAGTTCTTGATACTAAGCACTATCTACCTGCAGCCTGTTAGAAGTCGAAACAGGTCACATTTAAGGTGAGCATGCTATTCTACTGGCAATTTTACTGTCAGACAGAGTCAGGCAGCTTCAGATAGATGCACTTATTCAACTAGCAGCTGGGTTTCAACTTCTCTCGTTAAATCAGAACAGATCAAATACACCACAGGATTGGGATATTTATACTAGTTCATAATTCTATGCACTGTCTACTTGAAGTCAGTTACAGATCAGACAGTTTCCTTTTGAATTGAGCATGCCATTACTGGCAGACAGATTCAAGCAACATTAGGCAGATAAACTTAACAAGTTAGGGTGATCTGTTATCAGGTAGAAAGCCAAGCTGGTTCCAGTGCTGTACCCCTAAGCCCTCCTGGTAACCATAATTGAGGTCTGTCTGAGGGAAGAGCTTAGGAGAGCCAAGAGAAAGTGTTATAACCCACCTCCCAATCTGACTGACCCTGTGCAGAAAGTAGGCGTGGTTTCATAGCATTTAATGGGAGGAAGGAACGGGGTGGGCGGGAGGGTTGAAAATCAGATCTGTAGGTTAGCAGCTTCAGCTGCTGCTGATCCTCTCTCAAGTGTTTCTCCAGTAAAGCAGTTCCATTTCATTGGGGAAGGTCCACCTGGCTTTTGGAGGATTGCCGGCGCCTCAACCCTGAGGTGCTCCGTTGATGTGCCAGTCGTGGCATGGGGGGCGCAATTAGCGAGAGCCGCCCGCTCCACAGTACAACAACTTTTTTGTGTGTATGGATTTCCAAATGCAGCACCACCTAACCATATGCTTTATTCACTGCAAATGGCTACAGTGATGCACAAATTAGGGGTTACTATTAAAGTGACAAAATTAAGTAAATTCAGCATTAGCTTTTTAAACCCTAACTCGGCTCACCCCTATCCATCAGCTCGTAAACCCCACTGAATTGAATGCCAAAGTCCAATCCAGGTTTTAAATACATGTTTTTAAAAACATAAATAACATGGCATGAGGAATACAGTTATACCACATGATGAATACTGCACTTGTATGATGTGAGACAAAAGGTCATGCGGAGTCAACGTGTGTATTCCACTTGCAAAGCAGCTGCATCATTACACATATTGCAACAGTCCCATAGTGGATTTTGTGAGAGGCCTGTGGGTCACTTGCAAAAACAGCAGCAACATCACACAGAGTGTCTCAGGTCTGGCTCTGTTTGTGTGACCATAAAGTCAGCTACAAAGTTAGTGCCATGTGTGTGATGCTGCATGCATTGCAATCAACACATAAACACACACACACACTCACACATGCGCGTACACACATGGATACTAGCTGATAATAAAATGGAGGAGCATATCCACAGAGAATCTAGGCTTAGTGCATACATACTGGCTAAAGAAAACATAAAAAAACAGCTGCATAGTAATGGAAAGGCAGTCAAAACAATCAACAGTAAAAAAAATCATTGCAGCCCCCAAAAAAAAAACAAAGAAAAGTTGGTGCATGGTGCTCAAAATGGTTGAGCCTAGGTGAACAGACACACCTGGACATTATAATGCATGAGGACAAGCACATCTGGAAAAAACAAAGTGCTTTCAAGCTACAAAAAAGTCAGATGCCTGTCCAGGTGTGTTTGTGCACACCTATGTTCAGCGACACATTCCTAGCACAGGAGTAGAAACTAGACAAAGACAATTTAATTGCAATAAATATTCCCCGAGCACCACCAAACAAAGGAAGCCCATGGTGCTCAAAATGGCTGAGCTCAGGGGAACAAACACACCTGGACAGAGGCATGAGGGCAAGTGCATTTAAAGGGAAATGTCTACCTGTAATTAGACCTTGCCTCAGTGTGAGGCAGGGCCCAATTAGCATTTTCGCAAAGTGATATAATTTTTCTACTTACAGCCTGTTGTGTAATGTACATTTTATCTGGTTGATCCTGCTGTCCCTCCCACTGGCATTTTAAACTGAAACGCCCCAGTGGTGCTCCAACAACCTCCTGCGGCCGTCCCGAGAATGACATATGAAACAGGGAACAGCTGAGGGAGTGTGCACAGATATACTATATAGACAAAGCTATTAATAGCTCTGGTTTGCAATTTATATATCTCGGTGCTATACTGAGACCAGGTACAGACTGGCAGTCAACTGCCAGTCTATACCTCATCTTAGTATTGCACCAAAACATGTAAATTACAAACCGGAGCTATTGATAGCTACATCTATTCAGAATATCTATGCACACTCTGGCGGCTGCTCTCCGGCTCATACGTCGTTCTCAGGACAGCTGTGGGAGGTTGTGGATGTGCCACTAGGGCACTTCAATCCAAAATGCCAGCAGCCGGGACCCCAGGATCAACCAGATAAAATATATATTACTCAACAGGCTGTGAGAATCAATAATTTTGCAAAAATGCTAATCGGATCATACCTCACACTGAGGCATGGCCCTCTATAGGTGTATATTTCTCTTTAAAAACAAACAAAATGCTTGCAATCCACACATCCAGGTGAGTTTGTCATCTATGTTTAGCCACACATTCCTAGCACAAAGCAAACTCCTTGCAGTTTGTGCCCCCTCCCCCAACAAAGAGAAGCCTTGGTGAACAGTCACACCTAGAAAAGGCATCTTTACAGGTGTGTTTGTCCTCCATTTTGCTTTGTCACATATGGCCCATAACAATGATTAGAAAAAACATAAAACATTAAATATTTCCAAAAAATGACAATAAAAACATATGTAAATTACTCATACTATTGCATTAAATCCTGTAGCCCCAAACACTCAGACTGCATGGTGTAGTTTATGTAACTGTGACACCAGGCACACCTGTGAGTGAACAAAGAAACTAAAGTGCCTGGTGTCACAATTACAGCAAATCTTAAATTACCCATGAATCTCCCCTTGCAACACATATTTATTCATCATGATTTGATTTGCCACCATAGATAAAACAATTTCCCCATTGCTGGCAGAGCACAGATTGTTTGACTATGTAAAATAATCATACACTGCATGATTGTCATAAACAGGGCCTTATCTGCAGGCAGTCATAACCGAGGAGGCAAGCTGTGACACCAAGCAGCTACTGATGAAAACAAAAAATCCAAAATGGGATTCTAGTTTGGTGTTTGCAGTTTTTAAACTGCAAAGGGACTCCTCCTCCCCTTCCTGCGGCTGCTCCTAAGTCCAGTCCAATCCAAAGTCGTGGTTGTCACTTGATGTGGCTGATGAACATCCAAGCAAGTATGACACAGCTGGACAATGGGGTGAATGGCACTCTAAAAGTTCAAAGAGCTAACTTGTTAATCAATCACTGTATCATTTATTTATTAATTTAGAGACGTATTTACAATGCCACAGCACTCAGGAGTTTGCGGCACTACACTTCTGCTGCAATGGCTGCAGCAGCTCAATTTCATGTTTGCACAGCCCATGCTGCAGGTTGCTTCAGTGGGGCTCTATATAGTGGCAAGGTTGTTCCTCCCTCCAGAAGTGTCAGTGATGTGTTGTGATGTGCCTTCTGGCACTGAAGCGCCAGAAGGCTTGTGCCCTGCTTAGCACACCTGAGTTCAGCAAACAGCATTGTAAGGTGGGATTACAGTACTGGGCATGCGTAAATGCATACGCATGACCCAAGGGAGACAGATGATATGCACATGCATTAGCGCGTGCCCAGTAGCGCGGTCTGAGTTTACAACCTTAATTTGTAACACTTCCAGCCCTCATTTTACATTTTTATGCACTGTCCCAAGTTCAGCTTTCTTTCTGCTTGTGAAAAATGTTGTTTGCTGAACTCGAGTGTGCTAAACTGTGCCTCAGAGAAGCTTAAGGGGCCATTAGAGGATGCCAGGAGAGGAGATACTTAATTGGAACAAGGACTGCAGATTGTCTACACTGCATGTTTAGTGGGCTGTCAGTCACTTGCTCCGATATGCATCCCCTCTCCCAAGTCACATCAGAAATCTGATGTGAAGCAGACTTGGTTCACTCCCCTAAGTATTCACACTGCAGACTTTGAAGCGTATCAACCCATGTGCATGGGGTGATGCACTTTAAAGTCTACAATTATCCAAGTGGAAACGCAGCTAAGGACTCAGTGGGGGAGCCAAAATACAAATGTAGAATGCAGGAAAAGGCAAAAAAAACTATCGGCTACAACCCCTGGATAGTTAAACATGCCACAGTCTAGTGTACATTAAAATTCAATTTATTGACAAACTCCATTAGCACCCCCTCCACATAAATCGTCAACATTTCAAGGTGCACTTAACGCTTTATCAAGACGTCATACAATTCTCCACTGCTGCTTATATAGACCCAAACTCACCCCTAATGATTCAAACAGTTAAAGTGAGTCAGGAGACCTACTGGCAGTTTAGATTGAAGGCTGACAAATCCCCAGGTCTTAATGTTCAGTTCCAACTGGCTCCTTTCTTGAAAAAGATATGATGAAACAAATATTAGTGCCACAGTATTATAGCTGAAATTTATACATATATGCATATCGCACTTTATAGCATGAACTTACGAAACACAATCTAAAAAGAAATAAGGTGTGTCCAAAACTCATAGATCCCTGCAAGCTCTCTGTCTGTCTATATAAATTATTTAATTTATACTGTATAAATAATGAGTTTTTTTTTTCATCTGAGCAATATATGTAATAGAGATTGAGTGTGAGTGATTTAGGTAGTTATTTTTTTATTATGTAATTTTCATTAGATTTAGTAATGTTATTAGCTTGATGTATCAAGATTATATTTCTATACTGAATATTTAAGGAACGATTATCTAATATTGGTGAACATGGTGTGTGATAACTTTAACTGTTTGAGTCATCATGGGTGAGTTTGGGGCTATATAAGCAGCAGTGGAGAATGGTATGATGTCTTGATAAAGCGTCAAGCACAATGTCAAACGTTGATGCCTTGTGTGGAGGGGGTGCTACTGGAATTTGTCAATAAATTGAATTTTAATGTACACTAACCTGTTGCATGTTTAACTATCTGGCGGTTGTAGCCAAAAGTTCTTTGTGCCTTTTCCTGCACTTTAAAGTCTGCAGTGTGAAAAGGGCTTACAATTTGATAATTGGTAAAGGCACACTGAGCCAAGGCTCATTTCCAGGTGCAACCTGGGGAATAAGAGAAACAGAATACAAACAAAGGGAGATACAAAATGTGCATAAAGTCACTTAAAACATAATACAGTTTGTGAGACTTGTACATAAATTTGGTTAAATACGCATATGGTTAAATTTTTATATCAATTTGATTTGACATGCATAAACAAATGCAGTGAAAGTGATTTTTTATTACATAAATTTGACTAAGTAAACAAAAGCAGCAAAACTGAGTAGAGCAATAAATGGGAAAAATAAGTAACTTTCTTTCTTTTTTTTTTATTTTCATTTTTACCTGGCGGGTCCTTCTGTCGGTCTCCACCCTGGTCAAGGCCCTGGAACTCCCACCTATCATCTATGGCCAGCATCTCCCAGTTACCCCCTGCTTACCCCCCGGAGGGCAGGGCCGTGGCACTGGTCCCCTATCCAGAGCCACAGGACCAGTATCTAGTCGGGAGAGCTAGGCGATGGTGGCTAATTGAAGCTCCACAGAGGGCTTCATGGAGACAGAGGACCCACCCGCCTTCCTTTTTCCACCATTTTTCTTGGAGGCAGGGACATGCAATGATGCCAGTGTTCGCTCTGCCTCCCATACGTGTGAGCACCAGTGGCTTGAGTGACTCCCAGCCTCCACCAAGTGTCCCCCATGCGCCGGACACTTCCCCACCCTCCCCCCTGGAGAAGGAGATCAGTCCGTAGGATGCTCCATCCTTCTCCCCTAGCCAGCCCTTCAGCAACCCAGGCCTGTTCCCGAACCCAGGTCACCAGTGTCGGAAGCGGAAATCCAACCGCTGTGCCAACGGGTCAGCTAAAATAAGTCATTTTCTGTCAACTACAGGGCCATGGGGACAAAAAGGCTAGGAGGTTAAGGGACAGCAGCAAGTAGCACTGGTTGTGGGTCTTAGCAGGCTCTTAAGGGCAGTGAGTGAAGAGGTGAGATGAATGGAAGGGGAGAGTTGACTCCAGAGTGAGGGGAGGTGATAGGAGAAAGCCGAATGGCCAGCAGAAGAGTGGGGATGGGGAGGGTGAAGGAGCATGAATACCTGGAGCACAGAGAGTAAGAGGTAGGAGTTGCAGGGGAATGAAGAGTGGAGAGATGAGATGGAAGGGTCTCAGACCAGTATTTTGAGATAAAGGCTAGGTTGTGGGCCAAATGCTTTTGTGGTGGGGAATAGAGAGAGAGGATTAGAGATGGCAGAGATGTGTGCAAAAAGGAGAGTTTGTGACAAAAAAGCATTAGAGTGTCAAGTCTAGCAAGGGATGTAGCAGGAGAAGAACCATAGATGATGTCAGCGTAATCGAATACCAGGAGAATAATTTTCATTATTAAATCACGGCGAGCTGGGAGGGAGAGGCAGTCTTTATTACGAAATAACACTCCAAGCTTAGGGCAAAGTTTGGAGTGGATGGCATCAATATGGGTTAAGAAGTCGAGATTAGAGTCAAGCCAAACCCTAGATATTTGAACGTAGGGACCACATCGAGAGGGGTGCCTTCCAGAGTGGTAAACAGTGGCGGAGTCAGAAGCCTGGCCAATTTTTGCCTGGTGCTGAAAGTCATTGAGACATTTTTTTGGTGTTCACCTTGAGCTGGTATGCATGAAACCAGTTTACCACATTATGGAAGTCTTGCAGAGAATGGCCAGGACATCAGAGGAGTAAGGGTCAGACATGTAGATGACAGTATCATCTGCATACATGCGTATATGAGAGTTTGAGTAGATGAAGGGTAGGTCATTTATGAACAGTGAGAAGAGGATAGGGCCAAGGATTGATTCTTGGGGTACCTCAGCAAGGATCAGGAGGGGGGTGATAGAACATTTCCCATCTGTATGGACTGCAGCCTACCTGTTAGGTAGTAACTGAACCATTTTACATCAGAAGCCGATACGCCTACAGAGTGCAACTTGTTTAGGAGGAGAGAGTGGGACATGAAATCAAAAGCCTTAGCCAAGTCTATGAAAATGGCGGCAGTGATGTGACCATGGTCCATCCCAGAAAGGATGAAGTTGGTGATCTGTAAAAGGGTGGACATGGTGCAGTGACATTTCCTGAAACCAGATTGGATGGGGAGAGAGAGTATCGGAGGAGGGTAAGAATTTGGCAAGCCTGGAATAGACAAAGGACTCCTGGAGCTTAGCTAGGGAGAGAGAAGAAGAGAAGAGAAGAGAAGAGAAGAGAAGAGAAGAGAAGAGAAGAGAAGAGAAGAGAAGAGAGAGAAGACGAGAAGAGAAGAGAAGAGAAGAGAAGAGAAGAGAAGAGAAGAGAAGAGATAAGGAATGGTAATTTCTGGGGGAAGCGGGGTCTCCATCTTTTTGTAGGGGCAGAACATTTGCAACCTTCAAGGCCAGAGGGACTGTGCCAGAGGTGAAAGAGAGAGGTTAAGAAGGTGTGAGAGGGGGAGGATAATAGCAAGAGTAGAGATATGGAGAAGCTTAGGGTCAAGGCCATCTGGGCCTGACTTCGCAGGGTTGAGGGACATGAGCACCTGGTAGACTTCCTGGAGGGAGACGAGGGGAAATTAAAACCTCCAAGTGAAGAGGGAGGGGAGGGAGCAGTTGAGGCAGATGAGGGACCAAAAGGGAGTGCACATGTAGTGAACAATCTGTTGAAGATTGCCACAACAGAGGAAGGATCTGAGACTGGTGATCCATCCACTGTGGGGACTGGAGGGTCAGTCTGACCAGGCAGTTCTAGAAATGAGCCGATGAAATTCCAGAATTTAGAGGGAGACTTACGAGTGGATTGCAGGTGGAGTTTAAAGTACTCGGCCTTTGCCTTGCAGACTGCCTTGGTACAATAATTTTGAAATGATCTGTACAGTTGGAGATAAGACTGGGGCAGGGAGGTTTTAAAATGAGTCCAGGCTCAGTCCTGTGACTTGGGCAGGGCTATGAGATTGGCAATAATCCAGGGATGATGAGAGTGTTTGACCCTGGTTTTTTTGAGGGGGACGTGGGAGTTCCAGACCTGCATGAGGGTGCTAGTGAAAAGGCTAAGGACAGAGTCCATGTCAGAGGTGGAGAACACTGGAGACCAGTCCACATTAGTGAGATCACAGAGGAGGGAATTTGAGGCAAAATGACACGTGCAATTGAGCAGACAAGGTGGGCCAAAGGCCCTTATCTGCCATCAGAATCTATGTATCTACAGTACAGTATGTAGCTATGTGTCAAGTGTTCTGAGGGGGCGATACTGGATGTATTTGGGGGTCGCATGTAGGGGTCGCACCTTCTTAATGCAATAGGTCAGAGAATGATCACTGAAGGCGTCACGAAGTGTGCCAGAGGCGATGATGCGGTGGGCTGGGAGGAGAGCACCAAGTCCAAGACAGAGTGATTCAGGGAGCATGGGTTGAGACGGGTGGGTTCAGTTAACAACTGGGATAGGTTCAGTGACTCAGTTTTATGTAGGATAGTCTTGGATGTGTAGGAGAGCCAGTCTAAGTTGAAATCCCTAAAGAGGATGAACTTACCTGAGGCAGCTTGGGTAGCAATCGAGGCTATGCAGGTGACTGGGGATGCAGGAGAGAGCCTGGGGGGGGGCATACAACACACTAACAAAACTACAATGAGTTCATGAGAGGAGGGATATATTCACTGAGAGTGGTGGAACAGGAAAGGGACTGACGGATGTACAGAGCTACTCTCCTGCCACATTTACCATGATCTTGGCGGAAGAGGTTGAAATCTGGAAGAGCAAGGTGGGATGGGAGTTGGGGACCTTAGAGGACAGCCACATTTCAGATGTGCACAGGATGTCGGGTGAGTACTGAGCTACCCAGACTTTGAAAGCATCAAGTTTGGGGAGGAGGCTCCCGGCATTCATGTGGAAGAAACTGAGACCTTTAGGTATAGCAGGTGGGGAGCGGCAGGGGGGGGCCTGGGTTTAGTTCAACATCAAAAAAATCACCAAATAGTGTCTCCCAAGGTTCCCTTTTAGATATTATTGAAGTAATTTGCCAGACTAGGAGGAGCAACACTCTTGGAGGGGGAGAAGAAAAAAGTGGAATCAGAAATGAACTTCAAGAGAAATCAGCTCAACTCCTTATAATAAATAATGTCTTGAGCGCAAAAAATGTTCTTGTTTCTTTATTTATAGCTTGTTTTGGGATGTTTTTGCAATTTTTGAAATCTTGCTGTAATTGTTTAATAAAAGACTCCAAAGAAAATGTTTCTGTTTGTAACGTTTCAGAATAACTTCGTTCCTTCATCAGACAAAAGCCTATTTCATATTTCCAATCCACACATATATCCAAAAGCAAATATTTCCAATCTGTAAATAACAAATATACAAAGATTCAGTAAATATACTCTGGTTTTTGCCCTTCTTTATAGCAAAATATATTATCTTATAATTCCTCTTGTGCAGGGGGAACTAACCTGTATAAAAAGTATACTCAGTCGGCTGTCCAGTAATCTAAATGCTTTCCTTTGTTAAAAAAGGGTTTTCCACAAATCTTGGCAGGTCATGGTGTTCTGCTGAACAGGAGAAGGGAACTGGGGGGCGCAGAATTTTTCCTTATGTTGCCCACAATCTGTTTTAAAAAAACAGAAACAGAGAAAATTAGTTTAGGAAAAAAGGGAAGATTGAATCAATTTATATTTGCTTTTCTAGGTCAAAAATTATATTCATGTAGTAACTTAAATCTTATTTTACCCTTTATCCAACTCTGTTCAAGGAAATCCCCTTTTGAAAAAACACTACTTCTCCTCTATGGAATACTGAAAGAGAAATGTATAGTACTCTTAATTATTTTTGTCTTAAAGTTATATTTGCTGCATCAGTGTCATTTTATATTCTTTATGTTGCGCCAAAAATTCTCTCACTTAATGCGTCTATGATGGCAGTTCAAATGAAAAGTGTAGTTTAATTTACCTAATGTTGATGCTCTCTTTCCTGCATTCTAGTATGCATGCAGAAACAAAGTTTTATACTCGAAAACGCTACCACTGAAAAGACACCATGTGAGAGGATGCCAAACTCTCTCTCTAGCTACACACCTTCTTCCTGAAGGATAAAGAAGGGTCCGGGCCATCAGGTAAGTGTGTGAAGCGTGCCGAAGTCACTAGTGATGAACCCTGAGCGACCCGGTTCCTAAAAGGAAAACCACTAAAAAGAGAGGAATTCTGTTGATCAGGTGGCCCCCTTCTCGATTTAACAATTTTTAACACTTTTTATTTCAATAATGGGAGAAAGCCAGCATAACAGGGGATGTGAAGACAGCTAAAGAATAATCATTTAGTGGCTATTTCTAAGAGATTCAAAGCACAATGAGGAACTTTTCTTTGGAGCCTTTTATTAAACAATTACAGCAAGATTTCAAAAATTGCAAAAACATTCCAAAATAAAACAAGCTATAAATAAAGAAACAAGAACATTTCTCTTGAAGTTTAGTTCAACATCGCCAGCAAGAAGCAGTAGTAGAAAGAACAAGCATTTGTCAATGCCGAATGCTTGCTTGCTGGCATTGGCATTGGTAGTGTAGAAGTTACAGAGCTGCATAATAGGAATGGCAGCAAAGTACTGAACTGAAGCCAACCTCACCACCACCCTGCAGAGAGTGACAGGCATTGGGGTGTGCCTTTGGGTCGTCAGGCATAACGACTACGCCATTTCACCACACCCTACCCTGCAGACACTGACAAGTGTCACGGTGTGCCTCGGGGTCTTTGGCCCTTATGCACACCTCATTCCATCAGGAAATACGATGAGATGGGTGCGGTATAGGAGAATGAGATGAAGTTTGGGCCTGAAGAGTCCGAGGCACACCTTGATGCCTCTCACTGGCTGCAGGATGTGGGTGGGGGTGGAATGGTATGAGCATGACAGGCAAGAATCCCAAGTCACACCCCTGATGCCTGTCATTCTCTACAGGGTGGGGCGTTATGGTCAGAAACCTAACGCCTCAGGCATTCGTTGGTATTTTCCCTCCAAATTTTCAACATGGTTTTTTTGTGACCCCCACCTCATGAACAGTCGCAATATCAGTTTGTTAGCCGAAAACTGCTTTTGCACAGCGACTATGGCATTTGGCACCACAGGTGCAAAATACATTCGAACAGGATGAAAAATGACAGCGGTACCGTTCATGGGGAGGTGTAAAAATGGCAATGTTGAAAATCTGCTAAAAATCTTAAAAACTGGTGAAGTCACGAGCGGCAGTAGAAACTGTGCAACGCACACCCGTAATGTAACTAGTTTGGGGATTTTTTTACAGCAGATTGTTAACACAGGCATTTTGGGACCTCCGATCATGAACAGTGTCAGTGTGATTTTCTTTATCTGTCCTGAACAATGATTTCCCACAGCGACCACGCATTTCTGTGCTGAAAGTGTGAAAACACATTTCGGCCATGTTGTGGAAAATGACAGCTGTACTGTTCATAAGGAGGTGTGGAAAAATGCCACTGGTGAAAATCTGGACTGAAAATATTACAAATTCATGAACTTACGAGAGTGCGTGGAAACTGCACAATGCTCACTCGTAACACAGTCATTTTATGGAGTTTTGTCACCAAATTTTCAACATAGCCATTTTAAGACCTCTGCTCATGACCAGTGTCACTGTGATTTTCTTAATCTGTCCCAAACATTGTTTTCGCACCGACTGTACCATTGTGTGCTACATGTGCGGAAACACATTTTGAGTGAGATGTGAAAAATGGTAGCTGTACTGCTCATAAGGAAGTGCGGTAAAATAGCACTGTTGAAAATCTGGTGTGCAAATATTACAAATTCTAAACTTGCCAGCGCATGTAGGGAACCGCGCAACGGTGCTCCTAAAACAGTCATTTTGGGAATTTTTTCACCAAATTTTCAACATAGCCATTTTAACACCTCTGCTCATGACCAGTGTCACTGTGATTTTCTTAACGTTCCATACATTGATTTTGCACACCGACTACGCCATTGTACGCTACATGGGCAGAAACATGTTGTGGGTGAGATGTGAAAAATGACAACTATACTGCTCATAAGGAGGTGTGGTAAAATGGCAATGTTGAAAATCTGGAGTGAAAATATTGAAAATGTGCGAACTTACGAGCGTGCATATGAACTCTGCAATGCACGCTCGTAAAACAGTCATTTTTAGGAATTTTTTCACCAAATTTTCAACATAGCCATTTTAAGACCTCTGCTCATGAACAGTGTCACTGTGATTTTCTTAATGTGTCCGGTACATTGATTTCACACCGACTGCGCCATTGTGCTACATGGGCGGAAACACATTTTGGGTGAGATGTGAAAAATGACAGCTGTACTGCTCATAAGAAGGTGTGGTAAAATGGCAATGTTGAAAATCTGGAGTGAAAATATTGAAAATTCGCGAACTTACGAGTGTGCATAGGAACTGCGCAACACACGCTCGTAAAACAGTCATTTTTAGGAATTTTTCCACCAAATTTTCAAAATAGGCTTTTTGAGAGCCCACCTTATGAGCACTGGCAGTGTCATTTTGTTAATCATTCTGGAAAGGTGATTTCACACAGTGGCTGCGAAATCACCCTTCGGGCATCTAATAGCAGCCATGACAGTGACAGCATTCATGAGAAGGGGTCCCAAAAACCCCCATGTTGAAAATTTGGGCCCAAAATTCCCAAAATGCCTGAGATATGCAACAAAGTTGAAAAAACCCTATCTATTCCATTATACAGCTTACCGGCATTTCCTCAGTTCGCGGTCGGCTTTGAAGAGTGCAGACGTGTTCCTGGTCCACCGAAGATCGTCACGCCAAGCTCCGGAGGTAAGTATGGGGTGGGGGTGTGTGGGGAGGCAGGGTGCGCAGTGGATGGGTGCGGACTGTGGGAAGGGGGGCAGGGAGAAGTGCCGAGGGACAGTTTTTGTATTTAGAGGTTTTTTTTTTTTCTAAGACTACGAGGGACGAAGACTAGAGGGACGCTTGCCACGCTGGGGTGGGCTCCCAGCATGGCAGCTGGAAGGCTGTTGGGGGCTGGAGCCGATGGGGGATTGGGAACACCGTCGGCCATAACATCAATTTGCCACGCTGGGGGTGGGCTCCAGCGTGGCACCTGGATGCTTTGGGGGCGGTAGCCGATGTGGGGATTGGGCACCCATCAGCTATGCCAGCACGGGTAGCGGGGGTAAAGGCCAGCACGCACAGACACAAGATGAGGGGGAGCTCTGCTCACTGAAGTGGAGCTCTCCCTTCAACTGTATACCACTGCATTTTCAGCTGTCATAGACAGCTGGAACAGTGATTGGCGCACTGCGACCGCACCTGCAAACATACTGAGTGAATTGGAAGAGGCTGACACACCTCTGGAAAATTCGAATGATGGCACTATGTTTCTTGCACATGCGTGCAAGCAAACATAAAAAGGGTGCTAGCGAGGGTGTCTTAAGTCACTTGGTTCTAGAGCAGCAGACCTTGGCGGATTAGGCTGGAAATAATTTTAAGCTGCGGCAGCACCCCAGAAGATTTGGGGAGTACGTGGTTGAATGGAACATGCCACAACTCCAGTTGTTACATCCATCACACAAAATGAAAGGGAGCATACATTTAAAATGGAGCTTCACAAAGAGGGGGATTTATATAAAAAAAATAAAGATATAACTCCAGAGTACTTGATAAAATGTATTTATTAATGGTAAACAGAAAAAAAAACAACGGTTTTAAGCAAGAGTTAAAATGTGTTTTGGAATTGCACACTTTGCCTGGCAAAAATGCAGGTGGACATTCCAAAAAATATATACAACGTAGAATTATATACCCTTATGTTATCTGTCTATACCCTTATGTTATCTGTCTGTACATATGACCCACTATCAAATGCAATAAAAAAGGCATAACAGACACTTTTTGACATTTGTATTTTGCCTGTAGTACATATACTGGGCATCAGTACCCCCTTTTTATGAATAGACCCTTTACTTTGTTCATATGTTGTGTATCTCAGTGCTTTGTTTCTCAGGAAATGGTAGGGGGTGTTGCACAGCTTACATCATTTGCATACACATGATGCAGTGCTTGCAACTCATGGAATTACTGTGTTCAGATATGTGGTAAAATGCAAGTAAAACATGTTCTAGCATGTTCCAACACTCATTGATTACTTTAGAGGAGTATATATTTTTTGGAATGTCCACCTGCAGGACTTTTTGTCAGTATGATACAATGCCACGTCACTGAAACACAATACAAATTGGTACAGACATAGAGTAACACAAGAAACAGCAAACTATTTATAGAAAGTGGCTTCAAATGGCAGCAAACAAAAGGTTAAGTAGATTGTGTACAGTTTAAATTGTTCACTTCTGAAGGAAAGAATTGTTGAATACCTTGAGGCTAGTGGGGCACAGGACCCGAGGCAGCATGGATTCACAGCAGGAAGGTCATGTCAGACAAATCTAATTGATTTCTTTGACTGGGTGACCAAAGTAGTAGACCAGGGAGGGGCGGTGGACATGGCCTACCTAGACTTTAGCAAGGCATTTGACACAGTCCTGCACAAAAGATTAATAAACAAATTAGCCAGCCTGGGAGTAGGTCCCAGGGTGGTAGCCTGAGTAAAACACTGGCTGGACAACAGGAAACCGAGGGCAATAGTAAATGGAGTCCACAGTGAAGAAAGGGGGGTTACTAGTGGGGTACTGCAGGGTTCAGTACTGGGGCCAGTCCTTTTTAATGTCTTTATAAGTGACATTGCAGAGGGACTGGAAGGAAAAGTATGCCTCTTTGCAGATGACACAAAGATTTGCAACAGGGTTGATACACAAGGTGGGGTGGAAAGGATGAAAAGGGACTTGGCAAGGTTGAAGGAATGGCCAAATGTATGGCAGCTTAGATTCAACACAAAGAAGTACAAAGTAATGCACCCGGGGAACAAAAACCCAGAGGAAGAGTACACAGTGGGGGGTGAGATAGTGACAACAACAAAAATGGAAATGGACCTGAGGGTAGTCATATCAGATGACCTAAAGGTGGGCCAGCAATGTGAGAAGGCAGTAAGGAGGGCTGGGGGGATACTGGGATGCACAGGGAGAGGCATCACCAGTAGAAAACAGGAAGTTGTTATCCCTCTGTACAGACAGTTGGTAAGACTGCATCTGGAGTACTGTGTACAGTTCTAGAGACCTCATCTCCACAAAGACATAGAGTGGAGGCTGTCCAGAGGAGGGCAACGAAAATGGTGCAGGGTCTGCACCAGAAGATATATGAAGAAAGACTAAAGGAGCTTAAGATGTATAGCCTCAAGGAAAGGATGGAGAAGAGGGGACATGAAAGAAACTTTCAGTTACCTGAAGGGAATCAACAAAGTCCAAGAGGGTAGCATCTTTCAGAAAAAGAGATGTGCAAGAACAAGGGGGCACAATTTGAAGATAGAGGGGGAGGGATGGCTCAGAGGTAATGTGAGGAAGTATTTCTTCACAGAGAGGGTTGTAGATGCATGGAACAGCCTTCCTGAGGAGGTCATAGAGTCAAAAACAGTGAGGGAATTCAAGAATGCATGGGACAAACATAAGACAATTCTAGTGGGGGTAGGTGGAAGTAGGCTGTTGGTTAACTAGGATCTGCAGCTTATCCATTAGGTAGGGAAATGGGCAGACCAGGGGGGCCAAGCGGTCCTTATCTGCCATCAGATTCTATGTTTCTATGTTTCTAGATAGGGAGATGTCTTAGTCTGCTTCCTGTGTTCTGAACACTAAAAAAATAGTAAAGATATTTAGTCATTACAACATAAATTAACAAGGCTTAACATAAATACTCAGGAAGTAAGTTGTATATGGTTGGTTATAAAGCATATAAATACGTTGGCATCGTTCTAAACTGTGAAAAGACTTGCCTAGCACAGTTCTTGAATACTGAATTTTTTCTTAATTTCACCCACTCTTTTCTATTTATTTTGAAGACTTAGACCAGTGCAATACCTGAAATATGTACAAAACCTTGACCCTGCTTTTATTTCAACTTCTGTGCTTTTGAACCCACCAAATAATATTCTTCACCACTTTACATTTGCCACTCAACAGTATGTCTTCCTTACACCGCTCCTCAATCTCTGCCATTCCACTCTGTGAAACACATGATCTGCAGTCCCCCACTTGATCTCTAATCCTCCATGTTCTCTGACCCACCTCACAATATGCTTCCATCATCCATATACCCTTGCCGCTCTGCAGCAATTGCTTTCTCCCACTTCACAATCTATGCTCCCACCCAAAAATGCCACCATTCCCTGCAACTCTTATTACTTACTGTTATCACTTGCTCTATCCCCTCCCACACCATGATCCGTGCTCTCCACAACGTCCCCCCATTCCTGCTAAGACACATTATCTTCTGTTCACCACTTGATCTGCATCCCTCCCCACACCGATCTCTGCTCCCCCCAAATGTTTGCCATTCTCTGTATACATTAGCCACTCTGTAGCACTTGCTCTCTCTCTCTCTCTCTCCCTCCCACCCTAAAACATCTCACCACTCTCGGAACTTCATACTACCTGTTGTCTTCCATTTGCTCTCTATTCCTCCCCTTCCCGATCTTCCCCCCAACACACTACTATTCTCTATATACATGAAAAGCTCTATCTGTTCTATTCCATCTTTGACTCCCTAACATGCTGTCATTCTCTGTATACATTTGTCACTCTGTGGCACATGCTCTCCCCCCCAATATCTGCCCCCAAACTGCCACTATTCACCGTAATTCATATCAGCTACTCTGTGCCCTTGCTCTATATCCATCCCCTTCCTGATCTCTGCTCCCCAACATGCCATCATTTTCCCTATACATTAGCTGCTCTGAGGCAATTGCTTTTACCTCCCCTCCCATATCTCTGCCCCCTTCAAAATGCTGCCATTCACTGTCATTCACATTAGCTGGTCTGCGGCACTTGTCCTTTATTCTGAATCTCCTTGATATCTGCCACCCCCATGCTGCCATTGTCCATACACATTAGCCACTCTGTGGCAATTATTCTCTCCCAGCCATCCTCACCACTCCCAGTATTTCTCCTTATAATCTTAGGTCTCACAATAAACAATTGAAGCTACCAAGATCAAATTCAAATAAAAGAAGTCATTTCTTTACCATTCGAGCTGCAAAGGCTTGGAACATACTCCCCGAGCAACTGGTAGATATTCCTACGCTAAATTTGTTTAAAGACAGATTAGATGAGATATTTTATAATAATCAAAGAATGGTATAAATTTCCCATTTGTGTGGGAGACATTCACGATGGGCCATATGGCTCCCTTATGTCTAAATACACCTAGTAAACCTAGTACTTCATATTACCCGTTGTGGTCCATTTGCTCTGTATTCCTCCTCCCCCCTGATTTCCCTGCTCTCAGCATATCTCCATTCTCCATATTCATGACACACTCTCTGGCTCTATCCCTGTTCTATCCCATCTCTGACCCCCACCCCCAACATGCCTCCATTCTCTGCATACATTTGCCACTGTGTCACTTGATGTCTCCCCCCTCACCAATCTCAATTCCCACAAAACATTCTCCCATTCCCCATCATTCACATTTCCTGCTCTGTAGCACTTGTTTTCTCCCCTTCCTGATGTCACCCCAACAAACTGCTGCCATTCACTGACATTCATATTAGCTGCTGTTTCCACTGCTCTGTATCCATCCCCCTCCCAGATATCTACCCACACCACAACATGCTAACAATTTCCCATATACATTAGTGTCTCTGTAGCACTTGCTCTTTCCCCTCCTCAATATCTCCTCCAAGATGCCACTGTTCACTATAATTCACATTAGCTGCTCTGTGCCATTTTCTCTATATCCATCCCTTTCCTGATCTCTGTCACCAACTCCCTATATATTATCATCTCTGTGGCACTTGCTCTATATTGGTATCCAGTGATTATAGTGACTGAAAATGAGTGACTCTCAAAAAAGCGACTCATTTACAGTGCTATCCTGTTCGGCTACCCTATAAGGGTAGCAGCGGAATGCGAACGTGACAGTAGGGATGAGCGAAGGAGGATGACTGGAAGGGGAGGGCTAGGGATGAGAAGGGGAGGGCTAGGGAAGAGGGTTTGTGTTGGGTAGTGTACCATGCTGCCACTGAGCTAGCCATGTGGTGTGGTGGTGTGGGTGGCTAGCTTTGGTGCAGCAGGTACTAGGTTTGGGGCTTGGGACCGGGGAATTTATTTATTTTTATTTATGTCTTTGGTAACTGGGTAAGTGAGCTGATTCAAAGGACTGTTTTCAGTCACGATCCTGGCCACAAGGTGGCAGACAGCAAACATCAGCAGCAGTATAATACAGAGATACAGGCTAGGAACACACCTCAACATGAGGTCATAATACAGTATGTGCAAGTCTATCTGTACATACAGACACAAAAATTAAATAGAACAAAAGCAACAGTAACATTGATTTACAAAAATGGTAAAGGTACAAGAAACAATCAATGGCTACATGCTATTGCATGCTGTAGTTTAAACAACATAGGGTACCTGACAAAAACTGCTCAGATTCTGGCAAACAAGCTTCATGGATTACTAGGACAGCAGGATAGGATAGGAGGGCAAATGCACAGAAGTGCATTAATATGCTAGGGAGTTAAAGACATAGGAAAACCAGAAGTGAGAAAGGTAGGGGTAGAAGGTAGGGCATGCAGTGAACAGTCCGTCCTAGAGCATGGGCAGTTTATGGGTCCTAGCATTGTCTGGGGAACAGTTAGAAGTGGACTCAGTCAGGAGCCAGGAATATTTTATTGCTGCTATAGTGTTTATTTTTTATTGTTCAGACTGTGTCCCCCTCCCCGACATGCACCCCCTGGAGTTGATTATATTTAGTCAGGGGGGCTTGGGGGGTGAAGCTGCATAAATACTGTTTTAACTTGCCGGATGTGTTGTTGCCCGCAAGTGTACATCTCTGGTGTGCTTTTCAGCTATGTAGATACATAAACACTGCTGGCAGATAAGGGCGTATGGCCCACCCAGTCTGCCCATTTGAGCTTGTAAGTTCCCTTTACGTTTTTCGTGAAGTCTGTTGCCCCTTACCCCTGACCTCCAGAATTCCCTTATGTTTATCCCATGCATTCTGAAATCCCATGATTGTTTCAGCCCCCACCACTTCCTCTGACAGGATGTTCCACTTGTCCACCATCCTTTCTGTGAAAAAATTCTTCCTCACATTTCCTCTGAATTGCCCTCCCTCCAACTTCATCCCATACCTTCTAGTCCCGGAACACCTTTTTCGCTGGAAAATAGTGTATTTCTGCACCCTGTTCCTCCCTGTAAATGTCTCTATCATATCACCTCTCTCCCTCCTCTTGTCCAGGGAGTACAAATTCAAGTCCTTCAGCCAGTCCTCATAGGAGTTGTGATGCAATCCCTGTACCATCTTTGTTTCCCTCCTCTGAACCTTCTCCACCCTGTCTATGTCCTTACATAGGTAAGGTCTCCAGAACTGTACACTGTACTCCAGGTGGGGCCTCAGTAGTGTCTTGTATAGTGGGATTATGACCTCCCTTTTCCTGCTGGTGATGTCCCTGCCTATGCATCCCAGCATCCTATTTGCTTTACCTGCTGCCTTGTTGCACTGTTTCCCTACCTTGAGGTCATCAGAGATGATAGCCCCAAGGTCCCTGCTTGGTGCATGCTATATCCTCACCCCCCAACACATACAGTATGTTGTTCCAGGGTTTTTGTGCCCCATGTGCATTATCTTGCACTTCTTTGTATTGAATTTCAACTGCCAAACCCTTGACCATTCTTCAAGCTTCTACAGGTCCCTCCTTATTCTGTCTACACCCTCTGGTGTGTCCACTCTGTTACAGAGCTTTGTGTCATCAGCAAACAGGGAAATTATGCCTTCTAGGTTCTGTGCAATGTCACTGATGAAGACGTTGAATAGGACTGGTCCCACCACTGATCCCTGTGGTACCCCACTGGTCACTCTTCCCTCTGTGGAGTGACATCCATTTACCACCACCCTCTGTGTCCTGCTGCCCAGCCAATTACCCACCTACCGCACTACTGTCCTGACAACTCCCATATTCTCCAGTTTGTTTAATAGCCTTCTATGTGGCATAGTGTCAAAGGCCTTGCTGAAGTCCAGATAGGCCATGTACACTGCCCTCCCCTGATCCGCCTCCCTTGTTACCCAATCGAAACATTCAATGAGGTTGGTCTGGCATGACCTCCCCCCGCCTGGTGAAACCATGCTGTCTTGGGACCTGTAGTCCATTGGCAATCAGATATTCCACCAATCTCTCCTTCAGTAGTGCTTCCATGATCTTCCCCACTACCGAGGTCCGGCTGACTGGTCTGTAGTTCCCCGCTTCCTCTTTGTTCCCGCTTTTGTATAAGTGGACTACATCTGCTGTCCTCTAGTCTTTGGGAACCTCCAATGTTTCCAGTGATTGGCTAAACAGGATTGCCAGAGGCTCAGCCACCACCTCTCTTAGTTCATTTAGGACCCTGGGGTGTACCTAATGTAGCCCCATTGCTTTATTGACTCTTATTCCTTCCAGTTCCTTTAGGACCCTTTCCTGTGTAAAGGGACTTGTGTCTATTTCTGCACTGTTCCCACCCCTTGTACTCCCTTCAGGCCCATTACCCTCCTCTTCCTCAGTAAAGACTGAGCAGAAATATCTGTTCAGTATGTCAGCTTTACTGTTGTCATCCTCCACATGGTCCCCGTCCTCCCCCTTCAGTCTCACTATCCCTCCCTTTGTCCTTTTTTACTTATGTACCTGTAAAAGGTTTTGTCCTCTCTACAACTAATTTTGAGATGCACTCTTCTGTTTGAGCTTTGGCTTCCCTTACTGGCCTCTGTGCCTCCCTTTGCTTCTCCTGGTACTTCTCCCTATCCCCTTCTACCTGCATCTTTTTGTATTGCCTGAATGCGATCTTTTTGGCTTTCACTTTCTCAGCTACCTCCTTAGAAAACCATAATGGCTTCCTTTTCCTTTTCCCCTTGCTAACCTGCTTAATGCATACTTATGTTGCTTTTGTAATCCCTGTTTTAAATATTGCCCACTGTTCCTCCACCCTGATTCCCTCCCCATTCCCATTAGTGCCTCTTTCAAGTATGTCCTCATTTTCCCAAAGTCTGCTCTCCTAAATTCCAGGATACATGTTTTTGTGCAGTTTGGTTCTGCTCCTTTTGTGATTTCAAACCACAGTCACTGGTGGTCACTGCTCCCCAAGTGCTCCCCCACTGTTACTCCATCACACTGTCCCCATTTGTGAGCACGAGGTCCAGTATTGCCTTCTGCAAAGTTGGTTCCATGACCAGTTGCTTAAGAAATGCACCATGAAGGGAGTCCAGGATAAATCTGCTCCTGGTTGATGCTACTGCTGGAAGGCTCCAGCCCATGTCCAGAATACTGAAGTCTCTAATTTCAATATTCCAGATGTGGACTGGAGCCGGGAGGCTGGTTAAAGTCTCCAACCAGCACCACCTCCCCCTTGTCTGCCATCCTTTGGATGGCTAGCATTAACTCCCTACCGGTCTCTTTCTTCTGGGCTGGTGTTCTGTAGACCATCCCTGTGTGGATGGCTGACTCCATTTTCCTTTCCAGCTTAACCTGCAGTATCTCTCCCCTGTTTTGTTCCTCCTGGATCTCTGTGGCCTTTATGTCTTCTTTCACATAAAGTGCCGCTCCTCCTCCTCCCTTCCTGCCTGCCCTGTCTCTTCAAAATATATTGTAGCCGGGTATGGCCATCTCCCAGTCATGGTTATCATTACATCAGGTCTCTGTGATGACCACAATGTCCAGGTCTGACTGCACCATGGCAGCCTCCAGATCCTGCATCTTGTTGCTAAAGCTCCTGGCATTGGCACACATGGCTTTCCATGACGTGAACTCCCTGGATTGTTTAGCTGTTCTACTCCAGCTCCCTCCCTGGTTGTCCTTTATCTCTGGTTCACCTTGCTGTCTGCCCTTCTGTTGAATTTCCCCGCTTTCTGCCTATCCACCCCTTGGGTGCTTATCTCCATTTTTTTCACACTGCTTTGTAGAGATAGCTCCTCCTCCTATTCACTGGTTCCACTGCTAGCTATGGGGGTAGGCAATTAGGGACACTCCTTGCTGGCCTGCCACCCCCATGGTTAGGTTAAATGCTTGTCCATGTAGCATTTAAACTTATTATTCAGTGCTTGGATTCCCCTCCAGGACAGGTGCAGGCTGTCAGGCTTGAACAAGCCCTCATCCCTCCAGGTGGGTCCCCAGTCACCAATGAATCCAAACCCTTCCTCACTACACCAGTTCTTCAAACATGTGTTCAAGTTCCTGGTGCATGCACCCCTATGCTCTCCCATGTCTCTCAGAGGTCATACTTCCAAGAAGGTGACAGATGTAATTATTTACTTGAGACCCCCTCCCCAATTTTCTAAATGCTTCCTGAACTTCCTTAAGCTCCCTGTTTGCCAGGTCAATAGTACCTAGGTGGATAATGACATCCAGATCACCCTCTTGTGTTGCCTTCCCGGCAATCCCCAGGATCTTCCTCCCACCCCTCCACGCCGTGGCACCTGGTAGGCATCTCACCTCCTTGTCCTTCCCCTTGTGTGTTCCTAGTTGGATCTCTCTTATGACAGAGTCCCCCACCAGGATTCACTTCCTCCTCCTCTGGGGTCCACTGCTCTCCCCACTGAGGTCATCTCCTTGGCTGACCACATCCTTCCCTTCCACTTCTCTGGGTGCCTCTGTTTGGTTGTCCCCATTTGCCAGTGTGGCATGTGAGTTCTGGAGTGGAATAGGATTTGCAATGTGCCTCTACCCAACTGCCCTAACCCTCCCCAAGCCCACTATTATCCAAGTACTCCTCGTTCTTAGCATCCTTTGAGGCAGCGGCATTGGACTGGGTGGTCTCTGGATAGGGGTGAAGGCACTTCTGACCCAGTTTACTTCCATTCTGAGTCTGGCTACCTTGTCCCACAGTCCAGAGAGATGCCTGCAGATAGGGCAGCACCTCAGCATCCAGAAGGTCTGCCTGAATACGGCTGCTCCGCATCCACTGCATTGCACTACTCCCCACATTATGCTGCACTTATACTGCTATTTCAGTAGTTGTCTGTTACTGAAGTGCTCCTTCCGGTTCCCTCTATTAATTTACTGTCCTGAAAATCCTGCCACTGATCCTTAGATACTTCTTTTTTAAAGAAGGAAAACAGCAACAAAAAAAAATGAATCAAAACACTTGTGCCGAGGGCAGGCTTCCTCCCCTGCATGCCCATCCTACTCCACAACCCCTGCTATTCCCTTTGCTTGGCTCCTGTCAATCAGGTTTAACAGGGCATTTAATTAAGAGTGGGAGTGGGGGAGGGGAGGGTAGGCAAAAATTTGCAGCAAGTAAATACAGCAAAGGAATAATAGCACCACTAAAATCACACCAAACTAGGTTTCAATTTTCAACAGCCCCACAATTCCAAGTAAAGACAGCAAAGGAATAACAGTACCACTAAAAGCACACCAAACTAGGTTTCACATTTTTAACAGCCCCAAAACAATTCCAAGTAAAGACAGCAAAGAAATAACAGCACCACTAAAAGCACACAAAACTAGCTTTAAAACAGAAACAGCAATGAACAGTTACTGCACTGCACTGAAATGAATCAGGATCCTTCCTTTCTGTCCTCTTCTGAGAAACTAAAAATCAACCTGCTACCTCAAATCTGACTTAGCCCCACATCCAGTTATCACATAGCTGAGGCCTGAGGTCAGACAATTAGCACCCCTTCCCCAATCTACAGGGCACGACCCTCTTTCTCTGATGGTGATTGCTCTTTTGCAATTGCCATTATGACATGGAACCTCTATATCCATCCCTTTAATGATCTCTGCCCCCCCAAAATGCAAATATTTCCCCTATACGTTTGCAACTCTGCAGTACTTGCTCTCCCCTCTCTGACTTGTGCCCCCCAAATGTGCCATTCACCGTCATTCACATTAGCTGCTCTGCAGCACTTGCTCTCAATTCTTCCCTTCCTCGAAACCTGCCCTTCAAAAAATGCAGGCATTGTCCCTACACATTAGTTACTCTGCAGCAGTTACTCTCTCTCATCCACCCTCAAATATCTCACCACTCCTTTTACTTCACATTCCCATTGTTTGCTATCTACCCTCTGTTCGTCCCCTCCGTAGACTCTTTCCTCAGTGTACTACCTTTCATCATATACATGATATGGTCTCTGGCTGTATCCTTGTTCTACCCCATCTCTGACCCCCCAACATGCCACAATTCTCAGTGTACATTTGCCACTTTGTGGCAGTTGCTCTTTCCCCACCTCCCTGATCTCTGACCTCCCAAGCCTGCTCTCTTTCCCCATCATTCACATTAGCTGCTCTGGTGTACTTGCTCACTCCCTCTCCTCGATATCTACCCCAAAACAGCTGCAGTTCAACATAATTCACATTAGGTGCTCTGTGTCACTTGCTGTATATCCATCCCATTCCCAATCTCTGGCCCCAATATGCCAACATTTTCTCTATGCATTAGTTGCTCTGGGTAGCCTGTGACATCAGCACCTGAAATAAGGTGCCGTCCAAAATGGCGACGCGGTGTGGGAAAAAGCCAGAATGGTGATGGGGGGGTAGGGTGACCAGATGTGGTGGGGTGGGCGACTGTAGCGACAGGATGTTGCTATTTGTACACACGCGTGGGGGGGAGCGAGCATGGTGAGCATGGCCTGGGAGGGGTGGAGGGGATGTAGGGGCTGGCGTTGTGGTCAGCAGCCAAGCTGCGCCATGGCATCGAGGGTTGGTCTCCACTTGCGATGCATGGGGAACCAGGTTCAGGCACTACTGGATTATTGTTGCGCCCGGCCCAAAACTTGTGTTTTTTTTGCTTTTGCCCCTCTGACATGCATCCCCCTTGAGTTGAGAATCTTTTAGTTGGGGGTGTGGGGGTGAAGCCACATTGGGTGGTACAGCCCCTAGAAATCAAAAGAACCAAGTCCCTGGCACTGTTCCTCCATGTGCCAAGGATGTCAGGGTAGCGAAATTGATTTCACCGCCTTGACGTCACAGGTCGCCATTTGGCGCTCACCATTATCACATAGAACCTTTCCTCTGCACCATTTGGTCTCCCCCCACCGATCTTTGCCTCCCAAAAATGCTGCTAATCAATGTCATTCACATTAGCAGCTCTGCGGCATTTGCTCTGTATTTCTCCCTTCTATGATATCTGTTCCCCCAAAAGCCAGCATCATCCCTACGCATTAGCAGCTCTGCAGCACTTACTCTCTCACCGACCCTCAAATGTCTTGCCACTCCTGGTACTTCATATTATCTGCTGTGTGTCATTTGCTCTCTAGTCTTCAAGGTAAAAAAAAAGTTGTTGCACTCAAAAAAAAAAAAAATACTCCGGACTCAAAACCATGAATATGAAGGAAAGTAGACTTTAATGCAAAAAGTGAAACTGACAAAAGTCTGGGTGAAACCTGTGGCAAGAATAGCTGCCTGCCAGTTCATATTTGTACATAATCTTGATGTCTATATGTTTTTCTTATGAGACATGGCAGGGTCAGCAGACCATGGGAAAAGACTAGCTTTTAAGGGGGCCTGACCTTTTGACCCCAAAGGCAGTTGCTTGCTGGAGCTAGGTGGCTATGGTTTCCTTTTCCTGTTTTAACACTTATCTACTAAACTTCCTGAGACTGTTATAAAAAACAAGTTATAACAAGCCACTGCTTTGAACCCAGGAAGGCTGCTATAAAAAAAGTTGTATTTTATTTGGTAACAAGAGGGAAACTATTTTTGGAAAGCCTATGTGAAATATCCCAGAATGTCATGAAATAGCTCATCAGGAGGTTTTTCTGAAACATCAAAGGGGGTAATTCTAAACCTCTATTATAAATAAATAAAGAAAAATTATTCAATTGTATTTGAGTTCTTATGATAAAAGACTTAGTTTAAACATCAGACCAATTTAGAGATAGAGGATATGAAGAAAATATTTTGACAATGCAAAATAAAATAGTGATACCAGAAATAGGATGGAGTTGTTTCATACTATTTGCCAGCAGATTAGGCCTTATGGTCTATCGAGTCTGCTCGAACCTAGATCCTTAGTTGGGTGCCGAGACCCTCCCATCCCTTGTGCTCCAGAAACCCCTATCATCCATCCCCACCCCCCTGGGACAGGCCATCATCTGATACATCCACTTTCTGTGTCTGTCCCACCCTCTCTTGAAGCCCTCCACTGTGGATCTCTGAACCAGCTCACCAGGCAGTGCATTCCAAGGTCCACCACCCTCTCAGTGAAAACCTCCTCCTCTTTCCCCCTCACCCTTCCACCTTCCAACTTCAAACCATGTCCTCTGGTGATACCTCCCTGCTTTAGTCTAAAGATCCCATCCATGTTTACCCTATTTATTCCCTTGAGGTACTGAAGACCTCAATCATGTCCCCCTGTCTCTCCTCTCCTCCAATGAAAACAGGCAGAGCTCCTCAAGTCTGTCCTCGTAAGTCAAATCCCTAGCCCTCGTATCATCTTTGTTGCCCTCCTCTGTACCCTCTCCAGGAGCTGTATGTCCCTCTTCAAGTGTGGTCTCAGTACTGTACACAGTACTCAAGGTGTGAGTCTAACCAGTCCATTGTACAGCGGCAGAATCACTTCCTTGCTCTAGAGGTGATCCCCCTTGCGATGCATCCCAACATCCTGTTTGCCTTGCTAGCTGCTCTCCTGCACTGCTCAGAGTTATTCATACATGTATCCACCATGACCCCTAGGTCTTTTTCCCCTGTTGAGGCTTCCAGCACCTCCCTCCCAGGGTGTACCTGTGTTTAGGTTTCCCGACCAAGATGCAACACCTTGCACCCTGGCGATATTGAAATTTAATTTCCATGTGAGCTCCAGCTTCCAGGGTGTCCAGGTCCCTTGCAGAGCCAACCTCCCTCTTCTCCCTCAACTACTGCTCCCATCTTGGAGTCATCCGAAGAGACTCATTTCACACCCTATACCATCCCTGATGTCCGATATGTATGCATTAAACAGGATTGGACCAGGACCGAGCCCTGGTACCCCACTACCAACCTCTGTAGGGTTTGAGAGCTCCCCACAGACCACTACTCTCTGAGTGCGTCCAGCTATCCAGTTTTCAATCCATCTGACCATCAAAGGGCCTACTCCTAACCCCATCAGTTTCTCCACCAGACCATTGTGGGGGACAGAGTCAAACGCCTTGCTGAAGTCCAAGAATAATACATCCACAGGCTTACCCCTGTCCAGTTCTGATGTTACCCATTCATAGAACTCCACAATGTTGGTTTGACATGATCTACTTGGCACAAACCCATGCTGCCGACTATCCAGACCTCCCACCTCCTCCAAGTAAACCCCCAATCGTTCCTTTAGTATACTCTCCATTAATTTTCCCACCACCGAGGTTAAACTGATGGGTCTATAGTTTCCTGGTACTTCCTTCGACCCCCCTTTATGGATTGGTACCACATGTGCCTCTCGCCAATCCCTAGGTACCCTCCCTGTCTCAAGTGACCTGCTGAAAAGCTCCGCCAGGGGTGCAGCCAGTATGTCCGTATGTTCATCCCAAAATAAGAACAGACAATACACAAGACAGAATAACAGTATCATTTCACTACTCAGACCATTTTAACACGGTTATAAAAAGGTCTCAGAAATGATGCAATCTGATTGGTTGTTCAGAATTCGTGTTATACTGTCATGTACAGCCTGATCACCGTGGCACATGGATTCTTCCTGTCAGCATTCTATCCTCTAGCACTGCTGAATGACTGGAATGTTGTATTCTGATTTTGAACCAGCATTCTTTAACTGTAGGTGGAAGAACTATTTTATTAGAAATCTCCCCCTAAATAAGGAAAACATTAAACACAGATGTACTTTTAACACTTTTCTTTTAGAATATTTTTTATAATAGCAATAAGGCACTCCCAGGAGTTAGATTAACAGTCAGTTAATCACTCCCTAGTGGCAATATGGCACTCGGCTGCACCTCGTGCCACATTACACCCCTAGGGAGTGATTAACAGACTGTTAATCTAACCCCTGGTCATGCCATATTGCTTAACTAAAACACTGATCCTGAAACACTGGGACATACTAAAAGCAAACCAGTTAAGAGAACAGACGTTTAGAGAAAAAATATTAGTAACAGCAAAGAGAACCAAATCACTAGGTAATAGACTGTGTCATGCCATGTTTAAATGTGCAGAACCAAGACATGACATTTTTGAAGGAAGAATCAAAATTATTGGCAACTACCCATGTGGGAAGTGCCAAAATTGCAATAGCAGTAGAAAGACTAAAACAGTTTACAATCTCTTCAGAGACAAACAGGTAGAGATCAAACAATTTATTACATGTCAGACAGACCAGGTGATATATGTCTTGAAATGCCCTTGCAACCTTCATTATATTGGCCAGACTACAAAGCCTCTTAAATTAAGGTTAAATGAACACTGTAGCGATATTAGAAGAGGTGACTTAGACTCAGTATTGGCTAAGCACTTTTTAGAGAGTAAACATAGTCTCTCAACATTTCGTTTTGTTGGATTGGAAAGAGTGAAAACTCCACCCGGGGGGGGGGGACCTCCAAAATAACCTACTGAAATAAGAGACATTTTGGATTGACAGGTTTGGAACCGTTGACAAACAATATGGCATTAATGAGGAAATAGTGTGGTCAGAATTTGTGGACTGATTTGTTCTTAGAAATAAATGCATAGTATTAAACTTCTGATATGCATCTACATCACTTTGTTTAAACCCTAACAGTTCTCCTGGAATTGGTTGACCATGTGGAGCACACAGTTACCTCTGGAGTGCTCTGCGATGACCACCTCTATGTGTTGTTTACACAGGTGGGTCAGGACATGGGGTCACATTTACCTAGTGGTGCCATTGTCCCAATTCAGCCCCCTGCTGTATCTTTAAAAACATTTAAAGACATAGAAACTACTAAAGAGGCCATCCTGGTGGTGCTGAGGGTTGAGGCGCTGGATGCCACACCTCATGCCATGCTGGAGACCCGGGTTCGAGAATGAGCCCGGGACATCAAGGGTTGGCAGGGGAAGGAGGAGGAGGACTGAGCATCTGGAGGACAGCTCTCCTCTCCTGGGTGGGGGGGGATCCATACTCAATGCCCGACTGACCCCTGGCAGAAGCCGGGGTCACGGCAGGCACAGAGTTGACGTTGGGAATGGGGAGTGGTGACACTGGCAGCAATGCCTTGGCATAGGAGTATGCCACTCCTCCTTAGGAAAGCGCAAAAACATCTGCGGATGCCAGGAAGATGGAGCATCAGGAGCGTTTCCCCTATATGCCCTCACCTGCCTGACTACCCCCGCTCTGATGCCACTTATGGTATCGGGGTGTCTGCCACCCCACCTCAGCCCCGCTCAGAGGGAGGAAGCCACAGCTACATGGGGACTGGGTGGTAAGTATCAGTGGGGTGAGTGAGGCAGGGGGACGACTCCTTGGCGCTCCCGAAGGGTCAGGTCCGCATGGTATTACAATTCACAAGTAAAAATGATATACTTAGTTCAGAAATGAAGTTTGGGAATATTTATTGCAATCAGTCGAGATACCAAGATCATAAGGTTAGAAATAAGCCTATGTCTAAAACGTTAGTCATTTTGACCCTACTGGGCATGTCACAAGAAAAATGGTGTCTTATATGGATTTCTAAGCACCAAATTCTTGAAAATCGATTTAGACAATAAGAGTGATCATTGTACCCAAAGGGGCAGAGCCCCATTACAGAAACGATTGAAGACTGTGTGATGTAGTCTGTTAAAACAAACATAATGTTATCCAATAAAATACTGAGCTAAGCACCGACGAAGTGAATGCAGGAAATTGGTTTAAGTATGTGAATCTTTATGTTCAAAAGTTAGAGTCATTTTGACCCTACTGGGCATGTCACAAGAAAAATGGGGTCTTACATGGATGTATAAGCACCACATTCCTGAAAATCGATTTAGCCAATCAGAGCCATCATTGTACCCAAATGGGGTGGTGCCCCAGCCCTTATAAAGAATTGTGACACAGCAATGGCTTCCACTACTTTGCAAAGATGCCAGAGGAGTGAGTGTCCTCACAAAAGAATCTGGTAAGCTGTGAAATTTAGTTTGTTAGACATGCCTGTAGCTTTATTTAGTAAACAACCTAAACTCATTACAGAAATGAGTGAAGACTGTGTGATGTAGTCTGTTAAAACAAATATAATGTTATCCAGTGAAAAATTGAGCTACAAACAGACAAAGTGAATGCAGGAAATTGGTTTAAAATATGAATTCAACATGTACCTTGATGAATATAAGCACAGAGCAATGAAACAAGTATGTGAATAAGAAATTGAGACTGTTGAAAATTTGTTTTGTTTACAGTAGGGATACAAAATATAGAGGCCTCAAGCCTCAGAAACAAAAGTAGACAACAGTTGTTGTTACACACAAACTTCCCTCAGGTATAACAAACTTTAAACCTGTACTATCAGTAATCAGTTTTATAGTAAAAAAAAAAGACTAAAATGAGTTTTGTTGTTCCTATATCTAGTATTAGAAAATGGGTTGGAGAATTCCTGGAGTCTGATTGGTTCAGGTCACCAAACAGCCGGTCCCGGTATCAGGCAATAGAAACCAGGAAATAATGAGTCCTAGTCTCTGGCCACCTGATTACCTTTGACTATCACTGGGCTGATAGAATGTTAAGTTTGAATTAGCAGCCATATGTTTTCTCTCAGTTAGCAAGAGATACAGCCTGCCATACTGAGGCTTAACAGATAAAATGAGTGGCAGCTGACAGTAAAAATGCAGAAACAATGTAAAATGGTGAGATACGTGGTGATCGTATTGCAGCCAAAGTAACAACACACAGTACTCTCTTACGGGAAATCATCTACCATGCAGCCGACACGCTTGCTGTACGAAGCCATCATGACCTTACAACTGGTGTCAAAATTGTTGTCTGTGCCACTGACCCCATACAAAAAGCAAAGAAAGTTTCTGTAACTCACTGTCCCACCAGCTCAGTTGATTTCTCGCATGCAGCATTGTATTCCTCTGATCAAAGCGACTGGCTGGTGAAATCAATTGACTTAGCTCCACCGCTCGTATGTCCTCTTGTACCCAGCTCCCTGCATTTTTTACTCGCAGTAACTAACATTTACGGTGGAACAGATATCGGGCAATGTCCCTCTACTTAACCCCACTGTCTCACAGAGCCTTCCGTTACTGAATACACTGATAAAAACTGTTGAAATCTGATCAAGCTTAGCGTGACCCACAGTACCCCAAACTCCGGCCGATCAAGTAGCTACTGTAAGCCAGCAGCGTCTCACCATCTAGGTGGGTGCAACTCACAAAACCACCGCTCTGATCCTCGGCTTCATTCTCCCTGTCCCATAATTAGCCGTGCCGAATAGCGCCTATCCCTAACAGCACAGAAAAGCCAGTGGGGAAAACACAGAAATGTACCTGTTTTTACAGGTTAATTTATTTTCTTTTTCCTCTACCAGCTCACTCAATTGCCATCTTCAAGGTTCCTGTTCAATCGCGCGTTTGCCCGCTCAGCCATTCGCTCCCTGCTTATACTGTTTTACGAAGAAAAAATAAAATCTAAAGAAAGACAAGGTGTCTGTGTGTGTGTGTGTGGGGGGGGGCACACAGAAAAGCAGTCAAAACAATAAAGGCACTAAATCCAATGCAATAAGAAGCTCCCATAACCAGCAGCACCCTCTACTGGCAATTCAGTAAAGGGACTATTTTACACAAGCTGCTGTGTCTGATCATGTTTATAAATATTTTACCCTATTTTTCCTCATCAATTCACTTTTATAAAAAAATAAAAAAATGAAATCCCATTTTCTAAGCTCAATAATACCCTCCAGGGTGGGCGGTATGGGCAATACTGGACTTTCCAGGGGCTTATAAGGCCCTCGGCCTGTGACGTCGGGCCTCATTACGCCCCTGGGCGGTCCGGTATTGCCCAATACCACCCACCCTGTCAGGTATTATTGCTTGCATAGAAAACGAAAAGGGATATCTGTATGAGATAAAAATGATAGCACCCAAATATACAAATGCTACACAAGATAACTAAACAGAAAGCCAGAAAAAAGGTTTTCTTTAATTTCTTTAGAGTAGAGATGTAAAAATACTATAAACAATGTTTTTTTTGTCCTGTCATTAGCACATGAGCCTGTTTTGAGTAGAAGCTAATTCCAAGTACAGGAACAGTTTTTTCTTTACGAAGGTATGAATAAATAAACTACAAATTCATATTTATTTTATTTACTACAGTAAAAGTATCTATATATCTATATCTATATATCTCATTGAAGCATAAATGAATGTTAATTTAATAAATGTGACACATAGGGTGGGATATTCAAAAGGATTGCGCCTTGTGCAGCCCACCGATGTGCCTTGGCGTGATATTTAATGGGGCAAGCTGAGCTGCGAAACGCCTGATGCACCGGGACGCAACAGTAATGTATGCAGTGCAGGGGGCGTGCCCATGCATATGCAGCACATCCCCACCTTGCGCAGCTCAGGGTGGGGCAAAGATGTGCCCGTAAAATCAGGGAACAAATCAGGGACACCCACAGGCAGGCTGCCATATTGCAGGTGCAACACAGCAGCCACCTGCCGTGGGTGGCCACCCGACCACCCAAAACACTGACCCCAAGCCCCCTGCCCCAGGAGAGACGTGCCCCTTCCCCTCGCCTGATCGTGGGAATATGTAAAATATATCCCTGGTGGTCCAGTGGGCCGCACTCCATCGCCTGATCATGGGCATATGTAATATATATTCCTGGTGGTCCAATGGAAGCCCCCCCAATGCCCGATCACGGGCAGATATAGCAAAACCTATCCTGGTGGTCCAGTGGTACCCCTCTCCCCACCCGCTCCAATGAGGTCTCCTGCCATCCAGCACCCCCCAGTCAGTGGTGGGTGGCGGCACCCCGCCCGCATGCCACCCGGCCACCCGCCGACTGACAGTGTACAGTACTGTCTGTATGCCTATTGGTCCACTGCATGGGCCAATGGGCATGCAGACCATACTGTACTACACAGGCCCGATATGTGGCAGATGATACACAAGCAACTGCCCAGGACCATGGGTCACAGTCGGTGACTGAAGGGGACCAGTCCTTGGACATGGTGGTGCCAGAGTCTATTGCAGTATCCAGTCCCAGGGAGGAGGGCAGTGAGACTAGTAAGAACCGAGAGCCACAGCACCGGGGAAGGTCACCACAATGCTGGAGCCAGAAGGGATCATGCTGCAGCTAGAGTTGAGGAGACTGGAGCTGGAATTCAAGCAGAAAAGATTTGAAGCCCAGTAGCAGAAGGAGTTCAAGCAGAGGAGGTTCGAGCTGGAGATGCAGGAAAAAGAAAACCAACATCAGAGAGAGGCCAAGGAAAAAGAAAACCAGCGATGGAGAGCAGCCGAAGAAAGAGAAAAACAGCTTCAGAGAGAGGCTGAGGAGAGAGCAACAGCTTCAGAGAGAGGCCAAGTGAGAGGAAAGAGAGCACCAGAGGAAATGTGAACTGGAGAAGCTGCAATTCCAATGACCAGTGCCAGAGCAGGTATGTGACATGGGTGAACCTGGAACTCCAGGACTGGGTTACAAGTTAAATTCTAAATTGATATCTGAATTTAAAGAAGGGGAAGATATGGATGCATTCTTAAATTCATTTGAAAAGGTATGCATTCAGGTAAAAATTCCTCAAGAGTCCTGGAGCTTCCAGCTATCCCCACTGCTTACTGATAGAGCTCGTGACACCTTGGGCCACATGGACAATCAGAACAGTAATGATTATGAGACTCTTAAAACTGCATTGCTTAAAAAGTAGGAATTGACACCTGAAACGTATAGAGTTAAGTTCCATAAGCTCAGGAGAAGCTCTGACATGAGCTACAAGGAGCTAGCCAAAAAGCAACGTCAGTTTTTGAAGTATTGGTGGGAAGGGGTCAAAGCAGACTCTGTACAGAAAATTGAGGATGTGGTGCTTTTGGAGTAATTCTTTTGGGCTTGCCTAGCAGAGTTGAAAACCTGGCTAGAGGACAGAGATCCAAAAACAGTGCTCAGGTTGCCAAGCTCTTGGACTGCTTTGTCAGGAGCAAGCCTGCTCTGAAAGGGAGTGGGGAAGGTGCGGCAATGCAGAAAGGGAAAAGCGTGCCTTCAGGGCAGCTAAAACCCTCACTGCCTCCCCAAAAAGTGGACAGCCCCTGGTTACAAAGAAAGGATTTGCCTGATAAAAGAAATGATGAATGTTGGTTTTGTGAACAACCTGGGCATCTTGCTAGACAGTGTCCTAAAAAGGCACAGAGTTGGCAAAGTGTTGCTCATACAGAGGTGGGTGTACTGTGTATCCCTGAAAGCATGCCTATAAATGTGAGGGAGCATATATACCTGGTTACTGTAAATGAGGTGCAAACCCATGGGTTAAGGAACATAGGGGCATTCCTTACTTTGGAAAAAGGGGATTGGGTTGAGCCTGAACAGCTTATATCTAATCAGTTTGTTACAGTACTGGGATTCACTGGGGAGAAGAAAACTCTGCCACTTGCTAGTGTTCTCCTGTACTGGGGTGAGACAGGAAAGACTGTGCAAAAAGTTGCAGTGTCAGAAAATCTTGCCCTGGATGTGATTATAGGGAACACTCTCCAAAAGAGGGTTGTGTGTGCAGTTACCCGCAGTCAGATGGCAAAGGCCAATTGTGGTTCCCTGGACCCCATAGAAGCCCCTGTAGAAAACACTGGGAGGCTGGTTCACCAGCCTGTGTCTCCTGATATGGAGAATAGTGAAAGGGGTAGAAATTCCCCAGGTAGCGGTTAACAAAACAGCTACAGAAAGTTACTCTGAGGAGGAAGGGGTAACCAGTGGTCAGAGGGCTAGGGATGGCAGTGACCCTGAATGACCTGATGCTAGAGCTAGGGACCCTAGTTTAGAAACTGAAGGGGATCTGTCCCATGCCTTGGGAATATGTAAAGATTTTGCAGCTGCTCAGAGGAATGATCCTAGTTTAGAGAGGCTGAGGGCTTGGGCAAAATCTGACAGGACACAGGGAGGTGACGGAAGACATAGAGTGTATTGGGACAATGGACTGCTGTATATGCAGGATGTAAGGATGGGAGGGTGACGGGCAGGCAGCTTGTTGTTTCCCAGGGGTACCGTGAGCGGTTGCTCAACATTGCTCATGATATCCCAATGTCTGGACATCTGGGAATCACTTGCACTACACAGCGATTGGCCCAACTTCACCTAGCAGGTCAAGGAAAATTGCAGGTCTTGTCACCGATGCCAAGAAATAGGGAAGACGGGTGGTAAAACCCAAGCCACCCTAATTCCCTTGCCCATAGTGGAGGAGCCATTCCAGAGGGTAGGAATAGATATTGTGGGGCCTTTGCATACCCCCAGCTCCTCCGGGAAGAGGTTTATCCTAACAGTGGTGGATTATGCCACCTGGTACCCAGAGGCATTCCCCCTATCCTCACTGAGGATAGACAAAGTGGCAGATGCCTTGCTAGGGATTTTCTGCTGTGTTGGGTTCCCACAGGAGGTTATCACTGATCAAGGAGGGTTCCTTCATGTCAGACCTGATGAAGTGTTTGTGGGAGAAGTGTGGGGCAGTTCAGAGATGCACGACACCTTATCACCCACAAACCAATGGGCTTGTGGAAAGGTTTATTGGTACCCTAAAATTGATGCTCCAAGTGTTTGCTGAACAGTATGGGAGGGACTGGGAGAAATTCCTTCCCCACCTGTTGTTCGCATACAGGTAGGTGCCCCAAGAGTCAACAGGGTTTTCCCCCTTTGAGCTCTTATATAGAGGCAGGGTGTTTGGGCCCCTAGACGTGATCTGGGAGGACTGGGAAGGCAAACATGCAACCCAGGGAACTCCCATAATGAATTATGTCCTTAAGTTTAGAGAAAATCTGAAGGAGCTTTTGGGAACAGCCCAGAGCAACGTGGCAGCCACCCAGTAGAAGAAAAAAGAATGGTATGACCGCAGAGCCAGAACTCGCTCGTACACGGTGGGTCAAGAGGTCATGGTCCTAATCCCAGTCCAGAGGGATAAGATGCAGCCCAAGTGGGCAGGACCGTACAAGGTAGTCAAACAGGTAAATGACGTAAATTATATTGTGGAACTGCCTGACAGGAGACATACCCAAAGGATGTACCACGTCAACATGATGAAGCCATATGCAAATGGAGCTGACATGGTATTTGCAGTGTGTAGTCCTGGGGAAGGGACAGACAAGGAAGACCCCCTTGTTGACTTGCTGGAAGAAAGCAAGCAGGAGTCCTCTGTGGAGGCAATCAAACTGTCATCTCAGTTGACCCCGGAACAGATCCAGGAAGTAAGGGAGGTTTTAGCAGACCTTGCCCCATTGTTTAATACCAAGCCTGGACTACGCCCCTTAGCGATGCATGATGTAGACATGGGGATGCAAGTGCCCATACAGCGGACAGCATTTCAGGTGTCAGAGGCTGTCCTAAAGGACATTAGGAGGTAGGTGGAGGAAATGCTGGATTTAGGGGTAATCCAGAAATCCCACAGCCCTGGGCCTCACCTGTAGTCCTCGTTCCCAAGCCGGATGGCACTACTCATTTTTGTGTGGACTATCATGGACTCAACACAGTCACAAAGTCTGACACGCACCCAATGACATGGGCAGATGAACTACTGGACAAGTTGGGAGGGGTGACATACCTTATCACTATTGACCTGACAAAAGGGTATTGGTAGGTGGCGTTAACTGCCACAGCTAGGGAGAGGTCGGCCTTCATCACTCTGATAGGGTTATTTGAGTTCAAGGTAATGCCTTTTGGAATGAAGAATGCCTCTGCCATCTTCCAAAGATTGGTGAACCAGGTGTTACATGGTACTGAAGAGTACACCATGGCGTACCTGGATGATATTGCCATCTTCAGTGCCAGCTGAAAGGAACACCTGTCCCACCTTAAGGAAGTGTTAGACAAGATACAGAGGGCTGGGCTCACTGTGAAAGTTGAAAAGTGCCAGGTGGCCATGGCAGAGGTAGCATACCTAGGGCATGTAGTAGGGCGGGGACAGCTCCGTCCTAATCAAGCCAAGGCTGAGGCAATAGAGGAATGGCCAGACCTGAAGCACAGATGCAGGTCCAGTGTTTTCTAGGGACCACAGAGTACTATCAAAAGTTTGTACCAAACTATAGTGCCCTGGCAACTCCCCTATCTGGCCTGCCAAAATAGGTGAACTGGGACCCAGCCTGTGAACAGGTCTTTACACAGCTAAAGGAGGCACTGTGCAGTACTCCTGTGTTACCAGTCCAGACTACGGTAAACCATTTGTAGTCCAGACAGATGCCTCAGACGTGGGTATTGGGGCAGTACTTAGTCAGACTTCTAACCAAGGGAAAGATCATTCAATAGTGTACATCAGTAAGAAATTACTTCCCAGGGGGCAGACTTATTCTACAGTGGAGAAGAAGTGCCTGGCACTGGTGTGGGGACTAAAGAAATTAGAGCCATACCTGTACGGAAGGCACTTTGAGGTACAGATGGATCATAACCCCCTGGTTTGGCTGGCACAAATGGGTAAGACAAATGGCAGGCATCTAAGATGGAGCCTTGCCTTACAGGGATACAATATGACCATTACCCACAGGGCTGGATCGGACAACACAAATGCAGACAGTCTATCGTGCCAGTTAGAGCAGTGAACTGAATTTGTGAAACTCATCCCATGCCTAGGAATGGATTCAATCTAGGAGGGAGGGGTTTGGCAAGAATAGCAATGTGCCAGTTCTTATTTGTACATAACCTTGATGTCTATATGTTTTTCGTATGGGATTTCTGCTTATGTGACATGGCAGGGTCAGCAGGCCCATGGGAAAAGACTAGCTTTTAAAGGGGCCTGACATTTTGATCTCAAAGGCAGGAGCTTGCTGGAGCTAGATGGCTATGGTTTCCTTTTCCTGTTTTAACACTTATCTACTGAATTCTGAGACTGTTATAAAAACCTGGTTATAACAAGCTACTGCTTTGAACCCAGGATGGCTGCTATAAAAAGAAAAGTTGTTTTATTTGGTAACAAGAGGGAAACTGTTTTTGGAAAGCCTATGTGAAATATCCCAGAATATTGTGAAATAGCTCATCAGCAGGTTTTTCTGAAACATCAAAGGGGGTAATTCTAAACCTGCCATAAACCGTGTTCTATGATTCTCTTGGGAGAAAACAGACTTTTTTTTAATATTTGGACTATTTGGCCTTGTGCAGTGGCATGTGACTAATTCAGTATGGAGGAATGAGAGTGACCTCACAGCCAGCAGTACCACACAGCTGTGATCTCACAAGCTGAGTGGGGCACTTTTCACCCTGATATTGTCAAGTTGCTGACGGAACATTGCATACTTAAGTGTTTGAACTTTCAAGACAGACACTCTTTTCTGGACTTCTTATAGTCACTTTTTGTTCTGGACTTCTAAGGAACACTTCAGCCAAGATAGGTAACAGTCCAAATCATTTGCCAACTAAAACCGAGTTAGAACTAGTTAAATCAGCTACAAGGCACTTTGTTTTGTAATTGTACATTTCTTTTCTGACTGTAATCTTAATGTATATATGTACTGTATTTATTTACTATTTTAAATTTTTAGTAAACTTTGTGTTTCCTTAAACCTGCCTGAGACTTTTTCTCATTTTGAGTGTGAATGGTGGAACAGTATTGATAATTCTGACATAACAGTTAAAGTGCTTTGAGTGTCATCATATGCAGCCACGCTAACAAGGATCTGTGTAAAGATCCAGCAAGGTAAGAAAAATACCAGCATCTAAACTGAGTTGGAAGGGGGTTGTGAATCAGGTTGGTTGTATGCCCGCTGAGTCAAGTATATTGTGCTGCTTTCCATGAGGAGTGTGATATTTGGACCTGTTACGTGGGTGGGCTAGCTGAAAGGGTTCATAACTGACCCCAGGACTCAAGATTGGTAGTTGCTCTGACCCAAAACAAACAGGAGGGTGTTTCTGTTTGTCCCCTGTTCATGAATCGCACTTAAAGGTTAGGCACTGTGGTAGCAGAGAGCTTGACCCCAGGAGTGGGTTTGCAACAAAACCAACAAAAACTGCCTCTTCAAAAACCCTGGTGCTTTAACTCTTGTGAGTCTTCCTCAGGGAGTATGATTGGTGGAAACAACAGATCTCATTTATAGTCTGTTAGCTCATACATATTGAAAAGTACATAAATATTCATGAAACATGCAGTGCAAATAATTATCAAAAAAATGCAGGTTTAAAAGAGCTAAGAGTTCCAACATATTAAGGAATGCCAGCAGTGTTGCCAGCCCAGTGGTGCTGAGGGTTGAGGAGGCATCAGCCTTACCTCACGCCGGTGAGCCAGGTTCGGAAATGAGCCCGGGGAGCCCGGGGTTCGCAAGGGAGGACAGGATTGAGCATCTGATGGACTGCTCTCCTCTCCTGGGAGGGAAGGGGGTCCAAATTCTGAAATGCTAGTGGCGCCCAGTGGAGACTGGGTGCACTGCAGTCGGGGACCTTGAGAAGAGGGACAGTGCCAGGCTGACATCTTGTGGATGTGGGCGGGAGCACACACATCATGCACTGGATGGTTTTGCATTTCCTGCATCTGGGGGGAGGAGAGAAACAAGGGAAAAACCCCAGCTGCCTGGTGAGGCAACGATGGATCTTCAGTGGCCGAGCCTACATGCCCAGTGCCAGCCCCAATCCCAACTTGACTCTCCGTGGTCCCTCCCTCCTCCCAAAGGGCTGGTGGGAGAGGGGGGACCCAGCAACTGATTACTCGGTTGGGGAAGAGGTTCAGGCTGGCGGTTGAGGCAAGGTCGAGCAAGTCCACCCAAAAGATGCCCCAGCCAGCTGGAGAATAAATAGAGTTGGGGGGGAGGAATACCAGCATCAGGTTACAAGCAGACAGAGCTGCTTGAATAGAGCTCTAATTCCTAAGCAATATACATTTCTAATTAGATTAATCATGGTGTTCCTTAGAAGTTGTAATGCTAATGAGTACACAGAGATACACATTTTGATCAATGCCAGATTTGGATGGGGGAAGTATAACCCAAGGGGATCCACAATAGAATCAATCCAAGTCCAGTGAGAGGTAAAGAAAACAGATCTGAAAAAAGAAGAAAAGATTAAAATCAGAGAAGTCACTGACTAATGAATAAAATACCTAGAAAAAACATTTCATTTGAGAAATGGTTTAGAATCCCACAGCCCATTCAGTCTAATAAGTTTGATAATATTTAATTTAAAGACCAGCTACTTTTGTTTCTCAGCAGTAGGTTTTCTTTGTCCTTTCCCTGTTTGGGCTGTGGAGTCCCTTACAATTCCATAAATTTCAGGTCATTAGATCTGGCCGTATGCTTTCCTGTAAAGTGCATCCCAAAATGGGTATCTCGTCTATTATTGATAATGGACAGGACATGTTCCTAAATCCTCTGTTTCAATAGATGTACAGTGCATCCAGCATACACAAGATTGCATGGCTACCACAAGACATAAACTACAAATGGAGTGTCACAAGTTATCAGTTCTCCGACTTCACCAGTAACATCAGGATTTGCAGGGTGTCTAAACTGATTTCCATTTACTGTGTATTTGCAAATATTGCATCTGGCGCATTTATGGAATCCATTAGGTGTCTCTGGCAACTAATTTCTCTGATTATTTGGCTTTCTTTCTTTTTCTATGGGCAGTCTACTGTGCTACTTTTTCCAGCAGGAGCCCCTGAACGGGCACTCCAGCCAGAAGCAGCTGTGCCCTCCTCCTAGGGATGCAGTGTTCACTTGCTGCCATCCCTTCTCTGCCTGACCTCCACCACCAAAGACAAGGTACGCCTCACTCTGCCACAGTGCTGGCTTGAACCCTGATTCTGACTCCTTTCCCAATTGGCTTGGCTAGGCTCATGGACACGGAGCTTCCAATTGGTCTGCTCAGTGGGACTCTGAGCTACCATTTTCTGAGTCTCAGAGCCTACCCTGGAACTCTAACTCGGTCCCTGCTGCTACCTAATAGCATGGGTCCTGCTCCTCAGCTTTGTTCTGTTCCCTGAATGGGTGTTCCAGCCAGAAGTGGCTGTTTCTTCCTCCTCTGGATGCGGTGTTCACTTGCCGCCGTCCCTCTCTTTCTGACTGTCACCACCAAAGACATGGTATGCCTCTCACTCTGCCACAGCACCGGCTTGAACCCCGGCACCGGATCTTTTCCCAATTGGCTAGGCTTGTGGACATGGAGCTTCCAATTGGTCCACTCTTGGGACTCTGAGCTGTGGTTGGCTGAGTAAGCCTGCCTGGAACTCTAGCTCAGTCCCTGCTGCTACCTAATAGCGTGGATGCTGCTCCTTGGCTCTGTTCTGTTCCTGTCTTGATTTTTAATGTTTTATATGCTGATTCTAAGTGTATGCAAGCTGATTTTCACTGTATGTTAGCATTTTAAATGTTAAAAACTGCTGAAGTGACTTACAGCTCTTTTGTGTAACTGATTAGAAAAGTTGGGACACTTAGAATTGTTAAGCTGGATTTAAACTCTGCATTTATTTTCTGGGCCTCCTGGGTCCAAGTCTGTCTGTCTGTCTGCCTCTTTTTCTCTCTCTCTCGCTCTCTACCTTTTGCTCCCTGTCTCGCTTCCTGGGGCCCTCCCCCCGATCTAACTAATCTCTTTGTCTTTTGTACCCTTGCTACTTGCCTGTCTCCACACCATGTCTGACCCCTACCCACCAATTTCTGCCATCTAGGCAAATTCTATCTCCCCTTGTGCTCTGTTCCAGCAGGAGACCCTGAATGGGTGCTCCAGCCAGAAGTGGCTGTTTCTTCCTCCTCTGGATGTGGTGTTCACTTGCCGCCATTCCTCTCTTTCTGACTGCCACCACCAAAGACATGGTATGCCTCTCACTCTGCCACAGCACCGGCTTGAACCCCGGCACCAGATCCTTTCCCGATTGGCTAGGCTTGTGGACATGGAGCTTCCAATTGGTCCACTCTTGGGACTCTGAGCTGTGGTTGGCTGAGTAAGCCTGCCTGGAACTCTAGCTCAGTCCCTGCTGCTACCTAATAGTGTGGATGCCGCTCCTTGGCTCTGTTCTGTTCCTGTCTTGATTTTTAATGTTTTATATGCTGATTCTAACTGTATGCAAGTTGATTTTCACTGTATGTTAGCATTTTAAATGTTAAAAACTGCTGAAGTGACTTACAGCTCTTTTGTTTAACTGATTAGAAAAGTTGGGACACTTAGAGTTGTTAAGCAGGTTTTAAACTCTTTGCATTTTTTGGGGGGCATCCTGGGTCAGAGTATATCTCCCTTTCTATACCTTTCACCCCCCCACCTCGCTTCTTGGGCCCTCCCCCCAATCTAACTAATCTTTGTCTTCTGTACCCCTGCTGTTAGCCTGTCTCCACACCCTGTCTGACCTCTGCCCACCGATTTCTGCTTTCTACTAAGCTAATTCTATCTCCCATTGTGTTCTTTTCTAGCAGGAGCTCCTGAACGGTCACTCCAGCCAGAAGCACCTGTGTCCTCCTTGGGACATGGCTTTCACTTGTCACTGTCCCCTCTCTGCCTGACCACCACCACCAATAAGATAAAGTACGCCGCTCACTCTGCCAGAGTGCCGGCTTGAACCCCGGCACCAGCTCCTTTCATAATGGCTAGGCTCATGGACATGGAGCTTCCAAGTGGTCTGCTGATGGGACTGTGTGCTGCCATTGGCTGAGTCACAAAGCCTGCCCTGGAACTCTAGCTTGGTCTCTGCTGCTACCTCTGTGTGGGTCCTGCTCCTCGGCTCTGTTCCATTCCTCTCTTGATTTTTAATGTTTTATATGCTGATTCTAATGGTATGCAAGCTGATTTTCACTGTATGTTAGCATTTTAAATGTTAAAAACTGCTGAAGAGACTTAAAGCTCTTTTGTGTAACTGATTAGAAAACTTGGGACACTTAGAGTTGTTAAGCAGGTTTTAAACTCTTTGCATTTTTTTCTGGGCCTCCTCGGTCCGAGTCTGTCTGTTTCTCTCTTTCTCTTTTGCTCCCTGCCCCCGGCCTCTGTTCCTGGGGCCCTCCTCCTGATTTAACTAATCTCTTTGTCTTTTGTACCCCTTCTGCTAGCCTGTCTCCATACCCTGTCTGAGCCCAGCCCACTGATTTCTGCCATCTACTAAACTAATTCTATCTCCCCTTGTGCTCTTTTCTAGCAGGAGCCCCTGAACAGTGCTCCAGCCAGAAGTGGCTGTGCCCTCCTTCTCAGGACGTGGCGTTCTGTTGCTGCCATCCCCTCTCTGCCTGACTGCCACCACCAAAGACATGGTATGCCTCTCACTCTTCCACAGTGCCAGCTTGGACCCTGGCACTGGCTCCTTTCCCAATTGGCTAGGCTCATGGATACAGAGCTTCCAATTGGTCCTCTCGTGGGACTCTGAGCTGCCACTGGCTGAGTCTCAAAGCCTGCCCTGGAACTGTAGCTAGGTTCCTGATGCTATCTAATAGCGTGGGTCCTGCTCCTCGGCTCTGTTCTGTTCCTCTCTTGATTTGTTTCTTCCTCCCCCACCCCTGCCCCGACCTCTATTAAATAGACTAAAGCTCCTCCCTCAACCATCTTCCCCTCTCCTATTGGCTGCTAGACAAGGTCTCAATCCAGTCTTAAGCCCGGGTACTCAATCTTCTCTTTCTAAGCACATAGCCTTCCTCTCTCTCAAATAGGTACTAAAGGTTCCTAGTCCAGGGACTGCAAACAACACTCATACTACGTCCAACCCCGGAATTTCCTTCCTGAGAATTACCCCCCTACTCTTCCACAATGTTCCTGTTAAGAGTCAGTTGCCTAGTATCTATGTGGCTAATGCTTGCACCTGTCCCAATAAACAGCTCCACACAGTTTGATTTTACTATAAGTAATGAAACTGTATTATGTCATCAAAGCCTCAAAACTACTTCCACCTTTGCAACACAAATATTTAGCAATAAACCTCAACTATGTAGTTTTGCTCTGGTTTTGGACAGACTTGCGTATCCCCTCTCCCCTCCAATCTTTACCATTATCCTTACCTGTACTAAATCGCAATATAATAAATAAAAAACACGTAGCCGAACACAGACAGTAAAGCACTTAAAGTGGCAGGTTATCAGACTGGCCTGGCTACTTTTGCTACTCTCAAGGAATATACATTCAAACCCTGGCCCTATGCCAATGTAACAGATCCACATAAAAAGCACAGTAGACTAACTATAGCCTCCATTAATATGTGCAGCCTCCTGGCAAAACTTGACTCACTGCAAGTCTGGGTTACCCATCATCAGCCTGATACACTGTTGGTAGTCAAAACCTGGCTTACACCTAGGGTCATGGACACAGCCTTCCAGTTAGCAGGCTACATCTCCTTTAGGTTAGATAGGCTTGGCAAGAGAGGAGGTGGATGCATTGTCTATATAAAAGAGCACCTCCAGGGACAAGAGCTTCCCCCAATAACTACCAACTGTAGGGCACAATTGCTGGCAATAAAGATACTACTAGGCACAAAAGACAAAGCACTAACTCTGGTATCTGTCTATATACCTCCTAAGGAACATGCCTGTGGTTTCAAGGTGGTCCTCGACTACCTTGCTAACCTCTGCCAAAACATGGAGCTCATAATGATTGATGATTTCAACATCAATTGGTTGTCCCCCACAGCTGGACCATACAGAGATGCCCTATCCTCCCTTAATATAGCACAATTAGTAGACTCACCCACTTGTACGAATTACCATACTGGGACAAGCACGTTGATAGACTGGCTAGTCAGTAACCTCCCTGAGAGAATAACCCACACAATTGTCCTCCCGGACTCCATCAGTGATCATTCCCCTATACTTTTCAATTGGTCAAATAAATCCCCAAAGGTACCTGCAAAAAACAATCACTACTAGACTACTGAAAAAAAGGAAAACTGAGTGCACTCAAAGCACACCTAAGCCAACAAGACTGGGGCTCCTTAGACACCGCAACAGATGTGGACTCAGCTCTTGAACATTTCGTCTACAAATTTAATGAAGCCTGCAATAGCTATGCCCCTTACACTACACACAAAATCCAGGAATCCTGTAAAACCTGGATCTCTCCCCAACTCCTTGAACAAATGAAACAAAGAGACAACCTGTGGTATAAAGCAAAAAACACGGGCTCTTGAACAGACATGCTGAACTATAAATCAGCACGTAACAAGTATACCTGGACAATTTGAAAGGCCAAAAGTGAACATTTCAAAAATGAACTGACAATCTCCTAGGGGGACAACTGAAGATTCTGGGATAATATTAAGTCTCTGTCAAAGCCAATAAGACACCCCCCACCATGTTAAATTTGAAGGGAAACTCTACTCAGGACCCCAGTGTCATCACCAGCACGTTCAATAAGGCCTTCATTGACCTCAGTGGTGTACTGCCACCGGGTTTCCTCCAACCCTTGAGCAACTACAGTCTTACTCACAATTCTGATACCCAATCGAGTTCACTCTCCCTTCTACCTCAAAATAGTCACCCAGACAGAGGCCAGAAAGTATCTATCACAAAAGTTCTTGTAAAATCAAGATAAAGATGCAACACACTTAACCTTACGTAATTGCGCTCACCATCGATATTATCCCCCCTTCACAAGAATCTTAAATCTATCACTAATATCAGGCAAATTCCCCGGACTCTGGAAAGCTGCAGTAGTAACTCCAGTTTTCAAAAGCAGGGACAGAACAAATCACTCAAATCATCGACCGATCACAATTCTACCCTCGTTATCAAAAGCCCTGGAATGTATTGTTTCTGATCAAATAACTGACTACCTTGACAAATATCAGCTGCAGTGCCTGCAACAACACGGGTTCCATAAGCAGCATAGCACCACTATAGCCCTAGTCAAATTTACTGGGTTTATCCATGAAGCACTCGACAGGGGGGCTCTTGGTGGGGCTACATACATTGACCTCACCAAGGCTTTCAACACCGTAAATCACGAGCTACTTCTGCACCAACTATCCATCACAGGACTCTCCCTAGAACTGGTGTCATGGTTTAGGAGTTACCTCACTAGGAGAGTCCAAAAGGTAAAAAATTATGGATGTTCTTTCAGAAAATCAGAATATAACTACAGGAGTACCCCAATGCTGGGCCCACTACTATTCCGTTTATTTCTCAATTGCCTTACACTAGTTATACAAGACAAGGTCCTACTATACGCTGATGATGCAGTACTATATTCAAGCCACTCAAATCCCTCAGCACTAGAAAATTAGATGCAGGCTAATTTCAGCGCAATTGAAGAATGGTTCCTACACACTAAATTACTGCTAAATTACAAAAAGACTAAAATCATGTTTTTTCCCTCTACTCATAATAGACACAGATCCTACCCTCTAAAAATACTCAACAACCTAAATGCACCCCTAGAGATGGTACACAATTTTAAATATCTAGGGGCAACATTAGACAGTTCCCTTTCATATGCCCAACACATAGACTTCGTGGCTAAATCCGCAAATGCCAAACTGGGTCTGCTCTACAGAAACCAACAGTGCCTCACAAATGATATACTAAATATTGGGGTGACAAGCTCAGGAACACCTATCAATTCAGCCCAGTGAATTCAGCTCGGTGAATTCAGCCCCATGGCAATTCAACCCCACATCAATTCAGCCCTTAAGTAAATTCAGATCCTTTTTGTTCTGGACTAGAATAGACATAACTAATAACATATGTAAACATATTTAAGCTTTATTGAAAGCTTTAAAACATACTTTTTTGCAATCAAGTACACTGTATTGAAAATGTTAATTTGCACATACAGTACACGCACCAAACACCAATCACATACACCAGACAGAAAAACAAAACAGAACACAAATAAGCCTAAACATAACCTTCTAATCCACACAACACACAAACCACCCTGACTAACCCACTCTGACCCTCATGTGCACATTCCAACAGCTCCAGGTGTGGATACTAGAATGGGGTGTGACTAAACATATAGCTACCATTTGGGTTTTTTGCTCAATGGTGGGAAGGGCAGAGTACTCTCCCAACAGACAAATGTCCTCTGTAAAAAATGGAGAAAAGGCTGAAGAGTGGAGCATTAAAACATATTGGCTTCTATTCACAAATAGACATGCATGAGGTGTGTATAGGGACATGCAGCTCTTCACCTGTAGGAATTCCGTGTTGGGGCTGCATTCATGAACACCGGCCCCACCTAGCTCCCATATGTGGCCCTGTCTGTCCAGTGCACAGGTCTGTGGGGGGCAGGTGGGTGCAGAGCTGTGGATCCAGGAGGTCAGCCAATTGGCTGCCCAGGCAGGGAACCGCAGTGAATCCCTTGCATGCAATGGGCACCATGTTGTCGGCTGGCACACAGAGCGCTGACTGTGCCGATATGGGGGGGGTACCCTGCCCACACAACCCCAGTCCTCCTGAGGTGCCCCAATGGCAGGGGCAACACTGTTGGGGGGGCGATGCCCCCTTCCATGTCTGCTGCATCTGGAAGCAGCTTCCCCAGGAGGTGCATAACCTGCCATGGTGGTTTATGGCTGCCTTCCAGAAGCAGAGCCAGCAGCCCCCCTGCACAGCCTTCTGCAAGGTTGTGAATACGCGGAGTGCTGGCTGGCCACCCCTGCACCACCCCCAGGCCTGCCTCTGCACAGAGCTCTGCAATTGGCCAGGAGATCTGGTGTATTGGGGGGCACAATGATGTCATGAATGGGGTGGAGGGGGCACAGTGAGTGCAGGTAGCTGCATAGTGGCTATGTGCCCGAGGTACATGGTGCATAGCCACAATTTTCTTTACTGAATAGGGCCCATTGAGAGAATTGTAAGCATCCAGTAAGTTAAAACATGAAACTGTGTGCAAGTCCTCTCAGGTACTCCACTATTTCCTTTGCATGGTATTCTGCAACAATGTGCTGAATGCTGTCAGCAAAGTTCTTGTACATTTTCTTTGGTTCTTGTGGTGGGCTCTGTTCTTTTTTCATAGCATCGATAAGTTTCCATGTTGTGGGGTGATCAGCACTTAGGAGGCTTGTAAAACTGTTATGCTATCCTTCAACGGTATTGTTTGTCCTTGGGATGCCTTCATTAGTTGCATCATTGCAGTTCCACTGGCTGTGAAGAAATCTGGGCTGTCATCACATTTGTCTTCTGTCCATCCTCCCCAACCAAACATCTTCAGAATAGTCACTCATAGAATGTAGCAAATCCTCATGCTCACCGTAGTACGCACTATCCATCAAAGCCTCAAATGCTTTCACAACATCGTGTATAGGCATGAATGCCAGTGCAGCCAGCATTCTCACATTCAGTGATAACTCTGGATCAGCTCCATATTATTGCTGAAGTCAATCGAAGAGCTCCATGGGGGACCTGTGCACCGGGGGGGGGGCAGGGACGTGTATGGGAGCCAGGGGGGGAGGGTCGGTGTTCGTGAATGTGGCCCACGCACGGAAATCCCATGGGTGCAGAGCTGCACATCCCTATATGTGCCTCATGTGCATCTATTCCGTAATAGGGACCAATATATTTTAATGCTCCACTCTTCAGCCTTTCCTCCTTTCTTTACAGAGGACATTTGTCTGTTTGTCTGTAGGGAGAGTACTCCACCCTTTCCACCACTGAGTAAAAAACACAAATGGCAGTTATATCCTTAGTCACTGTCCATTCTAGTATTCACATTTGGAGCTGTTGGAATGTGCACATGAGGGTCAGGGTGGGTTAGATGGGATGGGTTAGTTGAGGTGGTTTGTGTGTTGTGTGGGCTAGAAGGTTATGTTAAGGCTTATTTGTGTTCTGTTGTTTTGGTTTTCTGTCTGGTGTATGTGATTGGTGTTTACTGCATGTGGTGTATGTGCAAATTAAACATTTTCAATAAAGTGCACTTAATTGCAAAAAATTTTTAAAGCTTTCAATAAAGCTTAAATATGTTTACATATATTGTTAGTTATATTTATTCTAGTGCAGAACCAAAAGGAGCTGAATTGACAAAGGGGGATGAATTGACATGGGGCTGAATTTACCAGGCTGAATTCACTCGGGCTGAATTTACTGGACACCAAGCTCAGTGTTGTCTGTAATTGAATACAGACTAGTGGTCTATGGTGCATCAACAGACTCAGCCCTAAAAAGGATAAAAACTACCCTGAACAAGGCCTGTAGGTTGGTGCTCGGAGCACACTGCCTTACATACACATGTGAGCTGTATGCACAATCAGGATGGCTCCGCCTGGATTGCGGCATACTGTACCAAAACTGCCTCCTTGCTAAGAAATACACACTAGGCCTAACACCTCCTAGGGTGCAAAATCTCCTCAGTATGGCCAACAATACCAGGTGCACCTGGTGGTCAAATAGCCAGTACCTAAAAATCCTGTTTCGTCAGACCACACAAGGCCAATGTTCCTATGAGTACCGAGCACCTCTCTGGCTAAACTCACTCAGTGACGATATACTAAGTGAATTAAAACTTGGCCCCTTCAAATCAGAACTTCAAGCTTTTCTAGATTCAAACAGCAAGTGTGACTGTGGGTACTAATCCCAACAATCAAGCGATTATCCAATCCTTAAAATCGTAAGTAGGTCTTCTTAGCACTTTTCACCTCCTCCTCCCCTATCTCCATCTGGGAACCCCCTTCCCCAACCCCATCTCATTCCTGTTACCTCCTCACCCTCTCTCACCACATCTATGCCTCTCTGTGTCACCCATAAACCTGCCTCCCCACCCTCGGTTTCTTACACCCCTCCCTTATGCTCCCCCATAGGATCCCCACAACCCCTTTGATTTCATCCCCTCTTAATTCTCTCCAAACTGCACCTTATTTAATCTCTCCTGATTTATACTATATATGGCTCCACACTCTACTACCACCTAGCTCCAACCTCTTACTGCATCTTTTCCTTCTAACACTCAACTCAGGGCCAGGGTATCAACATTGTATCATCTGCTATTGCACTATTGAAAATAATTGTTTTATCTGCTAATGCACTTATGACAAGAACTGTTTTTTCAAACATGTCTGCTATAATAATCTCCCCTATCACTTGCTCGTTATTATGTTTTCTATATTTACTACAGTATGTGTTAATTCTCTACTTGTATACGCAACATTCTATGCTGTTTGGTTTATGTTTGTCTGATGTGGAACCTCTGTAAAAAAGTCTCTGACTCAAAGGTACTATAATCTGAGAACTAATAAAATAAATAAAAAAATAAAATAAATAAAACCAACCTGTCTCTAAGATTAGTGCTACTGTTAAATGTTACTCTAGGTTTTGGACCCACTGCTGCTCCAACCTCATTGTCACTAGAAAGAATCTACCAGCTGTTATGGATAATATTTCCTATCCTACCTACAACATTATTATATTCAGTTACTAAAGTATTTGGTCCATGTTTATTGTATTCTTTAGGTTTCTTAATAAGTAGAGACCCCCTTTTAGTATGCCTGGCTTTTTGTCTTGCTTGGGTTAGAAGTTGTGGATCATACACACTTTCTTTAAACTGAGTTTCAGGCTCATCTAATTGTTTCTCAGAGGTATCCTCTGTAATGCAGTTCCTACATAACTGGAGGAATTGACTGTACCGTATGGAGATTTTTAAGCTGGGAGGATGGGCACTTGTTGCACAAATCACAGAACTGTAGCAGAAAGCTTTCTATAACATTTAGTTTGAAACAAACTGCCATCAAACTCATCTCTTGATAATGTCAGATAAAAATAAACATTTGTCAATGCCGAATGTTGTCACGCTGGCATTGGCATTGGCAGTGCTGGAGCTAGAGATGCATAATAGGAATGGCAGTGAAGTATTGAAGTGACGCCAGCCCCACCCTGTAGAGAGCGACAGGCATTGGGGTGTGCCTTTGGGTTGTCAGCTATAACGCTCATGCCATTGTACCTCACCCTACCCTGTAGACACTGACAAGTGTTGGGTGTGCTTTGGAGTCTTTGGGCATTATACTTACCCCATTTCATAAGGAAATATGCTGACATGGGTGCAGTATAGGAGCGTGGGGTGAACTTTGTGGCCAAACAGTGCAAGACACACCACGATGCCTGTCAGTGGCAGCAGGGTGGAGTTGAGGGGGTGGAATGGCATGAGCATAACACCTGATGATCCCAAGTCACATCCCGGATGCCTGTCAGTCTGTACCGGATGAGGTGCTACAGTTGGAAACCCTAACACTGTAGGCGTGTGTTGGTAGTTTCACTCCACATTTTCAACATGGGCTGCTTGTAGGTGTGGAAACGCATTTTGGGCAGGATGTGAAAAATGACAGCTGTACTGTTCATAAGGTGGTGTGAAAAAATGCCAGTGTTGAAAATCTGGCATGGAAATATTGCAAATTTAGTAAGTTACAAGGGTGCGTGGAAACTGGGCAGCGCACGCTTGCAACACAGTCATTTTGTGGACTTTCGGCACCAAATTTTCAACATAGGCATTTTAGGACCTCTGCTCATGAACAGTGTCACCGTCATTTCCTCAGACTGTCCCGAAAAGTGATTTTGCACAGCGACTGCACTATTCTGTACCCGACGTGCGAAAACACATTTCAGGCAGGATATGTAAAATGACAGCTATACTGTTCATCAGGAGGTGTGAAAAAATGGCAAGTTTGAAAATCTAGAGTGAAAATATTACAAATTCATGACGTTACGAGCGTGTGTAGAAACAGCGCAATGCACACTCATAAAACGGCAATTTTTGGGAGTTTTGTCACTAAATTTGCAACATAGACTTTTTGAGAGCTCCCCTTATGAACAGTGGCACTGTCATTTCGTTACTCGGTCCCTAAAGGTGATTCCACACAGTGACCGAGAAATCACCTTTCGGGATGGAATAACACCATGACAGTGCAAGAATTCATGAGGAGGGGTCCCATAAACCCTATGTTGAAAATTTGGTGCCAAAATTCCAAAAAATGCCTGAGATATGCATCAAAGTTGCAAAAACCCTATTTATTCCATTATACAGCTTACTGGCATTTCCTCAGTTCGCAGCTGGCTTTGAAGAGTGCAGACGTGTTCCCAGTCCAACGAAGATCATCGTGCCAGACTCTGGAGGTAAATATGGGGTGAGGGGGATGCGGGAAGGTAGGGTGCGCAGTGGGTGGGTGCAGGTTGTGAGGGGGGCAGGGAGACAGCGAGGGACCGTTTTTTTATTTACAGGGACAAAAAAAATAAAAAATGTGGGACCATTTATGTTGTACAGGGCATGTGGCATGCTGGTGGGCTCCCAGCATGCCAGTGGAGAGCTCTTATTTTTGGGGGCAATTGTAGCCAACAGGATTGGGCACCCCATTGACACACAACAAAGGGGGTTAGTTTATGCTGAGGGATTGGGCACCCCATTGTCACACAAGGAAACTGGGGGAGGGGGCAAGAGCTGAGGGGGATTGGGCACCCCCTTCAGCATATAACAAATGGGGGGTTCTTAATGCAGATGGGGAGTGGGCTCCCCCATCAGTACATAAATTGGGGGACAGGATAAGCCAACAGGGAGATTGGTAACCCCCAAAGTCAGCAGTTTGGTGGGCAGTGTGCCACCATGTTTGTGTCCGGTAAGCACGTCGGGAGGTCCGCTGCATATGATGAGCTGTGCTTGCATTGCAGCAGACCTTTCCTTAGATGTGCTCGCCCGGGTGGTGTTGCGCCGGCATGCAGGCTGATTGGGGAATGAGGATTGCACCTACTGATGTGTGTCCTGCATTCACCCAACAGTGACTGTGCCTCCAAATCTGCACTACTGCAAGATGTTGGTTGCGCAAGCTCACCAACATAGAAATGAGACCTGGTTATATATGTAAAGCATACGTTCAAATAATTTATATTGAGCCAATCAATACATTTAGGTATTTCTGTCATGTCTCCTGCCCAGATGCATACCACTGCTTAATGCTGTTTAAATAGGGGGTTACATTCTGATCATAAATGGTAGTCTTCTCCATTAATCCTAAGAACAAATTGATGTAACTGGGTGCCATTACTGTACCCATGGTAGTACAGCAGGTTTGAAGAAAGTTTTGTCCCTCAAATTCAAAGACATTATGTGTGAGCATTAAGGCTAGGGATTTTAAAATAAAATATATGGGTATATCATCCTTATCAGGTAAAAAGTCTAAAAATAATTTATAGTCTGCAGTGCCTTGATGGTGCCTGATTGATGTACAAAGAGCTTCTACATCAGTCCCTAACCAAACATATTTATCATTCCAAGGAAAGTTTTTACATTTTCTTAATATTTTATGATGTGTTCTTTAGATAAGGTGGTAGGCCCATCACACATTGCTGTAGGAAAAAAATCAATACATTTCCTAGATTCTCTGTGAAAGAACCAGTGTCACAGACAATGGGTCTCCCTGGTAAGTCACTTCTACTTTTGTGAATTTTGGATAAGATGTAAAAACCTGCTGTGACAGGATGCTCTTTCTCGATTAATTGAAATTTATCTTCGGAAATATCTCCTTTCTTAAGGGCATCAGACAACAAAAGGAGCAGTTCTTTTCTAAATTTGGCTGTGGGATCCCCTTTAAGTTCTGTGTAATTATTTATTGTCATTCAGCAGAGACAGTACTATATTTCAGTAGTGTTCTTTGTCAAGAACAACAATGTTCCGACCCTTGTCTGCACGTTTGATTACTACAAATGTATTATTAGCAAGTTCTGCAAGTGCACTGTTTTCATTTTTTGTAAGATTGTGTCTACCAGGTGAGACATTGCTGTTCAACACATCTTTAAATTGTTTGTAGACAGTTTTTTCAGAAGTATTAATGGCAGTATTTAAAATTTTGGAGCAAAACTGGTATTTGCCTTTGAACAGTGTATTTCGTAGTTGTTTGGTATATTTACCTGCTGACAATAATCCCTGACCTCCAATGTCATAGGAAGTCAAAACATTATCATACACATTAGTACTAGATTCAGTAACATTTAAAGACCACAAGGTTTCAAGTGTTTCAAGATCTGATTCAAAATTGTCAGAGTTCATAGTAAATGGCTTCTACTTGTGGATGAGTGCTCACATTAGAATTACTCTGTTCATAAATGCTCAAAGTAGATGAATTCAAATCTATAGGGTTCACAGTTCCAGGAGTCATTGGTAAATTGTTACTAGGTTGGTCTTGTACAGCTGCTGCTGGGACTTAAGAACTAGAACTCTACTACTGGAACCTTCAATTTAGGGTAAAAGCAAACAAACAGAAAAAAAGAATGTGTTTGAGTTGGGTGAAGGGAACTGTTATCTGTGTAGTTAGCTAGGTGAAGAAGGGAACTGTGAATTAGGGGGTGTGGCTTAGGCAGGAGGAAGCCAGGTGTTTGCATTTAAAACTGCCCTAGATAGCTTTTGGCAGAGAACAGCAAGAGGAAAGAGGTGCAGTTAGAACTTTATTACTCTACTAGGACTATATAGCTCTCCCTCCCTCCCCTCCACCCCCACCCTTAGCCAGTTCCACTTTTATAGGCACAGGAGTTGACTGACAATAGGAACATTCTGTTTGGGAGCAGGAAGAGAGTAATCAGAGACACAAGATTCACTATCCTAGAAGGAAAAGAGTAGCTCTCCATCTCCCTCTAGCTGCTGGAGGTCTAACTTTGAGCAAGTAAGAAGGAGACTACTGAGGAATACAGGAACTTCCTCTCCCAGAACAGGAACAGCAGGGGCTTTAAGGGCATGGAGGTAGTAGGAAAGCAGGGAGAAAAAAACATTAAAATAAATAAATAAACTGAGAGAGGAAAGAGTAAGCATACAAAACAGTTGAGGGGCCACAAATAAGACATGGTGGGAGTGATACAGTGCAGTGGCTGTGGCACTACAGTTTTCTGTGAGATGTTCTGGAGGATGCGGTGTTGTCCCATCTGCAGGCACCTCTCTGGGCTGAGGGAGGAGGTTGCTCATCTCCAGGCTGAGTTGGTCAGGATTCGGGGGACCTCCTCTCCCACCCAGGGACCATCAGGGCTGCTGCTGCTGCCTCAGAGGTTGCCAAGAAAGAGAAGCAGTTGGACCACAGTGGGCTGAGAGAGGGTGAGGGTGGTGGAACAGATGCATTCCTCTAGGTGTACCTCTCCACAATTCATATGCTGTTCTGGCAGAGTGTGGTTCCTCTATGGAGGCACCCACAGTGGAGACCAAGGAGGATGCTAGGAACTTCCATAAAGGAGACCCACAGGAGGGTGGCATGGGACCCCACAGGGGAAGTAGACAACTCCTGGTGGGGGACTTCATTATTAGGAAGGTAGAACTGGGGGAGGAGAGAGAGAGAAGGAAGTAAGGTGCCTACCTTGTGCCATGGCTTGGAGGAACAGAGAGTGAATCCTCAGGATCATGGGAGAAGCTGCATGGGGAAGGGAGCTGCATGTCATTGTCTACCTAGGGACAAATGATCTGGCTGTGAAAGGGATCAGAGCAGTGCAGGAGGAGTTTGTGGAGTTGGGGAGGGTCCTTAGACAAGTGGCATGCATGGTAACCCTCTCAGAGGTGCTGTCTGTCTATAGTATGGGTGAGGCTGGGGTGCTCTGCACCATGGGATTCAATCAATGGTTGAAAAACTGGTGCAGAGCTCAGGGTTTTGACTTCATTGGGGACTGGGGGTCCACCTGGAGGGATACAGGTCTATACTGGTGTGATGGTCTGCATTTGTCCAGAAGGGAAACCAGGATCCTAGGTTATAGGTTTAAATGCTTCATTGGCAAGCATTTAAACTAGTCAAGGGGAAGGCACTGAGAAAGAGCAGGGAAATCCTAGTCCTCCCAAAAAACAAATCAGGGTAGTTAGTGATGTAAACACCAAGATAGAGAAGTCAACAGGGAGAAGGACAGGGGTAAATGGAAAAAAAGGCAAAGGCAGTAAGGACAGGGATAGGGCAAAAAGGGGTATGACCATCAAAAAATGGAGGGTAATGAGTACCAATGCCCATAGTCTAGGTAACAAGCTCCCTGAACTGGTGGCCTTGATGGAGGAAGGTCACTTCAATATTGTGGCAGTCACAGAAACGTGGTAAACAGAGAACCATTACTGAGATGTCAACATACACAATCTATAGGTGGGACAGGGAAGGTAGAAGAGGAGGAGGAGGAGTAGTAGATCTCTACATAAGGGAAGAGATTAAAGTAATGGAACTAAAGGGTAAACAGGGAGGAGAGGAGGCACTGTGGGTCACCCTGGAGACTGAAAATGGCACCACAATCTGCATGGGGGTTGTATACAGACCGCTGTCTCAGGGGGAGGAAATGGACAAGGAAATGATAGAAGGCATCCTTAGGATGGCAGAAGAAGGGGAGATATTGTTGATGAGGGACCTGAATATGCCAGATGTTAAATGGAGCACCTTTGCTGCAACCATATCCAAGAGCAGGGTCATTCTCGGTGTCCTACTTGGGACATGCCTCAGATAGCTAGTATAGGAACCCACTCAGGTGGGAACAGTCTTAGACCTGGTACTCTCAAATGGGGATGGAGAGAGGATCTCAGATCTAGAAGTGAGTAGCCATCTGGGAACAAAAAAACAGTGTGGTTCACAATAAACACAGCTGTAGAGTCAAGCCATACAAAAGTGAGGGTACTGGACTTTAGGAGGGCTGACTTTGTCAAAATGGGAGAGTGCATCAGAAAAGCACTAGTTAACAGGCAAGAATGAAGGGTGGACGAACAATGGGGAAACATCAAAACTGCCATCACAGGGGCCAAAATCTTTTGTGTGAAGCAAATAAACAAATCAAAATGAAAGACAAAACCACTATAGTTCTCAAAAGAGGTGGCGGGGAAGGTTAGGGAGAAAAAGATAGCATTCAGGAAGTATAAGGAAACCCAGAAGAAGCAGGACAGAGGACCATACCAGTTAAAGCAGAAGGAAGCAGGGAATGCAGTCAGAATAGTAAAGGCCCAAACTGAGGAAAAGATAGCCAACTCAGTTAAGAAGGGGGATAAAACCTTTTATAGGTACATTAGGGAGCGAAGAAAGACCAAGGGAGGGATAGTAAGGCTTAATAAAGGGGAGAGTTGGTGGGCAGAGGATGACAGTGAAAAGGCAGAGATACTGAATGAATACTTCTGCTCAGCATTCGCAAAAGAAGGGGGGGGGCACCTAATCCAATCAATATAAGCACTCTGGATAGGGGGTCAATACCAGTCTTTTTACAGAAGAAGGGGTTCTGAAAAAACTCCTAAAACTGAAGGTGGACAAAGCAATGGGGCCTGACTGGATTCACCTCAGAATTCTAAAAGAACTAAGGGGAGAACTAGTGACACCACTGACTACCCTTTTTAACAAATCATAGGAGGATGGTGTGGTACCTAAGAACTGGAGGACGGCAGATGTGATTCCCCTTCACAAAAGTAGGAGCAAAGCAGAGGCAAGAAACTACAGATCTGTTAGCTTGATCTCAGTGGTAGGGGAAAATGATGGAATCACTTCTGAAAGAAAGAATTGTTGAGTACCTAGAGGCCAGTGGGGCACATGACCCAAGGCAGCTTGGATTCATAGTGGGAAGGTCATATCAGATGAAGCTAATAGATTTCTTTGACTGGGTGACCAAAGTAGTAGACCAAGGAGGGGCTGTGGACATGGCTTACCTAGACTTTAGCAAGGCATTTGACATAGTCCAACACAAAAGATTAATAAACAAATTAGCCAGCCTGGGAGTGGGTCCCAGGATGATAGCCTGGGTAAAACATTGACTGGACAACAGGCCACAGAAAGTAATAGTAAATGGAGACCACTCCGAAGAAGGTGGGGTTACTAGTGGGGTACCGCAGGGTTCAGTACTGGGTCTGGTCCTTTTTAATGTCTTTATAAGCGACATTGCAGAGGGACACAATGGGAGGAGGTATTAACAAGAACAAAAATTGAAAGGGACCTGGGGTAGTCATATCAGATGACCTAAAGGTAAACAAGCAATGTGAGATGGTAGTAAGGATGGCTGGGTGAATACTGGGATGTATAGGGAGAGGCATCGCCAGTAGGAAACAGGAAGTTGTTGTTCCTCTGTACAGACAGTCGATGAGACCCCATCTGGAGTACTGTGTGCAGTTCTGGAGACCCCATCTCCGCAAGGACATAGGCAGGATGGAGGCAGTCCAGAGGAAGGCAACTAAAATGGCACAGGGTCTGCAACACAAGCTATATGAAGAGAAACTAAAGGAGCTTAATATGTATACCCTTGAGGAAAGGGAGGGGACATGATAAAAACTTTCAAGTACCTCAAGGGAATCAACAAAGTCCAAGAGGGCAACATCTTTCAGAAAAAGAGATATGCAAGAACAAGGGGACACAATTTGAAGATAGAAGGGGGATGGCTCAGGGTCAATGTGAGGAAGTCTTTTCACAGAGGGTGGTGGACACATGGAATGGCCTTCCTGAGGAGGTCATGGGGTCAAAAACAGTGGGGGAATTCAAGAATGCATGGGACAGACATGAGGCAATTCTGGTGGGGGTTAGGAAGAAGTAGGCTGTTGGTTAACTAGGATCTGCAGCTTATCCAATAGGTAGGGGAAATGAGCAGACTAGGTGGGCGAAGCATTCCTTATCTGCCATCAAAGTCTCTGTTTCTATGTTTCTATATTTCTTTATTTCTAATCCAAGTCTTCAGTAATTGAAGTTAATGCATCTGTTGGCACACCCATTATAGCAGCTGATGGGTTACCCAGAGGAGTTTTTGCAAAGTAATATTTCAAACCAATTTTTCTGAAGAATTTGTGTAAGTCCACAAATATTTGAAACTCGTTGATTTGAGGGGTGGATATAAAGTTCAAGCCCTTTTGTAATTCAGATATTTGATGATCTGTTAATGCTAAATCAGAGAGATTTAATATTTGTAATTCACATCCTTTCTTCTCTCACTCTCTCTCAATGCTGTCTTTGTGCCACCAAATTAAACTGGACAATTCCTCCCAGGTGGATTTTTGTTGGGGTGTGCAAAACCCACTAATTAGCTAATTGACAGGAATCAAGGGGCTTTTAGAATTGTAGCTATAATGGTAGCTAAAATTTATTGTGCAAAAATGGAAGAATAAAAAAACCTTCAATATTTAATGAGTGGAAGGCTATGATAGAAACCACAAAACTTGAAAGAATATATTATAAAGTAGAACAATATGAAGATAAATTTGAACAAATATGGCTTCCATTTTTAAATATGCTATCTGTGGATTAAAATAAAAAAATTAAAGGGTGTACGTCTCCAGCTGTATTCGGACTTCAGTTTTTCTAAAATTTACTAAATTGGTATGCTTTTGAGATGATGAAGGGCACTTAATACTTGACAGTAAACCAATAGGAAATGATGAATCCTGCTTGGTTCGGCTGATGGTATTCCTTATCTGATAAAAAAACCAAAACAAAACAAAACTGGAAGATGCCTAGAATCTTTTATAGTGAAAAAAAGATAGGGACAAATTTATTGCCCAATTTTGTTGCACGTCTGCCTTAACTCTTCTTTTTCTGTTTATAGAACAATGTGCATACCCTGCTCTTTTTTAATCCTATTATGAAAGCCAAACTAATCGTGTTCGTTATTCTACCTGCAACCTGATCCCTTCCACTATACATTTCAATGAACAAAGAAAAAATCAATAAGAGGTGCATGTATTTCCGTTTTTATATCAGCCCATCACATCTCTCAACTAATTCCCCCATCTCCTCCACCCTTTGTCATTATCTTCCCTAACACTTCTTTGCAACAAAATCTGTCTTTTTTTACAACTTTATTTTATTTATATTAAATTTTCTTATCAATTCCAACAATAGCCAACATGAAAATCACAAACAAGAAAAAGAAATGCACTTAAATTCTGACAATGAGATTTACAATGAAGGTATTAAGGATTGTTAAACCTCTCAACCCTCCTCCCACCCCTTAACCCTACCTGTGGGCTTACCCATAAATTCTATGATTTTATTGTAATTTGAAACATGTTATGTAGCAGTTGGTTGAGTCTACAAGGATAAAGGAACCTTCCTAATATCACATTTCCCTGCAAATAGATACAGTATTCGACTTAGTCTTCTCTTTCCATTGATACTAATTCCAGTTAGAGTTAATTAAGAAATTAACTCATATACAGTATCTTTCTCCATTGGTCATAAAATGTATGGATATTGTTATGAAACAGATGCACAGTATTAAGCTGGTAATCTGTAGGTTGAATAAGATGTTTCCAAACCATTCTTTTAAACTTAATTGTTCTTTGTCCAACCAATGTTTTCTTATTAATTGCTTTGTAGTAATAACTAATAATGATAAGATTGCTCTGTTAGCTCTACCTTTAACCAGACCATGATACCCAGGATGCAAGTTTCAAAATTAATAGCACTGTGTAAATTTAGTTTTTTGGCTATATCATTTTTAAGCAGGTTCCAAATATGTTGTGCTATAGGACAAAACCAAAGTATATGGCTGAGTGATCCCTCGGCTAATTTGCACTTGGTACACATTTCAGATTCCAACAGTCTGAACCTAAATACTTTTTGAGGGGTCATATATGCATTATGTAAAACTTTAAATTGAATCAGTCTTAAATTGTCCAAAGGAATACATTTATAAATGTTACCCCATAAATTAGATGAATTTTGTGGAAAGTCTTCTGTTTTTTTGTTCCAAAAAGATGAGATAATGGGATCTAATGAAAATTTTGATGTCAATATCCATTGATATAAGTTAGCTATGGAATGTGGCCTAGAACTCCTTTGTTTTAAATCCAACAGAACATCCTGAGATTCCAAAGTCCTGACAATAGATCCAAAATGAGCCTTTATAGCTACCTTAATTAATAATAATCTAAATATTTTTAGTTTAGGTTTTCTTTCTTCAGAATCTCATTGAGTGGAAGTAACTTTCCATCTTTTAAAAAAGAGGTTATCATAAAATGTCTGGACTCTGGGAACCATTTCGATAGGAGAGGTTTGCCGTTTATCCTAAAATTCTGATTTTCCAAAATAGGTTGGATACAATTCCATTGGGGTTTTAAACCTAAAAATAGAAGTAATTTGTTGATGTACTTTTAGTGAAGTTCCTATTACCGAAGACTTAAGTTTTGAGGGAAGGAGACTAGATTTAATATACAATATAATTGCAGGTGGTATTTTAAATTTCTGTATCAAACTGAGTTCAAAGCCTAACCAAATAGGAATATAGCTTCCATCCTCTGGTGAAAGTTGTAACCATTTTATATATTTGTTAACATGGGAAACCATATAATATACAACACAGTTCGGTAGCTTTATTCTGCCTTGAGACTTGGGGAGGAAAAATTTGTCCATAGCTATTCTTGGGGGTTTACAACACCAAACAAAAGTAGAGATTTCCGAGTGAAGTTTTTTAAACCGGCTTAAAAGAATAAAGTATTTAGCATATTTGTAGGGTGAAATAATCTCAGAAAAATATTCATTTTAATTATATTAACTCTTCCCCAAAAGGAAATGGGATGGTTTAGTCAGCATCTCAGATCCTGTTTAATTTTTATAAATAGCTCATCTAGATTCAGTTTTATCATTTGGGTATGATCAGGAGTTAAATAGATACCTAAATACTTTAATTTATTAGGTGCCCATGTAAAACCCAAGCTGATAACCTCTTGTTTGATATTATAACTATTAAGAGGTAAAACTTTGGTCTTCTCTATATTCAGTTTATTGTTGGAAAAGTGACTATATGCCCTAGATAGCTGTTGGCAGAGAACAGCAAGAGGAAGGAGGTGCTGTTAGAACTTTACTACTGTACTGGGATTTAAGAAGTAGAACTCTACTACTGGGACTTTCAATTTTGGATAAAAACAAACAAACAAAAAAACAAGAGTTAGTGTGTTTGTCTGAGTTGGGTGAAGGGAACTGTTATCAGTGCAGTTAGCTAGGTGAAGAAGGGAACTGTGAATTAGGGGGAGTGGCTTAGGCAGCAGGAAGCCAGGAGTTTGCATTTAAATCTGCCCTAGATAGCTTTTGGCAGATAACAGCAAGAGGAAGGAGGTGCTGTTAGAACTTTACTACTCAATTGGGACTATGTAGCACTCCATCCCTCCCCTCCACCCCCTCACCCTTAGCTAGTTCAACCTTTATAGGCACAGGATTTGAGTGACAACAGGAACTTCCTGTTTGGTAGCAGGAAGGGAGTGATCACAGAGGCATAAAATACTCACCATCCTAGAAGGAAGAGTAGCTCTCCACCCCCCCACCCCAGCTGCTGGAGGTCTGACTCTGAGCAAGTAAGAAGGAGACTACTGAGGAATATAGGAACTTCCTGTCTGAGAACAGGAAAAGCAGCAGCTTTAAGGACAAGGAGGTAGTAAGAAAGTAGGGAGAAAAAAAAAATTCATATATATAAAATAAAAAAAAATAAATAAACAGAATGAGGAAAGAGTAAGCATACAAAACAGTTGAGGCGCCACAAATAAGACATGATGGAAGTGGTGCAGCGCAGTGGCAGTGGAGCAGCAGTCTTCCAGGAGACATTCTGGAGGATGCAGTGCTGTCCCATCTGCAGGCACCTCTCTGGGCTGAGGGAGGAGGTTGCTCATCTCCAAGCTGAGTTGGCCAGGATTTGGGGAACCTCCTCTCCCACCCAGGGACCACCAGGGCTGCTGCCACTGCCTCAGAGGTTGCCAAGAAAGAGGAGTTGTTGGACCACAGTGGGCTGAGAGAGGGTGATGGTGGTGGAACAGAGGTGCATCCATCTAGTTGTACCTCTCCACAATTTATACACCATTCTGGCAGAATGTGGTTCCTCTATGGAGGCACCTGCAGTGGAGACCAAAGAGAATGCTAAGAACCTCCACCAAGGAGACCTCCAGAAGGGTGGCATGGGACTCCACAGGGGAAGGAAACATTTCCTGGTGGGGGACTCCATTGTTAGGAGGGTAGAACTGGGGGAGGGAGGTAAGGTGCCTGCCAGGTGCCATGGCTTACAGGGACAGGGAGCAAATCCTCAGGATCACAGGAGCAGCTGCATGGGGGAGGGAGCTGGATGTCATTGTCCACCTAGGAACACATGACCTGGCTGGGAAAAGGATCAGAGCAGTGCAGGAGGAATTTGTGGAGTTGGGGAGGGGCCTTAGACAAGTAGCACACATGGTAACCTTCTCGGAGGTGCTACCTGTCTATGGCATGATTGAGGCTAGGGTGCTCTGCACCATGGGATTAAATCAGTGGTTGAAAAACTGGTGCAGAGCTCAGGGTTTTGGCTTCATTGGGGACTGGGGGTCCACCTGGATGGATACAGGCCTATACTGGCATGATGGTCTGCATCTGTCCAGGATGGGAACCAGGATCCTATGTGATAAATTTAAATGATTCATTGGCAAGCATTTCAATTAGCCAAGGGGGGAGGCACTGAAAAATAGCAGGGAAATCATAGCCCACCCCCCAAAAAAATCAGGGTAGTTAGTGATGTAAACACCAAGATAGAGAAGTTGGTAGGGAGATGGGCAAGGGTAAATGGAGAGAAAGGTGATGCAGTAAGGACAGGGATGGGGCAAAAAGGGGTAATGCCATCAAAAAATGTAGGGTAAGGAGTACCAATGCCCATAGTCTAGGTAACAAGCTTCCTGAACTGGTGGTCTTGATGGAAGAGGGATGCCTGGATATTGTGGCAGTCACAGAAACATGGTACACAGAGAACCATGACTAGGGATGTCAACATACCAGGGTACACAATCTACAGGAGGGACAGGGAGGGTAGAAGAGGAGGAGGAGTAGCTCTCTATATAAGGGAAGGGATCAAAGCAATGGAACTAAAGGATAAACAGGGAGGAGAGGAGGCACTGTGGGTCACCCTGGGGACTGGAAATGGCACCACAATCCACACAGGGGTTGTATACAGTCTCAGGGGGAGGAAATGGATAAGAAAATGACAGAAGGCATCCTTAGGATGGCAGAAGAAGGGGAGATATTGTTGATGGGAGACCTGAATATGCCAGATGTTAAATGGAGCACCTTTGCTGCAGCCACATCCAAGAGCAGGGTCATTCTTAATGCCCTACAGGGGGCATGCCTCAAGCAGCTATTGTTGGAACCCACTTGGGAAGGAGCAGTCTTAGACTTGGTACTCTGAAATGGGGGACAGAGAGAGGATCTCAGATCTAGAAGTGGGTAGCCATCAGGGAACAAGTGACCACCAAACAGTGTGGTTCACGATAAACACAGCCACAGAATCAAGCCATACAAAAGTGAAGGAACTGGACTTTAGGAGGGCTGACTTTGTCAAAATGGGAGAGTGCATCAGAAAAGCACTATCTAACAGGCAAGAAGGAAGGGTGAAGGAACAATGGGGAAACATCAAAACTGCCATCCCAGAGGCAAAAAGCTTTTGTGTGAAACAAATAAACAAATCAAAATGAAAGAAAATACCACTATGGTTCTCAAAAGAGGTGGTGGGGAAGGTTAGGGAGAAAAAGATAGCATTCAGGAAGTATAAGGAAACACAGAAGGAGCAGGACAGAACTGTACCAGTTAAAGCAGATGGAAGTGGGGAAGGCAGTCAGAATAGTAAAGGCCCAAACTGAGGAAAAGATAGCCAACTCAGTTAAGAGGGATAAAACATTTTATAGGGTACATTAGGGAGCGAAAAAAGGCAAGGAGGGATCGTAAGGCTTAATAAAGGGAGGGTGGGTGGGCAGAGGTGACAGTGAAAAAGCAGGGCTACTGAACAAATACTTCTGCTCAGTATTCACAAAGAAGAAGTACCTAATCCAATCAACAGAAGCACTCTGGATAGGGGGGTCAATCCCAGTCCTTTCACAGAAGAAAGGGTTCTGAAAGAACGTCTAAAACTGAAGGCGGACAAAGCAATGGGGCCTGACGGGATTCACCTCAAAATTCTAAAAGCACTAAGGGGAGAACTAGTGACACCACTGACTACCCTTTTTAACACAATGGGAAAATGGTGTGGTACCGAAGGACTGGAGTAAGATGGATGTGATTCCCCTTCACAAAAGTGGGAGCAGAGCAGAGGCAGGAAACTATAGACCTGTTAGCTTGATCTCAGTGGTAGGGGGAAACGATGGAACCACTTCTGAAAGAAAGAATTGTTGAGTACCAGGAGGCCAGCAAGTCACAGGACCCAAGGCAGCATGGATTCACAGCAGGAAGGTCATGTCAGATGAATCTAATAGATTTCTTTGATTGGGTGACCAAAGTAGTAGACTAGGAGGGCTGTGGACATGGCCTACCTAGACTTTAGCAAGGCATTTGACACAGTCCCACACAAAAGATTAATTAACAAATGAGGTAGCCGAGGAGTAGGTCCCAGGGTGGTAGCCTGGGTAAAAAATCGGCTGGACAGCAGGATACAGAGGGTAATTGTAAACTGAGCCCACTCCGAAGAAAGGGGAGTTACTAGTGGGGTACTGCAGGGTTCAGTACTGGGTCCAGTCCTTTTTAATGTCTTTATAAGTGACATTGAAGAGGGACCAGAAAGAAAATATTCCTCTTTGCAGATGACACAAAGACCTGCAACCGGGTTGGTACACAAGGGGGGTTGGAAAGGATGAGAAGGGACTTTGCAAGGTTGGAGGAATGGTCAAAAGTATGGCAGCTTAGATTCAATGCAAAGAAGTGCAAAGCAGTGCACCTAGGAAACAAAAACCCAGGGGAAGAGTACACAGTGGGGGGAAGGTAGTAACAACAACAAAAATGGAAGGGGACCTGGGGGTAGTCATATCAGATGACCGAAAGGTAAGCAAGCAATGTGAGAAGGCTGTAAGGATGGCTGGGCTGATACTGGGATGTATAGGGAGAGCATCACCAGTAGAAAACTGGAAGTTGTTATCCCTCTGTACAGGCAGTTGATGAGACCCCATCTGGAGTACTGCGTGCAGTTCTGGAGACCCCATTTCCGCAAGGACATAGACAGGATGGAGGCAGTCCAGAGGAGGGCAACTAAAATGGTGCAGGGTCTGCAACAGAAGCCATACGAAAAGAGACTAAAGGAACTTAATATGTATACCCTTGAGGAAAGGAAGGAGAGTGGGGACATGATAGAAACTTTCAAGTACCTCAAGGGAATCAACAAAGTCCAAGAGGGTAGCGTCTTTCAGAAAAAGAGATGTGCAAGAACAAGGGGACACAATCTGAAGATAGAAGGGGGATGGCTCAGGGGCAATGTGAGGAAGTATTTTTTCAGAGTGTGGTGGACACATGGAATGGCCTTGCTGAGGAGGTTGTGGGGTCAAAAACATGAGGGAAATCAAGAATGCGTGGGACAGACACAAGGCAATTCTGGTGGGGGGTAGGAAGAAGTAGGCTGTTGGTTAACTAGGATCTGCAGCTTATCTAATAGGTAGGGAAATGGGCAGACTAGGTGGGCCATGCAGTCCTTATCTGCTGTCAAAGTTTATGTTTCTATGTAAAGCAGCTTTGATTGAAGCAATGGGACTTGATAAGTGAAGTAAAATATCATCTGGAAAGAAAGAAGTTTTAATTTGGGGGTTGCCAAGTCTAATACCTGATATTAGAGAATTTGAGTTCAAAAAGAGCAGTAAAGGTTCTAAGTACAAATTAAAATGCAAAGGGGATAGAGGGCAGCCTAGTCTTGTTCTGCAGTGAAGCTTTATCAAGTTAGAAATTATACCACACCTTAATTAAGCCAATTTTGGGCTGATGCACCTTATAAAGGTAAGCCATTTGAGGCAGTTGTAGTTTAGAGTAGGGACCCAGCTGATGGGTGGTCTACCTCAATGTTGTTTATTGTTATATATGGGGGGGGGTGTCAGGGTGTGCTCTGACATTTTGCTTTTGTTGATGTATGCCATACACAATAGCACCCCTCATTTAAAATCCCATTTAAAGTTGTGAATGAGCAAGGGTGATCAGTTAATATTGGATTTGGTTTGTAAATGGAGAATTATGGTGTTCTCTTTTAACTAGCTCCCCAGCAGCTACCTGCACATTTTCTGGGCACACATCTTAATTAAGCTAATTTTGGGCTGATGCACCCTATAAAGGTAAACCATTTGAGGCAGTTGCAGTTTAGAGTAGGGACCCAGCTGATGGGTGGTCTTCCTCAATGTTGGTAGCTGGGTGTCTTCACTGCAGGGTCCTGAGGTGAATACTTAGAGACCCCCACTCCTTTTGAAATCAAAATAGTAAGTTGCCAATCTAGGCTGGAAAAATATATGTTTATTGTTATATATGAGGGGGGGTCAGGGCGTGCTCTGACTTTTTGCTTTTGTCGATGTATGCTATACAAAGTAGCAACCCTCATTTAAAATCCCATTTAAAATCCCATTTAAAATTGTGAATGAGCAAGGGTGAGCAGTTAATATTGGATATGAGCAGTAACTGCCCCCCACAGGCTAAAGTAGGAAGTAGAGACACCTTGATGGGAGAGAAGTACGACAGGATTCAAATTAACCAGGTCCAATATTGCCCCATCATGAGTGGAAGACTTGTGCACAGACCCCACTATCTCCTAATAAAGGAGCAGTGTGCTAGAAAACAAGGGGAGTGGAAACAGGAGCAGCAAAAACAGAGGAGGGAAAGAGGAAGGGCAAAAACAAAGAAAGGGGAAATAATCCAAGTGGTAACAAAATCTGGAAGGCTATGTGTGCGAATTCTAAAAGTCTAGGAAATAAGATTCCAGACCTAGAGGCCATTATGGCAGAGGCCAGTCTGGATATTGTGGCACTTACTGAGACATGGTCCACTTAAAACCATGACTGGGATATGGTCATACCAGGCTATGCTTTGTTCAAGAGGGCAGGGTGGGAAAAAATAGGGGGTATGGTGATTTATGTGAAAGAAAGCATACAAGCGACATAAATACAGGGAATGCAGCGGCAGAGGTACTGTGGGTTACCCTGGTGAAGGGGAACAGAGCCATAATTTGCACTGGTGTGATCTGCAGACCTCCAGCACAGGGGGAGGAGTTGGATATGGTACTAGAAGAAGTCACTGGCAAGATGGCAGAAAAAGGGGAGGTGCTGCTAATGGGGGACTTCAATCTGCCAGATGTAGAGTGGAGCCTCACAGCTTTGGCTTCAGCTAGAAGCGGGGATATCCTGGACTTCCTCCAGGGGTACATTTTCAGGCAATTAGCCAGCAAACCCACTTGTGATGGAGTAATACTGGACCTGGTACTCACTAACAGGGACAGTGTTGCAGATGTTAAGGTTGGAGACCACCTGTGGACCAGTGATCACCGTACAGTGTGGTTCAATATAAGGATGGCTGTAGAACTGAACCACAAAAGTGCAAAGGTTCTGGACATCAGGAGAGCAGATTTTGTAAAGATGGGTGAATGCCCAAAGGATGACCTGTTAGGAGGATGATCTTGGTGGGGTGGATGAATAGTGGGCGAAGTTAAAAGAGGGCATAGTGAAGGCAACAAACCTCTGCATCAAACAAGTGATTAAAGTTAAGAGGAAAGGGAGACCTCTATGGTTCTCAAAAGGGGTGGCTGAAAAAGTAAAAGCTAAAAGGGTGGCATTCATAAGATATAAGGAGATGAAGAGGGAGGAGGTTAGGAAGGTGTATCAGGAGAAACAGAAGGAAGCCGGGAAAGTAATAAGGGCAGCGAAGGCACAAACTGAAGGGAGAATAGCACAAATTGTAACGAAAGGTGACAAGACATTTTTTAGATATGTACTTGAAAAGAGGAAGACCAGGGAAGGGATTGAAAGGTTCAAAAGGATGTGGGAACAGTGTAGAGGGGGACCTGGAAATAGCAGTCATCCTGAACAAGTACTTTTGTTCAGTGTTCACAATGAAAGGAGATGGGAAGAGGCCACAAAAAACTAAAAGGAACTTTGAAGGGAGGGAGGTGGACACTAGCCCTTTTCAGAGGGGAGAGTCTGAAAGGGACTCACTAATCTGAAAGTGGACAAAGCAATGGGACCAGACAAAGTATATCCTAGGGTATTGAGCGAGCTAAGGGGGTACTGGCTGCTTCTTTGACAGTCTATTTAACAGCTCACTGGAAATAGGAGTGGTTCCAGAGGACTGGAGAAGGGGGGATGTAGTCCTACTTCACAAAAGTGGTAGCAGTGAGAAGGCTGTCACTTATAAACCAGTCAGCCTGACATCAGGGGTAGGGAATTTAATGGAATCACTGCTGAAGGGGAGGACAGTGGAATATCTTGAATCTAATGGTTACAAGAGCCAAGACAGCATGGATTCATAGGTGGGAGGTCATGTCAAATGAATCTGATAGATTTCTTTGATTAGGTGGTAAAGTGAACATCATCCTATATGCAAATTATGTGGTGCTGTGTAGGACCTCCAAGGACACTGACTCCTTGAACAATTCTTTGACAAATGACCTGCAACTCCTCAAGGGTTGGTTGATCAGCAACAAACCTGTGTTAAATGAGAAAAAAAACAAGGCCATACTGTTTGGCCCTCCAAGTCTGGAACCTGACAGAGCTTCAATCCTGACTCCCTCTCTCTCAAATGGCACAAAGGTTGAGGTAGTTAAAACAATAAAGTACCTAGGCATTACCCTAGATCAGAATTACACTTTCAAGGCACATATTGAACAACTGACAAAGACTGTGAGTCAGAAATTTGGCCTGTTATACCACCTTGGCCCTCTCCTCACTCAAGACTCCCAGCTAAGGATTGCAACTGGCACCCTACTACCAACACTGCAGTATGGGGCACCAGTGCTACTCACGGTAAAAGGTGGGGGAATACAAAAACTGAGTACCTTACATCACAGGGTGAGCTGGTTTGCTACAGGGACTCAACCTCAGGAACATCATTGTCAGGTGCTCCAAGCTCTGTCCTGGCCAACATTGGAAGGGTGACTTTTGTACCCATCCTTATGCCTGACATACAAGCTCAGGTTGGACAATGCCCCCCCCCAAGTCTTGCCAACATGATATCCGCCAAGCATAATAGTAGGACCCTCAGATCCTCAAGCCTTCAGCAACTCCATGTCCCTAATTTGAAGTCATCAAAGGGAATGAGTTCATTCTCAGCCAGCATCCCACCTTTCTGGAATGCACTTCCTGCAAATGTCCAGGCTTGTAATTCTCTCAGAGGGTTCAAAAAGGGACTTAAGGCTCACCTTACAGAGCTCAACCAATGCACTTGCTACTGTTGAAATATTGTAAGTCCTGAATGCGAACTGTACTTGTCTGTAACCTAGAATGTCTCCTATCGAACTAACATATGCTGAGTGTTTAGTGTTGAATTGTAAATAGTAATAGTAATATGGACATTGTTATGTGAGAAATTCAATATTTCCATCCTCTGTAATACTGATTGCTCCACAGTGTGCAAACTTATGGATTGTCTGTCTGTAAAGGGTGTAAACCTAAAAATGTTTTATCTGTAATTAATTCCGGGTCACCCCTGAAAAAGGGACTGTTATGGTCTCAGTGGGCCTACCAGGTTGCCAAAATTAAAATAAATAAATAAGGCCCTGGTTTCCCTGGACACTGAGAAGGCCTTTTACAGAGTGGACTGGCAATTCTTATTTTGTACCTCACAGGTTCGATTTTCCACCTCAGTTCATTGGTTGGATAAAAACCTTGTACTCCTCTCATAGTGCTCAGATCTATTGTAACAGGGTGTTCTCCCCTTCGTTTCCTTCATATTCGGGCACTAGGCAAGGATGTCCTCTATCCCCTTTGTTGTTCAATCTCTACCTTGAGCCCCTAGTCCTCAAGTTAATGGTGAACCCTTCAATTCAAGGGATACCGATCAGAATACACACCCTGACTCTGTCTGCATATGCAGACGATATTCTGTTCCACCTCTCTCATCCCCGTAGCTCCATTCTGGCTGCTCTGGAAATGATCAAGGAGTTCAGCTTCTTCTTGAACTACAAGCTCATCCTGGACAAGACAGAGGTCATGCCTTTGAACTCTCGAGTCCTCAACTCAGACCTCTCTGAATACAGTTTAGGTTGGTCTCGCCGTCACATTAAGTATCTGGGTATCTTCCTGTTCCAGAGTGAGGCAAAACTGAAACAGCTGTTAAAACAGGACCTCTCCCAGTGGAAGTCTCTCCCTCTGACTCTTTGGGGGGTGTTAAGCTGGTCAAAATGAATGTCCTGTCCCATCTCTTTTACCCATCAAATATGCTTAATAAAAGCTCCCATGATAAGCATACTACAACTTGACGGCACCCAAGCTACAAGGGGGACTTAGGTTACTACGTAACGGTTTATACTATTGGGCTGGGCATGCAAGCAAATACCTGCGATGGCTCCCCCCTGCCCCTGAGGACTGTTCCTTTACATATGTCCCCATCTGGTTGTCCTTGGAGCGGGAATTGATTTCCTCATCTGGTATCTCTCCTGTGGCTTTCTTCCACGTCCATCCCAAAGACCTTTCCTTGTCTCTCTGTACCTCCCTGATCATGCTTTCACTTCAGGTTCACACCCAGTTAAGTGCTTTTCTCAAATGTAAGCACAGATGGGACACTGCACAGCCAATCTTTAGAAATCCTAATTTCACAATAGGAAATCAGGTCATTTGCCCTACTTGGTTGCCTCAGCTGATGGAGATTAGGGTGCGTGACTTGTCTCGGTATGGAAACTGTCTTTCTTTCCTCGACAGACATTCTGAGGCTACAGTATGTCAGCTAAGTAGTACTTTAGTCTTTAAAGTCTATCAGCTCCATCACTCACTGATATGGCACTTTGGAGGACAGTTTGGTTTCCTCAATGAAGGTAAGTTCCTGGAGTCAATCCAAGATTTAGCCAATTAGACTCATTCGGTTTCCAAATTATATACCGTTTTCTATGCTAAAGCCTGTCCTCAGGTGGATGATGTCTCTGCTTATTGTACCTCCCACCTTTAACAGGTGCCAGATCTGGAAAGACAGTCATACATCTGTTGCACAAGATAGACTAGGACTAATGCAATTCCAAATTTTAAATAACGTTCACCACACACCAATTAAACTTTTAAAAATGGCAGTGCCCCATCGACAGTTTGTGTTAGGTGCGGGCAAGGCGAAGGTACCCTCTATCACATTTTTTGGGATTGCCCCAAGATTGCTCTGCTTTGGTTGCTCATCCAACAGACAGTGGACTCATTACTGGGTGTTAGTGACCATTTCTCCCTAGAGATTTGTTTGGTGGGGGATTTCTCCACTGTCAGGGTGCGGGAGCGCAGATATTTCCTAGCTCTAATGGCTGTCTTCATTAAAAAGTTGGTCCTGCGCCATTGGCATGACTCAGTGAACTTATCATATATGGAATGGCTTCAGGAACTTTCTGACAATCTGCGGCTTGAATGGCTGATAGCAGGTATTCATAACCATCTTCCATGGTTTGATAAAACCTGGGGCAAGTTGCACACCCTTTACTCCTTACAGCATAGCTTGGGCTCTTCTACATGATTCCTTGGTTCCAGTTTATTCACTGGTCTCAGGGAATCCTTTTAGTTTTTAGTTTTTTACCGATTGTCGGCACTGGGTTTAGGCCCTGTTTCACTGCTTGGAAGGGGATGGAGGGTTGGGGATGGTGGGGGGTGGTTTTCGGTAGGATACTGGAAGAGCTTGACATATGTTGTTTGTTTATATATTTTTTTTCTTGTTAATGGTTTGTTGTATTTGTTGTTGAAACTCAATAGAGCTTACTTAATTTAAAAAAAAGCAGAAACGTAGACCTCCCAGCCCTACATTAACCTCCAAATGTGATTCTGTCATCTGTAGGGCAGAGGATTACGAAGACTGAATTTCTCTTGCTTTGAGGATGAGGTGAATCCTGTCTTGGCAACCACAGTGAGTCTGATGGCTTCGGTTCCCAATACCAAGGTCAAGAAAAAAACAAGGAGAAGGATTGTACCCAGACCTAACACCCCTAAAGGCAAGTAACCTAAATGGCTTACCCATGTCACACATTGTCTCTAACCTAGGGAATGTCCTGTCCCTTCAGCACCTCCTGCCCAACAAGGGAGGACAGAGCCAAACTGAACCTAACCCTGTGATGCCCATGGTGACTACACAGATAAAAAAGGAAGGAGAGCAGGCTACAGACATTTCTGAACAGTCTTGACCATATCTCCCCCAGGAGCTACAGAAAATGGCACAGTCCATCAAATAACAGGCAGGTACGGATCTGCTGCAACACCTCTTGTTGGTGGAACAGACAGCACTTCTCAATGGTCTGGATGATAAGGAACAGGTTAAGCTTCTCCTTGCCTTTTTAGGCCCCCCTGACTTACAATAGTTTGGATACCAAATGCAAAGCTGGCGACTGCAACTGGCAGGCATCCAAAGACAATTTTCTCAAACTTACAGGGTACAAGACAGGGAATGCTCTGACTAAACTATCCAGCTGTACCCGGAAGCCGAAAGAACACCTCCAGGTGTATCACCAAAGGAAATGGGCAATTTTCAGTGAAGTCATGGGACAAGTGAGCTAGATCAGGATAAATTACAAGTTAGGCATAGGGACCAGTACCTTATGCTGTTCATAGATGGATGCCAGAACCAACTAGTCGACTGACTAATATCATAGTGGGAGCAGGGAGAACACAAACTCTAACAAGTTCTTAATAAGGCACTGCCAACTTGGAAAAATGTACTGGAGGATAAAAAGCAACCCAAGGTAGCTGCCATCCAGGAGAAAAACAGGCAGAGGACCTGGACCAATGAAGGCAAGACAGATTATAAGGGAAATCAGAAGTGAGGGAAAAATTACAATCCCAATAGGAAGCACAGGAAAGGGTGAAGCCCCAACAGGGTACCTGACAGAGAAAAGAGTGACTTTAAAAACTCAGTTAGAGAAGACCAAGATACCCTCACACAATTGGCAAGAGGACTCAAACAGGTCCTGAAATTGGGGGAACATTACGATGCTGCTGAACTTAACTCTAGGAATTCTGGAGACCAAGCATAGGAAATACAGGCCAATGTAGAGCTTGTGGCAGCTCTACAGTTGGATAATTGAGGATGCCTGACTGTAGAAACATTGGTGGGAGGCTGCCAGGGCACATTTTTGATGCATACAGGTGCATTCCTAACTATCCTAAGTGAAAAGCGATCTGCACAGTCATGACTTTTTGGATCGTAGAGGCGGGGGTGTGGCCATTTTGTTTAGAACAGAATTGGGCCTGATAGATGTGCCAGCGGCGGAGACCAGATCCTTTGAATGCATCCTGGGTGCAGGTGTGGGATGCAAATTTCTTCTCGTTTACCATCCATCCAAGGATAGGAAGCAATTTCTGCAGGAAGTCATGGACTTCGTTGTCAATACGGTGTTGGAGTTCCCCAGAATGATGGTGTTGGGTGACATCAACGCCTAGGTCGACGATGAACTCTCGTAGTTTGGTCAAGACTTCCTCCAGCTAATGACTTTGTTGGGCTTCACACAGGTAGTCTCCTCTGCTACCCATAGTTCTAGTCATTCTCTGGATCTGATCTTCCTACTGGGTATGGACAAATAACACTTGGTGGTGGAGTCAGTTGGCTGGTCTGACCATTGCACTATCAGGTTCAATTTCCAGGCCCCCCTCATTGGCCTGCCCCTTTGGAGATGGTCTGGTACCGTCCATTAAGGGGATTAACCCCAGATGGTCTGTTGGTGGTGCTGGATCTATTGGGACTTCCAACTGCTAGCAAGGGGCCAGACAACCTACTACAGGTCTATAATATGGCGGTAGTAGAGGCTCTGGACTCTACTGCTCCTGTTTGTGTTCACCCCTCACCCTTCACCCTCAGTCCCCTTGGTTTGATGGGACTTTGAGGGAGATGAGGAGAGAGGGATGAAGGATGGAGTGACACTGGAGGAAATCTGGTCTTGATACTGACAGGCTTAGATTGATGGCCCATTATTCAGACTATCAATCGGTGATCTCCCGTAAGTAGGCAGAGTTCCTGTCTGGGGAGCTCACTGCTGGAAGGAACCGACCAGCTCAGGTCTTCCGAACTGTGGACAGACTTTACAATCCAGCCTGGCTGCAAGTTCAGAGGTGTTGACACAGGATAAGTGTGCTGAGTTTGCTCACTTCTTTGTGGATAATGTTGCTGACATTAGATCAGAGATCTGCCTAGCTTGCTCCAGTGGGTGGGGCGGTGATCGGTTGGAGGTTGCAGAACCTCGGTTTGGCTGGTCAATCTTTAGCCAGCCAGCAATAATGGATGTCATAAGAATGATCCAGAGTATGTGGCCGACCTACTGCAGTTTGGACCCGTGCTCAACTCGCCTCCTGCTGGGCTGCATTGAGGTCATTGCCCCGATCCTCGCTGAGATAGTCTGCAGTTTGCTCAAGACAGGGGAGTTTCCCGACTCCCTGAAAGAGGTGGTGGTGATGCCCCTCCTTAAGAAATCCTTGCTCAATCCATATTGTCCCTCTAAATACAGACCCATATCTAACCTGCCCTTTGTGGGCAAAGTTTTTTTTTTTTTTAATTATTTTACCAGGTGAGACACACTAATGTTTGCAGGTGCAGCCTGGGAGCACGAGGAAGTTAAGTGGCTTGCTCAGGGTCACACAGTATGCAAATGGGGGCTGTGGGATTCAAACCCAGGTCTCCAGATTTGCAGCTCAGAGCCTTAAACCACTGCCCCATACTGCCTTCTAAAGTTATTGTGAAGGTGGTTGCACTGCAGCTGGATGATTATCTTACCATTCATGATATCTACGATCCTCTCTAGTCGTGTTTCAGGAAAAGGCACAGCACCGAGACTGCCCTGGTTGGGGTGCTCAATAATCTCCTGATAGCCAGAGATCAGAGGAGGTATTCCATCTTAGTTCTCCTTGATCTCTCTGCAGCATTTGACACCGTGGATCATGCCGTAATGCTGGAGTGCCTGCGGGTTATCTGTGGGCTGTCAGGGACAGTCCTCAGATGGTTCCATTCATTCCTCACTAGTAGATCTGAGAGAGTTGTGTCAGGAATTTATTCCTCTGACACATTCTCTGTGCCATGTGGGGTACCCCAGGGCTCTATGCTATTGCCTATGTTATTAATGGTATATATGCTGCCATTGGGAGACATTATAAGGGGATATGGCTTGCATTTTCATTGCTACACAGATAATACTCAGCTATATATGTCCTTCGTACCTGGCCAGGGTGATGTGGTCTCAGTGTTTACTAGCTGCCTTGCCGAGGTCCAGGATTGGATGAGTGCCAACTGTCTGAGGCTGAACCCTGACAAAACTGAGGTTTTGGTGTGTGGACCCAGGTCACTGGGTTGAGGGGTCTTCGGCTGGGCAGGTCTCCTGGCTTTTGCTAGGTGGTCACCAGTTGTTGGCCTCTGAACAGGTGCAGAGTCTGGGCATTAGTTCTGACAAGGGGTTGAGCCTGAAATCCCAGGTGTATCCATCGTCAAGACCTCATTTTACCATCTGAGGAATATCACCTGGATTAAGCGTCTTGTTCTGCCCGATAATCTACTATCATTGGTCCATGCCTTTGTGACCTCCCACCTTGATTACTGCAACGCCCTGTACCTAGGGTTCTGGGAGTTGATATCTGCCACTTGCTGCTGGTGCAGAATGCTGCAGCTAGGTTGTTGACTGGGCTTTCTCGATCTAGTCATGTCACACCTATGCTGTGTGGACTGCACTGGCTGCTGGTCCAGTCGCGGATCACCTTCAAGATAGGTTGCTGACCTACAAGGCCCTACACAAACAGGGACAGAGTTACCTGCAAGAGCTCCTTTGTCCCTATTGCCCACTCCAACCACTCTGCTCAGCCAATGAGGGATTGCTAGAGATTCCCAAGGTCCGCCTGAAGACTTCTGGAGCCCGTGCATTTGCTTTTGTTTCTCCTACCCTGTGGAATTCTCTACCTCATCTGATATGAGAGTGCCCGACCATGGAGAGCTTTAAATCTGCCCTAAAAACATTTTTATTCTCTCCTGCTTATCCCGATAATTAATTTATAGTATTCTGTATTTTTAATGGTTTTAAAATTTACTGTGTCATGTCTTTGTAAAACCACTTTGGTATTTATTAAATTGTGCTTGCAACAGATAAAGCCTATTATTATTATTATTATTCAAGCAAAGCTGTTGAATTAGTAGGAGTTGAAGAGTCATCAGTTATTGGTTACAGAGCCATGCTTTTGACTATTGTTATTGGAAATGACAGGGGTGGATGGAGTGCATGTTTAGCAAATATACCAGGGAATACCTGTATATTTGGAGTGGATTACATGAAAAAACAAGGTTATCTTATTGATTTGGCAAATAGATGCATATTTAAAGCTCATGTTACTGATGTTGACTCTGTTCCAGTTGTGTCTGCTGCTCATGCTATGTTTGTGATTAAAAAGCTTGAAATGTAGTCTTACAGAGCTGTTTGCGAACTGTTCATCAGACACAGCAGAGATTGTGTACCAGCACATAGTAGTGTTTGCTAAGCATTAGTATGAATGTGGTAGAATGGATGTTTGTGTTAACATAAATTGATTGGATCCACTGTGCAAAAGCAGTACTGATATCCAACGGAAGCAATTGAACCAATTCAGCAAACAATTGACTCCCTGCTGGCTCGGGGAGTGCTTTGAAAATGTGCTTCTAGTAATAACTCCCCTATCTGGCCAGTCTTGAAGCCAGATGGGTCTTGGAGGCTTACTACTGATTACAGAAAACTCAATGAGGCAATGCCAGACTGTGCTCCAATGGTGGCACCTGCCCCAGACACAATGGCTCACCTCTTCCCTGCTGCCAAGTGGTTCTCAGTACTGGACATTTATAACGGGTTCTGTTCCATTCCCCTTACTTATGACTGTCAGTACAAGTTTGCAGTCACATTTGGGGTACAACAGTACACTTGGACCTGGTGTCCAAGGCTTTCATAACTCCCCTAGCATTTTTCATTTGCATATGGCGAATTCCCTGTCAACTTTTTTCCAGACCTGATTGTTTAATTCAGTATGTGCATGATTTGTTGCTGTTTACTGCTGAACAAGATGAACGTCTGGTGTTGCTTGCAGAGCTATTGCAGTTGTTAATGCAAACAGGACTTAAAGTTAACCCCAAAAAGGCACAGCTTTGTCAGTAAGAGATTGATTACTTAGGTATGCACCTAGGACAGGAGGGTAGGACCCTAGACAGCCACAAAGTAGAAACCATAATGATGTTACCACTTCTCACATCCGAGCAGACACTCTGTTCCTTCTTGAGTTTTGTAGGGTACCTAAGGGATTTTATTGAGATTCTCAGAAATTACAGCACCTCTGTACAACCTCCTGAAAAAGGGAGTGCCATGGCAATGTACCCCTGAACATATGGAGGTGGTTAAAAAACTAAAAGGGCCACTGCAGCAAGCCCCAGCCCTATTCAACCCAGATCTCTTACTCCCATTTCACCTCAAAGTTGCCGCTAACCCAGAAGCCCTCTCGTCTGTACTTTTGCAGGAAAGATATAGAGTTCTTCTGCCAATAACCTATGGCTCCAAAGCCTTGATGCCCATGGAAGCAACTTTTAATGCCTGTGAACACAACCTGGTAGCCACTTTTTGGGCTGTCCAGCATTTTTCATATATTACAGGGCTAAACAAATTGGTCTTGCACACAGAACACACAGCAACCTCTCTGCTGTTATGGGGAGAATCAAGGATGGGAATGTATCAAATACACACCTGGCACACTGGATAGTGCTTCTCCAGGATCATGATACTGATGTTACCCCCCTTTGGGGGTGCCCCACCCTTGCTGCCAATCTGCTATACTCTGGCACCCCACATGAATGTACTGCAACCCCTTACAGCCCACCACATAGATCTTTCCTCACCCATCCTACTCCTGAGGGCATTACTGTTTACATTGATGGCTCATTGTTTTATAAGGATGACCAGATGTGTACTGGAATTGGTATTTTCAGTCCAGACTTTAACATTGAAGCAGCCTGCAAATTCACAATCCACTCTTCACAGGCAGTGAAGCTTCTAGTAGTGGCTTATTTGCTGGAATTCTTTCAATGCCATTAACATGTATTCAGACTCCACTTGGGTCTGCAGTGATCTCAGAGTTTCTGCCCATTTGGCAAGCAAGAGGGTTTGTTTCGGCTGATGGCAAGTCTCTTACTTATGCATCCCTCCTCTAATATGTCCTTTCCCTGTCCACTCACTACTCCATCCCCTAGCTATTGTTAAGGTTATGCGTCATTCAAAAACTGGAGAACATGCAGCAGTTGAAGCACAAATTGACAAGCTTGCAAAGAAGGGAGGAGAAGCCGGGGGAACTTTACTAGCCAAATGTGCAAGAGCAGAACAGATAAACAAGGTTACTGTGACCATTCCTGTGGATGTAAAGGCAGCACAGGACCAAGACCCTGAAATTAGACAAACTGTTCATGCATTTCAGAATAACACACCAGATATGGCAGCAGAAACATACTGCTCACACAAAAACAAGCTCACTCTGGTAGAAGACTTACTTTTTCATGGTTCACCAGAGGAGAGGGTGTCACTAGTGCTTCACCTCTTAAGGGGAGATCTTTTGCATGCTGCACATAATACTGTAATAGAACACCAAGGCAAGCCAGCTACACTGACTAGAGTACAGTCTATGGGCTGGTGACCTGCTATGGAAAAAAGATGTTTCTGAGTATTGTGATAGCTACATTGTTTGTGCTCAAGTTAACTCTGACAAGACCAAACTTAAAGGTAAACTAGGCCACTCCTGACTGGTGGGTGGCCCATGGACCTCAATCCAGGTAGGTTATATAGGATTCTTACCCACAACGAAGAAGGGTAACAAATACCTATTGGTTATTTGTGCCATGTTTTCAAAATGGGTTGAAGCATTCCCAGTTTGCGATGCCACTGCCCAGGCCACGGCCAAGGTATTGGTGTAGCATGTTGGTAACACACTTTATAGGAGCAGTAATGCAATAGGTTATGCAGGTGTTAGGAGTCAAACATGAGTGTCACATTGCTCACAGGCTCCAATCCTCTGGGCAAATGAAAAGAACTAACAGAATCATCAAAACAACACTGAAGAAATCTGTAACAGAAAGGGGTAAAGATTGGGATTCGTTGTTACCTCTTATACTCGTGTATCAGGGCAACCCCTTCAAAGAGTACTGTTTTTTCTCAATAAGAAGTGATGACTGCATGGAAGATTAAACTTGCTGAACATTTATAGATGGATGGCTTATCCATGCCACAACTGGATGGTATATGTATAGAGAATTGTGTAAATAGATTGATGAAAACTTTGAAAGACATTTACCTTTCTGCTGCTACTAAGATTGGTGTGACTCAACATGTAAATAAAATGTACATAGACAAACAATGCCATGAAATGCAATTAGAAGTAGGAGACATGGTGTTGATCAGGCTTTATGATCAGGAAGGACCCTTCACCAAACCAAAGGGGGCCCATACTTTGTTGTTGATCTGTGCAGCCCCACTGTGTTCAAAGTTAGGAATACTGGGGGCAGCAAAAAACAAAACAAAACACAGAGGCAAATGGTTTCATATTAACCAGTTGAAACTGTTTAAAGGTAAAAACCCAAACACTAACCAAAAAGTGAGTTGAAGCCCTACTTTTTTTTTCAGAATCTCGTTAGGATGTCTTTGATTACCTTGACCCTAATTGGCCTGTGGCAACTGGCCACTGAACTTCAAGTGACTGTACCTAAGAATGTTGTTACTGTTTATGAGGGAGAACATGCAGTGTTCCCAGTCACCTATAATTCCAATGTTTCTGACCCTTTTCTCTGGTGGCAAAGATTTTCTGATGATTATGACATCATCATCATGCTGTCCACATACTGTTGTACTGGGTTGTGCAAAGAAGCACAAAGGAACAGTTCATCCCCTATTTTCCAGCAAAGGGCTGCAACCACAACGAAGGCAAGGGAGCATGCTTTGACATTATTGATCCCTCTCTCATAGGACCTTTGTATAAGGGCCGAGTATATGTGTTTCCTGATAATGCTTCCTTGTTGAGTAATGCAGTGAAACATTCAGACAAATGTTTATAAACTGATTGTTATAGAAAGAGGCACCACCAGCAATCCAGGCACTAAGGTGGTGAAAAGCAACATGCTAAAAGTTTTACAGTGAACTCCTGAACTTTCTAATGACACCTCACCACCTGTGCCACAAGAGCCTGCAGAGACTGAAAAGTGTCCCCTGTTAACACTGGGGCCACCTACTGGATTAACTTCAACCGCTGTTCTAGGGACTTTATTTATTATTGTTCAATTCATGCATATACCTGTTGTGTTTAACCTGTCACATTGGGATATGATAGAGTATGGGCCTTGTGTGGGAACAAAAGTTTCATTGTTTATGCTTCTTGGTTATTAGATACTACTCCAACTCACCAGACTAAAGCTCAAGATGCCATTGTAAATGAACCATTTTACACACAGAATGAGACACACCACCCCAGATGGCATCGCAACCTGGATGGGCTGGTGGAGCAGTCTCAGGTTGATTTGGCTCTGGTATGTCAGTCTGGAACAGAGCAGACCTTGAAACCATTAAAAGACATGGGTCCGATTCCAAGATCACTGGCGTAACGCACACAGTTGTGAGTTCCTTGTCTCTCTGGGGACCCTACGCCGTATTCAAGTGGCAGGGGTCCTGGCCCTTGTGACAGGCGAGATACACCATGCATGTGGCAGTAGCTCACGCATGGTGTACTGCAGAAGCAGGTCACAACTTGTGCCAGGCAACAGGTGGCCCCCCCCCAGTCCCAGGCCACTTCAGCCAACACCAGGGGGCAGACCACACAGCACAGGCATCCGAGGGTGCACCAAAATCATACCCCTGGGGGGGTCTGATGATTGGGGGGTTGGGGCAGGGGTGTGCTACAGGGGGCTGGGGGTCCCTATGGCATCGTCGCCAGGGCTCTGCATGGTGCCATCCAGTGCCAGCCATCAGATGCCACTTAGGACAGTTCTGAGTTGTTGGAAATTCCCTATGCCACTATGGCTTTTGGAATTGCCACTGTGGGTTACGACAGCTGCCCACCTGGAATTGGGCTATGTGGATGTTGTAACCCACGGTTGTGCCATGCATTGTGGTTTGCAGCTTAAGCTGTGTGATATCTTGTGAATAACACAGCCTGCAGATGCACTGGTGTAAGTCACTTCCTGGAACGGCACCAGGCATATCACATGGTGTAAGTAGTGGAATATGCCATGGAGAGTGCCGTATCCCACCTTATGCCTGGTGTAGCCCAACTTGGAATCGGGCCCATAGTTACTTTGAGCACCAGTCTGGTGAGGCTGTTTTAAACCCTGCTTTACAAGACATAGAGGGCCTCACTATAGAGGAATGTTACACTGTTTATGATATGCATGGAGATAGCATGTTTATTTTCAGAAACAGAAACAAAAATTAATGAACTGACTACTGTAAACAATAGAGAAGCTCAATACAAGTTTATGGGAAAAGAGATAATATGCACAGCCTATGGTAATTATATTTTAACACTGATCACACATTTACTCAGGGATGTGGAATCCGGGTGCTTCCCAGATCTCAGCTCTGATAATTATTTGGCCAAGTGGTATTGCCCAGCATGTGTTACCAGGTCACTGGATGTTCATACAAGCTGCCTTGCAGCTTGTCAGAAATTTTCCTTTGTGAGAGCTAGAAACCTGGGGTATGTCACCTTGCACCCAAACCAAAGAACCTATAATATCAGGAGGTCCTGTTCTAGACAGGACACTGTATACATATGGAACATTAACATGCCCGGTCAGCACTTCAAATTTCTGTTTTATACCTGCTGCATGCACTGTCATTGGTCAAACTGTCATATTGCCAGTATCAGTTCACAAGGATGAATATATCCTTACTGAACCTGGTCATCAAGATGATGTCATCAGTTACTGTACATTCCAAACTTTAATGTGCATATTTCTCCACTTTCCCTAAATTTGCAGCTTTTGCTAAACCACAAAGATGATCATTTAAATAGAATCATCAATGATGTGCAAAATGCTCAGCAAGCTTTCAATTCTTTATTGCATGACTGTCTGATATGTCACCATTGCATGAGGTCTCTGAGTGCACTTTACTTTGAAATGTGAACAATCTAACCATTGGATAATGTTGATCACATTTTATTAGTCACTATAAATAGTGCACCTGTGTAATGTTTCAATAGCTCTGATGAAGTCCCTATACGAGGGGGTGAAAGATAAGCCAAGCAGTGCGGCCTCACTGTCTGTTCTTGTCTTTTTGCCTGTCTACAACTCCTGGATGGCTATTAATAAAACACCTTTTTTGAACTAAGAAGTTCTGTCTGCCTTTCCCTTCCTGTACTAGTGGTGATTGCACTCTCCTCGGTTTGAACAGTTGTAGTATTAAGAGCTGAACCACCTCCAAAGTGCTCATCTCTCGCTTTGAATTACCTCTAAATTGTTAATCATGCTGCAAGTTATTTTAGTGATTGTAGTGTTTACCATCCTATGCTGTCTTAGCTGCTTACTGCTCAAACATTACGGGGACATAAGTATTTTAAAGCATGTTAATTTTTTCCATTTAAAGTAAAATCATGTTTTTTTTGTGACACTATTCTGCAGATTTGCATGTAGTATCAAAGGAGGAATTGCAGAGAAAAGCCTGTTATTGCTACCATTGCCTAGACAGCTTATGCATCCATTATTATTGTTAGTGTATTGCACTTACTATTATTATAATCATTAGTTGTGCATTGCCACTGAGTATAAGAAATGCATAGTGCTTTCTAGCAATTATACTATTTGCAAGGCAAAGGCCTCTCTGGATGTACAGGTAGAAATGGATAAAGCAGCCTATTAGACACACACCAGAAATGCGTTTTGCATGAGTCTGCTACACACACATGCACACATATATACACACAGATTTTGGGAGCTTAGTGGTAGAAGTTACCATCTGTAACAACACGCTGTACCACGGGAATGATTATGAGTTATTTGCTCAGCTTTTCTTAATTGGGAAAAGTCAGAGAGTCTGAATTCCACTGATAAGAATGGCATTAGTTTTGTGACCCCAAGGTCGAAATGTGAGACCATGCATCTGCCAGAAGAGAAGAAACCTTGCATATGGTGTACCAAGATAAGCAGGGAATGCATGATGTATTGTCCATGGTTGTCTTAGAGTAGGTGAGTTTAGTCATGCACTACTGCTTCTGTGCCTGTATAAATATGGGTCTGAGGGGCTCAGGGAGATGAGACAGGGAATCCAGCTTGTAGAAGACCTCCTCTTGTGCCTCATCTTCAGGAGAGGTAACTTTGGCCAGGTTATAGCTCTGTGTAGCTAACTGCTAGATAGTGTCCATCTAGGAAACTATGCCATATGCTTTGCTCTGTTATTCGTGTGCAAACTGCAATACAAGGAAGCATATTGTTATCATTTGTGACCAGTGTCTTTATTTATGATCGGTGCACCAGAGACACCCCCCAAAATCTTCCTTACATTCAGGAAAGTGCTAGCTACCCCACTAATGGCCTTATTCAACAGCTCACTGGAAACAGGCATAGTAAGAGCAGCAACAGGGAGGAGGCTAGCAAGCATAGGCCAGTCAGTCTCATCAGTGGTGGGGAAATTATTGGAAACCCCCTGTTAAAGGAAAGGTTAGTAGAGTATCTTGAATCCAGTGGGCTACAAGACCAAAGGCAGCATAGATTCATGGGCAAGGTCATGCTAGATGAATCTTATTAATTACTTCAACTGGGTGACCAGGAAAATAGAGCAGTGGAGGACAGCGGATGTGGCCTATCTGGAAGGCCTTCGACACTGTGCCACACAGGAGACTGATAAAGAAATTGAACAGTTTAAGGGTGGGATCCATGGTGGTGAACTGGGCAAAGAACTGGTTAATGGATTGATGATGGAGGGTGGTGGTTAATGGCACTCACTCTAATGAGAGGATACTGACTGGCAGTGTGCTGTAGGGTTCAGTGCTATTACTGGTCTTCTTCAATGTCTTCATAAATGGCATTGCGAAAGAACTGGAAGGGAAGGTATGCCTTTTTGCAGGTGACACCAAAATCTGCAATAGGGTGGACATTCAGGAGGGAATGGAAATGATGTTTAGGGACTTTTGAAAACTTAAGGAGTGTTTACTAGCATGGCAATTGGGATTCAATGCCCAAAAGTGCAAAATCGTACACCTAGGGCATAGGAACCCTGGAAATGTGTAGACGATGAGGAGAGGTACTGACAGTCACTAAGGAGGAAAAGGACCTTAGAGCTATCATATCTGATGACCACAAAGTAGCAAGTCAGTGTGACAAAGCAGCAGGTAGGGCCAGTGGGATGCTGGGATACATAGGGAGAGGTACAGTGGCGTGAAAAAGTATTTGCCCCCTTCCTGATTTTCTCTATTATTACATATTTGTCATACTGGATGTTTTCAGGTCTTTAGACAAAATGTAATATTAGATAAAGGAAACCTGAGTGAACAAATAACACTTGTTTTTTTTTACTTATTTCATTTATTTAATGAAAACAGTTAACCAACAGTAACTGGCACTGTGTGAAAAAGTAATTGCCCCCTTACACTTAATAACTGGTTACGCCACCTTTAGCTGCAATGACTGCAACCAAACACTTCCTATAATTCAATATCAGTCTTTCACATCGCTGTGGAGGAATTTTAGCCCACTCATCCTCACAGAACTGCTTTAATTCAGTAACATTGGTAGGTTTTCGAGCATGAACTGCTCGTTTCAGGTCCTGCCACAGCATCTCTATTGGGTTTAGGTCTGGACTTTGACTAGGCCACTCCAAAACTTTAATTTTACTTCTTTTCAGCCATTCTGATGTGGACTTGCTTTTGTGTTTTGGATCATTGTCTTGCTGCATGACCCAACTATGCTTCAGCTGATGGACGGATGACCGGACATGCTCCTTAAGAATTTTCTGGTACAGAGCAGAATTCATGGTTCCTTCAATGATGGCAAGTCGTCCAGGTCCTGAGGCAGCAAAGCATCCCCACACCATCACACTACCACCACCATGTTTGACTGTTGGTTTGATGTTCTTACTGTGGAATGCTGTGTTTGCTTTACGCCAGACTTAATGGGATCCATGTCGTCCAAAAAGTTCCACTTTGGACTCATCTGTCCATAGAATATTTTCCCAAAAGGCTTGTGGATCATCCAGGTGCTTCTTGGCAAATGAGAGATGAGCATTTATGTTCTTCTTGGTTAGCAGTGGTTTCCACCTTGCTACTCTCCCATGAAGTCCATTTTTGCCCAGTCTCTTTCTGATTGTGGAGTCATGAACACTGACCTTAGCTAAGGCAAGAGAAGCCTACAGTTCTTTGGATGTTGTTTTAGGATCCTTTGAGACATCCTGGATGATTTTACGCTGCACCTTGGAGTAATTTTTGGCAGGCCACTCCTGGGAAGAATCACTACTGTTCCAAGTGTTCTCCATTTGAGATTATGGCTCTCACTGTGGTTCATGGAGTTCCAGAGCCTTAGAAATAGCTTTGCAACCCTTTCCAGACTGATAGATAGCAACAACTTTTTTTCTGATCTTTTCAGGAACTTCCTTTGATTGTGGCATAATGTGCTTGTTGAATCTTTGTGCTGGCAACGTGACTCTGATGGTAAGGATCAAAATAAGTGAGGTTTATATTGAGCAGGGCTGGCTGTAATCAAGCCTGGCTGTGTTCAATCAGCTGACTCTAATTATCCCTTTAACTGGGTTGATTTAACTAGGGGGCGATTACTTTATCACACAGTGCCAGTTGGTGTTGGTTAACTTTTTTCATTAAATAAATGAAATAAGTAAAAAAAAACAAGTGTTATTTGTTCACTCCAGTTCCCTTTATCTAATATTACATTTTGTCTAAAGACCTGAAAACACCCAGTGTGACAAGTATGCAATAATAGAGAAAATCAGGAAGGGGGAAAATACTTTTTTCACACCACTGTATCTCTAGCAGGAAGAGGGAGGTGGTGTTGCCAATGTATCATTCACTTGTGAGACCCCGCCTGGATTATTCTGTCTAATTCTGGAGGCTGAACCTCAGATAGGGACATAGACAGAGTGGAGGCAGTCCAGAGGAGGGCAACTAAAATGGTGCAGGGGTTGTATCAAAAGCCCCATGAAGAGGGACTGGGGATCTCAGGATGTACACCCTGGAAGAGAGGTGAGTGAGAGGGGACATAATACAGACCTACAAATACATCATGAGGGTGAACGAGGTGCAGGAGGGGAGTCTCTTTCAAATGAGAAAGAGCACCAGGACCAGAGGGCATATGATGAAGCTGGAGGAGGGAAAGTTAAGGAGGGATGTAAGTACTGCTTCACTGAAAGTATGGTGGATGCCTGGGATAGAATACCAGCAGAAGTGGTGGAGGCAAAAACAGCAGGAGGCTTCAAGCATGTGTGGGATAGACATAGGAGAATATTACTAAATAAACAGGGAGGAGGGAGGGTTGTCAGACACCAGTTAGGGTATGTGGAGACACACTAGACTGGGACCATCTGGGCAGACTGGGTGGGCCAAGGGTCCTTTTCTGCCAATAAATTCTGTGCTTCCATTTCTGTTTGTGTTCACATCCAGAGTTTCTGGGTGGTATCAGTTTGTTCTGTGGAACGGTGTGCACGTCTCCATTTTCCAACTCTGTGTCCAAACACAGTAACCTCATCAGCAGTAGCTGATATCACTTCAGTCTCTGATGCCAATTCCTATAGTCCAGATCCGAACCCACAAATGGAAAATCCAGTTCATCAGCTTGTGGTGCTGCAGATAGATAAGGAGCTGCTTCTGGATGTAAAATGTGAGGGAGTCATTTGCACTCCCACCTATTTTCAGTTTGTCTTACTGGAACATTCTTATCATCTTTTGTCTTAGCTTTGCTCTCCTCCCCTCCCCTCTCCTCTCTAGTCTCCCTACCTTTTCTCATTCAACCCTCCATCCACTGCTCCCCCTCGCATCTACTGATTTTTACCCCCCCTCTCTCTCACTCCCCTTTCCCCTAAACCTAACCTGCTACCCTTGGCCACCCCATGCATCCATTCTTCCTCCGACATCCCTTCTAGCTAACTTTCGCTTATCAAAATTGCCTCCCTCTTTTCCCTAACCCCCTCCCCGTCCCATCGCCTGTTACACTCTAAAGCTACAAAATAGATAAACTCACTATCAAAATTGCTAGTTACACTCTAACTCATTTTGGTGGATGACATTGAATCCAACCCTGGTCCTTCTCCCTCTCCCCCTTTTCAACTCCCCAAGGGCTTAAAAATCACACAACTCAATATTCGTAGACCACTCCCCAAATGAACCCTCCTCTAGCCCATCATGTTGGATCTTCACCCAGATGTTCTGGTCCTTTCTGAAACCTGGCTATCCCACAAGATTCTTGATAGCAGTCTCATTATTTCTGGTTATTTTCTCATCAGGCAAGACAGACCCAGCAAGGGCAGAAGTGTTGCTATGTACTTATCCTCCAGCCTCCAATACTCCCCTGTTCTATCACTCTCCTCCCCATCCCAATATGAACTCCTCATTATTAAACTTTCCCTTCCCTTCTCACTGCCTATATTCTTAGCTGGCTCTTATTGCCATACAGGTCTCCCTACTTTTTCCATATCTGAACTCATTACCACTATTACTTTACTCACCTCCTCTGGTGAGCTACACATGTTAGGAGACATAAACCTGAACTGGTTTTCATTCTCAAACACTAAAATATGTTCCCATGTATCCTCCTTAAACTTAACACAATTGATAAACTCTCCAACTAGACTCAACCACAAATCTCTCAAACATACACTTATAGACTTGACCCTTACCTCTCATCCCCATTGGGTAATTGACGCAGACATCCTACCAGATTCCCTTAGTGATCATCATATGATCTATTGTATCCATAAAGTCCATCAGACTAAAGCACATCTTAAATTGATCTCTTTGCGCTCCTTTCATTCACTGAACCTGTCACCCATATTAACTGACCTACGCCACACTGATTGGTCCTCCATTGATTCTGCCCTTAGCTATTTCCAGACAAAATTACTTGAAATCTGGGACCTGCACGCTCCTACTAAACTAATTAGTCAAAGGTTCTCACCTCCCATGGATTAATACTGAACTTCTAGCCTGTATGCATGACAGAGATCATGCATGGAAGGCCTATATGACATCTAGGTCATACTACTACTAAGTATACCAAAGAGCAAAAGGCTAGTTGCCCATTAAGCTCTTGGGATTACATATAGTAGGCCAAGGATTTATTTGTTTTAAAAAAATCATCTAGCCTTTTTTTAAATGTATTTTTATTCTGACTAACAATAACAGCCATAGGGAGTTTATTCCATGGACCGACGATTCTTTGTGAAAAATAGAAGGCCCTTTTTTTGTGTAAGATTTGCTTCTCATCAATTGGAGCGGGTGGTCTCTAGTGTTAAGTGATATTTGTTTAAATTTGAGACCACATTCTAGTGTTAGCTCTAGATTTTGTAAAATGTCCCATGTAAATAGAAGATCCCCTGTACATCTCCGTTGTTCTAGGGACATTAAATTGAGATTGTGGAGCCTTTCCTCATATGTAATAGTTTTGTCTAGACAGATTGTTTTTGTGACTCTTCTCTGAACTTTTTCAATTCTACTTGTATCCTTCTGTTTAAAGAGGCTCCATAGTTGAGAAACATAATTGAATTCCAACTCATTCCTTTTTCACTACCGTCATCTTTGGAATGCCTGTATTAAGGCCACCAGATATGCTAAATGTGAATACTTCTCTACCTCCTTCAGTACAAATCTAAGCCATCCTTCCAAGTTCTGGAAAGTTGTCTAATCCCTCTTCTCTCTCCCCTCCCATCCCCCTGTCCCAACCCTCACTCATGAAAACACTACATTATCTGACCCATCATCGGTTGCTTCCACTTTTAACACTTTCTTCACATCTTGTGTGTCCTCCCTCCTATCTACTCTCCCCTCTTGTACTTGTACTCCAAATGTCTCCTTGAATCCTCCTCTCCCTCCATGCCATTCCACCACTCCTTCCTTCTTTTTCTCTCTCATCTCACCAAATGAGGCTCTAAAGGTTCTCCAAGCTTTGAACTCCAGTAAGGGTTAAAGCCCAGATGGCTTGGACTCCAAACTATTTTATCTCTGCCTCTGCTATAGCTTCTCCCTTGTCCTCTCTTCTAAATCTTTCTTTTCTCTGTCCTCTGTTCCCACATCCTGGAAACACTCCACAGTTATTCCTCTCCATAAAAGTGGTGTTCCATTGGCCCCTGGGAACTATCAACCTATCTCATTACTTCCTATTCTAGCTAAGCTCCAAGAATATATAGTCCTCGCTCAACTCTCCCCCTACCTTGACTCTTCATCATTTTTCACCCCTTTCTAGTCTGGCTTTCACAAGTCCCACTCCACTACTACCTCCCTCATTCATCTCACTGACTCCATACTCACCAATATGGATCAGGGACATGTAACCTCTGCCATCATTATTGACCTGGCAAAATCTTTCAATACAGTATAACATTCACTTCTTCTCCAAAAACTCACTGGTGCTGGGCTAATTTTCACAGCTATGGCTTGGTTTCAATCTTACTTGTCAGGCAGATCTCAATTGGTTAAGATAGCCTCCTCCTTCTCTCTCCCTCCCCCTATCAACACTGATGTCCTGCAGGGCTCAGTACTTGGCCCTATTCTATTTTTAATCTTTCTTAATTATCTCCCTTCAGTCTGGTCCTCATCCCATATCCACATGTACTCTGATACCATCCTTTACATGTCTAGTACTTCTCATGCTGATGCGGAGGCTAAACTGCAATATGATTTCAGTAAGGTCCAACTATGGTTCCAGTCCAATCAGCTGTTCCAGAATACCAAAAAGACAGTTTCTATGTCCTTCAGCACTAGACAGAGGCTTGCTAAACTCCAATCTCCTCCTGTATTCCACACGTTGGACGGCACAGCAATTGAAAATGTCACTTACTTTAGATATCTTGGGGTCTGGTTAGATAACCATCTGGACTTCTCAGTACATGCGTTTGCTATCCTTAAAGGTGATAGCAAACCATTTCTACACCTCTAGATGCCCTCCCGTTGTTGTTTTATAGTCTACCCAGTGTTCTGATATGTTTATTTACCTTTTTTGTTAAATTAATAATCTAATTTTGTTGCCTTTTTAACTACCCTGAACCTCTCTCTCCTCAGCAGTTGCTGCTCTCTCTTTTCATACTGTCTGGACATTCTACGACATCAATAACACCATTTCAAGCCATTCAGATGAACAGTATGGAATAAGTTATTGATGTCATAGAATGTCTTAGAAATATGAAAAGACGAGCAGTAGCTGATGAGGGGAGTGGAACTCTATGTAGATTTGAGGGCACACCAAAGCTACAGTAGATTGTTTATCAAAACAAAAACATCAAAGCATATTAGAATACACAACAAATGGAAAGGAACATTGAATGGCAGTTTAACTATGTAAAATAGTTTTCTGTCTCCTTTAAGAACCTTCACCCCAAGCTTGGCGCCTTATACAGAAACAAGGACTGTATTCCACAAACTGCATGATGTTCAGTTGTGCAGAAAATAATCCTCCCCACTTTCGACTATGATGACATAGTCGAAAGTGCCACACCCAAAACTACCCTGGATAGACTGGACACCCTTTTCAACTCCTGTCACTTTGTTCTATCATGCCCCTGTCACACTTATCACTGTGATCTTTATAAAGCCCAATCATTCCCCTCCATGGTGTCCAGACGACTGTCCCATACTGCCTCTTTCATGGCCAAATTCTGGAAGGGCAGCCTCCCCTTCTATCTCATATATTCTATCTGTGCTTCCACCCAATGCACTTACACCTTCTGCATTTGTGACCAAAAAACATTGTATTCCCACACTGTTTCACCTTCACTGGCAAATCCGCTTTCTCTTTCTGCTGTCCTAAACTATGGAACTTGCTCCCTCTCTCTATCTGTAATGCCAGCTCACACAATTCCTTCTCCTCCCTATTGCATGAATACATGGTGCCCTCCTGTTCCTGCTAACCCCTTCCCATCTTCCCTCCCTAACAATTCCCCTTCTCTCTTAACTCTTAGATCATGGTCACAGGTTCCCCATGTCAGAGGCCGGCAAGGCAGACACCTAATTGCTCACTCCACCTGCAGTCCCTAAGGTCCTGCCCCTAACTAGGCTGCTCTTTTTAGTCTAATCAATTGTGCCCTAGATTGTCTGACTACCTGTATATTATTTCCTCCGCTGCCTGTATTTTAATCACTTTGGTACTGATGCTGTATATCGTACGCATTGCTTTTAAGAAATTTTTACTGTAATGTCATATCTGCTGTGTACCATATGCCTTTCATCTACATAGAAACATAGAATTTGATGGCAGATAAGGACCACTTAGCCCACCTAGTCTGCTCATTTCCCTACCTAATGGATAAGCTGCAGATCCTAGTTAACCAACAGCCTACTTCCTCCTATCCCCCACTAGAATTACCTTATGTCTGTCCCATGCATTGTTGAATTCCCCCACTGTTTTTGACTCTACGACCTTCTCAGGAAGGCCATTCCATACATCCACAACCCTCTCCATGAAAAAATACTTCCTCACATTACCTCTGCGCCATCCCCCCTCTATCTTCAAATTGTGCCCTCTTGTTCTTGCACATCTCTTTTTCTGAAAGATGCTACCGTCTTGGACTTTGTTGATTCCTTTGAGGTATTTGAAAGTTTCTATCGTGTTCCCCCTCTCCCTCCTTTCCTCAAAGGTATACATATTAAGCTTCTTTAGTCTCTCTTCATGTGCCTTCTGGTGCAGACCCTGCACCATTTTAGTTGCACTCCTCTGGACTGCCTCCATCCTATCTATGTCCTTGCTGAGATGGGGTCACCAGAACTGCACGCAGTATTCCAGATGGGTCTCACCAACTGTCTGTACAGAGGGATAACAACTTCCTGTTTTCTACTGGTGATGCCGCCCCCTAAGCATCCCAGTATCCCTCCAGCCCTCCTTACTGCCTTCTCACATTGCTTACCCACCTTTAGGTCATCTGATATGACTACCCCCAGGTCCCTTTCCATTTTTTTGTTGTTAGTATCTCACCCCCCCATTGTGTACTCTTCCCCTGGGTTTTTGTTTCCCAGGTGCATTACTTTGCACTTCTTTGCATTGAATCTAAGCTGCCATACATTTGACCATTCCTCCAACCTTGCCAAGTCCCTTCTCATCCTTTTCACCCCACCTCGTGTATCAACCAAGCCCCTTCTCATCCTTTCCGCCCTGCCTTGTGTATCAGCCAAGTCCCTTGTCATCCTTTCCACTCCACCTTGTGGTTTTCATATGTCTTTCACTTGTATGCCTCCCACTCCCCTCCCCCCAGGATGCTTCTGGAAAATAGCCTTGCTGCTCAGTATGCTTTCCTGGTGAAACTTTTGAATAAATAAATTACATTATTTCTTGCAGGTTTAAATATTTTGTATTATTATTACTAATTTACTTTTCTTGTACATGTATGCAGCTGTTTTGTATTCACCTATCCAATTATTGTATTGTTTACCCATATTGTGTCTCTCCCCTTGGTAGCACCTGGAAATGATCTTTGGCTTAGTGTGCCTTTCCTAGTTACCAACTTTTAAATAAAATAATAAATTAGTTATGTGCTCCAAACAGTGTCATTCCATGGCTGGCATTGGCACATCCTGTTCATTAGCAGGTGGTAGGAAATATTTCACTAGTCCATTCTCCTCACTGTCAGAACTTTCAGACATTGCAAGTAGATGGGCAAGTGCAGCGTCAGGTGCTGGTGTGACAGTAGTCACTGCTGTAAGTTTTTGTCACCATCTGTAACTCCTGGTCCCAAGTGCTCTCGCAACCTCGTCTGTTTTTTGGGGTATGAATCAGTTCAATGATTGGCAGTACATGATTGTGATGGACAGACTTTGCAATCCTTTTACCTTGTGCATGGTGGATACGATACACTGATAGGTCAGCTTGCATCTTTACAATGATGTATAGCCAGGGGACCAATCACAGCAAATTTGTGCTTACCCCAGAGGCCAAGATTTCTAAGGAGAATGCAGTTTCCTACTGTAGCTACAATTCCTGATGGTGCACTTTTGGCTCTATCTTTTCTTATTGGAAGGATTTACCTTACTGGTTGCTTCTGATTCCAGTAAATAGGCTTACTGGAGCTGAAGTCTCAGGCATGTGGTGTACTCCAGATAAATCTCAGGGGATGGTTCAGTAGCAGAGTCTCCAAATCAAAGGTCAATGGGCAAGGTAGCCTGCCTCCCAAACTTCAGAAAGAATGTCAAGAACTTGGTGGAATCATTATGCATGCACCAGTGAGCTGACCTTCTGAGTCCACCTATGTTTCTGTACAGGGTCCAGGGTAATCAACATATTGTATCTAGAGAGTCCTGTTAAATCATTCAGGCTAAGAACCCCCTTGGGGATGGTACATAGTAGTCTTAATTTGCTTTATTCCATAGAATGCAAGGAATTCTTTGACATCTCAAGTTCTGAAAGTCATGCCCCTGGACAGAGTGGATGCACTGAGGTACCTCGTAATGCTCGATGCACTGTTTGAGAACTTTGAGAACCATGCTGGCTTTCTATTGCTTCATTAGTTAGACCTGAGAAAACTGGGTGTAGAGATCAGTTACCAAAAGGATGTTGTTGATGTTTTCCCTGTTTGCTTCCAGGGACAAGAAACCCATGTACACCAACTCCAATGGGTCACTCGTTGTCACATTTACCAAGGATGCAGCTCATTTGGGCAATCTTTCTCTAGACGTAACATGCACAATGCTCGCAATGCTTCTCCATGTTAGGCAACAAGCAGGGCACATTGAAATGGGTCCAGGGTGCAATTGTACCTGAGATGCTTCATGTTGTCATGCAAAGCTCTATGTGAAATTTCCCTGTACATTCCAGGGAGTACCAGCCATTTGCAGGGAAAGTGCACTTGTTCTTGGACAGTGCCTATGAGCAATCCATCCCACTGGGACAATTTGTTTCACTCTTGAAGTAGCAGCACTATGTCCAGATGGTCATGAGCCACTTTCTCAGCCCTTAGTTCCTTGTCCAAGACCATGATGATACTCCAAAGGCCAGGGTCCTAATGATGGGCCTGTTTCAAGTTAGTCCTTCTCAGATGTAACAGCGAAGAGAGGTCCAAGCCTGCAAAGTTCAAATAGGCCTCAGGGATGTCATCTGGTGAGGCTTCCAGGATATCAATAGCCCTGTTGCAGATAGCTTGCATTACTCACCCTTCTGGCACAACTTTTAGCAGATGGCTTTCCCTGTACCTGTGCACACACAAGCCCATTGGTCCTCTTAATGAAGATGTGATCAGTTGGATAAGGCATGGGTGTCAATGTTGTTAACACCCTACTAATACTCAAGGCTGTAGTCATAGGTGGGAATGCAGACAGCCAGTGGTGCCTGGTGGCATCCAACTTTGCAGTGGTGTTGATATAAGTGAGGGAACTGTTGTCTGTTCTCACTGTGAACCTTGCTCCATATAAGTAGTCATGAAACTTGTCAATGATTGCCCATTTCAATGCTTAAGCACTTTAGCCTGCGCACTGGGCAGTTTGCAGATGGTGTCAGACTACCAACTCTTACAATCTACTGGGCAACAGAATAGTGTATGTTCAGCAATGTGTGGGTTCGGGTGCTCAGCAGGAGCGCCCACCCCAATTATCAGGAAACAGAAACATAGAAACATAGATTTTGATGGCAGATAAGGACTGCTTGGCCCACCTAGTCTGCCCATTTCCCCTACCTACAGGATAAGCAGCAGATCCTAGTTAACCAACGGCCTATTTCTTCCTACCCCCCAAAAAATGTGCCTTATGTCTGTCCCATGCATTCTTGAATTCTCCCACAGCTTTAGACCCCACAACCTCCTCAGGAAGGCTGCCCATGTGTCCACCACCCTCTCTGTGAAAAAATACTTCCTCACATTGCTCCTGAACTGCCCCCCTCTATCTTCAAATTGTGTCCCCTTGTTCTTGCACATCTCTTTTTCTGAAAGATGCTACACTCTTGGACTTTGTTGATTCCACTGAGGTACTTAAAAGTTTCTATCATGTCCCCTCCCTCCTTTCCACAAGGGTATACATATTAAGCTCCTTTAGTCTCTCCTCATATGGCTTCTCTTGCAGACCCTGCACAATTTTAGTTGCCCTCCTCTGGACTGCCTCTGTCCTGTCTATGTCCTTGCGGAGATGGGGTCTCCAGAACTGGACACAGTACTCCAGATGGGGTCTCACCAACTGTCTGTACAGAGGGAAAACAACTTCCTGTTTTCTGCTGGTGATGCCTCTTCCTATACATCCCAGTATCCCCACAGCCCCCCTACTGCCTTCTCACATTGCTTGCTAACCTTAAGGTCATCTGATATAATTATGCCTAGGTCCCTTTCCATTTTTGTTGTTGTTACTACTCCCCCCATTGTGTAATCTTCCCCTGGGTTTTTGTTTCCCAGGTGCATTATTTTGCACTTCTTTGCATTGAATCCAAGCTGTTGTACTTCTGACCATTCCTCCAACCTTGCCAAGTCCCTTCTCATCCTTTCCACACCTCCTTGTGTATCAACCCTGTTGCAGATCTTTGTGTCATCTGCAAAGAGGCATACTTTTCCTTCCAGTGCCTCTGCAATGCCATTTATAAAGACGTTAAAAAGGACTGGACCCAGTACTGAACCCTGCGGTACCCCACTAGTAACCCCTCTTTCTTCAGAGTGGACTCCATTTACAATTACCTTCTGTGTCCTGTTGTCCAGCCAATGTTTTACCCAGGCTACCACCCTGGGACCCACTCCCAGGCTGGTTAATTTGATTATTAATCTTTTGTGTGGCAGTGTGTCAAATGCCTTGCTAAAGTCTAGGTAGGCCATGTCCACAGCCCTTCCCTGGTCTACTACTTTGGTCACCCAGACAAAGAAATCAATTAGATTTGTCTGACATGACCTTCCCACTGTGAACCCATGCTGCCTTGGGTCCTGTGCCCCACTGGCCACTAGGTACTCAACAATTCTTTCCTTCAGAAGTGATTCCATCACTTTCCCTACTACAGAGGTCAATCTGACAGGTCTGTAGTTTCCTGCCTCTGTCTTGGTTCCACTGTTGTGAAGGGGAATCATATCTGCCTTTCTGCAGTCCTCAGGTACCACACCATCCTCCCATAATTTGTTAAAAAATGTAGTCAGTGGTTTCACTAGTTCTTTCCTTATTTCTTTTAGAATTATGGGGTGAATTCCATCAGGCCCCATTGCTTTGTCTACCTTCAGTTTTAGGAGTTCTTTCAGAACCCTTTCTTCTGTAAAAGGACTGGGATCGGCCCCCCTATCCAGAGTGCTTCTGTTAATTGGATTAGACACCTCCCCCTCCTCCTCTTTTCTGAATACTGAGCAGAAATATTCATTCAGTATCCTTGCTTTTTCACTGTCCCTCTCTGCCCACCCACCGTCCATTCTATTCAGCCTCACTATCCCTTCCTTTGTCTTTGTACGCTCTCTGATGTATCTATAAAATGTTTTATCCCCCTTATCAACCAAGTTGGCTATCTTTTCCTCAGTTTGGGCCTTTGTTATTCTGACTTCCCTTCCTGCTTTCTTCTGCCTTAACTTATACAACTCTCTGTCCTGCTCCTTCTGTGTTTCCTTATACTTGCTAAATGCTGTCTTTTTCTCCTTGACCTTTCCTGCCACCTGTTTTGAGAACCATAGTGGCTTTTTCTTTTGTTTTGATTTGTTTATTTGCTTCACACAAAGGCTTGTTGCCTCTGTGATGGCAGTTTTGATGTTTCCCCACTGTTGCTCCACCCCTCCTTCTAGCTGGCTTGCTAGTGCTTTTCTAAAGCACTCTCCCATCTTGCCAAAGTCAGCCCTCCTGAAGTCCAGTACCCTCACTTTTGTATGGCTTGACTCTGTAGCTGAGTTTATCATGAACCACACTGTTTGATGGTCACTTGTTCCCAGATGGCTACCCACTTCTAGATTTCAGATCCTCTCACTGTCTCCATTTGAGAGTACGAGGTCTAAGATTGCTCCCTCTTGAGTGGGTTCCAAAACTAGCTGTCTGAGGCACGCCACCTATAGGGCATCAAAAATGGCCCTGCTCTTGGATGTGGCTGCAACAAATGTGATCCAGTTAACATCTGGCATATTCAGGTCTCCCATCAACAGTATCTCCCCTTTCTCTGCCATCCTAAGAATGCCTTCTGTCATATCCTTGCCCATTCCCTCCCCCTGACATGGGGGTCTGTATACAATCCCTGTGCGGATTGTGGTGCCATTTCCAGTCTCTATGGTGACCCAGAGTGCCTCCTCTCCTCCCTGTTTACTCTTTTGTTCGGTTGCTTTTATCCCTTCCCTTACATAGAGAGCTATTCCTCCCCCTCTTCTCCCATCCCTGTCTCTCCTGTAGGTTGTGTACCCTGGTACGTTAACATCCCAGTCATGGTTCTTTGTGTACCATGTTTCTGTGACTTCTATGATATCCAGGCATCCCTCTTCCATCAAGGCCACCAGTTAAGGGAGCTTGTTGCCCAGACTATGGGCATTGGTACTCATTACCCTCAATTTCTTGAAGGCCTTACCCCTTTTTGCCCCATCCCTGTCCTTATTGCCTTTGTCACTTTCTCCATTTACCCTTGCCCTTCTTCCTATTGATATCACTATCTTAGTGTTTACCTCACTTACTACCCTGATTTTGTTTGGGGAGGGCTAGGATTTCCCTGCTCCTTTCCAGTGCCTCCCCCCTTGGCTAGTTTAAATGCTTGCCAATGAAGCACTTAAACCTATCACCTAGGATCCTGGTTCCCCTCCTGGACAGATGCAGACCATCATGGCAGTATAGGCCTGCATCACTCCAGGTGGACCCCCAGTCCCCAATGAAGCCAAATCCCTGAGCTCTGCACCAGTTTTTCAACCACTGATTGAATCCCATGGTGTGGAGCACCCTAGTCTCACCTACGCCATAGACAGGCAGCACCACCGAGAAGGTTATCATACCATGCATGCTACTTGTCTAAGGCCCCTCCCCAACTCCACAAACTCTTCCTGCACTGCTCTGATCCCTTTCTTTGCCAGGTCATTTGTCCCTAGGTGGACAATGACATCCAGCTCCTTCCCCTGTGCAGCTGTTCCGGTGATCATGAGGATTCGCTCCCTGTCCCTCCAAGCCATAGCACCAGGCAGGCACCTTACCTCCCTCTCCCCTTTCTCCCTCAGTTCTACCTTCCTAACAATGGAGTCCCCCACCAGGAGTTGTTTCCTTCCCCTGTGGGGTCTCATGCCACCCTCCTGTGGGTCTTCTTTGTGGAGATTCCCACAACCTCCTTGGTCTCCACTGCGGGTGCCTCCACAGAGGAACCACACTTTGCCAGAATGGCATATGAATTGTGGAGAGGTACAACTGGAGGGATGAACCTCTGTTCCACCACTCTCACCCTCCCTGAACCCACTGTGGTTCAACTGCTTCTCTTTCTTGGCAATCTCTGAGGCAACAGCAGTGGCCCTGGTAGTCCCTGGATGGGAGAGGAGGTCCCACAAATCCTGGCCAACTCAGCCTGGAGATGAGCAACCTCCTCCCTCAGCCCAGAAAGGTGCCTGCAGATGGGACAACACCGCATCCTCCAGAATGTCTCCCAGAAGACTGCTGCTCCACAGCCACTGCACTGCTCCACTCCCATCATGTCTTATTTCTGGCCCCATTGCTGTTGTTTGGAATACTTACTCTTTCTTCTGTTCATTTATTTTTTTTCTCCCTACTTACTTACTGCCCTTTAAACTCCTGATCTTCGTGTTCTGAGACAAGAAGATCCTATATTGCTCAGTAGTCTCCTTACTTGCTCAAAGGCAGACCTATGGCAGCTGGGGGGTGGTGGTGGAGAGCTACTCTTGTCCTTCTAGGATGATGAGACTTTGGTGGCTCTGTGATTACTCACTTCCTGCTCCCAAACAGGAAGTTCCTGTTGTCAGTCAAATCCTGTGCCTATAAAAGTAGAACTGGCTTTGGAGAGGGGTGGAGGGGAAGGAAGGAGGGCAATATAGTCCCAGTAGAGAAGTCCAGTCACAACAGCAGCTCCTTTGTCCTGGTGTTCTCTGCCAGTTCTCTGGCAGAAGCTATCTAGGGCAGTGTTTAAATCTGGCTTTTACCTGGCTTCCTTCTAGCTAAGCCACTCCCCCTACTTAATAGATCTTTCTACACTTTGTTAAATTGCACAGATAACAAACCCCTTCAGCCACCTGAGACGAACACCTAGATAAGTGCACAGATAACAATTCACTTCAGCCAACTCAGACAAACACAATAACTTTTTTTTTTTTTAGCAGTATTGCTGTTGAGTGCTTGGCTATTCTGCTGTGTAAAATCTACTAGTCTCGAGCCTACAAGATGTTCCTGTTGCAACACTTCATCCAGTCCACTCATACTTTTGTCAGTGTGGAGAAAATATTATTTGCTTAGATCAGTGAAGGCCAACACAAGAGCTTTAATGACTCTTTTGATTATTTCCCCAAATGCACTCTTGCAGTACTGGTCACATCAGGCTCCAAAAGGTCTGGTCACATGGTAGTAGTCTTTCTTGAATATTTCCTTACCCTTCTTCAGTGGGTTGGGGGATACCCTCGGATAAGGTTAATCAGGGGCTGGACCACATGGCAGAAATTCTGAACACATCTCCAGTGGTAGTCACAGAATCCAAATAACTACTGAACAGTCCTCAGATTGTGAGGCCAAAGCCAGTGTCTAGACCTTTGTTTGGTCTGTTCAAACTCCTACTAAAGACAAAATATGCTCCACATATTTCACTAAAGCTTGGCAAAATTGGAACATGTCAGTTGGCACTTTTAGTCCACATACTTCAAGTCTCTTAAGAACTTTCATTAGTTTGTTTTTCTCATGTCATCCAGTGTTCTCCAGAAAGCTATAAGATCCTTTATGTAGGACAGCATTTGAAGTACTGTATGTTCACATTCCCTATGGTCTTCTCCATCAATGACTGGAACATTGCTGGATCCTCACATATGCCCTGTGGCATCCATCTGAACTGGTAATGTCTGAGGGAGTATATAAAAGCTGTTTTCTCTGGCTATGTGACTCTGTGATGAAGCCTGCTGCTAGCTATTCCTGTAGGTGTTGTCTGATATCTTCCACATATGTGGGGACCAAGCATCTTGATCTTTCCTGGAGCAGACAGTTGTCATTGAAGTTCTCTCCTCAGACACATACAGCTGCCTATTCACTCACTAAAAAGACCTTGGTACATTTGGCAACTTTCTGACTTAGTCTCCGCCTAAACTGGTCTGATGTAGGGGAGTCTCTGAAGTTGAACAAGTTGGAGTCAAGTTTCATAGAAGTGGTAGTGTCTGGGACCACACACAGCATATAGTCTGCTCAGAAAACATGAGCATATGTTATTCTTTTATGCACAGTGACTAATTTATTTATCTGTCCTATTCTTCACACAGTCCACCACCCGTTGGCCTCCAACAGTAGTAGGGACTGGCAGTACTCCTCTCTGCAACAACAGTCCTTTTAGCCACTCTCCATCCATTTATGTGTCAATAATCAATGCCAGACTCATTTTGGGCTGTTTGAACTCAGCAATTCCAGTCATGGAACACTCAGTATATGGTGGAAAATCAGTTTTCTCTCATCAACTCAGCAAATCACTCCCACTGGGTCATCAGACACAAATGCCGTAGTTTGTATCTCCTTCTGGTAGATGTCCCAAATCAAGTTATATATCCAAAGGCTGTGGAGGTACTTGTGGCCCTCCAATTCAAGACATAGCTGTGCTAGGCAGGTGCTGAAACATATTAGTATTTTTCCCAGTCAGGAGAGGTGCTTTATCCATCATCTGTTACTAGGGCTCTCCAAGACAAGTGTCTGTTGGCTTCTGTATACTGGCTACGCTTTATGGGAATTTCAAATGTATAATGGCATAACCTAGTTATGGATAGAGTTGCTCACTCACTCCTCAGATGTGAATCCTTTCAAGAGGTGCAAGGGCAAATGCTCTAGATATTCATTGTTGTTGATGGGCATCATTACCATGTCCTTCTTGGCTGCTTCATTCTCTTTCTCCCAGAAATCCTGTACCATCTCATCATAGGAGGAGGATTACTTATAAGTTCTTTCAGTCAAGCTGGGGTCACTGTCAGGAGTGCTCCCCCAGTTGCCACTTATTCTTAGTTACTTCTGAAGAAAATTGAGTTGGCAACTCAACAGCTTCCAAGCTCGTTTTACTCTCCACTGTGACACTGTTTTGGTGCTCATATAGTTTATGAGACATTGTGCCTCTAAATTCTCAATTCCTTTAACACCCTTGAGTAGTGCTTCTACTACATCATCTTTGCTGTATCCGTCCAGAACATCACATGCCAAAACATCTTTCTGCGGTCTAAACCCTCAGCAAAACACCATCCCTTGATCTTCTGAAAGGCCACTATAATTTCTGACAATATGAGGGGTACCAGACTGTCATCTGAAAACACTGGGGCCCACTTCAGTGCATGGATGGTAAACAAGAGATCCAAGCCATCAGCTTCTTCTTGTAACTCCCCACCTACTGAATTCCCACTGATACTGTTGTAGATGTGGTATAACTATGCCTTTGTGACTCACCAAGGTTGAGTGGGCTGGGTCCTTTAAACTCCTGATTGGGGTGTTTGTGATCCAAATTAGAATACAGCAGTGCAGTGCCTCTACCCAGTGAAAGATTTAAGTGGACCTAGGGTAAGTATAGTAGCACTCTCTGTGATGCAGTACCTCCCCAACTTCTCACAGTGTCCATCCAGCTATGAACCAATGCAATTCAGTGAGAATCCACAAAAACATACAACTTACACTTTAAAATAAATAGCACTCAGATGGTTATTGGAAACAAAATAACAGGAGCTTTATTTAGGGTCAGACTTCAGGTCCTAAATCGGAGATAAGAGATTTGCAGCATGCATCCATGCCTGTCCTTGACCCACCTAAATTCCATACAGGACTGCTCTTTAGTGCCCTCCAAGGTGCAGCCAAGTCTTCACCTGGACTATGCATTATGTGCCCTTTCAGGCTCAGCTCAAATACCAGTGCCCCCCCACCACACACTGCACAGTACAGTTGTGGTTCCTGCCATCTGTAGTGGAGGGTACTAACCTCTTCCTCACTGGTACCAATGTATAACTGTTAATTCTAACAGGGAGCTTCCAATGCTTCATTGTGTACCCAGACGTGTAAAAAGTGTAGGCCTGAAGACTTTGCACATGGCTGGCCTGCGGTGGTACACTTAAACAAACCATAGCAATGCTTTGCAAATAGGAGCCCCTAGACCCAAATGCTCTTAGACAAAGAAGGTGTACTTGTAAAGTGTGGCCGGAGGACCTCGTCCATTAAATACTTTCCTAAATAATGATATAGTGCTGTTGTTGCTGGGCAAGCTCTAAATGTACTCATGGTTCCAAGACCAGGGGGATCTCACTCAGCAAACAATGGCAGTAAAGCGCAGTGGTTTAAGGCTCTGAGCTGCACATCTGGAGACCTGGGTTTGAATCCCACAGCCCCCACTTGCATACTATGTAACCCTGAGCAAGTCACTTAACTTCCATGTGCTCCCAGGTTGCAACTGTACACAAGCTTTCAGCTTAGTGTGTCTCACCTGGTTAAACAATTTGAAGAAAAAAAACAGGGGTGATGGTGCTATTCATAGCAAGTCCCTCTCTGACTGGTTTCACCTTCCTCTCTTCCTTGTATGAAGGCTTCTAGTGTTGACTGGTGCACTGGCTGTTCTGTGGTACAGGATAAGCCTCTTCTCAGGCAATCAACCCTGATTTGTTGCTCAGTCAACCTCTGACGTCGTCTTCATGCTGTCTTGGGTCAGAGGTGATGAAGATGCCCACTGATTTGTAGTCCAAAGGCAGTCTTTCCACAATGTCCTTATTTATACTAAGGTGTACAATTTAATAGAAACACAGAAACATGGACAATGATGGCAGAAAAAGACCAATCATTCTTCCAGTCTTCCCAAGTTCCCTCTTCTTCTTCCTGATTTTGTCTCACCAAGTTACCACTATATCCTTCACTCTGTCCCAACTGTGCTTGACACCATCAACTGTAATAACAGTTCAGGGCCCCTAACCAGTCCTTTGCAGGTGTGCCTGCACATCCGGGTCAGTCAGGGCAGTTATTGGGAAAGTTCCAGTCCAGTCTAATGCATTGACTCCATGAGAAATGGGCAGTGACATTGATGTGCAAGGAAACTTTAAAAGTAAAGTCCCCATGAGGGGTAATACAGTCCCTCTACTATGTAGCTAACATACACATCAATTCCAACAGGAAAATCCAAAGTCCAAACATATATACAAAAACATTTAGGCTGTCGAGGCACCTGATTTCTATTCAGGCATAGGTAAATGGCATATGCAGTTCTATCTAGACAAATGATTTCCACCTAACATCAATTTCTTTAAACATACCAACATATTAGTACTTGCTGGTTGCAGCCAGGGGTATCTGTAAACACTATATGAGGTAGTGATCTGATTGTTCCATATGTAACTTTGTGTACAGTGTGCATTGGCAGGTTCATAGATGTATCAGGGGCATTTTATGTCAGTCTAATTCAGGATCTGACAGTCTCTCAGAGTGGTATAATGGGGCTGATACTTCTTCCTTTGAGTCTGGGGTTGCAACTCCCATCTTTTTGACTAGTGTAAGAGTATCTTCAGTTGAAGTCAACTCCACTGTTTTTTGTTTCAAGCATTCTCTTTTTTTATAGTCTCCTCCTCCATTACCTGTGAAATATCTGGGGCACAAAAGGTTCTAGAATGCACACAGTGCAGTAATAACACACTAGTTCTGTTTCCTCAACCAATGAGTCATTGTCCATTACTCTCAGGGTAACATGAGTTTTTTCTTTGACTGTGGGTTTTTCTCTGCACATAGCTAATCTGTTTCCAGCTGCTAAGGGAATTCATATTCTTCTAGAGTAACATAAATGTCCATTTGCCCAATAAGCAGCAATTGATTTTTGTGAGTTGCCCAGGTCCAGCTTGGCTCTCATTCAGGTTATCTTGGTGGCTCCTTTACAACGCAGGCTTGGTGGCTCCTTTTGACAGGACTCTCAGTGATAGCATCTTGGGTATGGTATGCATGGCTTCTGCAGTTCAAAGTCTCCAGGGTCCAATGGACAACAGTGTTTAGCAACTGTACCTCCCTTTCTAAGTGAAACACATCATGCCCAAAGTAGTCAGGATCACGCTGCAGTGGTGTCTTCCAAAGAAGCTCCTTGGTGCTGTCCAAACTAGCCTTTTGCTTTCTCCATCATCACTCCTCACTGCAAAATGCTTTCCATGTATCTGCCCTGGTACTTGAAGACTGCCTTTGCCGCCAAATCAAAATGGGTTTCTCCATCACTCTGGGCTGAAGTGCTGTTGAATGCACAGTCGGTCATATTGAGCAACTGACTTCCGGAGCTACAGTGAAATCTTTCACTGGGCCCTGCTTGCATCTCCTTGCAATGCCAGTGCATGAATGAGTTGCTCATTCATTCTTTGTAAATCCTCAGCACCTCAGCACTTTCTCCATCAATGCACTTCCTGACCACACCGGTAACATGTACTCATCCACTGTGCCTTGGGATCAGGGTGTCAACCATGGCATGGTCTAACTTTCACCTCCCGGGAGGAGGGGAGGTGAAGTTCACTTGAGTTTGCATAACTACTGTGTTTACAGGTTATCCTTAACCTTTCGGATGTCCTTCCTTCCATTGTTTCAGGATCAACTATGTCAACCGTTCAATTTGTGACATGAGTTCTGTGGTTCCAGGGGCTTCCTTAACTGAAATGAGATCACTCACCATCACTAGTGTAGTTTTCATCTAGGTAGTAGTCTGATAGCTATTCAAAGAAACTAGTCATTATTTCTGTTCCCTAACCTCATCAACCAGGTCACCATAGACTTGTAATTTGTCCATCCTGTCCCTCAGCCAAAGGGTCATAAGGATCTGGTTCAAGTACACAACTCCTTTGATTACTTGTTCCATGAGTACTCTGCCCATATCAGAAGCAGCACAGCTGCCTTTCTGATATGCCAACTGTATTGTCTTTTCTATACACACCAAGAATTCCAGGAGTTTCTCTTCTTCCCTTTGGTTGAGTAGCGACAGTAGTGTGAGAATTTTGGCAGGCTTCTTTTTATTCCCAATTATGCATTCCAAGGTGTACAAATAGTCCAGTGATGTGGAGTTAGTCCTAGAAACTTTTAAAGCTTGTATAGCATCCAGTGCTGGTCCTTGTAGGCATACTCCCATGAGAGCTTTATGTTTAGCATCCCAGCATGTTAGAAACTGTGCCATCATGGTGACCTGCTCAATCCATCTGTCAAAATCTTCTTCCCTAGGGACAGTGAGTTTGAGTCCAGAAACGGACTAAAGCCCTTGCATTCCTTGCATTCCCACTTAAGCTTCTGAACCTTGTCCATCAGGTGACCTACTCCAATCAGTAGGGCCTCCACTGGTGCCACTTTCAGTCCTGAGGGTGCCAATAATTCCCCCACATCCTGCTCTATTTTTCCTTCTTGTGCAAGCCAGTTCCTTATTCATTCCTTCCAGTCCCTTACTGGAGTCAGACTGGGTCACTGTCAGGGGTGCATTACCTACTAAGAATTTTCCACTTATCCTTAGTTCCTTCAGAAGACATTTGACTGGGTAACGCAACAGTTTCCACTATAAAATTTCATGCTGTGTTACACACATCACACACAGCATGAGATGCTGTGCATTTAAATTTCCAGTTCTTTTAACATCTTTGAGTAGTGCTCCAACTACATCATCCTTGCTGTATCCTTTCACAATATTCTATACAAAAAAAACTCAATTTCTGGTCTAAAACTGCAGCACAATACAATCCCTCAACCTCCTAGAGGGCCATTATAATTTCTGAAAATTTTGAAGAGAGTGGCAGATTGTTGTCTGACAACACTTGGGTCCACGTGGGTGCCCGGAGGGTGAAGAGGATAACCCGGCAGGAAGCCTCAGCTTGTTACTGCCTGCCTACCGGGTGGCTGTTGTTATGGTAGATGTGTTACAAGCCTTCTCTATTGGCTCAAAATGGTTGAAAGGTGCGAGTCCTTTAAACTCCTGATTGGGAGGTTCATATCCAAATGAGGAAAAATAACATGGTGTCTTCACCCAGAGAACAGTTTAAGTGGGCTTGGTGTGAGTATACAGCAGTACTACCCCCTGGGATGCAGTATCTACCCAACTCCCACAGCATCCACCCACACATGAGACCATGCAGTGCAGTGACAGTCCCCACAAAATACATAAGTTATACTTTACAACAAACAGCACTCAGACAGTGATTGGAAACAAAATAACAGGAGCTTTATCTACATCAAGCTTCAGGCTCTAAGTGAGAGAAAAGAGATATACAGGATTAGGTAGTTTGCATAGTCTGTTCCTGGCTGGTTCTTCCATGCCTTTCCAGGCCCCTTCTAATTACATACAGGACTGCTATTCGGTGCCCTCCAAGATGCATCCAAATAATATTCATGTGGTCTGTTCTTCTTGTGCCCTTAGAGGCTCAGCCCAATTACCAGTCAATCCAAAATATCCCAGCTCAGAGATACAAGCAAGCACATGGATTTGAGAGATTGTGCCATGCACAACAGCAAATGCTGCTATCAGTTTTATTCCATGGAACAGAAACATTTAATTCTGGTCCATTATATAGAGCTCAAATGTTCAAAAAGACAGTACAAATCCAGGGAACAATTCATCTGACTTAGAAAAGCATTAAATTATAAAGTGAAGGTATCTTTTGCACAAAAATACATCCTACCCCATATACATTCCTCTTACCCCAGGGCCTATGGCCAGTCACAAACCCCAGTGTTTCACTTTTGGGGCATTTTTAGGATGTGTGGTTTGGATGTTATAACCTCACTTAAATACCCCAGTCTAACCTCATTTAAATACCACAGTCTAAACCATGTGATCCACTGCATCACAAGATAATCCAAAACAACATGAAAATTCCATAGCGTAGTAATCATTAAAAACTCTAATAATAAAACTCATCTGGGCTTCTACAGATAATTATGTGTACTTACATCATATGTCACTGTATTTAATCTAGCAAACTACTTGTCACAAATTTTGCTTTTTTATACATTTATAAAAATAGTTACATACGTAGTGTTATTATTATGTTGTATACAAGATGTTTCTCATTATAATCAAGGCCACTGATTTACAGTGATTTAAATAATGAAATTACATTATCAAGACTTGAAATTCTGGGAATTGCTAGTGATCGTAAGTCTAATTTCTGGAGTTTACTTGGATTCTATGGTTATTCCTTTAGTATGTGTATAAACAATCAGAATGAAAGAAGGCTTAAAGGATACCTAAACAGCATTTTGACATCAAACTATGCAAAAATCTGACTCCGTAGCTGACTAAAGGAAAGGCTGCTTATTCATTAATGCTAAAACTACATTTACATAATTTACCTAAATGTGGTTCCAGAACATTTGAAAATTGTAAAATCAGCCTTCCAATTTCAAAAAAACTGTCTTACCTGGCTCCTAAAATGGCCGCCAAATCTGTTATGTGATGGCATCATTGGAGCCAAAGTCAGAGAGATATATGGCTCTCTATAGTACTAACTAGTTCTTATTTCTCTTTGTATAGAATTGTTTCACCCAAATGGTCAAAACCATGTGCATTATTTTGTATAATGCACATGTTAGGCTATGGTTCTGTTCATTTTGTTTACTTTAACATGCTGAAAATGTGTTTTAATCCAACCGACTTTCTCTGTGGCAAACCGCAGTACAGTACAAATCTTGAATAACCTGGTGGTCTACTGGTTATGGTGGATCCAGGATGTTATAATGGGGGTGCTGGGGTGGTGTGCATGCTTAATATGCACTTTTTAACATTTTTTTTAAACCTTTATATTTTCTGCTATTATTCTTTTCTAGTACGTTTTTGACAGAACCTACAAATGTAATCCATAGTTTGAATGTAAACATTTGTACAATCAATAAATCAGACTTCTTCAACAAAGTGAAATACAGTAGCAGCAAGCAAGTACATTACTATGGGGGGCCGGGGTTGCAGCCACACCCTTCACCACTCCCTAGAGCTACCACTTTTTTGTAGCAAAGTTCTTGTGCAGTCCAATGTTAGAGTTCATACTTTCTTGAAACCCAAATATATGCTTGTCTTGTCTTCTTTTTCCATGGGAAATAATAATAATAATAAGAATCAGCATTTATATAGTGGTTTTCATATACATTGCATCCCAAAGTGCTTTACAAGCAATACTAGACAGCTAGTGAAGTGACTGAACATGTAGTGGCAGCCATTTCATACATTAATATCCACACACAGCCTTGGACAATTACATGAACTGGTTTCATGGGAAGGGGAATGTTGGCCAGGACAATGGGGTCAGGTAGTGATCAAGGTGCTGGCAGCCCCAAATCTTATTTCTCACAGTAATCTGCTCATATTTCTCTCCTTTTGTCTTCCTCCTTCCCTGAATATAGCAATGCCTTGCAAGAGTGGCCTTCTCAGTCCCCCTCTGGTATTCATTCTTCACTATTACTCCTCACACTAAAAACTGGTGAGCTCATCACCCTTCTGCATCATGAATGCATGTAGTACAGTCCCTGTTTTATTTTGACATATCAAATAAAAACATATCTTTCCAGTAAGTCAGGCCCACAGCAGCAGGGAACAAGGGGAATGATTGGCTTTCCTATCCTTAAAAGAGCTAGGCTACCTTTGATTAGGCACCATTAAATGATGGGTGCGCACATCATTGTGCATGTCATTTAATAGTGTCTAATCATAGTTGGCTTAGATCTTACATGGGTAGGAAAGCCTATTTTTCCACTTGTGCCATGCTGCTAGCAGTCTGGCTTACCAGAAGATCATGTTTATTATTAATATGTAAATATAACACGGAAGACTGTACTAAACACATTCATGATGCGGAAGGGTAGTGAACTCACCAGTTTTTGATGTGGGGAGCAGAAGAGAAGAATGAATGCCAGAGAGGGATTGAAGAGGCCATTCCAGCAGGGTACAGCTATATTCAGGTTAGCTGAAGACATAAAGGAGGACGCTGAGCAGATCACTGTGAGCTTTGAAACATGGGGCTGCCAGCATCGTGATCACTACCTGACTGTGGAAGAGAGTAGCCAGCAATGACAAATACTCAGAGTGGCAGAGCTGCACCTAAACTGTTACTTGAATTCAGTGTAGGGAGATTACCCTCGGGTGGGGGGGGTGTTGATGTTTGTTAGGACAGTATGGAGGCTGCTGGTTAACTAGGCTCTGCAGCTTATCCAGTAGGTAGGGAAATGGGCAGACTGGGTGGGCCAAGCAGTCCTTATCTGCTGTCAAATTCTATGTTTCTATGTTTCTATGAGGGAGTTATGTATAGCTCATTCAAGATTTGGAAGGGTGGTAGCCAGCCAACTCGCATTGTGGAGTAGAGCACAGAAAAGTACTGGAGAAGAATTGCTGGGAACTGTCTTGCAGGGTTCTGCAGATCATAGGTAAAGGAGTAGACTGACACTGGAAGTCAGGTGGATTCACTCAAGGTATTAGTATTCCTTTCCTGCTAATACTATTGTTATCCATTGTAAGTGCAGCCCTTATGAGGGCATGAGCAGCAGTTTTTCTGGGGGGTCATGATGCTTATTGCTTGCCCCTCCAGGAAAACCTAGTTGTTGGTTAATGAGGTGGGACAAAAACACAACAGGGAACTGTACATGTTACCTTCACTGTGCAGAAGGGTGGTGATCCACTCTGTTTACTGTGGAAGCAGAAGTCAAACATTGAGAATGTGGACTGGAGAGTGATTTGGGAGGCATTTTTAACAGTGCTAGCTGATGATGCATATCAGTATAGGTGTGCAAAACTCTCTGAGGTACAAGATTACAATCTGAGGTGTGATAATTCTCTTCATGAGACTGCAAGCTCATATGCAGCCCTAGGCAGTACTAAGGACAGGGTATGGATGGTGGGGTGTGCAACAGAAGGCAGGCTAGGTGCAGGGGGTTCACATGGAAAATGAACACCTTATTTGTGGATTAACAAGACAGCATGAGCTTTGGGACTGAACAAGACAGGTACTTTGCTGTGTGACCCTGAGCAAGTCATTAAACTTCCTTGTGCTCCCAGGCCACACCTGTAAACAAGATTTCAGCTTAGTGCATCTCTCCTGGCTAACAAAAAGCAAAATTCAGTGCATCATATAACTACTAGATCATCAGGTATTTGAAGTGCTGTACTATAATGCTGTTTGCCAAAGAAAAAGTCAGCTGGATTGCAAAACATTTTCCGCAAGTTAAAGTAAACAAAATGAACAAAATCATAGCCTAACATGTGTACTGATCAAAATAATCCATGAGTTAATACATGGTGTTGATCATTCTGGTGCAACAATTCAAAATAAAGAGGGAAAGAAGAACTAGTTAGCACTATAGAAATATATGTGGATCTCTGGCTCTAGCTCAGATGATGTCTTCATGACTCGTCACATAACACACTTGGCAGGCATCTAAGGGAGAAATCAAGGCTATTTTTTGAAAGTGAAAGGCTGATGTTTACATTTTTCAAAAGCTATGAAACTGCATTTATGTTATTTACATAAATGCAGTTTTAGTATGAATGTAAACAGCAGCCTTTACTTTACCTCGATATAAAACCAGCTTTTGGAGTTTGCAGTTTAAAAAAAACTGCTTGTTTAGGTACCCTTTAATGTACAGAGCATTAAATGAAGCAAACTGAAAATAGTACAGGAAGCAATTACAGGAAAAATACAAATTATGTAGATTTACTGAGCTTGTCTGAAATGCCAAATTCTGAGAAATTCTTTGTTTTTACTGGTATGCAGGCAGTCCAAATTCCAGAATTGTATAGTGTTTTCCAGTAAAAAATGAAGACCAGTGCGCCCGATCATGATATAGAGAGCTACAACGAGACATAAGTGGATTGCAATGGAGTACAACAGCTTGTCAGCATATGGTGATGGGGGGGGGGGGGCTGTTATACAAGAGTTTGGCTAACTTCACAATATTCTAACTTTTCTTTTCCATTAGTAATTTTAAACGGATGGTACGGACTTTAAAGGGAGATAATTGCCCCGTACTAATTAATGCAAAAACATTCATAAAAGCGTATTACTGATCCCAATCAACCCTTTTAAAAAGAATTATTATTGGAATGCATACAGTAAATTTTGCATGCAAAGTGCAGAGACTTACAAAAATGTAGTGGCATATGATAAAGGTACATTTTTATCTGTGTTAACAGGAAAACATAAATATCTGTGCAAGCCCATATGAATTTTGTCATTACAATTTTTAATGATTACTACGACACTATGGAATTTTCATGTTTTTTTGGTTTATCTTGTGCTGCAATGGATCACATGGTTTAGACTAGGGTATTTAAATGAGGTTAGAACATCCAAACCACACCTCCGATGAAGCTGCAAGAGGGAAGTGCTGAGGTTTGTGGCTGGCCACAGGATCTGAAGTTGCTGTTGTGCTTGGTACTCACAGTCTCCTGAACCTGTGTGCTTGGTACTCACAGTCTCCTGAACCTGTGTGCTTTCTTATATCACCAGGTTGGTGACATTTTGGATTGTTTGACTGTCCGGGGTCTAAGGCAGACCTCACATGAGCACATCCCTCTCCAGTTTTCATTAAGTGCACTTGGCTCCATTCAATTTTTTGAATTTTTGCCCAATTACCAGTGCCTGCCCCCACACTACACACTGCACAGTAGTTGCATTTCCTGCCCAGCTGTACTGGAAGGTACTGACCTCTTCCCCACTGGCACCAGTGTATGACCATTAATTCCAATAGAAAGCTCCCAGTACTTCACTGGGTACCCAGCTGTGGAAACAGTAAAGGCCCAATGATATTGCATGTGGTTGGCCAACAATGGTGCACTTAAACAAATGATAGCAATGCTTTGTAAATTAACTCTGAGACACCCAAATGCTCATAAATCCATAAGGGGTACTTTTAAATCATGACCAGATGACCTAGGCTATTAAATGCTTTTCCAAACTATAGTAGAATGCTGTTGTTGCAGGGTAAGCCCTGAATTTACTAAGGGTTCCCAGAGCAGGGGCAACTTCCTTGATGCACAGTGGCAATGCCACAATTCACAGCGAGTCCCTCTCTGGTTGGTTTCACTTTCTCTTCTTCTAAAAAGGCTTCTGGTGTCAGCTACTATACGGCTCTGCTCTGGTCCAAGTCAGACATCTCCTGACCTCAACATCTAGTAGATTCTTCAGTGCACTGTGCAGTTCTGTCTGTGAGACCCCAAACCTATTTACCCCACACACTACACCCTGGCATCTAGTCTCTAATGTGTGGTGATAATCAGTTCTAACCTTATTTAAATACCCCACTCTAAACCACGTGAGTCTGGGTAGGTAGCTTCCCAAACAAACTGGTTTCAGTCGCAGTCTTCACCTACTGCACGGTAGAAGTCTCTATTTAATTTGCTGCAGCCTTCAGCTTCACTATTCCTGCAGTTATAAGTACACAATTATTTCCTTTTAATGGCTGCACGGTCAGAGCCTGCAGCCATTTTGTGGTAGCTCAGAAAAATGATCTACCAGATCAGGCCGTGAAATGCTTCCATTTTGGACTCTCGGAATGATTCTTCTGAAAGTGCAAAACAGTTGGTACCAGTCCGCCACAGCCCCACTATTTTGTGGCTCATCCACCACTTCCATATTTCGGCAAAGTACTGGGCATGCACATGTGTCATGCATGCGCAGTTCTGTTGATGACACCATCTTGGGAATGGCATATTATGCCTTTCAAAAGAGCTACGCATGTGTGACTATGGCACATGCATAGTTCTGTTGGCACCACCATCTTGTGTGTGACATTCACATGCATTCAGCGGCACTTGTTCACCAGCGGCACTTGTAAAAGCTCACTGCAGCTGTATTGGCTCTGGCTAGAATTTGTTCTGGTACAGCAGGAGTTCTGCTACTCATTTTCACTCTGTGTCTAGCAGATGTACAGTGTCTCTCTGCAAGACACAGCAAAAAGCTGTCTCTTTCAACAGCACACAGGCATCAGTCTCATTTTCACTACAGACACCTGCGGACTGAGTTGATTCTGAAAAAGTCCTTATTGTTCATTGAGGAACTGCAACTAACTTTTGGCTCTCTGTGCTGCCAATCAAAGTTAAGCAGCCCTGGAGGTTTGTCACATGATAGATGACTGGGTACTACAAGGGTGCCCGAATTAACCCTTGCATGGCCGTGGACTGATATATCAGTCCAAAATTCCTTAACGTTCTAATTCTGTCAGCAGCTTAAGGGTTAAGTCCATCCCAAGTAACCAAGAACTTGAAGCTCTCTTTTCAGGCAATCCGAACTGATTGGTTGTCCATTAACCCCCCTGACCTCATTACCATGCCAGTTTGGTTCATAGGTCACATTTATGGCTGCTAATTTGTAGTCCAAATGCAGTTGTGCCACAAACATCCTTATTTACACAAAGCTGTGCCATTTAATAGATGTTCAGAAGACAAACCAGTCCTCTGCAGGTGCACTTGCATGTCCAATTTGGTCAGGGGAGCAATTGGCAAAGTCCAAGTCCACTCCTGAGTGATGATGTATTGGCTGTACTGGCAGCAGCATGCCTTTGATGTGCAAGTTTAAGAGAGTCTTAAAGGTAAAGACCCGGGGGGGGGGGTTACCCATGCAAATGTCTTCAGTGATAAATACCCAAGGGAAATACTTACAGAAATTAATGAAATAGTAGTTGAATTGTGCCTGAATATAACATTTTGAAACAATTTCCAGGGTAATTGACAATTGCATTAAAGGAGAACTACAGTAATGTAACCCTGGTGCCGTCCATCTGAAAGGCTACACTACCCCTGCCTTGCAGGACTAAACAAGGTTGAGGGGCCTGGGTTTCTATTTTAACTTTAAACTGGTTCTTTCCCAAGAATAACATGAATGTACAGTGCCTCCACCCAGAGTTTTCCTTTACGGGGGTTAGAATAATACCTGGTACAACCCTCTGGTATGCTGCACCCATACACAGTACCATAGTGCCATCCCAAACATGACCCAATAAACAATTCCCCACATTTCACATTTTTGTAATTATTGACACTCTCTAATAATATATTCACACACCAAGATTATGCAAAACACAGTAACAACAATTTATTTACATGGGATGAGGATTAGGAAATGGTAAATGGATGCAGAGGTTCAGCTTTTTATATTTGATAAGTTTGATTGGAATGTTTTTTTTTTTGCTGTTCCTTCCTGGCTCCTTGGCCGGCCACTCCTTTGGGCTGCCTAGGGACCCTGCTTGCCACCCTGCTCCAACATCAGCCACTACCACCCCACATCGCAGCCCCCCCCAGGTAACCCGGTGTAACCCTTTGCTGGATGGGTCCCCTCTTCTGAGGTAGAAGGTGCCAGTGGGGGCAAGCCAGCATACTCAGTCTTGGCCTGGGTGCTGCTGATGTGGTCTTGGGCTGTCCAGGGCTTCTGTAGCAGCAGAGGCCAGTGACCGTCATCCAGGAGCATTTTCCAATTTTCTCCCTGGGGGCGTGGCATACCACTAACATCAAGGCATATGCTGATGTTCACCATGCCCCCCAGTCAGTGGGACCCAGCACGTTGTTGTTCCCCCAGCCTCTGCCAGGAGTCAGCAAGCACCGGGTCACATCTCCACCTTCCCCCCAGGAGAAGGTGAGCAGTCATCAGACGCTCAAGCCTTCTCCCTCCTGCTGGCCCTCTGGCACCCAGAGTACATTCCTGAACCCAGGGCACGGAAATCCAACCACTGCACCAATGGGCAGGCCGGAGTGATTTTTTTTATTTATTTATTTTTAGTAAGATTTTTCTTTAAATTAATGAGACACAGTACGTACACTGACATTCTGTTAAATACTTCAGTAACACATTTCTTATTGTATCAACAGGCAAGAAGCTACTACTCATTTCATTTGTACAATGGCTAGGGCTGAAGAACTGTCAGGGGCAAACAACATCATATGTAGAGCTGAACAGTAAAAGAATTCCCTGAGACCCTATGCCTTCACACTGCCTCCTTCCTCTCCCCGTCTGCCCAGTCTACACTACGGACAGAACTTGGGATCTACTGCAGACTGGTGTAATATCTATTGTTGCCATTTCCTGGTGAAGGTTGGAGACTGGTTATTCATTTTTACAGTTAGACTTTCCATCTGATATATTAATGTCATAATTTATCTCCAACTGTGAATGGTAGGAATGTCTTGTGTCATCCATTTTTTTGTAAGTAATTTTTTTGCTGCCAGTATAAAGATGGGCAGCAGAGATTTTTCCCATGGGGGGTTGGGGTGGGGAATGGTCCGGGTAAATGGCTAACAAAACCACCTCATCTGTTAACTCCACGCTTTTACCTAGACAATCTGTAATCTCATTTTGGAGATTTATCCAAAAAGGCATCTAAAGTGGACATTCCCACATTATTTGAGCAATATTGGCCAATTTACACCCACACCCCCTCCAGCAGTACCCATATTCAACTGGCAAGTACTTTGTCAGCCTTGCCGGTGATCTGAAATACCTAGACCTACACTTCCACGAGTATTCTCTCCATATATGTGATTGGGTGATTTTAACCACCTTAAGAGCAGCAGTGGACCACTTTTCTTTTGGTATGTTAAGATTTAAATCTTTATTCCAACTATCTAGTATTGAATCTGTTGATTCTTTAAGGTCTCTTGTAATTTTATATAGATATCCTATTAGGTGGTTCCAATGGTTTCTTAGGGAATGATCTGAGAATAATTTTAAAAGGGGAGGAATTGGGTGAGTCAGCTTTACTTGTATGATATGGTTTCTTAGTACAGTATATGGTTTCTAATTTGAAAGAATCAGAATTGGTTGGCGTTTGATAGATTAAATTTCCGCTTTAGATCATCGAATGTCAAAACCCCTTTAGGGCCCAAAAACTGAAAAACCTGTTCTAGTCCCAGTCTTCTCCATCGGGGGAAGAACAAATCCATGTAAGATGGGATTAAAAAGTTTGTCCTCTGATATCACTTTGCAATATTCATAAATTGATTGAAATGGTTCTTTTTTAAGAAGCAGGAACCCAGTCCTGAGGACTTGTGAAGTAATGTCTGTAAGATCTTTTAAAGGAGGAGTTTTCCCTGTGGAAGAAAACAGGATCTTTTTAACGTCATATAGATTGTTCAGATGAAACTCCAATTTCTTCCAGGGGGGCTTCATATTTTTCTGAAAGCCAGAGGAGTAGTATACATAGGAATCCTGCCTCTGTGTAGTGTTTAAGATCTGGGAGATTAGTTCCTCCCTGGGTCAGAGACAATTTTAATATTGATAACCATATTCATGTATTTTTTGTTCCATACAAATGAAGATATCGTATTATCCCAGGATTTAAAAAGTATGAGGATAGAAAATAGGGAATATTTTGAAACAAGTATAGAAAACCGGGTAAAACATTCATCCTGATTGTCTCTATTCATTGAAATAATGAAAGTGGGAGTTGTGTCCATTTGTTTAGGTCCTTCTGGATCAAAATGGACATGGGTTCGTAATTTATTAGCTCAATTACCTGTAAATTTTGAGAAATATGGGCCCTCACCTTTTGGATCAATGTATACCGTAGAACGGGGTCATCGAGCGTTACATCCGTTACCCCCTCCTGACCGTCCTCCTAGGCCCTTCATTATGAAATTCCTTAATTATCAGGAGAGACAATTACTGATCGAGAAGGCAAGAGAGGATAAGGACATATATTGGGAGGGCTCCCAAATCAGAGTAGTGCAAGATTTGCCACTTTCAGTTAGGCAGAAACATGCTGCCTACCATCCATTAGTGAAACGGCTGATAGCGGCAGACATCAAATTCTGCATGGGCTACCCTGCAAGATTCCAGGTCTTTATTACCAATGAATGGAAAACCTTTGAATCCCACAAATTGGCCACTGCGGCACTACGTGAGGCCTTCCCTACGCTATTCAAGGATCCGTGAAGGAGGGACATAATTAAAATAGCTTTGTAATCTAGGAAGTATATATGAGATCCAATAATGGACCTGATGTTTGACAGATCCATGTTGGAACAGGATGGACTGGGACAATATTGTTGGGTGTGAGGGCCTGCTGGTCTTGATATGGGGCCCAGTATTATTATAACCTCAATTCAGTCTAATTTGGATGTTATGGCTTTAAATAGAGTGGCCTGCCCTCTGCAGCCCACTCGCATATATTAACCCATTTGTGGTTTTATTTGGTGCAGTCAGGAAGTTTTTATGTTATAGGTCGTGGGCTTAAATATGTACAACGGCCTTTTCTTTTCTTTTCTTTTCTTTTATTGTGTATTTACTGTGGCCTTTTCATGAGATTACCCAGTGGCCCAAATGTTACTTTTATTTCTGAGTTTCAAATTGACCACTAAGCCACTACAGCTATTTTATGAAGATGGCTTAATTGTGGGGCTAATATGTGTTTGCCTATATTTTACATGGGGAAGAGATCCTATGTTATTTACTTAAGATAGGCTTGTTTGGGTTTGCTACCAATAGTGAATTTTTTCTTACCCCAAGGATATGGGATCATGCCCATCTTCTAATTGCAGTCAAATAGGTGTCTTTTCTTTAATGGGCATCTCCTTTTGTTTATACATTTGATTGTACAATTGCATTGGGGAGGTGAGATCTAATCTCAAATAGCGTTAGCCCTAAGTTAGCATTTATAGTATTCTAGGCATGTTAAGTATTTACTAATTAGGTACAGTTTAAGAAAGAACGGATTTAAAGTTAAATTTAAGAGGGTGACAGAGGAAGAGCTGGAATTAAGGGCTAATGGGCCATGTCATGGGTCAGAATGATAGATGGACATTTGGGGTGGGAAGGAAGGGGCTAGGTTTTTGGGTATGGTATTATGGGATGCTTTCAGTGATTTGGGAGCGGGGCTATAGTAGTAGTAGGGGTTATAGAGAGAACGGGAAAATAGGTTTTTGGGGAGGGACAAGGTTGCTGGGACTATAAGGATCTATTTGGTATGAGAGCAGCTACAATACATTATATCCTAGTGAATTGGTATGGGGACCGATATCTTTATTAAACTCCTTACATGGAATGTGAAGGGGGCTCGGCATAAAACTAAACAATATAGAATACTGAAATATATTGAGGCTGTGAAAGCAAAACTGATATTTTTGCAAGAAACTCATTTGCTTCAGGAAGAGGCCAAATGTATGAGAAGACTGCAAATGGGAGAAGTTTTTTCTTCCCAGGGTAATACACAGAGCAGAGGGGTTATGATATTGATCCATAGATCAATACCTTTTATACCCATGAAGGTAATCCAGGACAAAGAAGGTAGATACATGTTAGTGAGAGGAAAACTACATAACATGGAAATTCTGCTGGGGCGGTCTATGGGCCTAATACGGATAGCCACGATTTTTTGGTGAACTTATTAAAGGTTTTACTGCCATTCAACCAACTTCCCATGATTTTAGGGGATTTCAACTTGGCATTGGACCCTTAATGGACAGATCCTCCAGGTCCCAAGTATATTCAACCCCGCCTCTTGTGTTCAGAGACCTAGTAGATCGCTTGGGTCTGGCGGACGTTTGGAGAGTGCTCCATCCGGAGGCGAGAGAATATACCTTTATTTCCCTGTACATAGATCGGGATCTCGGATTGATTATGTACTTCTCTCTCGTTCCTTGCAAAGGGAGTCCTTTGTTCTGAGATTATGGCAGCCCCACTCTCAGATCATTCTTGTGGAGGTTATGATCTCCTTCCTCCCTCACTGTAAGGGCAATAGATGGAAAGTGAATAATCAAATCTTGAGGATCCCCAAATGGTCCAAGCCTTGATGAAACAAATAGAAGAATTTATCTCGCTTAATGGGAAGAGAGTGTTCACCAGATATTCTGGAGTACATTCAAAGCCTATATGAGGGGTTTACTGATTAGTCAGGCCACTAAAAGGAAGAAAGAAAAACGCCATTATGTTGGATTTACTAAATCAAATTAGGTCTTTAGAAAGTATGATAATTTCTAACCCCAAGAGGAAAATAAAGTGAAATTAATCAAGACTAAGGACGATACCTTAAGATATTGGCCACCAGGCAGAATTGGCTATAATTAAAACTAAGGCTAATTATGTAGACCAAGGGGAAAACCGAAGACTCCTGGCTAGGCGTATTGCACAGTTAGAATCGTCTCACCTGATTGAAGGGATTTTGTCTGAAGAAGATGGATGTATCAAGACCACTCCTGAGGACATGGCCCTAATTTTTCGGAAATACTATGAATCCCTATATAGTGGTATGCAATGCCCTCCAGTTCAATCTGAAATTCTGTCTTATTTAGAGCATCTTCCACTCCCCAGGTTAGATGAACCGGATCGTGGTTTTCTCAATGCTGAAATAACGCAAGGAGAAATAGAAGCAGCTATTAAAGGTCTGCCTATAGACAAGACCCCCGGCCCAGATGGGTTCTCGTCTAATTTTTATAAAACATTTTCTTCCCAGTTGGTTCCTCTACTATCTAGTTTATTTCAACATATTCTCTGGGAAGAAGTAGATAAAACCTTTGTCGGAAGCGCTTATAGTTCTGATACCTAAACCCAACAGACCACCTGAGAAGCCCGCCAGCTACCGGCCCATTTCCTTGCTAAATTACGACATCAAGATCTTAGCCAAAATATTGGCAGACAGAGTTAACAAATTATTGCCAAAATTGATAGGCCCGGAGCAGGTGGGCTTCATGAAGGGTAGATCGTCGGCTGACCACTTCAGAACATTGGCTCATGTCTTCTCGGCCTCTGAGGGGACCGACCTTCCGATGGCGTTGGTCTCCTTGGATGCTGAGAAGGCGTTTGATAGGGTTCATTGGGCATTTTTATTTCTGGTGATGGACAAGTTTGGTTTTCCAGAGAAATTCGTAGGTTGGATTAAGGCACTGTACTCGAATCCCTCTGCTAGAGTTACATGTAATGGGGCTATATCTTCACCTTTTAAATTATATGCGGGCACGAGGCAAGGTTGTCCTCTATCCCCTCTTTTATTTAATCTGTACCTGGAGCCTCTTATAAGGTGTATAGTGATGTGCACTGGGATTAAGGGGATAAAAATCAGGGACCAAATTATCAAGGTCACGGCATATGCGGATGACTTACTAATTTATGTCTCAAATCCCACTAGTTCAGTTCCGAATTTACTAAAAGTAATACATAAATTTAGCACTTTAGCTAACTACAAACTGAATCAGGACAAAACGATTGTCTATCCCCTAAATAATAGAGTATTTAAAAAGGAAATTGAAAATCTGGGACTAGGTTGGAGCCCTAAATCCCTTAAATACTTGGGCCTCACTTTAACAAACAATCTGGATCGCCTGCGTCAACTAAATCTGGACTCTTTGGTTCATAGTATAGAATTGGACATGAAAAGGTGGGCACAACTTCCATTGTCATTATGGGGTAGAATAAACATTGTTAAAATGAACATATTCCCAGGCTTTTCTACCCTTAAACATGTTAAATGTTTGGCTCCCTTGGCATGGTTTAATAAACTTCATAGGAAAATAGCCGATTTTATTTGGGACTATAGGAAAGCCAGGATGTCGTATTCTAAGTTAGCGGCCCCTAAATCGCTTGGCGGCCTGAAACTACCTCATTTCGCACTTTACTTTTGGGCGGCACATGTGAACAGATACGGTAGATGGATACACTTTCCGACCTCTTCTTCAGCTGCGGAATAATGCTCCGCTATGGGTAAGCTTTGAAACTAATTTTATTAAGAGTTTGGGCCTTAATCCAGAAGCTTTACTCTATGCTGCTGGGAAACTGTCTCTCCTCTGTTAAAGAAATCCCCATTGGGGTTTCTTTATGATCCATAACCAACTCTGCAATTTTTGAAATACGATCAAACTAAAGATGGGGCACAACCCATCATGGGAAACCCCCAATGGCTGATAAGGAACAAAACTATCAGGCAGAATTGGTTACCTCTATCTGGGGACTGCTCCTTAAAGGAATTTTTTAATGATGATGGGGGCCTAATCTCAACCATCGAAATACTAAACAAATTCAGGTTGTCCATGAAAGACAGCTTTAAGATTTTTCAATTACGCCACTCACTAGTTCAGAAAATTGGACTGACTACGATTAACCCATCCCGTATTTCGTTTTGGACAGATCTAGGACCTCTGATAGGAATTCCTCAGGCTGTTTCCAAAATCTATCAGGTGTTGTTCCACTGGGCCTTCTCGGAGAACTTAGCACCGTCTTCATATTGGGCCAAAATTTTCCCCACCGTAACGTTAGATTGGCCACAAATTTGGATGAATTGTCATAAGTTCACTAGGCAAGACTGCCTGAGACTTATCCAATTCAAAATTTTACACAATATTTATTTCTCCCCTCAAAAGTTAGCAGATCTAAATGTGGTGAAGGATCCTAAATGTTATAGATGTGGTCAGGAAGGAGGGGATTTATTGCATATCTTTTGGCACTGCCCTAAAATTGCCCCATTGTGGAATGAAATAAGGAGTAACAAGCCAGTCCATTACTAGGATTAGATGATATGTTTTGTCCTGAAGTTTGTTTGTTAGGGGCCATGTCAGGTTTTGCTGTCAAGCTGAAGAAATTTTACATGACCTTGATTTCTATCACAGTGAAGAGGCTAGTTCTCAAACGTTGGAAAGATTCCCTTAGGATAACCTATTCTGAATGGTTAGCGGACCTTCTCACAAGCCTCAGGGTTGAGAGGATGATAGCAATTCTCCATAATCAACTGCCTCTATTTGAGAAAATCTGGTCCCCACTGGTAATATCTTATTCATAGGTAGGTAATAGGTGTGTCCTATACTGTTCGTGTTAGGAACAGTGCCTTGTGTGGGGTGGGAATGGGGGTTTATGGGGGTGGACACTTGGGGGGTGGTTATGGGGGCTGGCGGAGACTCATTATAACGGTTTATCTTTTATAAGGTTGTTATGTATCAATTTTGTACGTTTTGTAGATTGCCTTGTTAACATGATCTCTGCAAAATAAATTCAATAAAAAGTGAATGGCAAAAAAAAAAAAAAAATTTTGAGAAATATATATGCCTAAATACATAATTTTAGTGGAATTCCATTTTAGGGTCAGGGTTTGCTTTAGAGTTTTCGGAGGGGTATAATAGTACAATAGGGCTTTTGTTTTGGATATATTTAATTTGAAGCCTGCTAGTTCTTCATATCTTTTTAGGATACTCCATGACTCTATGATCGAGTTTGAGGGTGATAGAAGAGAAAGGAGGATGTCATCCGCATAATGACTAATTTTATATTCAGTTTGATGCAAAGGGATTCCCTCCATTTTTGTTGATGCTCATAAGGCAACAGCCAGGTGTTCAATATATAATACAAACAGTAGGGGGAATAGTGAGTAGCCCTGTTGAGTACCTTGATAAAGCAGAAATGGTGAAGACAACCCCCTGTTAATACAGTATGTACATAAGCTTTAGGAGAGAGAAAAATTTGCCTGAGCCACAGCAAAAATTAGTCTGGAAATTGGAATGCCCACAGTGTATCCCATAGAAAGGGCCAAAAGACATGATCAAATGCTTTTTCTGCATCTAAACTTATAAAAGCAGCTGGTATTTATTGGGTTTGGATGTATTCAATTAGAATTAGGGTCTTTCTGATGTTATCCATGGTATTTCTTTGTTTAATAAAGCCTGGTTGATCTGAGTGTATTATTGTTGGGAAAATATTTTCTATTCTAGCAGCCCAAATGGCCATGTAGATTTTATAATCAGAGTTTAGGATGGATATCGGTCGGTATGAGGATGTTTCCAGTTTATTCCCGTTCAGCTTGGGTATTGCTGCAATTGTGGCATATTCCCATAATGAGGGAGGTGGTTTGCCCTCGGTTATCTCTCTATAAAATTGAAGAAGTCTGGGGGACAACTCCTTATTGAAGGATCTGTACCACTCTCCAGTGAACCCATCCAGTCCCGGGCATCGACCAGTGGAAAGATTAGCTATCATTGTGTGTATTTCATCAGCTACAATCGGGGCTATTAGTGTCTGGATTTGTGAATCGGTTAATTTTGGTAGGTTTAGGTGGTCTAAGAAGTCTTGTCTTTGTTCCAGGGTTGATATATTTTGTGGTGTATATAGTCGCTGGTAATAATGCACAAAGGTTTGTCTTATTTCCTGTTCTCTATGTATTGTCCTACCAGTTTGAGGGTGTTTTATTTTTAATATTGTCAATGTGATTTTTCTGGCCTTCAGCCTCTGTGCCCCCTCCCATGACCCCCCCATAGTTAGCTTGTTTTAAATATATTAGGGACATCTGAATCATGGTATCAATGATTTTTTGGAGAGCCACTTTAGTTTCCCTTATTTTTATTTTGAAGTTATTTATCCCCTTCCCTATAAAGCAGTTGGTAGTTTTGAAGGTTAATTGTGAGTTTGTTATATTTGGCATCTTTCTCTGTTTTTTTTCTGGAAGTGTAGGCAATGGTTTTGCCTCATATAGTGGCCTTCATAGCATCCCATAAGGTAGCTTCGAAATTGTGGGAGAAATATTTTCATCAAAGAATTGTGGAATCTGTTTTTTTTTGTCTGGTCAGTGAACTCTTTATCTTTTAGAAAATAGGGATTAAGCCTCCAAAGGGTGTGTTTGGGTTTCTTGCCGAAGTCCAGCTTTAACATGAGAGGATGATGATCGGATAGGATTTTTGGGCAGATAGTAATATCCAATACTGTTGAGAAATGTTCACATGTAGTAAAATAATAATCTAATCTTGAGTATGCGTGAAATCTGCCCGAGTAATATGTAAATCCTGGAGATGTAGAGAATGTTTTATGCCTTATATCTACCAGACCCAAATGTTCGAGTTGAACTTTGAAAAACTTTATGGAGTTAGAGAGACGATAAAGTTTCGGGTTTGATGAATCTAAGTTAGGCTGTATGGTCATATTAAAATCACCAGCCGATATTAGCTGTCCCTGGAGAGAATCCAAGATCTTAGCCAGAATCGTCCAAATTATTGGAGTCTTGGTCTGCAGAGGTATGTATACGTTAGCCTAAGTAACCTCTTGATTATACAAGTGGCCTTGAATTATGATGTATCGGCCTTGTCTATCCAAATAAACTTTGTTTATTTTAAGTTGAGTGGTTGCTGGTATTATAATGGCCACCCCCCTCTTTCGTCCACCAGGGCGGGAGGAGGAGTGAACAACATGCCTACCCCCCAACACAATTTCTGATGTTCGGCCTCAGAGAGGTGGGTTTCTTGTATGAAGATTATATCTGCCCATTGTCTGTTAAGATGCAGCATAATCCACAAGCGTTTAATGGGGTTATGTAGCCCATTGACATTTAGGGAGTAGACCTTTACTGGTTGTGTAGTCATTTTAGATTTTTAGTTTCTTTTGTGTTTTAACTCTATATCTATCTGGACTGTGTGGTCTGATCCTCTCCTTGCTTTTCTGTTTATTTTTCAGATTGTTCCGGTCTGCAGCCACCCAGACCACTCCCCCACAAAACCCAATGGACAAGTTGATGGAGTTCAGCAGCCTTGTTTTTAAGTGTTACCTCTGGTCTCATCTCTTGCTGTTCCTGAAGTATATTTAATAAAATGATGATATACTGAATACAGTAATGTCTCCGGTGTCTCATGTCACTCCACCTACTTACACTGTTACCAGTATCAGTGAACTTTTGAGTCGTAACAAATACTGCTAGAACAATAACTATGTACAAAAGTCCTATCAACATCAAAACTGTTTGAACAGTGACTACGTACAGAAGTGCTTCCATTTTTAAGGTGGTATTCTGAATCCACCTTGACTCACTCTTAAACCAGTCTCCAAAAGAGGACAGGATTTGATCGGGGAGCTCCTGTATCTAAAGGTGGGGGTATCCCCCTTCCCAGGTTGGTGATTTCCCAAGGGGATTGTATGGTCCCCTCCCAGCTAGTCCTGCATAGCTGGTACCTCAGGCCCCCCCTTACAAAGTAATTACCCCCCTTCACCTTGAAATTTATAAATCAATACCAATTCTCACCAAGGGCCACTCAATCCCCTCCCCCCAAATCAGGCTAATATGTGACCTCAGTAAGAGTTTTGAGACTGAAGAAAGGCAGCGGCCCTCCCTCAGCCCTTTGCACTAGAAACATAATGTGCACCTCCCCGTCATAACCCATCAAGATCGAGACTGTCAATATTCAACCCAGGACAGACCCTTTCATGGAGGTGCCTACTAACCAGTTCCCTCCCTTGAGCACAAAAAATCTTCAGTTAAGTGATATAGAGTTGACCGTCTCCAAGGAAAAAGGGTCAACTGTAAAGCCAGCCAATTATCAGATGAAAAACAGGGGGAAACATTAACAGAGTACAGACCCTGAGGGAACACTCCTCCCTCTGAGCATATTCAAATCCACCAGAGTCTGCCCAGGGCCCCCCCAGCTTGTATTAGTGTTTAAGGACCAAATCCATGTCAATTAACAAGAGACCCCCTCCCGGGTTCCATCCCCCAGGAGTACGGTCTTCTTGTATTAGACTTATGGCAGGGGTCTGGTCTGGTCATTTATTTAAATTGGAATTACTTTCACTATAATCAATCTCCCACAGCCGCCCCCTCAACTCCACTCCCCTAGATAGTGAATGAACACAAATAACGTCTCATTAAATTCGAGAGCATACACAGCAGGAAAAGAGAAATATGGGAAAAAAGAGAGAAAAGAGAAAAAGTGGGAGAAGGAAAAGGTAGAGATAAAGGAGAAGGAGAAAGAAAAAAGAGGATTAAAAAAAGGGGAGGTCGAGGGAGGGGAGGAGAGGACAGTGTCCCAAAATGTTCTGAGCCAAAGGTCGATTGTCTTTTCTCCCTTCATTTGGAATGACCATCACAGTTTACAATCCATCTGTTCCACTGTGCTGGTTGTCAGTCTAATTCCCCCTATGGCCCAGGTTGGGTCTGGACTGAGGTGCTCATCGGTTCTGATTTTGTTAAGACTCCAATCATCTTGTGTTCTTCCGCATCTTCACCTGGACCAGACTTCTCCACAGCCACTGCCACCATCCAGGAGACCCCCCGGACCCCCACCTACCCAATCTAACAGGCAGGAGATTCAGGGGATATGAGGGGAGCCAGAGAAAACAAGCATGGTCAAGGGGGTAAAAGGTACACGATGCCAGTCAGGACAAGGTTACCTACCAGAGCCCCCCAGCCCAACTCTGTGTCTGCCATCAAGGGGCTCCAATGACCCAAAATGACAGTGAAGGCCAGATATTATTTCCTGGTATTAATTTCTCCCCCAACCAGCATCGAGGACCCCCCCCAACCAGTCCATCCCCCAGAACTCCTCCCCAAGTCCACCCAGGAAGGCCATAAAGAAATTGAGACCCAGGACTTACTTCTGATCCAAATTTAACATGGGGTTCCTCAAAAGGTGGATCCTCTTTAGCATTTCTTCCAAGCTGAGATTGAACCTCGGGGGCTGCGCTGCAACTTCAGATCATCTGGGTTGGCTAGACCTTGTAGTTTTCTGTCCCAGGAGGGGCTCCTTAATTACCCCTCATTGGTAAAGATCCTCCTTTGCTTCTGAAGCCGTACTATATGTAACTGGGCCATTTGGTAGCATAACTGTAAGCTTTGATGGATATGGGGTACAAAATTTTATCTGTTGAGATACCAGAATAGGAAATATAGGCACATACTCTCTCCGTTGGCCCTGTGTATAAGGGGCGTAATCATTATCCATAATCAAGCGATGTGTTCCCATTATAATTCTACCCTTCTGCCAGGCTTTTCTCAGCATTATTTCTTTAGTATGTAAACTCTGGAATCTCACTACGAAAGATCTGGGCCTTGCATCTTTGGCAGTGGGTCTGGGACCAAGAGCTCAGTGGGCTCACTCAAGGTCCAACTGATATTCTGGTCTGAGCTCTAACACAGTCCTAAAAAGGTGGTCTGCAAAGGCCAGAGGGTTAGAAACCTCCTCCCCCTCCGGCAAACCAAAAATCCTTATGTTTTTTCTTCTCCCATGGTTCTCTGCATCCTGCTGTCTCAAGGAGCTATGCAGCTGCGCAGAGGTTAGGGAGAGAATCGCAGACGCAAGGGATTCAATTTTAGTGCTGTTGGCTAAGATTTGATTGTCAGCCTCATCCATGCTCCATTGTAATGAGCCAAAATCTGATCGGAGCTCCTGATAGAGTCCCTCATTTCTTCTCGGAACTCTGCGATTGCCCTGAGAATATTGTGCTCAGGCTGGGAGCCTTCTGGAGGGTTGCTACCCTTCTTTTCCCCCCTTTACCTGACATATATGTTACTTGCTCGACCTCAGCAGCACAATGGATCTGCAGGCCACGTAGGTATTTTCACCTTGCTCTCTCTCTCTCTCTTTTGCAGCCTCTTGTCTCCTGCCTCCTCCAGGTCTGTGAGCAGCTGGTATCTGTTAGCATTGTTTTTGGCCATCCAGCGAGAAAGTAAGTAAAGTTTGTCGATGCTGGAGTCTCCTGATTGCTTATCTGATTAGTTTTAGGTAGAGTAGGTAGCTACTCTGCAGGTAGGAGACCGTTTATTTTATATTTGCAGGGGAGCCCAAGCTGAAGCAGTGATTACGCGCTCATGCCAGAACCGGAAGTCCTGGAGTGATTTGGTTTGATTAAATATTGCAGTTGGTATATGATAATCATTCATTTTAAATTCAAACAGTAATCACAGTGGCCACCCGTCAACCTCTGATGTATTCAAATTATTTCTGGCTATCTATCTAGCTAGCTGCTTTAAACATTTAGATAACACATGCCCCATGCCCACACTAGTACCAGTTTCCAGAACTGTATCAGGACCCCGCAATCCCAAAACCTTTGTCTGGGTACCCAGTACCACAGTTCTTAAAGGTGCAGACCTGTTGAATGATGCTTCTGTGATGGCCAACTGAGTTGGGGCCCTTGAAGAAATATAATCAGATTAACTTTACTTTTAATTCTGAGACACATTCCTGACTGTAGATCACAGAACTTAAAACTGGTTAATTCGACAAGACCTTACTCTAGCTGCTGAACTGGTCTTCGCAACAACATTAAACTTATTTACAAGTCTCTCCAGAATTGAACAGGGTATGGACCCTGTGTATTCATGGTTTGATAGTCATCGTAGGCCAGGTCAAAATCAGACTGTACAATGCAGAGTTGGGTGATTGCATCAGGTGGGCTCTGACTCTGGAGGCAGAGATGTTGGGCAAAGGCTTACAGCCAAGGACCCTCTTACTGACAGCAGGATCTTAGAACTTTTGCAAGTGGAAAGCGTCTCTAGCTTCTTTTGTCGTGCCCCTCTCTGTGCTGAAATCACCTGGATCAGACCAGACCAGGACCGTGGCTGGCCTGCTTCAGACCCCATGTCTAGCCTTTACCCCTCAGGGGAAGCGCATATGGCAGCGCCCCAGGTTGCGCACTACTAGGCTGTCTCCCAGGCTGATCTGAGGTAGTTGCGTTGCATTCAGCACATTTATCAGTAAGCACATTTATACATATAGCAGTTGCTTTCAGTAGTCACCATCAGTTAATCATGTGTCAAGAGTGGCAGACTAGGACCTTTTGCTAGTCAGGTTAGAGTCTTAACACCAATGGTGCACTCCGAGTGATTTTAGGGACAAGCACCTACATTCTTCCCAACAGAGTGCAATGACCAGAGCCAAGGTCGTGGCTCCCAAAATGGATCACAGTACACAGTCTTTCAAGCATGGCTGATGTCCCCTAAGGCTAGGGCTGACCCACAGTTTGCACAGTCTCTTTTAGACAAGATCTCTTTTTCTCTTGCATCACAGACTGAGCTTTAGGCATGACTCCCTACAAGTTGATAGCTTTACTTGGCAATACTACTGGTCACATGCAGCTTTTCTTAAGCTTAAGACACAATCATACATGTCCCCTTGTGGCTTTTCTGGCATTAGCAGCTCCAGTCGGTCAGGTACTGTCCTCCCAGGCAATGTCAGGAAGAGCCACGTGCTCTGGGTGCTCCCCATCCAGTCCTGTAGGCACTTGCAAAACAAACACATCAAAATTCTTAGATACTGGACCCTTCGCTGTTTGCTTGCAACAGATGTCTACTCTTTTTCAGCATTAGACAGAGCACGGTGCACATGGACGATAGGCACTTTTGGGCTTCTCTGTCCCAAACAGTTCTTTCACTAACTTGTGCTTGTAAGCAAAAGTTTACTAACTCAGATTAGTTGCAGAATGGTTTTCTTTTCTCTGAGGATTTCAGGCTTCATCAGCACTCTTGCTGCTGAGGCAGAATGTACATTCAGCTCTCTCACAGCTGAAGATTGAGGTTTCACCTACATTTTCACAAAACAGGGAAAGGCAGAAGCTACCCGGAGGACAATTTCTGGCAACCCCCTGGCAGATGACCATGGCTGCTGGCAACCACTCTTTCCATCTGGCAGAGGTAGCAGCCTCCTTCCCTGTGGAGGGGCTCACACTGAACTGAACTAGGCCCATTATGCTCTACTGGGGGCTTGAGCCACCCTCCCTGTGGAGGGGCTGCTGCTGAAAAACTCTTGCTCAGCCTGGAAAACACTGGGTTTTATGGAGTCCTTCTGGGGCTCCTGATTGGCTGAGACCACCTGTGTGTCCCAGTATAACTGGTTGAAGTCCCTTGTCAGTCCACAAAATGAATATTCATTAGCCTTACTCGATACTCAATAAGCCCCCTATTTTGGGGACTGAATAAGGACCTTGCATTTTCCCCACACACCTTTTGCAATGTCTCAAGAGCCTTTGGCATTGTCCCAACAATCATTGCTCTGAAATCCTGGCATTCTGATTGGCTGATGACTGCAGAATATGGCTGCTCAAGCACACAGTCCTCTTACAGTTTAACACAGTCCCAATTTTAAAGTTCTGGTGTAGCCAGGCTAAATGCTTTATTTAAACTGTAGCCCAGTAGTTCAGTAGCCATAACTGTGCCCTAAATGCTGCCTTATTTGAACATTTATATGCAGTCTTGAGCCTGTCAGGGCTGCCAAAGTATGCAGTCCCTAGGCAGCAGACAGGCAACTTACACAGGTCCCCGATTAATAGTCTGGAGCAGCCTGTATTCATATTATTTAACTACATAATCCTCAGTTTTGATTACTGCCTGGAGCCCTCTTAAATGTTCAAACCTTTATTTACATTTATTTACATTCTTTGCCTATCACTAGTGCCAATATTTTATAACCCCTTGCGTTAGGACAGGCAGCTACTCATTAATATGCATGAAGGTTTCATTACTTATGCATGAGCCCTTGCCATCAGCCCCTTGTTCAAACTTAATTTTTAAGCTTTGAAGCAGCTTCTTCACTGCCTTGTTCAAGTCTTCAGTCCCTAGTTGGGCAAAGAGGGGCAAACACAGTGGTTGGGAGATCAAAGACACACCTTGCACATGCGCGATTGCCGCCTAGCACTAGATCACTAGCAAAAACAACAGTTGATCATGGTCCAACTCCTGGGCCCAAAATAGGCTACATTCATGCACTGGGCCACTCAGGGGGGGATCTGAGCACACTATGGACTCGGGGCTGTGATGGTGAGAAGGGGGGGACAGGGCTGGCAGATGGGAGACTGAGAGGCAAACAGGCAATCTAGGTAAGCCTCATTTGGGGGGGGCATTTAAGTAAAAATTTACAAAACAAAATGTGCAGTGTTTCGATTTCTGTGTGTAGTCTTAGTGCATCCTTTCCTTTTTTTGCTGTTAGGATTTTTTTTTCTAAATGTGTCTACATGTTTTATGGCCCCTTGGGATCTCCGTGCCTGTTTCCTTTATTGCCTGTCTTTTTCCCACATTACATCCTGTCCCTTGTGACCATGATGTGTAGGAGAGGATTGATTCAGTGAGTGCTGACTTATTGTTCTACAGCAGCTATGTGCTGGTAAGAGCCTATTGTTCTGATCTCTAATAAATCTTTCTAATTCAATCTTTTTTACAGGTGTATGCCTAGGTCTAGCCAGCAGGAGTAAATGTTTTGTTTTTAAACCTTTTCTTTTCATCACAACACACACAGCCATAAAAAAGCACACAAATCACCATAAGTCATCATTTCTATAATTAGTGAAAATCCTATCTGTTTCCTTAAAGACAAACCCAGTCAATTATGCCTCAGATGTTTACCAAATCGTGAAAGTAGCCTTTACTAATGTTCATTGGAAAAGGAGAGGCACATAAAAAATATAGACTTAGAACTCACTGAATCAATGGTCTCCAAAGCATCACTGTCACATGGGACAGGAGGCATAGTAGGAAAACAAAAGCCAATACAAGATGCAACCATGGAGATCACCAGGGGCCATAACAAAAGTAGAGTGGCAAATATAAAAAGAAATCCTTTCAACAGAAAAGCAAAGGATGCACTATGTCTACACACACAGATCACAACACTCTGTGCAACATATCTTTTTGTAAACTGTGACTATAGTGTCCTTTCAATAAGGTAATATGTTTTGATAGACAGAACATTTTCTGTTGGATTTATCAGACTATGAAGTCCTTGCTTAGCATGTAAAGTTGGCACCTCCATCAGTATAGCATGCTCTTAGGACTGCAAAGCGATGTCTGTACTGGATATAGGCTGAAGTCCCTAGTGTGGGAGTAGAACACATGACCTTAGGGCTCAGAGGTGAGAATACTGGTAGAGTCATACTGGCATAATATTAGATAATTTTTTATTTCATTCTGAATAGTTATAGTAGAGCATGCCCCTCATCAACATAATTAAATGATTTTTTTACAATACACATCCGTTGTTCAAAAATGCATTTGAAATATTTGAGCTGTAAACCATTTCATAAATTTAAAGTAACAAGGAAGCGTCTCAAGGAAGCAGGAAGAAAAAATATATGGTCACTTATATGTTTTAATTATAAATTTTACAGCAGTTTCCTGAAAAAAATGTTGAATACACTTATTTCATCTGCATCTTTTAAGGAATCAGAAATCCTCTCAGGTTCTTCAGATCACAAACATGGAGATGCTATAAGCCTCTCATTAAAAATGCAGGTTGTTTTCCTTATAGCTACTTGATGTTGAACCATTGGAGTTTGCTAACGTGTGAACTGCCACTGTTTATTAAGTCCTGCTCATGTGGTTTGCATTTATAAAATACATGTATGCTTGCTATATTTCTCTTCCAATCTATGGACTTTTGCACTATGAAGAGGAAAACCACCAGGTGGAAAACTGTGGCTGCCAGCCCAAATTCTGCTATATCACACACTCCTAATGAACTTTCACAAATTAATTAAATCCAATGCTGCAGGGGTCATAAGCAAGAAACAAAGGCCACTATAGTCTCCCTTGCCCCTGTCAACTGCTGCAGGGCATGGAACAAAGCCACTGGCCTAGCACCAGAAGCATCTGGCCCTCCCTCCCTCCCCTCCCATGCCATGCTACCACTTCGAACTAGGGACCCGAGACTCGGGGACCAGAAGCAGCCAATCATCAGTCGGTTGCCTCCAAGTGAAAAGCACAAATTGGGTGCCTGGAACATGGCAAGAGGTCTCACTCACTTCTTACAAAAGGCCTTCATCACGAGTGGCCCTCTGCTCTAAGGACCTAGGTCAAAGGACATCATAGGAGTGTGCCAGGGAGTCAACCAGAAGAGGCAGCCAATAGCCAGGAACTCTGCCCATCTTATCCTAGGTAAACCTGTATATGCACCGTTAACTGCATTATTAGTGGGAGTAGCATGTGGGTTCCTAGCTGTAATCTGTTTGTGTGTGTACTACAGATTAATGGAGTAGCCTGCATCAGCTACAGTTAATATTCATTGCTTATGTAAAGTTCAGTTGCATAAATGCGTTTTGTGCTACAGCTAGTGTACCATTGATTTGCAAAGTTCTTTAGTGCTATGGTTAAATCTTACAGCTTCACCTTATCTGGGTAAGCACTACATATAGGATAGTGTATGATGCCGTATACACAAGAAGGCTATAGTGTATGGTGGAATGCTGTTCTCCACCAAAATCAGTTGCTGGAATGACTTTGTTCTGCTGCAGTAGTGATGTCAAAATGCTGCTGTGCTGCTCTGAATTTGTCACTACTGCAGCAGAACAGGATTGAATTGTTGCTCGTGCAGGAATTCCCTAATGCCGGTGCAGACGTTGCATCAGCTGTCATCTTGAAATACAAATCAGCATGCAAGGTGACAGTGAAAACGGCATAAAGTGCATCACAGACGCAACTGGATTTTAACATTAAGTAGTTTTAAAAAGTTGAGTTCCGGCTGACACACATAATGTGTCTATTGTAGCATGATCCCTACTTACTACTGCTTGAGTAAAACTGTTTTTAAACTCTCATAGTTCATTTCTTCATTTTTTCTACAATGACTACTTGTATTGTTGCAAGATAACCTGTGTGCTTGACTTCCCATACACCATAAAAGATTGTGTATGAGAAGTCATACACAAACAAGGATATTCTTGTATCTCAAGGTTTCCCTGGTAACTGAGCACCTCTCGAGCTTTGCTCTTGAGGTCATTAGTTACCAGAGAAACCTCTCGATACAAGAATATCCTTGTTGTGTATGACTTATACACAATCCTTTATATTATCAACTGAGTGGTTACTATGCTGACTGATGACCTTGAGAGCAAAGCTCAAGAGGTCTCTCAGTCAGCATAGTAACCACGAGGTTGAGAATAGCCTTGTTTGTGTATAGGGCATCATACACTGTTCTTTATAGTGTATGACCTAAACTGTGCTCTTTTACAGAACAAAACACACATACCCAGACAAAACAGTTTCTGCTGATGGTAACTATTTTACAAGCTATTTGTAACCCCACTGTTACCCAGGGTTACTAGAATCCCAGTTAGACCTAGTTGTAAGCAGGGAAGGCAGCTTGTGAAACTCCAGTTAAATGGATTTCGCACTGTCTCACTCTGTTCTCAGTCTCAGCTGAGACTGAGGGATGACATCACCATAGAACTCTCGCAGCTGCATGAGCCACACTGGATTCTGAAGTTGAAAGTTAGGATAGAATGTTGGGGGAGTTTGAACAGAGTCTGTGTGCAGTCTTCGGGAGAGGATGAAGCACAACAGTCTGTGTGCAGGCTCTCAGAACCTTAAGCTCTGTTTTAGAGCTACTGTAAGGGAGGTGTGTGTTTCCACCGTAAGAGGAACACAGAAGCTGAGTGTTGAAGTGGTGGAGACTGCTGTTACTGGTCCAAGTGCCTCATCCCTGAGGGGATAGGGGGAAAGGTTTGCCTGTTTTCCAGGGGCAACCCTCCTGGTTCCGGTTAAGGAAGACGCTGCCTTTTTCAAATTGTGCTGCAGCACCAGAAGCTGTGGGAGAGAAATTCCTGTGAGGAATCACCTGTGGAGCACCTGCAACCAAAGGGTGAGTTCGGTCTGACAGAGGGCCAATGTTTTTCACCTGAACTGTTGGAATGTGGGGATTGGACTACTTAATCTGTAGGAGGTCTAGTGTAATAGACATTGCAGGTTAATTCAAGTAGGTTCAAGTCCAGCACAAAAACTGAAGTAAAGTGGAGATTGGACTGCTTAAGCAGTGGGGGGCCTAGAGCAATGGGCTAAGCCAAGTAAAAGTATGTTCAAGTCCAGCACAATGGGAAAGCATGACAAGTAGAGGAAATGTGACAGACATTTAGCCTTAATCTACGTTGTCAAGCTTTACAGAATGAGATGTTTACTGTCCACAGAAATGGCCGGGTATGAATTGTGGGAGCGAGAGGTGGGAGACCCCCCATCAGTAGTAACCAAATTGACCTCTACGGATTTGCTCTGTGGCACCTTTACTTTCTCTCAGGTATTTGGCCAGTGCCTGAGGAAAGTACCCAGACGTGGGATTAAAAGGAAAGTTCCCTGATAGAGCTAAGGTGCTCTTGGGTGGTTTAGGGAGCCACCAGAAAATGTATCCATGACAAATAGAGGGTGCTCTTACGTGGTTTAGGGAGCCACCAGAAAAGGTTTCCATGACATATGGAAGGTATCCGAGGAGCCGGCAGGGGAGCTGAGCCAGGAAAAACCCAGAAAAGTGTACAAGTTTGGGCTGTGTACCCAAAACAGTGTGCAAGTCCAGGCTGTATGCCCAGTGGGTTCAGAGCCTGAGGGCTGAAGTGTTGAAGGAGTGTTCGTGATTCTTTTAATCTGCATTACCAGAAGTGTAGCCCCCGTGGGGGTCAGTCTATGCTTTGTTTGTTCTGTTTGGATGTGAATAAAGCCACACTTTAGAATCCCATTTCTGGTATTGGACATTACAGTTATTTCTTCCTGTGTTCGGAGTTACTTGGGTGCCCCTGTGCAGAGTAGCCAAACCTAGCCCTTGTGCCGAGTAACCTATTCCTCCCCGAACCCAGTCCCCACCTGGTAATGCTGTCAGATTCAAACAGCATACCGCCTGTCGCTTGCAAAAGGCAGGGATGGGGGGCTTACATATTGGAAAACACAGACATGTTATTTTAAAATCAGCAAAAAAAAGAAAGAAAAGACATCATAAGTACTATATAGCACAATAAGACAGGTTCATATTCATGCTGACTTCTTCAAATCTGACACACCGTCACAAATCTGGGGAGACATACATCAGGGAGAAGGGAAGGAGAAATCAAATTAGAGATTCAGATTGCTCACTTACTTCTTTAACAGCAGTGACGATCCCTCCCAACGACTGACTCTATGCTCGATTTCTCAGTCCCCTGCCCCACACCACACTACCGAACGGCAACAAGAAAAAAAAATAACAAATGTCTATACTCAGCTGCCCTGTGACCCCTGACACTTTATTGAGTACCTCCCACATTTACATTTTGCCCAGCCCATTACAGCAAGCTGAAAAAAATAGTTAAAATGTACAGGTATGTGTGTGCTTAAAGCTTTTTTTTTTTTCAACAAAAACACTTGGTTGTTTACTGTGTGTCACAGACTACTGTGCAAAGTATAATTGAGTTGCCTGCTTCTTTTGTAGCTCGCAGTCATAACTGTGTGACATCCGTAGTGCAGCAGAACAAAAAGTCGTGTCAGCAGAACAATGTTTTACACTTTGTGGAAATCTGTACTTAACAACATCTGGCCATACACTATAAGGTAGTTTTAACTCAAATTTTCTGTGCTGTAGAGAAGTCTACCGCTACACCCTATCTATGTGACACTACGAGTTAGTCTTTATCCATGTTTTCTGTACTATAGCTGAGTCTTACAGCTATACCCTATCTGAATGAGCACTAAGAGGTAGTTTTAACTCCTGTTTTCTGTGCTATAGCTAAGTCTGCAGCTACACCCTCTCCGGGTGAGCACTATGAGTTAAATTAGTCACCTGCTTAGTACAAGTCTTTATGGGGATGGGGTTCAGAGGAGAGGTAGTCAGTTGTGACAGCTGTAGGGCACTGTTTTCTAGAGATAAGCTCTGGAGAAGGGTGCACCACCCCAGCTGCAGGACCTTGGTGAAGTGCCAAGCTCAGCTGGTAGCAGCAAAGGTGGAAATATCTCAGCTGCATCATCAACTCAGTTGGAGGCCACCCCCCTACCCCCACTCCCTCAGAGTGGTCCAAGAGGTGGAGAGTGGTGGGGAGGGGGATAGGGAGGGGAAGCAGGGTTAACCACATGGAGGTTATGCAGCCCCTCATCATCCAGATGGCAAATAGCTTTGTACCCTGAGAGGAGGCTCAGGCATCTGACTCTGCTGGGAGAGCACTCTGGGTCAGTCAATGTGAAAGGGCAGGATGTGACGGCACCTAAGTGGAGCAAGTCTAACAGGGACATTTTAGTGGTCAGGGACTCAATGATTGGGGAGTAAAGATGGTGATGAAGGGGGGTTGGATGGGAGGAGGATGGTCCGGAGCCTTCCTGGAGCATCAGCCATCTGGGATGAAGACAGGATAGGAAGGACAGAAGAGAGAGAGAGAGCAGGGAGACCTGGGGGTGCTGTACACCTGGGTACCAATGATCTAGTGAATGAGTCAGTTGAGATGGTGAATCAGAACTTTCATAGTATGGGGGACAGACCGGTGGCACACTCACTTTGCCTGGCCTTTTCTGAATTCCTCCCTCAGTGGGCAGGGAGTGACTCAGCATGCCCCCCCCAAACAGGATAGGATAAGGAGTGAGGTAATAGAGGAGTTTACCAGATAACTTAAAGGATGCTGCAAGGATATGGGTTACCACTTTGTGGGGGATTGGGGGAACTTCTGGAATAGAAGACTCTTGAAGGGTGACAAACTTCACCTGACAAAACAGGAGTCCTGCATACTGGGACAGATGTTTGGCATCTATATCAGACATTTAAATTGACTGCAGAGGAGATTGGATCTAGTGGAACCATGGTGGCAGGAGAGAAAAAGGGGATCCTAGGTAGTACTCCCCCACATCTGGGGCCTTATAGCAGCACAAGCCTTTGTGTGAAGCAAGTAAACAAATCAAAACAAAAAAAAAGCCACTATGGTTCTCAAAAGAGGTGGCGGGGAATGTTAGAGAGAAAAAGACAGCATTTAGGAAGTATAAGGAAACACAGAAGGAGCAGGACAGAGAACTGTACTAGTTAAGGCAGAAGGAAGCAGGAAAGGCAGTCAGAACAGCAAAGGCTCAAACTGAGGAAAAGATAGCCAACTCGGTTAAGAGGGGGGGTAAAATCTTTTATAGGTACATTAGGGAGCATAGAAAGACAAAGGGAGGGATAGTGAGGATGAATAGAATGGACGGTGGGTGGGCAGAAAGGGACAGTGAAAAAGCAGGGATACTGAATGAATACTTCTGCTCAGTATTCACAAAAGAGGAGGAGGCGGAAGTACCTAATCCAATTAACAGAACTACTCTGGATGGGGGTCGATCCCAGTCCTTTCACAGAAGAAAGGGTTCTGAAAGCACTCCTAAAAATCCTAAAACTGAAGGTGGACAAGCAATGGGACCTGATGGGATTCACCTCAGAATTCTAAAATAATTAAGGGGAGAACTAGTAACTCTATTGACTACCTTTTTTAACAAATCATGGGAGGATGGTGTGGTACCTGAGGACTGGAGGAAGGCGGATGTGATTCCCCTTCACAAAAGTGGGAGCAAGACAGAGGCAGGAAACTACAGACCTGTCAATCTGACCTCTGTGGTAGGGAAAATGATGGACTCACTTCTGAAGGAAAGAATTGTTGAGTACCTAGAGGCCAGTTGGGCACAGGACCCAAGGCAGCATGGATTCACAGTGGGAAGGTCAAGCCAGACAAATCTAATCAATTTCTTTGACTGGGTGACCAAAGTAGTAGACCAGGGAGGGGCTGTGGACATGGCCTACCTAGACTTTAGCAAGGCATTTGACACAGTCCCACACAAAAGATTAATAAACAAATTAGCCAGCATGGGAGTGGGTCCTAGGGTGGTAGCCTGGGTAAAACACTGGTTGGACAACAGGTCACAAGAAGGTAATAATAAACAGAACCCACTCTGAAGAAAGGGGGGTTACTAGTGGGGTACTGCAGGGTTCAGTACTGGGTACAGTCTTTTTTAATGTCTTTATAAGTGACATTGCAGTGGGACTGGAAGAAAAAGTATGCCTCTTTGCAGATGACTGTCTGACTGTCACAGGCTGTAGGTAATAATGGACCATCGAGGTATTTTGGCAGCAATTTCAAAGATATTTATTTACAGAAATAAAAATTAAAGCAAACTGAAAATGACAAAATTAAAGAGAAGCAAAACAATAATTATAACTAGAAAACACTAGCTCATCAGGATGTTCACAACATCACATCCAGGTCTGTTCTCTAACATCAACTGAACTCAACTAAACTGAAAACACGGGGGCCCAGATATTCAAACTGCACCCAAAAAGTGCGTAACAGCAGGAGCAAGCGCAAGTCCACTGCGCCCATGCGCAAGAAGCGCAATATTCAAAAACTGCGCAGGCCAAGATGCGCCTACAGCAGACGACTGAATATCGCACCACCTGTGCCATAGCGCAACCAGGGATGTGAAGTTGCGCATATCTGATGCACCATAGCGCAACAAGGGATGCTCAGCGGAGCAGTCCAGATGTGCCATAGTGCAACCAGGGACACCGCCTGCAGCAGGGCAGCAATGCAACAGCACAACCAGGGATGCAGGGGCCCACCACCCATGCCACAGATGGGCAGAGGAGCACACAGCAGAACAGACATTGTTCCCCACACCCCATGCACTGCACAACTGGGGGAGAGCTGGAATAACCACCAGCCCATGGATACCAGAAACCAATCCACAGCCGGGCCATGGTGCCCCAGCACACCCCCTGGCAAGCTGTGACTGGCACACAAGGAGGGCTGACCACCCCATGCCACACCATCCCACCAATGCAGAGCACACCCTGCACCACAATCACCATACCCCCTTCCCAGGAGTAGCGCCCAACAGTGCAGGACACCACTTGCATGCCACCACCCCCACTGTGACAATGCAACCCTGTGCACCACGGAGCCATGCAAGGCAGCCCCACCATGTGCACCCTACTGTGGGTGGCAGTAGACAGCAATGCAACAACAGCATACACAGTGCCACCCTGCACGTCCCCCCCAAGGTACAGCTGAGAGACCGACCATGCGTCGCCACACAACGTACCTCACATGCGACAGGGCATGCCCCGGACCCCACCACCAGCAGTACAGCACCCTGCATGCCTTCCCAAGGACACATCCCATCACAGCACTGGCCACAACAGCCAGCACAGACATGCACAGTGTTGCATGGAAGCATGCACCACACAGGATGCAACACAGTGCATGGACAAACACCCACTCATACCCAAGGGCACACCAACACAGGGACACAGTAGCGGGTCAACCAAGCCACTGGCGTGTGGCCACGGCTGATGTGTACACATGGCCAGCTCCCCTACATTGCACAGGTGTACCAGCCATCCTGCGCAGGCACCATGAAGCTGTATGCCACCAGCACACTGCCAGAGCACAGGTGACAGACACTGGAGCACATCCCCTGCAACAGACACAAGCGACAGCATGGAGGGGGGACAACAGCAGCAGAGGCCATGGTGCCACCGGAGGCAGACGTGCACCATACTGGTGATGGAAGGCAACCTGGCATTGTGCTGGGTACAGTTGTTATCCAGCATGGTCAGCCACCACTGACACGCCAGCAGACCGTGCATATCACAGACATGCAAGGGTGTCAGCTGCATAGGCCATGGACGGTCTGACAGGGGTGCCATGCACACGGTGCAGGCCCCGTGGACCACTGCACACAGGCATCCAGTGCACAGAGTACAACACACAAAGCACAGACAATTACTGATCCCCCTGCCCACACCATAGGCAGTTCACCTCTGCACACACACACACACACACACACACACACACACACGCCCATTCGTGCACCATCCCTGACGCCATGCACACCACTGCATCTGAGCACCTGTAGCCCGCTGCAAATCAGAGACCACCACAGTTGTCATAACAAAATGGATGTATTCAAAAGAAGTAACAAAAAATTATGTACAAGTATTTACAAGGGGGGGAGGGCCACATACCAGGTGGGGAGGCGGGTAGGGCAGGTGAACATATGGGAGAGGAAGAAGAAGTGGAGGGTGGTCCGGGGAAGGTGTTAGTAGGGGCATGGAGTTCTCATCGTGTGCCCCAGTCCTCCTCCACATGGCGCCTATTTCGTCTCCTCCTCCTCCGCCTCACCCCGTGGCGGTCCATGCTCTGCAGGAGCTCCAGGGTCGCCCCTGCCACCTGGAGAAGCTCCTGCACTCCTTGCTTCAGCACCTGGAGTCACTGTCCACCTAGGACAAGGGAGCAGAGTCAATAAGTGTGACTGTCTAGCCCCCTGCAGCCCACCCATTGTGCATGGCATACAGCCATGTGCCACGCCCCTATGATGGTGTGCGACCACCCACAGTGACCATGTCCACAAGACTGCCTACCCAGGCAGCCACAGCCATGTGAACCACTGCACACACCCACCACCCATGTCCTGCACAGCACCACTGTGTCCGTACAGTGACTTGGCTATGCGGTGTGATGGCAGTGCCACAGCCATTGATGCACTCCCAGACATGCAGTGCCACTGGACAGTGCTGACTGTAACAAGTTGCGGTTATGGCAGTGGTGTCAATGGATGGTGGTCATGCCCCACTGCCCGCCCAGTTATACAACATGCAATAGTAATCATGGATGTAAGGCACTCACCATCATCAGGTTGGTCCACGCACCACTGCAGACCTTCAGCCCTCCTGTCCTGCTGCTTCTTCAGGCAGCGCCTCCGCTCCCTCACCTGCCTGCGTTCTTCTGGCCCTAAGATGCAAACATGGAGAGAGGAACATCAGTACAATCCGGTAGCAAAGTCCCCCCGCCCCCATGTACGTGCAATCCCACACAGCCATACCCATCCATCCCACAACCCGATACCACCACCACGGCCAACACTGGATGGCTCCCCCATGTGCTGGACACATGTAACCATGATACCCGTATGGATGATAACAGTGTATGGATGGGGCACCTACCTGGCTGTGGCACTGTGCCCATCCTGGCACGTGCCCGCAGGTGGGCAAACAGCTCCGGGTCCCTGCGCCTGAGGTCCCCGTAATGGTGGTGACACTGCTCCGCCATGTGCCCCATATCAGTGGCCTCCTTGAGATCATCGGCCATCTCCTGCCACACTGCACTCCTGGCCCTGTCCAGGGGTGCATCACCATATAGAGCCCCAGCATGGGGCTCTACAATTGCCACCAGGTTGGCAAGCTCCACCTGGCTCCACATCACTGCCCTTCTCCGTGCCATCTCAGCAATGTGGTGGAGTCAAAATGGGGCTCGGCAGCATGGTCCTGCCATGTGCAGATGCCGCTCGGTACAGCGCTGACATTCCCTATCACACTGTCACTGAACAGCATGATAGTGGTGCACCCATGCCTGACCCATGGCACTTAAGGGGCAAAGGTCGGGCACAGGGTCAAGGGTCTCTGGCGCATGGACAGCCACAGTGCGATTGGAACCTAATGTGTGTAGCGTGATTGGGTGCCTGTGTGCAACCTTCTGTAGCGGCCTACAGTGCTGTTGCCACAGTGCACCTATGATGTCCCAGTGCCACAGTGCCATATATGTGAACAGTGCAGTGGCGCCACTGGCACAATAGCGGTCATGCCCTGCATTGCTCCCATGCACAGCATGTCAGGAGCGTGGCAGGCGCCTGTGTCATCAACCTGGGCATGCGCAGTTAGGTGTGTACTGCACATGTCACAGAACTGCACCCTTGGCTCAGTATGTTCAACACAATTGCACAAAGCGCAGCAGCGTGATATTCAGCTGGCATATGCAGATCAGCTAATCAGCCATTCAATGGCACAGTCACTGCATTTGCATCCACTTAAAAATGTGCCTCGCCTCATCTGCATGCGTTGTGCTATAAAAATGCAACATTGGGCTGCACTGGCCATAGTCGGTTACTGCAGTCTATTGCGGTGAGTTGCATGCTGTTTGGGAGTGTGGACTGTGGTGTTTGGGACATGCATGAGACTGCACAGTCACAGGTAACACCTGTCATTCTCACAGGAGGAATCATGACCGATCTTGAGGTTGAGGAAGAGGAACAGAGACATGGGAGGAAGAGGAGGCCGAACTTCACAAAGGCAGAAACAGATGCCCTGTTTGAGGCCTACCTTGACCAGGAGCCGCTGCTCAGTGGACACCAGGGAACACCACAGGCCCATGCTGCTGCATGGGAGGAGGTGGCACATGCTGTCAACCTTCATGGCAGCCACCAGTGCTCCGTGCAGTAGTGCAAAAAGAAGATGGGCACAGACAGGCGGAGAATTAAGGAGAAGGTGGCTGCCATCAGGGCAGCACGGTCTGCGACCGATGGGGGACATCCGGAGGTGCAACGCCTGACCCCACAAGAAGAGTGAGTTGCTGGCAGCATGCAGCTTTCTGCTATCAAGGGTGTTCCGGGTGGTGGATTCCAGATGGGTGGTAGCCCATCACTGCATGGTAGGTTCTGGTCTGTCAGGGAAACAGGGTAGGTCACATACATTAATGCTACTGTTTTTCCCTTACAGCTCCTGAGCATCTATATGGGTCAGTGGTGGCGGGCTTCTCCACTGAGGGGAGTAGCATGGAGATGGAGGAGGGCCCGTCCACCTCCACAGGCATACGGGGGTCCGGGTGACGGTGGGCCCACCTGGATGTCTGGACTGATGTTGGTGGAGCAGGTGCAGAGGAGGCCCTGCCCATGTTCCAGCGTCCATGGATGCCAGCATGCTGAGACTCAGGCTGGTGCCAGATCCATCACCGATGATGATGGAGCTAATGTCATGGGCAATGAGACATGTGGGCCACAGGATGGCCACACAGCAGGTGAAATCGCGGGCATGGCCGTGGGTGGTGCCGCCATGGAGGCCTGGATGACATCACAGTCCCAGCCTGTGCCTGTCTGCACCAGTGGGGAAGCATTGATGTGTGTCCAGGACAGTGGGGTTGTTGCGGCCACTGTGGCAGCACCATTGAGCCCTGGAGAGTGGCAGCCCGAGGGGCAGTATCAGCAGTCGGCCAATGGCCATGGGGGTACAGTGTCAGGGGGCAGCGTCAATGCATGACCTGTGGACATGCCCAGGTCTGGCCCTGATGTGCAGTGCCCACCCTCAAGGGGTGATGACCATCAGGGCCGCGAACACCATGAGGGACAGCATGCCGATCAGGCAGATGACCTCTTAGATGAGCACACCCGCGTACTCCAAGCATCAGTTAATCAGGAGTTGCGGCTTGTGATGGCGGTGGATGCACTGAGTGTGGCTCTACGCCATGCAGAGGAGCGGCTCAGCAGAGACACCGCTCTGCTCCTGGCAGGGATGGACTTGTTGCGGGAGGATGTGACCGCTGCCATTGACAGGCAGACACTGGCATTCACAGCTGTCATGGCCACAATGGGCACACAATTATTTGGCCATGTGTCGCAGACACTGCGCAGTGCAATGTCCATCCCCATTCTCGGCATCATGCGACACCCTCCTTGTTGACACCAGGTTCAGCTGTGGGCATCCTGAGCATGCCTGGCGCAGGCATGTTCGGTGTGCTGCAGACCCCTGCACGAGAACAGTCGCGTTCACGCAGTGGAACCCCTTGGGGACTGTCAGTGCCACCCCATGAGGCCATTGGTCAGCCTGTCACTGCTGGTGGGTCTCGGCGGGGCCACCCATGCATCCGTGGCAGCCGTGGCACTGTGGCGCATGACTGACCTGTCTCCCAGCACAGCTACTGTCTGATGCTGCCCTGTGTGCATTGTGTTGTTCAGCGTGCAATGCATGGGTGGGATACCTGGCCCTGCACGCACACACATGTTCCATCTGCACACCCTCCCAGCTGCTGCCCGCTGTGGCATGTGCATGATGATGCCTGTGTTGCGCTGTCTGCCACTGTGCAATGGTGCCCAGCGTCTGACACATGCACAATGATAGGCAGTGGGTGTGGTGGTCTGTGGACGTGTGTGTGGCTAGGGGTGGTGGTCTGGGTCGGCGTGTCTCCTACCCTTTATGCATGTCTTGTGAGAGGTGTGTGTGTGTGTGTGTGTGTGTATGACCATGTGCCATGTTAGACCTCGCCCATCCCTGGCGGTGTGTGCAGTTCCATGCTCGGCCACTTCCCTTGACAGCATGCACCCCTGGTGTTTGTCCATGCGTGTTTGTGGGTTGTGCCTTTGCCACTGGTGGTTGCACATGGCCCCATGACTTACCTGGGTTGGCTAAAGTGCTCCTCTGTGATGGTGTCCGGTGCAGCTGTGCCAGCCGGATCAGTTGGGGATCCCGTCGCCCAAGGGGGAGCTGCCTATCACCATCTTCACCAGTGTCCTCATCGCTGTCCCTCTCTTTGACTGGTGCAGCTATCCCACAGTCATTGGCTATGTTGCACAGGATGCAATAGGCCAGGAATAACCCACAGGCCTTTGAGGGGCTGTACTGTAGGGCACCACCAGACGTGTCCAGGCAACAGAAATGTGCCTTCAGCATCCCGAACACCCGCTCGATGATATTGCGTGTGGTGGCATGTGCCTCATTGTATCGTTACTGCGATGGGGTCACGGGCCACCGGTATGGTGTGATCAGCCAGGGACGGAGTGGGCATTCACTGTCACCTGTGTGTAGAGGGTGGAGGTTAGTTTGGTGATCAGCGTCGCCCTGCCTAGGGCCATCTAGGCCAATACCCATGTCACCTCTGACTATACCCCTCCCAAGCTCTATGTTTTTCTGCATGGTTTGCATACTCACCCACTAAGTGGCCAATGGAGATGTCCCCACTCTTGAATCTGTGGCACAATGCTGACTGGTGCCAGATGAAGGCATCATGTGCTCCCCCAAGGTGCGTGGCACAGACATTGATTATGTGCCCCCTGGCATCGCACACCACCTGGCAGTTGATGCTTGCATAGCCCTTCTGATTGATATATGCGGTCCCTTTGGAGCCAGGTTGTGTGCGGATGGCCACATGGGTGCAGTCTATTGCCCCTAGCATGCCAGGCATACATGCTACCCTGTGGAACTCCTGTATGGTTGCTGTGCACTCCACCAGTGTGCTGGGGAAATGGATGTACTCTGCAGCATGTGGCAGCAGAGCGCTGAGGAATTGGGTGAGGTGGCATGACGCGGCTGACTGGGTTATGCCTGTGGTGTCCCCTGTTGATCTCTGGAAGGTACCCGTGGTGAGCAGGCACATGCAAACTGTTACTTTTGTCTCCACTGACAGAGTATGGCTCTGTCATGTGGGTGCCTGCATCACATCACTGCACAGCTCACAGAGCCACCTCAGAATTGCCCAGTTCAGGCAGTACTCGGACAGATCTCGGTATCCGTGTACAGCTCGAAGCTGGTGTGGGCTCGGTACTGCCTGTTGGGGGCATACCACTGACAGGCCCTTCCACGGCCGTGCCCCCCTGCTGCCTGCCTTCTCACCCCCCTCATAACTGCCTCCATCTGGATGGTGGCACTGGCCATGTCCCTGACTTGTGTTCCCCCCCTGGCAGCTGTTTTTGTGTTCTCCCCGCTGTCCTGGCTGCTACTTCTCCTGCACCGGGAACACCCACCTCTGGTGGCCTCAGTGCTGTGTGGCACTTCCCCCTTCTGCACTGTGGCTGTGGCTCCCCACACCTTCCCTGTGCCTGTGGGTTCAGGGTGCCCTTTCTCTGTCCTGCCCTGTGTGTCTGTGTTGCCTGTGTGGCTGGCTATAGTTCAGCAACATGTGACTTCCCTGTAGCATTCTTACACCTCTCTCTTGTTCCTTTTTATTTTGGCTCATTTCCGCTATCGCGCAACTTCCGCTTGCTCCCCTATTGCACATGGCGCATGTTGTTGAATATCGCACTGTGCCATTTATGCATGGTTCCTCCCCTTCAGTTGTGCATGCACTCATTATCATTGTGCTCTTGCGCGGTGTGATTTGGGGGGCACATCTGCCTCCTGCTGAATATCGCAGAATGGCGCATTTTCAGACTTGCGCTGGAGCAACCCTATTGTGCATGGCGCAACCCTTTTGAATATCTGGGCCAGGATTTTATACTATTCAGGGGTCATGTGATTACTTAACTCCTCCTCTGTACCCTTCTATTAACAACATCTCTTTAATTATACAGTATTTATTTTATTGATAACAGTGAAACATCTTTTATTTCCATACAGCATTGCATAAATATGCATATAAGTAATTTACAGCCCTTTTTTGAGATTTAACAGTACCTCTGAACTCAGTAAGCACCACCCCTTTCAGAAACAGCATAAAGGCAGTTAGAAAATTGCTGGCCAGCTCCTAGGAGACTTGCTGCAGCAGAGATAGGATTCATTCAGGGCTCTTGGATGTCAGAAAAACAACAGAAACCTTTATTTCTAAAAGGTCCTCAAAACAGCCCAAAACCACACTATCCCACCTTCAGAGGGTATGTAGGGTTCATTCTACTAACATTTGGGTCAAAACCCTTCATTTTGAGAATACTAGAAGGCAAAATGCCTTTGCGACAGTGCGCACGTTCGCGCAGTAATTTTACCGGCAATCGCACTGTTGTGCAGGAACTCCATGGCGTATCTGTATATAAAAAGCCACATTTATCAGAGCTCTTGCAGAAAAAGAGCCTAAAGGAGTTAATTGAGAGAACCAGGAGGCTCTTTTCTTATCGATTTAAAGCCTAAAAAGCATCATAGTTTTAAGGCATAATCACAGCCTACCAGAGCATTTAAAGAAACAATGTCCTGCCATAAATACTAAATGGAGGTTTCTCTTTACAGAACTTTCACACAATAGGCAGGCATTTCATTTTTACAGGGTCATGCCTGCAAAGCACAAATGGTTCTAAACATCATTTTCAAGTAGGGAATCTCTTCCTTACTGGGAGCATTTTCTTTTACAGGCTCTAGGCATATAAATCAGAGGAGCAGGATGTTTTTATTCAGTAAAGACAGGGGAGCAGTCCTGACATCCTCGATACTTTAGGAATCCATTTTTTTATAGGAATGATAATGGTACTGGGATGTACTGGGATAGAATACAGGGAGACAAACAACAGACAGGACTACAAGAAATATACAAAACAAAGTGGGTGGCCAGCCCAACAAACAAACATATAACAATAAGGACAAGAACAAGGATCAAAAGTACATCCAGGACACATTATCTTCCTAAAAAAAAAGTGAAAGTTTCATTCTTTCACAATGACACAAAGATCTGCAACAGGGTTGATGCACAAGGGGGCGTGGAAAGGATGAGAAGGGACTTGTCAAGGTTGGAGAAATGGTCAGAAGTATGGCAGCTTGGATTCAATGCAAAGAAGTGCAAAATAATGCACCTGGAAAACAAAAATCCAGGGGAAGAGTACACAGTGGGGGGGCGGTAGTAACAACAACAAAAATGAAAGGACCTGGGAGTAATCATATCTGATGACCTTAAGGTTGGCAAGCAATGTGAGAAGGCAGTAGGGAGGGCTGGGGGGGATACTGGGATGTATAGGGAGAGGCATCACCAGCAGAAAACAGAAAGTTGTTATCCCTCTGTACAGACATTTGGTGAGACCCCATCTGGAGTACTGCGTCCATTTCTGGAGACCCCATCTCTGCATTGACATAGACAGGATGGAGGGAGCCTAGAGGAGGCAACTAAAATGGTGCAGGGTCTGCAAGAGAAGCCATATGAGGAGAGATAAAAGAGCTTAATATGTATACCCTTGAGGAAGAGGGAGAGGGGGGACATGATAGAAACTTTTAAGTACCTCAGTGGAATCAACAAAATTCAAGAGGGTAGCATCTTTCAGAAAAGAGATGTGCAAGAAGAAGGGGACACAATTTGAAGATAGAAGGAGGACGGCTCAGGGGCAATGTAAGGAAGTATTTTTTCACAGAGAGGGTGGTGGATGCATGGAACCGCCTTGCTGAGGAGATTGTGGGGTCTAAAACTGTGGAAGATTTCAAGAATGCATGGGACAGGCATAAGGCAATTCTTGTGGAATGGGGGTAGGAAGAAATAGGCTGTTGGCTAACTAGGGTCTGCAGCTTATCCAGTAGGTAGGGAAATGGGCAGACTAGGTGGGCCAAGCGGTCCTTATCTGCCATCAAAGTCTATGTTTCTATGTTTCACAGTGGGTACAAAGAGAGTTGTGGCCCATACTGGACTGGGTGAAGGGACACTGAAGAGGGGGAACACAAGGGTGCAAGCATCAAGAAAAAAAAGGGAAATAAGCAGGCATGGGACGCACAAGGGTAGAAGCAAAGTAGAATCATGGGTCAGATGGAAGGGGGTATGCCTTAATGCCAGGAACCTAGCTAACATCAGTAATCTCCAGGCACTGATTGCAGATGCTGAGGTGGAGCTTGTAGCCATAACAAAAATGTGGGCTTCAGAAAATGATGACTGGAGACTGATAATCTCTGGGTACTCAATGTTCAGGAGGGATGGAGGAGCAGGTAAAGGGGGAGGAGTAGCCCTTTTTGTCAAGGAGGTCATCAAAGTGGTGGTTGCATCAGGGGTAGTAATGCAGAGACTGAGGCGCTGTGGGTACAACGCAGGGCAGCCTCAGGCAAGAAACTGCACTTGGGGGGATCTATAGACTTCTGGAGCAAGGAAGGAGAGGGACAGAGAGCTCAGGTAAGAACTGTAAAAATGGGTAGCAAAGGGGGAAGTAGTGGTGGCAAAGGGAGAAGTTGTGATGGTGGGTGATATGGACATGCTGGACAATGATTGCTATATTCCAATGGCCAGGCCTTGCTGGATTCATTTCAAGACTGTCTGCTGGTAAAGCTAGTTAAAGAACCCACCAGGCAGACTGCAGTTCTTGATGATGTGCTCCCCAACTCAGAGGTGGTAGGAGCTATGGGAGTAGGGGAGCCACTGGGGAACAATGACCATAACTCTGTTTGGTTCAAACTGGCCCTCAGATCTGATAAACTGCAATTGAGAGTTGAAGTCTTTGATTTTAGAAGGGCAGCCTTCAGTAGGCTCAGGGAACTGGTCAGAGATACGTTAGGAGGGGGTGGATAACGTACAGTAGGTGGAGTGGAAGAGAGATGGGGTGCAATTAAGAGGGCCATTCTTGAGGCATATATGGCATATATGAGAACAGTAACCAAAAAGAAAAGGTGCAAGTAACTGCTATAGTTCTCAGCAGGGGTCAGGGAAGCAGTGAGGGCCAAGAAAGAAGGGTGGGTTAGGAGGGCAAAAGTAGACATAGAGCTGCATATTGGGGGGGGGTTGGTTAACAACAGAGAAAAACAGTTCTACAGGTACATTAGTAAAAAAAGGAAGAAAGGAGATAGAATTATAAGTCTAACTGAGGGGGGTAAGGTGATAGAGTAGGACAGAAAAAATGCCGCTGTCCATTACTTTTGCTCAGTTTTCACTAGGGTGGACAGTGGGCCCTTGCCAGACAGTGGCATCAAAGTGACCTCGAAGGGGGTCCTGGATATGAGGCAGCCAATATTTACTAACAAAAGGGTCATAATCGGGCTGGTAGCCCTAAAGATAGGTAAGGCCCCAGGACCAGATAGGTTGCATCTGAGCATACTTGGGGAATTGGCAGTGAGATCCCCTGGTAGGTCTTCAACAGCTCTCTAGGGACAAGGGTACTTCCAAAGGACTGGTACATGGTGTACATATTTCTGCTCCATAAGGAGGTGGGAACAAGCAGGGAGCTATAGACCTATCAGTCTTACCTTTATTGTAAAGAAACTGATGGAGTCACTGGTCAAGGAGGACATCATGGACGACTTGGTGAACAATGGTCTCCAAGATAGTAAACAGCAGATTCATGGCAGATAGGTCTTGTCAGACTAACCTGATAGCTTTCATTGACTGGGTGATGAGGGACTTGGATAGGGGCCATGTCGTGGATTTGCTGTACTTCGACTTCAGCAATGATTTTGATTCAGTGCCTCACACATGCTTGCTGAAGAAGATGAAGGATCTGGTTGCAGCTAAGGTCATCATAAACTGGGTAGGTAACTGGCTAAAGGGTTGGCAGTAGAGGGTTCTGGTCAATGGGGTTAAGTAAGAAGAGAAGAAGGTCATGAGTGGGGTTCCACATGAATCTGTTCTGGGCCCAGTCCTCTTCAACATGTTCATCAGCAACACTGGTGAGAGAATCCAGAGCAGGTCGTGTCTCTTCACAGATGACACTAAGCTGTATGGGAGGGTCGATAGTGATGAGGGAATAAAGGAAATACAGTGAGTCTTACAAAAGCTAGAGGGATGGTCAAGGGTTTGGCAGTTGAAATTCAACACCAAAAAGTACAAGATAATGCACCTAGGAAACAGGAACCTCAGGACGGAGTACTTGATGGAAGGGGTGAGACTTAGTTCTACGGCTGAAGAATGAGACCTTGGACGTATTATTACTGACTCCCTAAAGTAATTGAGTCAGTGCAACAAAGCTTATAGCAAGGCAAGTAGGATGCTTGGACATATTGGGAGGGGTATTGGTAGCAGAAAGGCAGAGGTAATACTTCCCTTGTATAGATCCCTGGTGAGACCACACCTAGAGTACTGCACCCAGTTCTGGAGTTCTCACCTCAGGAAGGATAGGCATAGGCTATAGACGGTGCAGCGCAGAGTAACGGTTCGAGGCCAGCAGGACAGGTCCTATGAGGAGCACCTCAAGGCAATGGACATGTACTTGCTGGTGACCAGAAGGGAGAGGGGAGATATGATTGAGACCTTCAAATTCCTAAAAGGAATTAACAAGGTGTGAACTGTGGGGAACCATTTAATTTGAATACTAGCTCACAGTCACTTTGTCATGAGTGGAAACTAACAGGAGAGAGGCTCAGGATGGATGTGCGGAAGTATTGTTTTACAGAAAAGGTGGTGGAGCCATGGGACAGGCTGCCAGCCAAGGTGGTGGGTGTAAAAACCATTAGTAGATTCATGCATGGTTGGGACAGAATGAAGGGTATAGTGGTTGCTCGGGGCTACAGAATCAGGGAGAAGAAGGTGGGGGGAGGATAGGAAGGGCTAGGACCTTGGAGGGACAACATGTGCCAGGGCTAAAGCAGATTGGATGGACCTTTGGTCTTTTTCTACTATCATTGTTTATGTTTCTATGTAAATACAGTGCAACTTGACAATTGCAGACCTGACTGGAATCAAAGATTTTGGCTGTAATATCATGGAGTCCTTAATATGCACAATACTTAGAACATTGCAGCTGGGACCAAAAGGAATGCCTTTTATATTGTGATTGATTTCCTTAATATGGTGGGTATGCAGGTTTCACTTTACTGTAGCTATTAATGTTCTGCTCTGAGAAGCTGATCCAACTTGAATTTAAAAGTTTTAGCACTTCCTATGTCTACCATTTTATTTTCTAGCTTGTGCCAGAGGTTTAAAATTCTAAAGAGTTCAAAATGTTTCCATACATTACCTGTAATTATTGTCCTAACATGAAGGGCATGCCCTCTATTTCTTCTGTACTGGACATATGAATATAGAAGTGTAGATAAAGAAAGCCTATTAAACCATCAAGATCATGGCTTGTGTCTCAGCAGTTACAGCCCTGAAGGTTGACCTCCCCTCCCTCTCTGATAGCTCTTGCTATCAGAGCAAGGAAATATCTGACTGAGGCAGTTAGAATATTTCTGCTGGAACATTTCAATTAGAAGTCTAAGGGTTATTGTATGGACCAATATAGGGATAATGTTTAGTGGGGAGCAGGTTAGATGCAGGGACTGTGGGGCACTCTTCTGCAGGACTTTAGCAGAGCTCCATGTTCAGCTGGTAGCAGTGAGGGAAGAGATACCTCTCCTGCAGCACTGACTCAGCTAGAGCCCACAGCCCACATCTCCATACCCCCAGAGGTCCATGGATTACCTATGGAATCTCGTAATCCAGTCTTCCGAACTCCAGTAGATTGAGTTTGGGAGACTGAATTTCGGCATCCCAAAAGAGACTTACAATCAATGTGGGGGGGGGCTTTGCCAACGCACCCCCATAACTAAAATAACAAACTCCGAGGGGGAGCTGACCTTGGAGTTAGTAAAAAGCTGTTATGGGGCAGAATGTCTGGGAGGAAAAAATTGATACCACACTGGGAATAGAACCCATATTCACGAGGCCACGCATCCCTCCACGCCACAGGTGCAGCTTAGCCAGCACCTCCTTCCTCTCTCTACTCATGTAGCAAAACTGTGTTTCACCAGCACAGAATCTTTCTCACAACGAAAACAGTTTCGCTGTGTGAAATTATTTCAGGCCTCTGTGTCTTGGGACACTGAAGCAGATCCTGTGAGTGTCAGGATTGCCAGCTTAAGTATCCTGAAAGGATACCGAGGTCCACAGGTCCGGGGGTGGAGAGTGGTGGGGAAGGGGATGGTGAAGGGTGTGATAGGGTCAGCCACAAGAAGGTCACCCAACCCTACACCATACCACTGGCAAATCACTTTGCACCCGTGGAGGAGACTCAGGTACTTGACTCCAAGTTGATGAGAGAAAAATAGATATGTCAAGGAAATTGTTTTATGAAATTTGTAACCCTCGGCATAAGTTGCGTTCACTCTTGCCAGCTAGAGAAACAGTGGTTTATGGGTTAAGAAAACAAGTGAGATGGCAAAAACCAGTGTTCAGAACTACTAAATATCACTCATCCTTTTTTATGAAATTTTCAAATGATTGCTAAAATTGTAAACATAATTATTGTTTGAGTAGCAAATGTTTATCGAAGGTGTGATGCGGATTTGAAGGTGTTTTTTATTGTGTGATATACCTTTGTAAAATTTGTATTGTTGCTATTAGCCTGTGTACTCAACTTCAGCCGACCCACTTCGGTGGGAGTTTTTGGCTGCAATAAGGTAAATAAACAAACAAATAAACTGGGGAGACTAGAGGTCAGGTGGGGAAAAGGGAGTGATGACCTGGTGGCACCCAAGAGTGAGAATAAAAATAAGGCTGCTTGGAGAGTCTTAGTGGCTGGGGATTCTATGATCAGAGGAGTACAGTGGGTGGCGGGTGGAGGGAGGAGGGGTGGGGGATGATCAGGTGCCTTCCTGGAGCACCAGCATCCATGACATAGACAGAATAGGAAGGATAGCAGAGAGGGAGGGGGTTCTTGGGGTGCTGGTACACTTGGATAACAAAGATCTGGCGAATCAGCCTGTGGAGCAAGTGAAGTGGAACTTTCAGAGGCTGGGATACAGAATGTAGGCACACTCGGCCTCCCTGGCCTTTTCTGAGGTCCTTCCTATGTGCAGTGGGGGTGGGGGATAGGATAAGGAGGGAAGGGATAGAGGAGCTGAGTGGGTGATTAAAGGGATGGTATCAGGAAAAAGGGTACCACTTTGTGGCAGACTGAGAGGACTTCTGGGACAAGACATCAGCTGACTAGAGAGGGTTGAAGTGCACTTGGGCAGAAGTTTGACATCTACTTTAGACAATTAAACTGACTGAAGGGACATTGAGGCAAAGAGAACCATGGTAAATGGAGTGAGGGGAACCTAGCTAGTGCTCCCCCGACACTAGAGACTGATAACAGTAAAGTGAGTAAAAATAGGGTTGAAGTTCAAAAAGAAGTGGTAGTGGCAAATGGGGAAAGGGTCTTAGGCCAAAAAGCAACAGGCAAAATAAGAAGGTAAGAAAAATAGGAAGGAATGCAAGTGTAGGATCACAAACAGCAAAAGAGGATCCAGACCAAGCTGGAATGTGGTATAACTTAATGCCTGGAGTCTGGGTATTAAAATCAGTGAGCTCCTGGCATTGGTGGCAGGCACTGAGGCAGACCTCTTAGCCATCAGAGAAACTTGGACCATAGAGAATAATGACTGGGAACCTATCAGTCCCAGGTTACACACTGTTTAGACAGGACAGAGGGAAATGGAAAAATGGAAAGGGGGGGGTGGTTGAAGCCTACATGTCAGGAAGGGCATAGAGGCCCTGGAGGATGAACACATCAGGGGAAGCAAAGAGAAAACAGTTAGTGTTGGTTCACTTCACACCCTTCAGGCAAGAAAATATAGGTGGGGTGATCTATAGTCCATCAGGAAGGAGAAAAGGAAGATAGAGAGCTTGGGGAATAGCTGTCAAGAGACATGAAGAAGGAGGAAGTCATGGTGGTGGGTGATCTGAACCTGCCAAATATTGACTGGGAAATTGCTGCAGCCAGGTGCACCAGAAGTTTAACTATTACTTCACCACCTGTGCCTCTTCTCTCTGCTCAATCCTCCCCACCTATCCCCCCCACACACTTCTTCTGAGGACTCCCCACCAAGCCCTACCTTTTCTCCTTCTCACCTGTATCCCTCTCCACCACTCTGATGGTTCTCCTTACCCTTAACCCCTCCTCTGGCCCTCCCTTGATGGTCTAAACACTAAAATTCTTCATCTATCTGCCCCAGCCATTGCCTGCCCCTTACTTCTCTGCTGAACCTCTCATTCTCTCTTGTCTCTGTTTCACTGGCTTGGAAGCATGCCACTATCCTCCCACTTCCCAAAGGTGGTGACCCGTCAACTCCAGGTAATTGCTGGCCCATTTCCCTTCTCCCTACCCTAGCAAAATTCCAGGAATAGCTGGTTCTCTCCCAGCTCTCCTCCAACCTTGACTCCTCCAATTTCTTCACCCCTTTCCAGTCTGGCTTCCGGAAACAACAGTCCAATACCACCTCTCTCCTTAAGTTCACTGACTTCATCCTTATGGGGATAGACAGTGGCCTCATCACCTCCGCTACCTTTGTTGACTTAGCCAAGGCTTTTGACACTGTCTCTCATCCCCTGCTTCTTGTCAAGCTCTTTGCAATGGGGCTCTCTGTCTCTGCTACAAACTGGTTCAGTGCCTATCTGGTAGGAAGGTCTTAATTTGTGCGTATTACTGACTCCCTGTCCTCCCTCTCCTCATCAAGACAGGTGTCCTCAGGGCTCTCTTCTTGGTCCCCTTCTCTTCTCCATCTTTGTAAATTACCTTCCAGCTGCCTGCTCCTCCTTCTGTATCCACATGTATGCAAACAATACAGTCCTGCATACCTCTGGATCACCCTCCTCCTCTGCTGTGGCCATCAGACTTCAGCATGACTTTGATAAAGTTCAGTTCTAGTTATACTCACACCAACTTTTCCTAAACACCAAGAAGATCGTCTCCTTGACCTTCAGCACAAAGCAGAGACCTCTTTCAGCTCCCTTCCCTCCCCTTGTTCCACACCCTTGATGGGACCAAGTCGGAGGATAACTCCTCCTTTAGGTATCTTGGTGCCTGGGTAGACCAGCATCTTGACTTCTCTGGACATGTGGATGCTATTAACAAAAAACCTGCACCCCAAGCTAGGTGCTCTGTACAGAAACCAAGATTGCATCCCTCTCCCTGCCCATCAGGCTCTAGTCCAGAAAATTATTCTTCCAGTTTTTGACTACAGTGATGTAGTCTTCAGTGCTGCCCCCAAAACTTGCCTTGCCAGATGGGACACCCTCTACCACTCCTTCTGCCACTTTTCCCTTGATTGTCCTCCTTGTACTCACCACTCTAATCTCTACCAGTCTCTTTCTTTCCTCTCCCTTGAGGATAGATGCTGCTCTCACTGCATCTCCTTCCTTTTTAAATTTTGGTTGGTTCCCTCCCCATCTATCTTGCTTCCTGCTTATCACCTCTACCCCCACATCCACACTCCCTCTGGAGCTATGATTCTTGCACCATGGCTATCCCTCCTAGATCATCTACTGCTGGCCAGTCTGTGTTCTCTCACTGTCTCCCTAAATGTGGAACTCCCCTTCTCAGGTAATCCACCACTCCACCTCCCTGTTTGCCCTCTCATCCCTCCTTCACAATTTTCTCTCCACTACTTGTAACTGCCTTTAACTCCCTTTCCCCCTCACTCTTTTGACACCTCTTACATGTTGCACTTCCATTTGAATTCTCCAGTTCTGTGACCAATTTGTATATATAGTATTATGTTTTTGTATTTTTTCCTAATTTCCTTTTATTATGTCATCACTGTATACTGCTGTATCCGTATTCCTCTTCCCCCAGGATGCACATGGAAATGAGAAATCTTTGCTCAGTGTGCCTTTCCTGGTGAAACATTTCAATAAATAAATAAAAGTCAGGCACTGTTGGATACATTGCAGGACTGCCTGCGGTGCAGCTGGTTAAAGAACCCACTAGACAGGTAGCCATTCTTAAATTGGTGTTCATCAACTCAGAGATGGTGGGTGGAGTGATGGTAGGGGAGCCACTGGGGTCCAGTGACCCTAGTTCCATTTGGTTCAGGCTGGCCCTTGGGACCAGAATGCCGCTAACAAAAACTGAAGTCCTAGACTTCAACCAGATAAAGGATCTGGTCCGAGATATACTGACCAAGGTGGACAGCATCAGAGGTGTAGAGGAAAGATGGGGTGCAATGAAGGGGACAGCTCTTGAGCCAACAAAGTTATGCATGAGAATTATTACAAAATGAAACAGGTTCAAGTGACCAGTATGGTTCTCAGAAAGGGCCAGAGAAACAGTGAGGGCCAAGAAAAGGCTTTCACTAGCTACAAGGAAAAACAGAGGAGGGATGGGGAGCATACAAAATAAAAACTAGGGAAGCAAATAGGACAGTCAGGGAGGCAAAAGCAGACACAGAGCTGTGTATTGTGGAGGGGGTCAAGGGTGGGGAAAAATAATTCTTCAGATAAATTAAAGATGACAAGGAAGCAGGTAGGGGATATTGTTAAGCTACAAGATGGGGAGGATACTAGAGGAAATGTGGCTTACAGGAGCATTCCTGAAATGAAGTAGCCAGTATTTACCAGAGAAAGGGTCCAGAAGGGTCTTGAAGCCCTAAATATAGATAAAGCCCCAGGGCTGGATAGGATGCAGACAGGGGTACTCAAAGAATTGGCTGCAGAACTGGCTGAACCAATAGAAGACTATTCAAGAGCTCAGTTCAGACAGGGGTAGTTCCAAAAGATTGGAGGATAGTTCCACTACATGGGGTGGGGGGACAAGGAACAACTGGAACAACTGGGTAATTACAGACTTGTCAGCCTTACCTCTGTAGTAGATAAACTAAAGGAGTCACTGATCAAAGAGGACTTTCTGGATTACCTAGAGAGCGACAGTCTACAAGATAGTAAAAAGCATAGGTTTGTGGCAGAGAGGTCTTGTTAGACAAAGTTGATAGTTTTCTTTGCTGGGTAACAAAGGTAGTAGATAAGGGCCACATTGTGGTTTTAGTCTACTTCAATTTCAGCAAGACTTTTGACTTGGTGTCACACAGATTACTGAAGATGCTGGAGGATAGAAAACTTGTTGAAGGAGAGACAGCAGAGGGTGGTGGTAAATGGGGTCAAAGTGGAAGAGAGGGAGGTCATGAGTGGGGTGCCAAAGTGATCTGCCCTGGGTCCTGTTCTCTTCAATGTGTTCATCAGCAACATTGGAGAGGGCATCCAGGGTAAGTTATGCCTCTTTGCAGATGATACAAAGCTCTGTGGCAGGGTGGATAGCTATGAAGGGATCAGGGAGACACAGAGGGATCTAGAAAGACTAGAGAGATAGTCTAAGGTTTGACAGTTGAAATTCAATGCTAAAAAATGCAACGTTATGCACCTACAAGACAGAGTACTGGATGGGTGAAGTTAAAGCAGCAGTGCAATGAAACTGGGCAAACACTTTGACCCTATCCTTTTTTCACTACAAAAGATTCCAGTTTTATTTGGTGGTACAATTTTCTAATTCCACCAGATTTTGAGCATTTTATAAATGCTTTCGTTTAGATTTTTTCTCAAGAAAAAAAAGTTAGCCACCACATTTTTCATAGAAATAGCATTGTATGCCTGGCAAAGGTTTGGATCGAAAAAATAAAAAAAAGACCATGTGTGCAGTACAGGAGGTACCTAGACAAGTGTATTTGACAGCCAGGCTAATAAGTTTCTTAAATGTAGCTGAAGTTAGTTTTTTTTGGAAAAACAGATTTCGTTGCACTGCTGCTTTAAATTGAGCACTACAGCAGAGGAAAGGGACATGGAAGTCGTCATTAGTGACAATCACACCACTATAACAAGGTCTATAGTGAGGCTAATAGGATGCTGGGGTTTATCAGAAGGGGTACTGACAGCAGTAATATAACAAACTCTGGCCAGAGCCGATAGGGCTGCAAGTGAGGAATTTGGGGTAAAAATATTGAAAATCATCAAAGTTATGAGCCTACATTCACAAAACGTAACACAGGGTCATAAATTTGTCATTTTGTAATGTTTTTATATCAAATTTTCAAACATAGCCTTATTATGACCCTACCTCATGAAGAAGGGCAGAGAAAATGTTAAATTCCTGGTCTAAAGGTGATTTCATGCAGGGACTGCAGAATTAACTTTTGGAAAACAAAAACACATGTTGGGCAGGAGTTGAAAAATTACATTTTCATGAGGTGCTGTAAAGAAATCACTATGCTGAAAAGTTGGGGTAAAAATATTGAATATTTCCAAACTTACGAGCCTGGGCTTGCAAAATTCAACATAACCTCATACATTTATTTTTACATATTTTTACATCAAGTTTAGAACATAGCCTGCTTATGACCCCGCCTCATGAACAAGGGCATAGAAAACATTTCAGCTCCTGTCAGAAAAGTAATTTCATGCAAGGACTGCAAAATCACCTTTTGGGATGTAAAAAAAAACATTTTTGCCAGGATTTTAAAAATGGCAACTGTCACATTTATGAGGTGCTGTAAAGATATGGCTCTGTTTTAAATTTGGGGTAAAAATATTGAAACCTGCTAAAGTTATGAGCCTGAGTACGCAAAAGTCAATGTAGACTCATAACTTGGTTGTTTTTTTAATATTTTTACAACAAATTTTCAACATAGCCTTCTTATGACCCCACCTGATGAACAAGGGGCAGATAAAATGTTCAGCTCCTGCCCAAAAGGCGATTTCATGCAGGGACTGCAAAATCACCTTTTGGGATATAAAAAACATTTTGGCCAGGATTTGAAAAATGACAGCTGACACACTCATGAGGTGCTGTAAAGATACGGTTATGTTGTGAATTTGGGGGAAAAATATTGAAAATCACTAAAGTTACAAGCATGCATTTGCAAAATTCAACATAGGCTCATAATTTATTTATTTTTTTAATATTTTTACACCAAATTTCCAACATAGCCTACTTATGGCACCACCTCATGAACAAGGGCAGCGCACAATTTCAACTCCTGCCCAAAAGATGATTTTGCACAAGGACCACAAAATCACCTTTTGGGACAGATATGCCTAATGACAGCACCATTGTTCATGAGGTGGGGTCCCAAAGAAGGCATGTTATAAATTTGGGGCAAAAATGGCTAAGTTATGGCACTACATTCAAAACCCCATTAAAATACATTGAACTGCATACCTGTTTCCTTAGTTTGTGATACAGCTTTGAAGAGTGAAGACGGGTCTGTGGTCCAGAGAGGATTACGGTGTTGGACCCCCAATTGGTGGGGTGGTGGGGTGGTGATTGCTGAGTGGGAGGGTCAGGTGGAGGAAGCCTAATGGCCACAAAAGACATTGATGGATGGTTTTCTTTTTACAGGTATAAAAAAACAAAGACAGAGGATTCCTGCCATGGGGGATTCAGCACTCCACAGTATTACTACTACATTTCTTGGGAGGGGTGGGGTGTTGGGTGCTTAGAAGGAGGGTCAGGTGGGTTGGGTGGGTGATTAAAAAAATAAATAAAATAGTCTTGCATACACAGTAGTGGAGGAGGGTCACCCCAAAAACTGGATTGGTGATCATGAAACTGGGGATTGGGCACCCCAGCATCACTGTTATGTTTTCTGTCGGGGGTGGGGTGGTGGGTGATGACAGGGAGAGTCAAGTGGGGGAATATAAAAAAAAACACGGCGGCATCCTAATCACAACATTGGGGGATTGGGCACCCCCAGTGTCATTCTCATGTTTTGGGGGGTATGGGGCAGTGGGTGCTGAGAGGGAGGTTTGGGTGGGGTGGGGGATATCTCTAATTTAAAAAGAAAAACAAACTGTGGTCACAGTGGAACAGATAGCCACTACTCTATACTGAGCATGTGCTAGTGGTCATGCATGTGCAGTACAGTGCGTCAGCCATCTTGAACATGGTGGAATGTACCATGTTCTGCTGTGACTTCTTTTTTTTTTGTTCCCAGTAACCCTTCCCCCTGTATTGGGGGCTTCTGCCTCCACTCTGCTCACTGCCTCTTCATGCCTGGCTCACCCCTCCAGGTTGGGTCACCCCCTCTCTAAGGTACACGGTCTCTTGCCCTGGCTTTGCCCCCCAGGGTGCTGTCATGGGAACTGGCCCCCAGAGGACATTATTCTCAGCAGGAGCAGCAATGGAGGCATTGGCTGTCATGAATGGGACTGGGATTTCTATATGCAGAGATCTCCTGGGGGTGGGGACGTGCAATGATGCCAGCATCTGCCCTGTCTCCCCTAACATGTGGCACTGGCAGCGGCAGTACCCACAGCCTCTGCCAGAGGTCTGCATAGCTCCGGACACTCTTCCCCCTCCCCCAGAGAAGGACAGCAGTCCCTGGGATGCATAATCCTTCTCTCCCCAGCCAGCCCTCTGACTCCTGGGTCCATCACCAAACCTGGGATGTCAGCACCACAAGTGGACACCTTGCTGCTGCCCCAGTGGGCTGGCCTGTTTTTTTTTTTTTAAATTAGAGATATCCCCTTACCCGACCCTTCCTCTCAGCACCCACCACCCCACACTGCCAGAAATATAAGAGTGACATTGGGGGTGCCCAGTCCCCCAGTGTCCTGATCAGGCCACCGCCAATTTTTTTTAAACTAAAAAATAGCACAGTGCAAGTAGAGTGCTCCATGGACCTGGAGGTGACTGTGGTGCATCTTCAACATGTTGTTTGGTTAGAAGGAATGCCAAGTCCTTTTTCAATAGCAAGAGGTCTGCAGGGCTCCACCCACTGCAGCCCTAAAAGGAAGGTACTACCTCCTTTATATAGGTCACTGGTGAAGCCACACCTGGAATACTGTGCTCAGTTGTGGAGTCCTCACCTAAGGAAGGACAGGGACAGGCTGGAGATGGTGCAACACTGGGTGGTCAAGATAATTTAGGGCCAAGATGGCAAATCTTATGAAGATCATCTCAAGGCACTGAACATGTACTCACTGGAGACCAGACAAGAGAGAGTGGGGATATAATAGAGATCTTCATGTTCCTGAAGGGAATAAGCAAGGCGAACTGCTGGGAACTATTTAGCAGGAGTACAGAGTTAAGAACCAGAGGTCACAAGTGGAAACTGGCAGAGGGGGGGTTAAGAAGAATGTGAGGAAGTTCTGTTTTATGGAAAGGGTGGTAGAACCATGTAACAGTCTACCAACAGAGGTGGTGGGCACCAGGACTAAATGTTTTCTAGCATGGTTGGGGAAAAGTGAAGGGTTTAATGGTTGTTCAGGTCAGTAGCAGTAATGAAGAGAGCAGGTGAGTGAACCAGGTAGGATAAATCTCTGTCTGGACAATAGATCCCAGGACAGATAATGGTCAGACTAGATGAACCTTTGGTCTTTTTTTGCCATTATTGTCTATGTTTCATTCATGTTCATATCTAACCAGTAGGGGTTGGCAAAATGAGGTAGGTTCTGGTTCTAATTTTGGTATTGCTAAATCACCCCTGGCTTTGGTTCTGGGTTCAGATTCATGTCCTCTATGAGGTCAATGTAGAGGCCATGAATTCTATAAGGGGAAACCATCTTGGCGGAATGTTAGGGCATGGTTTAGACAGCAAGCTCTTAATCTTAGGAATTGCTGTAAGCAAGGAATAAAATGTATTATTTTACTTAACTTATTTTGTGTTGTCTGTGTGTCTTTATTGTAAAATTTTACATAATGTGGAACATTGTTTGTAAAGGATCTCATTGCAAATGAGCCTTGCTTCAATTGAGTACATCCTAGTTCATATATATTTATATGAATAAAACTTTTTATTACTTACTACTAAAAATATAATATTACACCACAAAAGAAAACAGTTGACACCATCAATCAATGTGAATCCTCTTTACTGAGTAGTACAATAAATACTTTTATTTATTTTTTTTATTTAGTTAAGTCTTGGATTACATAGACCTTTGAGCTAAAAGCTCTTTTACAAAGGTTCCACTTCGGTAGAAAGGACAACAGATTAAACAGAACAGTAAAGTACAGTATAATAAAGTGTAAACAGGAAGTATAAAAATCATAATGACAAAATCATAATGGACAGTCAATGTAAAACAACAGAGTCACATTATGCTAATCCATTTCAGGCACAGGAAAATGCATACAGTACATTGATATCGGCCAGCAGGCTTTGCAAGACAAACAGGGCATAGGGTGTAGGAAAGGATGTGGGAGGGTGGGCTGGGAAGAGTAAGAGAGGAGGTGGGATTGGAGGATGTGAGGAAAGGTAGGGCATTGGGAGAGGGAGGAAGGGTGGAGAGGGGGTTGGGGGATGCAGGGGTAGGAGGCAAGAGTGCTAAGTTACTATGAAAGAGGTTGAGTGCTAAGGTCCAAGTTTGGGAAAACATGGTTAAGGGAGACAGTCACAGGTGCTAGCTGTAGAGAGTAGTGCCCGAAGCTTGGATTTGAATGGGCCCAGCTTAGTTTTAGAGGTGATACAAAAAGCCCTTACATATAGTCCAAAAAGTGGAAAGTGCAGTGTGTTCAAATGAGAGTGGAGGTTCCTGGAACAGTAAGGCATGACCAGTTTCGAGCATGGCATCTTTGTCAGCGGCTCTGTGACAGTCATTACCTCACTCCATTGAAAGTGTTAAATTTTAAGTGATAACAACATCAGTGCAAAACAATCAAACAACAATATATACATGATAGAGAAACTGCACTTGACAAAAATGAGGTTAGAAGAAAGACAGTAAGGTGGTGTGCTCATAGATCGGTTTCATCCCTGTGGGACTGGTTATTTCATGTACTGCAGCCATGGATTTCAGCAGACAGTTATTTAGTGTGACAGCCTGAAAGAGAGAAAATATAGAATCTACATTAATACAATAAGCCATGTACATACAGTATGTGTAATACATTCAGGAAAACCCTAGAGGACACAAAAGGACCATAAGAGAAGGAGGTCAAAAGTCAAGTGGCATATTATTAAAAAATAATTATAGATTCTCATGTGTGTGCTCAAGGCTTCACTGAATATGCCCTGCCCTGGTAATATATCCACAATGAACCAATCATTGTAATTGATAAAAAAATGTTTCTGGTGGTGGGAGAAGGAGGAAGATATCCCCTTAGAAGGCAACACTATTCCATGTCACAAAAAGCCCAAGAAAGGAACAGAACAACAAGTCAGCAGGCATATTATTAAAGTATAATTATAAATTCTCTAAAGTATGTGCTCAAGGCTTCACTGAAGGCACCATAATCCAGGGATATGTGTAAAACAATAGCCAATCCCTGTAAAAAGGGAATATATTTGGGGGGATGGGAAAAAAACAACTTTATGGGCCAATACTACCTATACTGTCACCAAAAGATAAAAAAAATAATAATAATAATAAAAAGGGTGGACCTAAAACACTGAACATTCCCCTGAACCTTGGACCTAAGAATAAAGCACTACTTTACAGCACATATTTTTTCAGGGACTGTACTGGTCAGGGTCATCATGTGGCATGGTAATCCAGGCAACTAATGTAATCCTGGTAACCATGCAATCAACAAAGTCATTCCTCCGAGCCTTTGTAATACCAACAATTTCAAAGCAAGACAACCACTCTTCATTTCATTTTTGATAGTTCTGTTACACTGTGTTGCACAGCCAGTATGCCTTAATTGTTATAACCACAGTTATTAATGGATGCCCCTGCTGCACTTAAATTCATTTATGCTGATGTTTTGGGCTGGTCGGTCCCATGAAAATTCATTTACACAGTTATAAATAGTTTTACAGTATGCTGCTATACACCCAAAGGTTCTAATCAGAACCAACTAATCTGTAAAAAATAGATTTAACATAATTAAAACTGAAATAATATTAAAATTAGAAAAAGAATTGTTGATTTTCATAAATATATTGACATATTTCAAGTTTTATAAAAGTCAACGAGAAGCACATTAACTGCTTTAAAACTGATGTGCTACTTATTGATGTAAATCAATTTGTACTTTTTGCATATAGTTTATTAAAGCCAACAAGAAACACATCGATTTTATTTATAAGAGCATCACATTGATGTTTATTTTTTGAAATTATGCAAAAACTAAATAAAATAATACAAGAACAAACAAAATAACAGTAAAAACTACTGTAACAGTGCATATTCTAAATTAATTGAAAAAAGGGTTAAACCAACAAAAGTAGGGAAATGCAGCATTAAAGTTTCTAACCTTAACACCCCTCCCCCTCCCTGCAAGCAGTAAAAAGAAAAAAAAAATTACAGTTTTACGGGTTTGGCTGTCCTGAGTCTTGCCAAGTCAGGTCTGGAGTTTTCCTTGGGGTTATCAATGCTAACGCTCTCCCATTACATCAGCAAATAAGCTCAGATGTACAGACTATATGAAAATGTGGTTAGTGTTAGGGTTGATAACCGCAAGGAAGACTCCAGACTTGATTTGCCAAGACTCAGGACAGCCAGAACAGTAATGTTTTTTCTTTTTGCTGCTTGCGGGGTGGGGGTGGGGTGTTAGGATTGGAACCCCCCCTTTTTTTTTTCATCAGGAGACACACTAAGCTGAAGCTTGTTTACAGGTGCAACCTGGGAGCACAAGGAAGTTAAGTGACTTGCTCAGGATCACACAGTGTGCAAGTGGGGACAGCGGAATTCAAACCCAGGTCTCCAGGTTTGTAGCTCAGACCCTTAAACCACTGTGCTATACTTCCTCCCAACCCCTAACATCATATTTTCCTACATTGGTCAGTTTAACCCTATCGGGTGCATTAACAAAGTTTTTTTTAATGAATTTCCTTACTTTTTGAGACAGTAGAGTTGTACTGTCATTTACGAAGTTCCCTCTGGGACCTGTGTGAACACATCCATGTGATTACAGAAGTGCAGGGCCCTCTGACCCCAGCTGGTCTGTGCCTCCATTTATGCACATGTGTATGTAAGCGTGGCAGTGCAGGGACTGGAGGGCCTTGCACTTCTGTTCCATCAGAAAAGCAATTTATGTGCTTCCTTGTAATTTATTTTGTAGGTCTGGACCATTTTCAGTTCTTATTTCTTAGGGTCTTGGTGTCATTCTAGTCATTAAGACATTTCTATTGATATAAAGCTTGTTAAAGCTGCAATGTTATCCTATAAGAATTGCATTTTTTTTAATTTTATGGTTTTTTATATGCCCCATACATCTTTTGGGGGTGTTATGTGTTTGTTGTAGTACTAATTAAGACCTTTTTTTTGATATATAGATTGCCCCAGATCTGCATATATTGATGAAGTTATGACTTGTTAAAGGTGAAATGTGGAAAAAAACTAAGTTTAAATTCTTTTTTTCATGTGAAGGGATCTTTTTCATGAGTTGTGTCATTCAAATGAAAAAGGATTCCTTCAATTAAAAAAAGGATCTGAAAAAAAAAACTAAATCCTAATTCTTTTTTCATATGAAGGGAAAACTTTTTCGTATGGCCTATTCATTGTTTTATGGCCATATGAAAAAAGAGATTCAGGTCAAGAAAAAATATTTTGAAATGTGTTAAACACACTTTTCTGGGTGATTTTCAAAAAACTAATTGCAGAATCCACCTAAGGGGGGCCCGATTAGCAAGATATATGTGTTGGTGTCTCTGTAGGACATCATTTTTATGGGTTGTCAAAAAATTTTTCTTTTGAAAAAGATGGAAACAAGATGCCAGCCATACAGAAAAAGAATGTTTCTTATGAAAAAAGATTACACCCCCCTATATGAAACAGAATCTTTTTTGTATGAGCCTAATGCTTTTTTCATATGAAACAGCTGTCCAAAAGGCTGTATGGACTGTGCTCAGATCTGAAATTTCAAATCCTTATAACTCTGGAAAGGATTAATATATTTTCACCAAACCAGCAGAAGGAACCACTGTGGTTGAAGCCCTTTCTACCCTGAAAGTTTTAGAGCAAAATTCCAAACCATCTGAGTGCTAGGGAATGACAATAAGAAATCAAAACAACCTGATTTTTTCACTATTTTTCCTATGCGGATCTTGGAATCTGTGCATCGGACCAGAAAAAAAACTTGGGAGGTCAAGAGACCTTGGCCTTGAGACTGTGCTTGCACAATTTTGTGCAAATCCATTTAATGGCAGTGAAGCTACTGAAGTGCAAAGTTAGGGGTTTAACATGAAATAGCCTACTCAACCCTAACTATAACATTCTTCTATATATGCTATTGTTATTTTTCAAAATACAATAACTCATAAAAAAACTAATACATATATTGATATACTGTATACAGAAACCATAAGATACACCAAAATGGTAGACCTTCTTGTCAACATTTTCAAAGTACTAGAGACGCGCAACCAGTTAAAAAAATCTCCCCAAAGTTGCAAAAATCAACACAAGATTAATCTTATCAAATATCTACATACTTTGTGGTCATTAATTTTTTTTTATATAACCTGTTTTCCATGGCTCCGATGGATCAAACAGGGGCTACAACCCCTCCTTTGGAGGGGTACGTCCTTTGGCCCCACTGATTGCTCTTTGCCAGTCATCCTGGGTTCCTCCACTGCTTCCACCCCCACAGCGGGGGCAGGGCAAGGAATGCCGGCTCACTCCCCTCAGAGAACAGCAATCCAGAATAGGGTTTTTTTCTCATCCATTTTCTCCTGCACCCACACCTGTGCAATGGGAGGAGCAGCAGTCTCCACCTCCATGGAGGCAGACAATTGCCCTGGACATGGGCCAACCCCATGGCTTGCATCTGTGCTGACACCCAGCCACCGCTGGGTGTCAGTCAACAGTACACAGCTCTATCCCCCCCTCCCTGAGGAAAGAGAGCAGTCCACTGGATGCTTGATCCTTTCCTCCCCTGGCCATCCCCCAAATGACCCGAGTCCATTCCTGAACCCAGGTTGCTGGTGTGGCGTGAGGTGCGGCATCCAACATGTCAACCCTCGGTGCCACCGGGCCAGCTGTGGTCATTAATTTGAAAAGAAACTATTTTAAAAACATTAAAAAGTGATGAGAAGAGGAGACAAAAAAGTTGGAAACTTAACACAAACTAAGTAAAGAACTCCACATATGTTCAGAGACGAGACAACAGATAGCTCAAATGAGACAGCAGACACATCTGTGTCCATGACAACCAAAAGATTCATCTAGCAACCCCCACTTGAAAATGAAAGTAGAAATAGGTGTTAGTATACATTAAATGATTAGAAATAAATGCAAATTATAAAATTGAGACATTAAATAATAAATATTCATAAAATGTTAAACACTACACACACCAAATGTATATTCTACAAATCCAAAAGACAAATTACAAGCACTGAAAGTATAAAATATGCGAGTACAAGGAAAGTGAATACTTTTTCAAGCCATATAAATACCAGACATCCTACCGCAATGAATTTCATTCCACTTCACTAACACAGAGCGGCCAAGAGAGAGAGGCAGACAGAGAGAGAGAAGATAATTAAACAGGCACCAGGAAGATCAATTTTTGTTTCAAATTGTGTTTCTATTTTATAAAATCTTGCAGACTTTATTTTGTAACTAAATTTATTTAAACCTTTTTTCATAAGCCATTTTATTTCCAATTTACAGCCTTTTTTCTTTATTTCGGTGGTTTTCATTTCTTGGTCTTTTTTAACAAAAAAAAAAAAAAAAACAAAACAAAAGAATCACAAGCACATGAAGGTGCCAAGGTCCTGGCATGCAGAGAAGACTATGGAACTGGTGAAGAGCATGGAGGAGTTTGATAATCCGTGCCTAGTTATGCAGGCTTTCAATCAGGCCATGCAGTATCTGTGGCAAGATATATCTGAGTCCCTTTCAAAGGCTTGGATACATAGAACTGCAGAATCCTGAAAAGGTAAATGGAAGGTGCCTAGGCAATTGTTTTATAAACTCCTCCCCTCTACCCAGCTAGGTCCAGCAAGGTACCAGGACTGGTTCACCATCATGATGAGAATGTGGGAGGCAGCTGAGAAGCCTGAATATGGAGAAAGAACCCATCTGAATGAATGTTTCATTGTATTTTATTTCATTTCATTTGTTTTATAAGAGAAAGCACCATTAAACAAAACTCATTTGCAAGGAGGTCCTGAGCAACATAGCACTATACTTGTTTATATTTTTATGTAGCGGTTGTTTTAAATGTATTTAAAGTGTTGATGCCAATCCAGATCATTGACATTGTCAGATGCAGGACTTTAAAAATATCTGTAGCAATAATGAAAGGCAACAGAGTTAAAGAGGGGGACAATTTAAATAGTGTTACTTTCTAATCACTTCCTTTGTTGCTTGCAAATTAAGAGCAGAATTTTGAAAAGTGAAGGCCTGTGTAGTGTTGATGGGTGTAGGCTAGATTTATGTCCTGCTGACTTAACACACGGTAGTGAAACTTCAAAAATTAAAAGGACAAGCCATGTCTTCGGATGTGTATAAAAGAGGTGGGCACTGAAAGTTGCTGTCAATTTGTGTGTGTGTGTGTGTGTGTGTGTGTGTGTGGTGTGGGGTGGGGGCGGTCACTCCAAAAGTTATAAATTCGGATAACAAACCGATTGCAATACACATGCTGCCTTTTAAATGCACAATGTTCCACACTAATAAATTAACAGAATTGCAAAAAAAATGATAGGATCAGACAGCATCACTAATTAAAATGGCAGTGCCAGGGCTATAGTGCCCCCCCCCAAAAAAAAATATTATCATAGAGTATGTAATGACACACAGAAATTAAAATAAACAGTACAACACAACAAGTATGTCACAAATTTAATAATATGCATTTATTTCCTTGCAGAACATGCCATAAAAAGCTTTCAGGTGGTCCACCTAAAAAATGGACCTGGTGCTTACTGTTCTCTGGCACTCTAGCTGAATCTGATTCCTAATCATACCTCTCCAATGAAGAAAGGGTACCCAATGAAGGGGAGGAAGAACTGGAAGCAGATGTCCCCCGGCCCTGGAGGTGGATACAGAAAGTAAAAAATAAATATACTATCACAGTAATTATGTAAAACAACCACCTGCCAGCAATAACAATGTATTTTTTTTATTCTTTGTTGACTGAGAAGGGCCGAACAATGGTTTCATGGCTGAACTATGGTTCCTCAATTCCAAGTTACTTTTAAACTGCAAAAAACACAAAGATCATGATATTCGCATCCCCCCATAACAGACACAGATCCTTCCAACTTCAAATCTGCAACAAGCTTAATTCCCCCTTGAAATAGTATGCAGTTTCAAATATCTGGGAGTAACTCTGGACAGCTCATTAGCATACACTCAGCATATTGATCAAGTTGCCAAGACAGCAAACTCAAGATTAGGGCTGCTGTATAAAAACAAACATTGCTTAACAAATGAAGCTCTAAAAATTTCGGTCTTCAGCTGTGTGCTATTGGTCATTGACTATGGCGTTGTAGTATATGGTGCTGCAACCCCAACAGCCCTCAAATAGGTTAAGACTACATTTAACAATGCATGTAGGCTTGTCCTGGATGCAAACCAAATGACCCACACATGCGAGTTGTATGCTCAACCTGGCTGGCTTAACTTGGACAGCAGGTTACAGTATCAAGTCTGTCTGCTGACGAAGAAATCCACCCTTAGACTCACCCCAACAGGTGTTAAGAACCTCCTTAGCCTACCTAACTCCGCCAGAAGCACCAGGGGCTTAAAAAACCACTCCCTCAAAGTCCCATTCTGCCGCACCACACAAGGTCAGCAGTCCTTCGAATACTGTGCACTCTCCTGTTTCAACTCCCTCAGAGCTGACATACAGAAGGAAGTCAGGCTTGGACTGTTTAAGAATAAACTTTGTACCCTACTTGCATTTACCAGTGGATGTGACTGTGGGACCTACCCTTTCCTTCTTCCCCATCTTACGCCCCTCTAGCCTACCCCTCACCTACCAGCATTTCCCCTCCCTTCCCCATCTCCCCTGTTTCCTCTAAGGTTCCTGTTCTTCACCCCCTCACTTGTCCATACTCACCCCTCTCACTTGGCCTTCTCTGGTTTTCCAGCTTTCTTTTCCTCTTCCCCACTCCCTCAGCCCACCTCCCCCCTCTGTGTCCTCCCATCCATCTCCTGATACCCTTCCCCCACCACTCTTTGGGCACTGCCCTCTCTCCCTCTGCTCCCTGGCCTCTCCCCTCTACCTACCTCTACCCCTACCATCATCAGAACACCAATCCTTTGACCAGCCTTGTTCACCTGTTTATCCCTCCTCTTCCATGTCTCCCTCCTCACACCTCTTCTTACAGCAATATGGGCCTACCCCCATAAGACTCCCAGAACCCTGATCTGCCTTGTACTTTCCTCTCCCCGTACAGGGTATTCTGCTGCCTTATTGTCTTGCACTTAGACAAAGGTACTGTTTTTTTTATAGCAGGTTCTGACTATAATTTACTTGAACAATGTTAACCCAAGTGTGTACTTCACTGTATATATTGATCACTGTAAATATATCTTATCTCTCTTCTGTGTTATTCAATTTATATTGACTCCATTGTTTATTGTTTTTCATTGTTCTCTGTGCAATATGCTCTGTATCCTATACCCCTCTTTAATGTATCACAACGTGAAACCTCTGTAATTGAGTTTCTGACTCAAAGGTATATCCAAAATACTAATAAATTCATATTTTATTAGTAAATGTTTTCTATAACAGGGGACAGAGAGTTACAACTTACAATGTCAGTACTCAAAATGTTACACGAGCTGTCCCCATCCCCCCTTCCCCCCACGCCATACAGCAGCAGAGTCAATGCAATAATAGAAAGATACTATATAGTATCTCAAATCAAGAATCACTGGATATAGTGACTCATTTAGCTAATCTGGCCATAATTAGCGTGTGAATTGGATCCCAAGTATTCTTATACCACTGCAACTTATTATGGAGGCTCGCTATCGCTTTCTCTGTACGTAGGTTAGCCAGAATTTCATTAACCCATTCCTGATATGTTGGGCTTACTGTATCCCTTCAATGCTGAAGCACAATTTTTTTAACAGATAGTGCAATCATGGAAATATGATATCTCCTGATTCTCACCTTGATAGAGGATAGATCCCCCAACAAACATACATCTGGGGTAAAGCACTCCTGCAAACCCAGTATAGGATCTAGGTTATTCTGTATGGCTACCCACAATGACTTTATCTTGGGGCATGACCAAAAGACGTGAAGAAGCATGCCATCCTCTTGACATCCTCTGGTACAGGCCCTCGAACTAATGAGACCCCATTTCCTCAGCTTCACAGGGGTATAATACATGTTATGCATTATGTGGTATTGCATAAGGCAGAGTCTATCCTGAGAGACATATTTATGGCAGAACTTCCATAAGGCTGACCAATTAGGAGTATATTGAGGAAAAAAAGAGACCCAGAGCCTAGTGGGGCCTTCAGGTCTCCCATATTTCCAATAATATAGGACACGATATATTTTGGAAATAACACCTAATGACCCCAATAAGGAGGAGAGATCCGATACAAACAGAAAGGCAGGTGGATGAGGAGGGATATAACCAAATACTGTAGAGAGGAGATGTTTCAATTGGACACCCTGAAGTGAAAAGCTAACGGGATGTCAAACTTGAGAATTATATTAGAAACTGAAAGCCATTCCCCTGCATCATCCAGAAAAGTAGAGATTACCCCATCCCCAAGCTGGGGCAACTATTTATGAGATATCATCTTTTTGTTTATTGTGAAAGACGGGGAATTCCAAATGGACTGAGACAGGTCCAAGTCTGGGGAATACCGCAGAAATAAACAAAGCTGCGTGTGAACTCAGGGACGTTCGGATAATGGGGCAACTAAAGGCATCAGGAAGGGATGCTATTTTAAGATAGGACATCGTCTGGGGGTCAATGTTCTCGGACTGAATAAAATCAAACTCAATTTTGAGCCAGACCGGTCTTAAATATTCCAGACCCAGGTTCGCCCACCGCATATATTTTGCAATGTGACTAGCCCAGTAGTAAATTGCCAGATGGGGGATCCGCAGTCCTCCATCTGTTTTCTGAGTGGCTAGCTTATAATATGCTAACGTGGCTTGTTTATTAGACCAGATAAAATTTGTGAAAATTCTGTGCATTTTCTGGAACCACGATAACGGAGTGAAGGAGTTAAGAAGAGAGAGAGGATAAAATAAGCTGGAAAAAACATTCATTTTAACGATATTAATGCGACCCCAGAGAGAGAGAGGGAGTTTAGACCATCTATTGAGATCTTGAATTATCACTTGGGAAAGAGGCTCCAAATTTTCTTTAAACCAGGAGGAGGGCTTATGCATCAAGTTAATACCAAGGTATCTGAGAAAATGCGGAGACCAACTGAGACCAAAAGGAGACAGATCATTTTTAAAAACCTTATGATTAAGAGGGAAAATGGAGGATTTATTTATATTCAGCTTATAATTTGAGAGAGCACTGAAATTGGCGATTTCCCTTAACATGACAGGAATAGATGTTTTTGGGTGAGATAAATGAAGGAGGAGATCATCAGCGTAAGCCGTAATCTTCCCCCCCGATTACCAATCGGGAGACCGCTTATCTCCAGATTATTGAGAATGTTTCGGATAAGGGGATCCAAGTATAAATTAAATAAGAGGGGGGAAAGAGGGCATCCCTGCCAGGTACCGGGAAACAAAAGAAAGGGTTTGGAAAATGCTCCATTGCCGGAGACTCTGGCAGATGGAGTTTGATATAAGGCCCGAATCCAATCTATAAACTTGACTGGGAAACAAAATACTAATAAATAAATAAAGAAAGAAAGAAGAGACCCACTAGGCATAATGCATGTTTTCAGGAGCAACCTGTAAGCACTGGGAAGGTAAAGTGACTTGTTCAGAATTACACATTGTGCAAGTGGAGGCTGTGAGAATCATACCCAGGTCTGCTGAATGTAACCATCTCACTCACAGCTCATTACTCTAACCTCTAAGCTATATTGCCAGCCCAAATTTTACAATTTGTGTGCAAAATTGAGCTTTAACATCAATTATAAAGCTCAGGAAAAGACACACATTATCTAGACTTTGCTACTCCTCTGGAGAGTGGAAGACTTGAAAACTAATATCTATCAGTCCTTTGAAGGGGACCAGGGATCAGGCAGGCTAGGTCCCTTCGAAAGCACTGCAGGAGCAGAAGTTGTTAATAAACATCACACAGAAGCATGCAGTTTGCATCATAACAACATTACACATCTGCCCATCTTGATCAAGAAGCAAATAGTGAGAAAACTGCTGCTAATGTGCAATATGATGCCAGTTCCCCCTCAGGTCCTGCACCCAGGTAGCCAGATACAGTCCATACATAAGTGGATGGTTTTTCAATGGCATGGTTTTAGACACCCATTGAACCCATGTCAGAGATAAACTTAGGAGAATGACACTGAATAAAAGTAAATCACGGTGGATGCAGACATGAGAAAGCTGAGGAAATTAACAGAAGGGGATAAGTTAGGGCACCAAAGAAACCCATTAAATAAGTATGCAAAGAAATAACAAAAGTCTAAAAATAAAATTATAAATATTTTACTTGTTTTTCTTCTTTTTCAGTCAGATAAGGACCTTGGCACTCCTCTGAAACCATGGACAAAGAAACACACACTCCCTCTTCTGGTAAGTATATTTATTATCCAATCAATACTATTCATTCATGTATAGCAATCAACCCCACCCAGTCTTGTAAAACTAAAACTACTATGACTAGATCATTTCACTGGTCACAGAAAAACTTATTATGAAATATCAAAGAAATGTTTTTTTTCAGGTAACTAATGTTAAAAAACAAATATTTGATAGTAAGAACATATAATTATTACTCAAAAAAATTAAAGACAATAATAATAAACTGATATTGATAAAGCTGAATTGTATATAACCAAAATCAAAACTCATGTAATAAATCAATATACAGTTTTTTACATTTATTAGATCCAACCCAAACAACATGCACCAAACCAACAACCCACCCCACTGAATTGAAGAATTGTTCCTCATCACAACCTAGTAAGTATATTACAACTAATTTAATCTATGGTATCTGGGAGTGGTTTATTATAAGAATGAAATGAAAAGTATAGTTTGGTAAATGTTGAAGTTTTACATTTAATCTATGTTGTCTTTGAGTGTTTTGTTATAATAGCGAAATGAAAGGTAAATTTTGGTAAATACTGTGAGAAGAGACTCAGGGGGACTCAGCACGCACTGTCTCGAGAAAAGAGAAGAGAGGGTGACATAATTAAAACCTTCAAATACTATAAAGGTATAAACAGGGTAAGAAACGAGGGTCTCTTCAACCTTCATGGGAACAAAACCACTAAGAAGCATAGTTTAAAGCTTATGAAAAGTATATTGAAAAAAGAGGCAAGAAAAGCGTTGTAAATCAAGAGGGTGCTGGCCATGTGGAATGAGGTGCCATAGGAGGTGATATTCCTAAAACTGGTGTACAGCTGCAAAACAGGATGGGACAGGAAAATTAAAAAGTTTCAGGTAGAGGGGGAGCAATTGGGAGTGGAAGAGATAGCTAAAGAGCTCAAGAGGGGAAATAGAGTGTGGGCAGTTCCATCTGTGAAAACCATAGGATGTGCACAATCAAGCAAACTTGATAAACCACAAGAGCTTTATCTGCTCACAAGTTTGTACGTTTGTATATGTAACACAAAACCTGCATGTATTTGTCAAACGTATGCTTAGTGGCGTAGATTTATAATAAAAACCTGTTAAATAAATGCCTCTAAATAGAAATAGATATGTTCTTTTTCTTAGATTTTACTCAATAAATAGTGCAGCTTAGTTAGGAACTGTTTATCTCTACATAAAGAATCAACTGTGAAGTGCTATGTTATGCACTTTTTTAATACTTATAAATATTATCATAACTAAGTAATACATGGTATTTACTATTTGTATCATATAAGGAACAATTAACTTGTAAAAAATAAATAATGGAAAACAAACTACACTTCGATAATATGTCTTCATACCAATTTTGCAAAATTATACTTATGATTTATTTTGGAAACAAACAGAAGTCTTACTCTTCACCTCCCTCAACCCACAAGTCCATCCACAGAACCTGCACCTAAGAAACATAAGTACTAACTCTTCTAAATTATATTGACACAGTGAACCAAGAGTTAAACGAGTCTTGAATAAGATGCTAGAGAAGACTATCATTCACATACAAACAGTTTACCTATGCTGAATTGACAGCACCATTGTTGAAGTTCAGCAGAGCGAGATCCCCAATGGTGACAGGCAAAATTTCACCTGTCAGACACTGGTGTGTTTTCTATCAGGGGGCTGTGACCCCCCGCAGCACCTTCTACAGATAATTAACTCCAAGTTGAAGTTGTCTCGAAGGGGGGGGAGGGGAGACAGTCAGTTAAAGAGTGAAATTTTGCCCTCAGATTCCCTCACAGTGACAATCTTGAAACCTGCTGAGACTGTCACTCTGAGGATTCCATCATCAGTTACATATGCAGTTGGCATCACATATACAAACATGCCAAGAACAAGCAGACATGCAATGAAGCTGGAAAGAAGAAAATATAAAGGAGATATCAGGAAGTACATCTTCACTGAAAGAGTGGTAGATGCCTGAAGCACTCTTTCAGCAGAGGTGTTGAGGGCAAAAATGGTAGTGAACTTCAAGCATGAATGGATACGCACATGTAAATCATATTTGTGAAACAAAAAGGGGGAAGGGAACCAATGATCAAATCAGCTGTTTGGTAACAATATAGTCAGTTTATATATCTTCACACACTTGCACTAACATGTATACCCCACCAATGGAAAGAAAATAAAAGTGAAAGGAAAATGGATGGTGAAACACACATTTATCACACAATCTGCATCAAGCCTATACACATCATCACCCAAACCTTGCAAATGTCTGGATTTCTACTTCCCCACAGAGCTTGGGGAAAGGAATAAGAGAAGATAAGATAAGCTTTGAACCTTCTGACACCTCCATGTTAGGCAATATAATATATAACTTTCAAATCAGATAACTCCTAAGGTTGTCCTTTTCACAGGAGGAGAAACAACCATGCAAAATACATAATTTAGCATACAATATGTTACACTGTTACAGCCAAACGCCAGCAGCAGCGTGATATTCCTGCTCCCCCTCAAACATCTGGAAAGGTCCCTAAGATGAAAAAGATCTGTGAAATGGGTAAGTACCAACATACCTAAAATTAATTTTACCCTATTTACTTTTTATTATTTCATTAATCCTGACAGCAGTGATAATAAAGTGGGTGATTTAATACCTCTTATTGGACCAACAAGAAATTTTTGGAACTTAAGCTTTCAGGCTACACAGAGCTGTTTTTCAGGTGTAGCAGGTTCTACATAAAACAAACTTTTATATTTTGGCTAGAGGAATCTACTGATAAATATACTTCTACACATGGGTGTGACAGTTCTGTTGGTAAGGAAGTACCATACCTGAAGAGCAATAAATAATCTGATGAATGCATAGACCAAAAAGGCTAGCTGGTTTGGAATGTGACAGCAGGAGGCCTATAAATGGTTAGATGTGTACAAGAGCCAAGAGCCTCCCTAGAAACAGAGTGTGTGAGTGTGTGTCTGTGTGTGTGTGTGTCCATCAGTAATAATAACATTGAATCACCTTCAAGAGCAATAACCAAGTATTGTAACTGAGATGAAAACTTTGACAAAAAGCAGACCAGATTCACTGCCAAATAATTGCAATCCTTTTCTCCTTTTACAACAAGCCCCCTGGTAAGTTAATGAAGGTGCTTCAAGGAACCCAGTGTTTTCTAAGATGCTATTCTAGTCGCAGAGCTTCCTCATGCGAGCCAGCTGAACTCAAAACAAAACAGTTCAGTGTAAACTGTGATAGGCACCATCTTTTATGTGAACAAAATGACCTTATCATAGAACTAGCCCCGGCATAGAAAACAGGTCTCTGAACAACAGAACGTTTATAACAGTGGCAGGTTAATTGTGACAGACACTTACTGGCCATAAATAACTACTGCTTGTTACCCAAGCAATCCTAGATAATATGCGAATCACATCAGTTTTACCAACAAATGTAGATGTAAAACTAAGTTGGAAGAAAAACAACCTAGGTATAATGCAAAATGCTCACTATATCTTAAAATAAATATAATTATTTCTTTTTTCAGACTCTGAAGGTGTGGACATTTGTCAAATATGCCACATGAGAAACATAGCCCTACAACAACAGCAACGGCAGAGGCAGGCAATAAGGGACCTTACTAATAATGTAGGAGCAATGTCAGCTGCCATGAAAAGCAGAAATGTCCAAGTAAGCCACATGGCAGCTGCCATTGCAACTATGGCAGTGGGAATGGGCACTATGTCCAATACCTTGGAGTGCTTTAAACAACAAATGACTAATTCTGTTACTGCCCTCCAAGTTATTAGTAGTTCTATGACCGCTGCTTTGGAGAGCATTGATTGGCACATGTCCAGTGCTTTTACTGCCCTTCAAAGCAGTGGAACCATGCCTATCCCCACTACCATAGAAGCAGGAACATCCGATGCTTCACCTTCCATCCCTCCGCATCCCTAACCTACCCCTGTTGCATCTACTGTACCACAAACTACTTCTGCTGTTTCCTGTTCTACTATCCTTCCTCCCACCCAACCACCTCTATTACATCTACTACACTCCAACCCAACCCTTCTACTCTTTCTAACCCCTCTGTACCTTCTAAATCCAAAACTACTACTTCTCTCTCCTCAGACTAAAAGTATCCTTTCTGCACCTACTACAACTCACCCTATCTCTTCTAAAGCTTCTGCCTTTTCCCATCCTTTTAAACCTACCCCTTCTAAACCTGCAACTTCTTCTCTTAGTACTTCACCTCAGCTTCCCCTTATACTTTTTCTCTCCTACATGCACCTAAACTATCCCTACTGCAACTATTAAAACACACCATACCTCTTCTCACAGTTCTACCACTTCCCATCCTACTAAATCCATCCTTTCTAAACCTCCAACTTCCTCTGCTGTTACTGTTCCACCTCAACCTCACCATCCTCTACATCCTACTGTCCTTTTACCTATTTTTCATGCTGAATCTTCTCACCTCCCTATTCCACCTCCTCCACTACCCCATCTACTCTACTGTAGTCTGAACCCTTCATATACCTTCTGAACCTGCCCCTCTTTCCCCTAACATTCCAAACTTCTCATAAAAAATGAACCCTACCACATAAGTGCTTTGTTTAAGCCACCCCTCTCATTCCCACCTCTTTGTATATATATTTGTAAATCCTGTATGCTTGTACATATTTTATTTCAGTTTTTGCACAAAAAGTATCTTTTAAAATACTATTATTTTGCAGAATTCATCCATTGTTTTATTTTAAAAAATGTATATATTTTATTATTTTCCTGGGAAAGTTCTCTATTTGTTTTCCTTTCAGTACTATGTAAATACTGTATGTAACATATAGTTATATTTTGGGAAAGCCACACATTTTTACTTTACTGATATATTTCTTTTAATTTTCTTTCAATTGATACATATGTTATTTATTTGTGGGAAAATTCACCACTTTTTTATTTTATTACAGTACACAAATGTACACTTTAAAAAAAATTGATACATTTTATTTATTCGTGGGAAAAAATCAACATTTTTTAAATGTTATTATAGTAAAGACATGTGAAGATATATATCATTGTCTGAGTAATTTTTCAAATTATTCAAATGTTATACAACTTCAAAGGGTGAAACATATATAACTGTTAAGTTGGTGTTGAACAGGTACATTCAAATCAGAATTTGTAACAGTTGTTGAATATAAAAATTAAAATGAAGTTTTTAGTCCTAAAAATCACGTTTACTAAAAGCATTCACAAAATACAAACACAGCATCTCAACAAAAATGCAAAGCATATATACTTTGCATCTTTACATGCAATTTTAACACAAAAATCATCAATCAACACAAACATTTCCACAGAGACATTTTACTGCACAAAGATATTACATGGTCTAAATCATCACAAAACAAGCATGAAAATATTATATGGTCCAAATTGTCATAAAGCAGAAAATCCATCATGCAATACAAATATTATAAGAAACAGTTTAGAACCACATGATGGGTTTAAAAATCTTCACAAAGTGCTTAAAACTGCTGATCAACATGATCTTCATGGAGAAGTATGAGTATTGTAAGTGTAACCCCCGGACCCCTGCCTTTTTGCAAAATGACAGGTGGCATGCTGTTGAAGCTGACAGCAGTACCTGGTGGGGACTGGGTTCGGGGAGGATAGGGTTACTCGGCACAGGGGCCTAGGTTTGGCTTCTCTGCACAGGGGTACCCAAATAAATCCAAACACAGGAAGCAATAACTGTAATGTCCAGAACCAGGAATGGGATTCTACAGAGTGGTTTTTATTCACATCCAAGCTGAACAAACAAAGCATAGATGGTCCCCCACAAGGCTACATTCCTGGTAATGCAGATTAGAGACAAAAAAACACTTCTTCACTATTTCCAGCCCTCAGGCTCTGAACCCACCAAGCACACAGCCCGGACTTGCACACAGGTTTGAGTACACAGCCCGACTTGTACACTACTTGGGTTTTCCCCACTGGCCCGGCTCCCCCGCCGGCCACTTGATCCATGGTCCATTTTGGGAAATGAACCAGTTTTCCAATTGGTGGCTCCCCAAACCACCTTAGAACCTTTGACTCCTAGAGGGAATTTTCCTTCCAATCCCACATCTGGGTACTTCCCTAATCACTGGCCAAGTGCATGAGACAAAGTAGAAATCCACAGAGCAAATCCGTAGAGGTGGACCTGGTCACTAAAGATGGGGGGTCTCCCACCTCAGCTCCCACAATCCATACCCGGCCATTTCTCTGGAAACTAAACAACTCTTTTCTGAAAGCTTGGCAATGTAGATTACTGGGTAGACATATGTCACATCTCCTCTACATGTCTTGACTTCCCATAAGTGCTGGACTTGAACATACTTTTACTTTTGGCTAAGCCCATTACTCTAGGCCTTCCACTATTTCAGTAGTCCAATCCCCACCATCACACAAGTCCCAGGGTGAAAACACGGGCCTTTTAGAAAGAGCAGAAACTCACCCTCCGGTTGCAGGTGCCTCACAGGCGATTCACAAATCTTCTTGTTTCTCATGGACTCGAACAAATAAGGCAGCTTCTTCACTAGTAGAAAAACCATGGAGTTGCCCCTGGAATATGCAGGAAAATCTTTCCTGCCCCATCCCCTGAGGGATGGGGCACTGAGACCTGATTCAGAGGTCTCCACCACTTTAAAAACCATCTTCTGTGTCTCTCTTTTGGTGGAAACACACACCTTTTTTACTAAATGTAGCCCTATGTCGGGGCTGAGGCTCCAAGAGCCTAAACAGAGCTGCTGTGCTGCTCTCTCAACAAGCTCCAAACTCCAACTGAACTACAGACTACTGTTCAAACCTCCCAACATTCTATTCCAACTCCCTGCTGCAGATTCCATTGTGGCTCATGCGGCTGCGACAGTTCTATGGTGATGTCATCCCTCAGTCTCAGCTGAGACTGAGAACAGAGTGAGACAGTGTGAAATCCTTTTAACTGGAATTTCACAAGCTGCATTCCCTGCCTACCACTAGGTCTTACTGGGATTCTAGTAACCCCGGGTAACAAGGGGGTTACACTCGCCCTTGACCAGGAAAATGACTGCCCGCAGTCATTGTTTACCCAGCTTTAGGCCATCCCACCCTATGTGCTACCTGCAGAGGGGGGTGATCAGGCCCTCTCCTACCATGTGCAAGCACAGGCAGGCAACACTAAGTGCCTAGAGGCCTTTAGCTGACATGTCAGCCTCTACACTACCCACTTACTATAGATGCCTAGTGGCTCTGGTAGAACTGCCCAGAGCATAGCCCTAATAGCTCAGCACTGCAACCCCTACTGCAGATCAGGGCCATGGCCTGTCTACCCCCCCAGCCCTCTAGGGAAAACCTATCTGCCTCTAAACTAATACCCCAAAAGCAAAAACAACCCGGGGACCTCCCTGACCTTGGGCAACCTGCAACCACACACCAAGAATAATACCACTTTATTACATCACTTTACTGCCTCCTCCCTACCCTCACAGCTACACCTGTGGAAGGAAAGAGTTAATACAGTAACAACAACAACAATAACAACACCACAGTACTTTAAATTACTACACACTAAAGCACTAATGGGGAACTCCGATGAGCCCCTCCTCCTCTTCTTGTCTTCTCTTCTATCTTCTCCAGGAACACCTGCAAGAAGAAGAAAGACAACACACACTCCTAATCTGCATACACAGTCTACCTAAACCCCTACCATCAAAACACTGAAGAATCCCAAAAATATTTTTTTAGAAAAGGTAGAAAAACAGTATATACTTTAGAAAACAACAACATTATTTACAATACACATTTGGGGGGATGGAGTGCCCTAAAAGTTCCAACTAGTGACCACAGTGCCCAAAGGCTAGTCCAATAAAGAGTCTCTTCTGGGCCGGAGCCCAGTGAAGCACAGTTCTAACAGGCCAAAGTCCTGAAGGGGAGAGTCTTTAGGACAGTTCACACATTCTGGAGTCTGCTAGTGTAGGGTGTGTACTGCAATGTCATAAAGATAGAAAAGTTTGGACTTACCAGCCCCCTGTAGAATTGAAAATTCTGAACCAACCTGCACCTCTAACGAAAACTCTCCCTGGCAGCATTTCTTCTGATACAGCTGGGCGGACATCTTCCGGGAACCACAGGAGGGCACATCTGAGAACTGCTGGGATGATGTCATCTCTGGAGATGGAACCTTAGAACAGGAAAAAAAAGAAACAGCTGGTCCGACGTCATCTGATTACCGGGCGATGGCTCAGGATACAGCTGGGCTGGTGTCCTCTCTGGATCTGAAGTCATCTGGTGGGCTAGTCGATGGATTCTGGAAAGGCCAGTACACTGTAGAACTGATGAATGTGGGGCACCTGAGTCCTGGACATCCATACTGGCAGAACAACATAGGCACTGCAATGGCTGGAGTGGCAGCACTGGCTACCACTGCTCGGCTTTCCATCTGGCAGGCACGGGCACATTTGCTGGGAGGTCCTTGCATTGAGGCCAATAGTACCAGGGGTCAGAAGCTTGAATTATTTCCCCATCTGGGCACACATAATTCACACAGTGGGAGATTTCACGTCCCTCTCCATCCACTATTCGCCCTCTGTCCATAAACAGTGTCCTGCCTCTCTTCCACTGGGTATATTTCTCATGAAACAGTCTGTTCTTCACATGCTTGTTTGCACCAGGATGCACACCTTTCATTGCTTCGGTCCAGATCCAGGATTTCCTGCTGTTCTCAATCTCCTTCCAAACTTTCCGAGGAAAGGTAGGAATGGTCATCCCATAGATCTCATTTGCCTTTCTACATTCCAGTCTCTCCTCTTTACTAGCTTTGGTCAACCTGAGACCGCTGGCCTGGCTTGGGGGTGGCCAGTCCTGGTTCTGCCAGCTTCGCATCCTTAATGAAATTAAAAATGGATCCCTGACTACTTCTTCCTGCATAGCCAGGGCAGTGGCATCCCCACTCTCTTCCATGCATTCCACTGAGGCAAGATCTTGAGGCTGTGTACCCGTTCCTTTTCCACAAGGCCACATAGGTTCCCCCACATCTTCCTGTTCACTAAGGATCTGAGCCCAGGAGTGAGCAGTCGTCCTCACTCCTGAGACTATCCACTCATCACGAGGCATGGAGGTCGACACCTCACATTCAAAGGCCTCACGCATCTCATCTTCTCCTAAGAGACTTGGGCTAGGCCCCCCTCCCTGGGTCTACTGATGTTTTATCCGAACTTTCCTTCTGGGATCCAGCATCTGAAACTTCAACTTCTGGTTCTGTCTCTAACTCTGCACCCTCTAGCTTTGTGCCACACTCCCCTGAGGGCCTTCTTCCACAGGCTCCACCTGGTGCTGTGTGCTGCCAACTGCAGATTCCTGAACCTTTGTCCATGTGGGAGCCAAGCGAATTTGAGGCGCTTTATACAAGCCATATTTTTCTAGGCATCCAGCACAGTGAGGAATCATGAAGATGTCCCTTCCAGCTCTCAAACATATTTGACACACATGCACTGGAAAACCAGGAATCACCACATGAGGAGGCAGTTGTCCTCCATGGCACCACTTTTCAATGTCCCTCAGTCTATTCACTGCTGCTGTTACTGCAACCCGGGCATGATCCGGGTAGCGAGCTGGTCCTGAGGCCATAACTGCAGAAAACCAAACAAAAGCTCATTGTAACTGAAAGTCCCACTTTACTGAACACTCTCTTTAGTTTTAAAATGGCTCCTCTGCTGCTGTGTTTACTTTACTACCCCACCCTGTAATGGCGGCGGCAGCACTCCTGTGCATCAACATTCAGAAATTGGGTCAAACCACTGTGCACTGGATTTACACACACTATTGATAACTTTTGCTCAAACTGCACAAACTTGCACTGTTCTTGTTCTAAACACATTTACACGATTTTCCACGGACTTTTCACTTGCTGGAAACATTTCTTTTAGTCACAGTCCCTCAAAGCTTCAGGTTTTTAAGCACAGGATTGCCTGTAAAACTAGTGCTGCACATTTGGCTACAACTCACAGTCTCTCTCTGGCTTTAAACTTTAAACTGAGGCTGAACTCATTACTATGCACACAGTCAATGGTTTAACAGACTTGCACTTGCTGGCAGGACTTGACACAGTCGTTACTTGCAAAGCGACTACACTGCTGCACACATATTTGACTGGCATAGGGCAGAAAATCACTGTTTGAGCACTTTTCACTGTTAGTACTTACTGTTATCAGTAGCAGTTTGCTAAGATGGGGAAAAATGGCCTGCAGCCAGTTCTTGGAGGCCTCAGAACAGAAACGGGAGGGCAGTCCTGCCGATCGTCTCCTCGACCACGACACTTGCTATTCAGATGATCGATTAGTGGGTTGAGCCCGATTTTAGGCAAACAAATCTATTTTTAGAAAGTTTACAGCGTTTTTAAAACTCCATGACGCTCCTTCACAAGCTAGTACACACACTCCACTCACACTCCCTCTCGAATGCTGGGGCAGTCACTGTAGAGCTGGCTGAGGGGCGGGACTGATTGCAGCCTCACCAATCACATGACGCCATGCAAATGAGCCTCTTCTTCCTCGCGAGTGCGCTTCTCCTCATGGCGATCATCGAGCAGGCAAATTTAAACTGCAGAATGCATTTTTTTTTTTAACTGACTCCACGGTGGGAGCCCATTTCAGCCATTTAACATAGCTATTCACACTTGCAAGTCTCTCAGTTCATTCAAAAAGCATTTCCAATGTCCAGGACACAATTTTCTGTTGCTGCCCCTAGTCTTCCACACTTTTCTTTACCACAGTTCATTTTAAAAGCAGGCAAAAACGCTGTAAACAATGGATGCAGGACAAGGGCACACTCTTTGGCTTTACTGCTCCTTGGTAAACAGTTGGCAATTTAAACAGCGGCATAAGATCCACAGCACACAGCGACACACTAATTAAATTGCTTCAGCTTTTGGGCTACTCACTGCCAGATTGCCAAAATGCTAGCCCCTCTGCCCAAGCACCCTTCCTCCCAGAATTAAATCCAAAGTGATGCCTCCATTTTTGTAACCCCCGGACCCCTGCCTTTTTGCAAAATGACAGGTGGCATGCTGTTGAAGCTGACAGCAGTACCTGGTGGGGATTAGGTTTGGGGAGGATAGGGTTACTTGGCACAGGGGGCCTAGGTTTGGCTACTCTGCACAGGGGCACCCAAATAAATCCGAACACAGGAAGCAATAACTGTAATGTCCAGAACCAGGAATGGGATTCTACAGTGTGGCTTTTATTCACATCCAAGCTGAACAAACAAAGCATAGATGGTCCCCCACAAGGCTACATTCCTGGTAATGCAGATTAGAGACAAAAAAACACTTCTTCACTATTTCCAGCCCTCAGGCTCTGAACCCACCAGGCACACAGACCGGACTTGCACGCAGCTTTGGGTACACAGCCCGACTTGTACACTACTTGGGTTTTCCCCACTGGCCTGGCTCCCCCGCCGGCCACTTGATCCATGGTCCATTTTTGAAATGAACCAGTTTTCCAATTGGTGGCTCCCCAAACCACCTTAGAGCCTTCGACTCCTAGAGGGAATTTTCCTTCCAATCCCACATCTGGGTACTTCCCTAATCACTGGCCAAGTGCATGAGGCAAAGTAGAAATCCACAGAGCAAATCCGTAGAGGTGGACCTGGTCACTAAAGATGGGGGGTCTCCCACCTCCAGCTCCCACAATCCATACCTGGCCATTTCTCTGGAAACTAAACAACTCTTTTCTGAAAGCTTGGCAATCTAGATTACTGGGTAGACATATGTCACATCTCCTCTACATGTCTTGACTTCCCATAAGTGCTGGACTTGAACATACTTTTACTTTTGGCTAAGCCTATTATTCTAGGCCTCCCACTATTTCAGTAGTCCAATCTCCACTATCACACAAGTCCCAGGGTGAAAACATGAGCCCTTTAGAAAGAGCAGAAACTCACCCTCCGGTTGCAGGTGCCCCACAGGTGATTCACAAATCTTCTTGTTTCCCATGGACTCTTGAACAAATAAGGCAGCTTCTCCACTAGTAGAAAAACCAGAGGGTTGCCCCTGGAATATGCAGGAAAACCTTTCCTGCCCCATCCCCTGAGGGATGGGGCACTGAGATCCGATTCAGCAGTCTCCACCACTTTAAAAACTATCTTCTGTGTCTCTCTTTTGGTGGAAACATACACCTTTTTTACTAAATGTAGCCCTATGTCAGGGCTGAGGCTCCAAGAGCTTAACCAGAGCTGCTGGGCTGCTCTCTCAGCAAACTCCAAACTCCAACTGAACTACAGACTACTGTTCAATCCTCCCAACATTCTATTCCAACTCCCTAGTGCAGATTCCACTGTGGCTCATGCAGCTGTGACAGTTCTATGGTAATGTCATCCCTCAGTCTCAGCTGAGACTGAGAACAGAGTGAGACAGCATGAAATCCATTTAACTGGAATTTCACAAGCTGCCTTCCCTGCCTACCACTAGGTCTTACTGGGATTCTAGTAACCGGGGGTAAGAAGGGGTTACATAAGATAAACCTCATAACCTCACAATGAGTTAGAAAACCATTGCACAAGACAAATGTTGATGATCAGTATACATATTGTACAAATCAAGTTCCAATAATCATGCTACACATGGATTTAACAGAATAAAACAATATTCATAAAGAACTTCTTTGCAAAGTATTTCTTTTTAATGAAAACTAATTAGTATTGATTATTGTTTTAGTAAAAAAAAATTGTAACTCATACTAACCTCTTAAACACTAAATTGACATCCTTAGCTTTGATCAAATTAGAAAGTTATCTTACCTTAAGGTTTTTCTTTGTGTTGAACTTTAACATGAAAAATGTTTATGTTCAGTGCTAGCTATTTTTCTTAGATATTTTTGAATGTGCATGTGTGAACAGTTAATTGTACTTAACTAACTAACAAATTAATGTTTTTACCAAAACCCCGAATGGACCTATTCCCATACGGTACCAACAAAATCTATAAGTTTCATACCTCAACTCTTTACCATTTTTTAACTATCTGAGTGCAAACACTGAGGTAGCAAATTGGGTGAAAATACATAATGTCAGACTTAAATATCTCAAAATCTACAAAAGAAATCATTACAAAGACTAAGCAGTTAAGAGACCCTAGGACGGAGAAGACACATACAAATATTGTAGTCCCTGGATCTAGAATGGCTGAGATATAAAGCTCCGAAAATTGTTATTTTTAATAAAACTCTAATGCAGTTCTAATATACAGGTGCTACCATTCCTGTGTAATATAGCAAAATAGAATTTTTATCATGTAATATTGATCTTCTGTTAAAATTACCATTGTGTCTTCTGTTTATTGTTGATTCTGGGTATTCCTGTGGGGAAAAACACATGTTGGTTAGATCTACAGCTACAGTGGTAATACCTTGTCATAATTTATAACATGCAGTAACATTAATAACAATATCTACAAATGTAATGAAACATTGAAAGTATTGTGTTCTGAGTTTGGAATAGTCATGTTATAATTTGATGTTTATTTTTTTGTAGATCATTTTCTAGAAATATCTTATTTATCATGATAAAATGGGCACACACTTTCCATAAATCTGATTGGCTATTTCAGCCCTGTCCTTATGAGGTCATAATTGTACAACCAGCACTACTTATGCCAAGGGAAAGCCCCATAACCATATGTATCACTGTACCACCCAAGCCCAGTCAGCAATCTCACATTATAAAGCTGACCACAATTTTCAAAGCTGACTGCAATCTACGAAGCTGACCACAAAACTGGAAGTCAGCTCTGGCTAGATTCTGTGGGGGGGGGGGCTAGTCTTCAAATCTCTAGCCTTCTCGGAGGTGCTGCTGGTACCAAGGCCCAGCACAGCCAGAAAGCACAGGATAAAGGCATTTAATGACTGGCTGGTGAGATAGACTGGGCAGATGGGGTGTGGAATGATAGGGGACTGGGGGGAGAGCCTCTTCACCACAGACAGGCTGCACCTCAACAAGGATGGGTCAGCCATGCTGAAGTGCTGGTTGGGGGAATTCTTTGAAAAGAAATATAATTGAAACTGAGGAGGGGGGCTCAAAGTGGAGCCATGCCATTCCGAGGAAAAATTGTAGCAACAGGATCTAGTAAGCCCTTGGGGGGGAGCTGAGAAAGGGAAGAAATAGTGGAAGGGCTTGGTGGTCAACACTTGGAGCCTGGCAAACAAGATGGAGGAGCTAATAGCCATCATTACACATGATAGGCTGGACATAATAGCAGTCACAGAGACATGGTGGAAGGAAGGACAAGAAGGGTGGAGGGGTGGCCTTATATATTAGGGAAGAATGACGGTGACGGAGGGGCAGGAGGGTGATGGGGAAGCTGAATTAATCTGGGCAACAATAAGCAGGACAGTGGAATGCTTGAGGCTTGGAGTGGTGTACAGACCACTGAGCCAAGGGGAAGAGCAGGACAGGAAGATGACACAGGACATAACAAGGATGGCTCTAAAAGGGGAAACACTACTGGTGGGAGATCTAAACCTTCCAGATGTAGACTGAACCATCCCAGAAGCAGCTTCAGCCAGAAGCAGAGAAATTCTGGAGGTGCTTCAGGGGGTGTTCCTTCAGCAGTTAGTCAGAGAACAAACTAGGGGGAACAACCTGCTAGACATGGTCCTGACTAATGGGGAGAATGTAGAGGAGGTGGTGGTGGGAGAGGAACTGGGAAATAGCGACCATAGGGCCATCCAGTTTAAGGTGAGGGCAGAGAGGGAAGTGGGGCCAAACCAGCACAACAGTACTGGTCTTCAGGAAGGCAGACATTAATAAGTTACCAAGGTTAGTGAGGGAAGCGATGGATGGCATTGGGGAAACAAATGAAATGGAGGAGCTGTGGGGGGCTGTTAGAGACCGGATCAAGAAGGCCACAAACGCAAGTGTAAGGAGGGTAAGGAAGGGAGTAAGAAGCAGGGAGCTGCTGTGATTCAATAGGGACTTAGCAAGGGTGGTAGGGAGCAGATGGACGGTATTTAGGAAATATAAAGAAACACAGAAGGAGGAGGACAGGGAACACTACAGAGAAATGAGTAGGCTAGAAGGACGGTGATTAGGATGGCAAAGGCTGACATGGAGGAAAGGATAGCAAAGCAATGTTTCAGATACATGAGGGATAAGAGGCAGAATGGGCAAGGGATCGCAAGACTCTGGGGGGAGGGAGGGGAGCCATTAGAGAATGAATGTATGAAAGCAGACAAGCTAAACCGGTACTTCTGCTCCATTTTTACAAAGGAGGGGGAAGGCAGGGGGCCAGAGTTGAGGATATGGGGAAGAGCAATGCAGGGGTGAAAATGAGTCCCTTTAGCAGAGAGAGAGTCAGGGAGAAACTGGGCAGAGTAAGGGTGGACAAGGTCATGGGACTGGATGGACTGCATCTGAGGGTGATCTGGGAGCTTAGAGAGGAGTTGGCTGCCCCACTGGCAAAGCTATTCAACTTGCCCTTGGACACTGAAAAGATGCTGGAGGACTGGAGGAGAGTTACAGTCATGCCAATACACAAGGGAACAAGGGGGGAAGCAGGGAAGTGAAAGAGAACTATCGTCCGATCAGCATCACTGCAGTGGTGGGGACGGTCATGGAGGCATTCATCAGGGAAAGGGTAACATAGTATCTGGAGGGGAACAGATTGATGGATGACAACCAGCACAGGTTCACAAGGAGGAAATCTTGCCAGTCCAATCTAATAGAATTCTTTGATGGGGTGACGCAGATAATAGACCAAGGGGGGCAGTGGACATGGCCTAATTGGACTTCAGCAAGGCCTTCAACACCATCCCCACAAAAGGTTGGTCAACAAACTGGGAAGTATGGGGGTTGGGGAGCAAGATAACAAAATAGTGGAAAGCTGGCTAGCAGACAGGACCCAGAGGGTGGTAGTGAATGGGGTGCACTCTAGGATGGGGAGGGTGCCAAGCAGGGTGCCCCAAGGGTCAGTGTTGGGACCGCTCCTGTTCAGCATCTATATATGCGACATAGCAGATGGACTGACGGAATGGGTGGCACTCTTTGCGGATGACATGAAAATTTGCAATAGGGTTGATGCTGAAGGAGGGGTGGAAGACATGAGACAAGATCTGGGGGCACTAGAGGAATGGGCAGAGACCTCGCAGCTACAATTCAACATCAAGAAATGTGTGGTTTTACACCTGGGACACAGAAACCCAAGGACAAGATACAAGATGGGAGGGGAGGAAATCAGGACTACAGAGCAGGAGAAGGATCTAGGTATAATAGTCTCCAGTGACCTTAAGGTGGGGAAACAGTGTACAAGGGCGACGGGGAAGGCATATGGGATGCTAGCAAATATAGGCAGGGGAATCACCAGCACGAGAAGGGAAGTCCTGGTGCCCCTGTACCAAGCATTGGTGAGACTGCACCTAGAGTACAGAGTCCAGTTCTGGAGGCCTCACTTGCACAAGAACATAGACCTGATTGAAAGATTTCAGCGAAGAGCGACCAAGATGGTGCAAAGGATGAAGGGCAAACTCTACGAACAGAGATACAGTGAGCTGGGGCTATACACACTAGAGACCAGAAGAGAGAGAGAGAGAGGGGATATGATAGAGACTTTCAAATACGTTAAAGGGATAAACAAAGTAGGCCTGGGGTGCTTGTTCGAAATGAAGAAATACACTACTTTGTGGGGGCATGGCCTGAGGCTCCAGGGGGAGCACTTCAGAGGAAACATGAGAGGGAGATTCTTTAAAAAGAGAGGGTGGTGGAAGCCTGGAATGTGATTCCAGAGGAGGTTGTGGGGGGAGACAGTGATTGGGTTCAAGAGGGCGTGGGATAGGCATAAAGAGTTGCTGGGGGGTGGACTGGGCACTCATGGAGGGAGGAAGATAGTGTTGTATGGGGGGAAGGGGCAGACTGGATGGACCACAGGGTTCTTTTCTGATGTCAAGTTCTATGATTCTATGATTCAGCAGTCAGCTCACTTAGTAGTCAGCTCTGAGCATAAAAAAGCTGTCACCTGTCCCCTTTCCATGAAAAGAATGGACTAGACAGCATACCAAAAACACTGACATCGACTTCTGGTGACGTCAGAAAACCAATGGCTGCCTAATTTCGGGTGCTCTGAGTCGACTCTGATAAAAATCAAAATTCATCGACCGTCACCAGCATGCAGTCACCAGCAAAGGCAACCCGATCCAAAGTTAATGCCTCCAAGCAAACAGAAACTCCATCATTTAAACTTAGAGAGCTTCTCCACAAAGAAAAAATTAACAATCTTTTAGCTGCGGAGGCCGCTGGGGAAAGCGCAGCCTCCGAGATGCAACAGGAATCTGACAGCCCTGATCTAATTGCTACCATTCTACAAACTGCTCGTACTGTCTCTCAAATAGACAAAACACTCTCAGACCTCCGCTCTGACATAAGCGGAATCGAGCATCGGGCAGATCAACTAGAGCTGGGTCTCTTGACTGTAGTCGAGCAAACAGACCACCATAACTGCCTGCTACTGTACCTCCTTGCTAGGGAGAGAGAGCTCAACCATAAATTAGACGATCTGGAGGGGCACAATAGGAGACAAAACATGAATCTATGTTATCTCCAAGGGTACTGAAAATAAAGCTCCAAACATCATAACCTTCCTACAATCAGTCCTAAAAGAAGCCCTGCACCTGCTGGCCGATATGGATTTAAGTATGGACAGAGCCCATAGATTACTGACTCCAGGCCTCGGTTCTTCACAGTCAAGCTCACACAATATGCCACTGAAGAGGAACTCCTCATTAGAGCTTGGAAGCAGAGAGAAATTACCTTTCAGCAGCACAAAATATCTCTCGACAACGACGATACAACGCAGGTCCAAGAGAAAAGGAAAGCACTTTGGCCAATAATTAAATAGCTGAGAGGGAAAAGTATTAGAGCCCAGATCTTATGCCCTGCCCTCCTGCGAGTTGAAACTGACAGGAGTACCCGGGTAGTTACTGACCTCCTCACAGCCAAACCCTTTCTAGATGGTCTTGGGATCACAATACCTGCATTATTGAAGGAGAGCATGCAGAGAGAATTGGTGAGGTCCACCTGGTCCATAGCCCAAAAGGTTTGAAACGGAAAGGTACCCAACAAGCTGTTCACAAAAATCTACACACGGATATCATAGGAATCTTTAAACCTTACACCTCAACGACCTTACTGCAAGCGATCGCGGACGCAGTGGATGGGAGCGCACCTGACATGGAGGAGCAGACACAACAGGCCATGACCACGCTGCAGAATACCTGAATGCCATCATACAGCAAACCACAAGTACTTTTTACTTCTCTCCTGTTCCTGCTAGGCACCCCCCATGAATACTAACTGTGCAGTATCTTCTCATGCCATGGCGTATGAGTTGCGTCTTGTCACTGTAACAACTTAGGATGCCATCTAAGGTTAATTAGCCTGGTCATACATGCTAAATCGACCTAATTTTGCTGGCTCACTCTGACTCTCACAACACCACCAGCAAAATGCAAGCAGACTGAAGGAGAAATCGAGGAGGGGGGAGCACCGAGATATCTTGGGAACTCCAGTGGACAGAGACAGACTGAGAGGCCTGTATAGGCCACAACAAGATTCAAATAAGAGATGCACTGCACCGCACGGTGTATAGGACTGCATCATTCATCCTTATACTAACAAGGGTTGCATTAACTGTTGTGTTGTTTAAAGTTACTACTTTCTAAAGTTGTTGGTACACTGTTGGTCACCGCAAAAATCATCATATGTCTTACATTGGGATGTCTGGTTTATTTTCTCCCTCAATATGCAGGCCTCACAGATGGAGAGAAACAGCGATGTTGCCTATAGCCATGGGTCTGACCACCATCTCATCTTAGAGACTCGCGGGGGTCATGATGCCGTCATTCAGGAGCGGTTGACTGGAGCTTTCAGACCTTTTACCATGGATAACACGGATCGGACAGGTGGATTGGAATCCCTGATGCTGGTGGCTCTTTCTAAATACCAAGCTGTGCCCTAAAATACCTACAAAATCAGAGATGGCCCCTCAAGACCTAGGTCGACATGTTCTAAGCCCTCTAAGTAGCGCTCAGGGTCAACCCGGCCTACCAGCACCCAGATTGGAGCCTTTTGACCATAATTGCACTGGTTTCCCAGATGTAGGACCTACCCTATGGGCAGACCTATACTGCCCCTGGTGCACACTGCACCCCTAACCATACCACAGGGTGACAAGTGCCTAAGAAAGGCACTACCCAGGCATCAGATTAAATTGCCTGACTGTGGAAGCATACCATTCCTACTCCTAAGTTAATTTAACACAGAGAATACTATAGTTGTTATAAATAGTTAGCATTTGAATCTTTGACTTATTTTGTCAGATTGTTTACATCAAATTGAATCTGCATTTCGCTTGAGCATTAGCATTCATCAACCATAGACTTAAGAGCACCAAATCTTGCAACTGTCTTGTATTTACATTGAGTAAAGCTCACCAGATAAGAGCTACTATGCCACCTATGAATACTAAAGTGTTATCATACAATGTCAATGGGCTGAACAGCCAGATTAAAAGGAAGAGTGTTTAAGTACGTTAGGGAACAACACTGCCAAATAATCTTTCTGCAGGAGATGCACCTCGGTCCCTCTGAGGCGGAAAAGCTCAAAAACAAAACTTACCCCAAGCTTTTCCATGCTTTGCTGAACAAGGGCAAGAAAAGAGGAGTGGCAGTGCTTCTATCTGACACGCTCCCCTTTGAGGCAGAACAGGTTCTAACCGATCCGGGTGGGAGGTATGTACTTATTAATGGGAAAATACAGGAAACCAAGATAACCCTGGTGAATATTTATACCCCTCCAGGCTCCCCCTTTGGATTCTACCTTGATCTGATTAAACTGGTAGCAGAGAAGGCAGAGGGGATTTTAATCATTGGGGGGGGGGGACTGGAACCTTACACTAAACCGCTGGTTGGATTCAACATTTCAGATCCCTTCTCCAGCGACAAAAACAGCTAAAAGATTCCAAGAGTTGATAACTGAGATGGGTTTAGTAGATATATGGAGAGAGAGTTATCCCCAGGCAAGAGATTACACCTGCTACTCCCCAAGGCACAGAATCTACTCCAGGATAGATTACTACCTGACCCAAGAGAGGGACCTGTCCAGATTTGGCCACTCCTGGATAAGAACAGCCATACATTCAGACCACCAGTCCCTATTCACCGAATTAGAACTCAGCTTACCTCAGAAATGCACACAGTGGCGCCTAAACCACTCCCTCCTCTGAGATAAGGGCACCTTAGAGAAACTTAAAGACATCATTGACCAGACGCTGACCCATAACTCCCACCCACACATAACCTCTCAGATTCTGTGGGATACATTGAAAACGATGCTAAGGGGGAAACTAATTTCGATAGAAGCCCACAAACAAAAAGAGAGGAAACTCCACCTAGAGCAGTTCAACACTCAGTTGAGAAACCTAGAAACCCAACAGAAACAAAAATGGAACAAACAAATAGACAAGGAACTTAAAAACCGACTCAGAAACTACACCTACTGGAAATTGAGAAATCCCTTTACTACTTGAAACAGTCATACAACAAGGAGGGTTCAAAAGCCTTAAAAATGTTACACCCAGGCTCAAACAGAGGCAGGCTAGGACCACCATTATAAAAATTAGATACCCCAAATCTGGGACCTTAACTTATAAGGCCGAACAAGTAATGGATGCATTTGTCAGCTATTGCAAACACCTGTACAGGGGTCAGGAGGAGACCCCTACTCAAGACGAGAATAACTTTCTGAGCAACTTAAACCTCCCAACCCTCACCCCAGATCAACAAACAATCCTAATGGCCCCCATAAAATTATTTGAAATTAAATCTGCCTCCCAGCACTTAAAAACAGGGAAGTGCCCAGGACCAGATGGGTTTAGCAGGGAATTTTATAAAACCCTACATAAAGAACTAGCACCTCACCTATTACAGGCAATTAATGGGATCTGGAGAGAGAGGGTGGAAGAGTTCCCCCTTCCTGGGACTACGCCACCATAACAGTTCTACACAAACCTGGCAAGAACCCTATAGAATGCAGCTCATACCGACCCCTCTCTCTACTAAATGTAGACTACAAGCTTTTCACATCCATCTTAGCCACCAGATTAAACCACTTTCTCCCCCAGCTGATAAATAAGGACCAGACGGACTTCATCCCTGGCAGACAGGGTCTGGACAGCATTAGGCGCACCATAAACATCATAAATAAGATCACCCAAGACAAAACCCCTGCCTGTCTGATGAGCCTCAATGCCGAAAAGGCATTCAACAGGGTTTTGTGGTCTTTCCTGTTTGTGGTCTTGAGAAAATTCGGCTTCCCTCAAGCCATGATAGATGCCCTGAAATCCCTATACAATGGCCCCTCAGGCATACATCTGAGTTAATGGGAGTGTGTTGAATAGATTCCCACTGGGGAGGGGTATGAGACAGGGATGCCCCCTGTCCTTCCTGTTATTCGCCCTCTACATAGAGCCCCTGGCCTGTGCCATTTGCACGGACCCAAATATCTCTGGAGTGAAAGTGAGGGACATAGAGCACAAGATCTCATTATACACAGACAATGTGCTTCTATATATCTCCAACCCTACTCAAACCATCCCCAGAGTCTGGAACATCCTCGAAGAGTTTGACCGTCACGCTGGCTACTCCTTAAATAAGGGCAAAACGGGGATCCTGAGGTTTTGTTATAACCCTCCACTAGACATAACTAGAATCCTTCCCCTATAATGGAATGAACTCCAAATTAAATACCTAGAAATTCGGATACCGAAGCACCTAGGATGGTTGTTCAGTGCCAACTATGGCCCCTTGCTCTCACAGCTCCAAAAAGATATAGACAAATGGCACCTAAGACTCCAATGTACTCAAAAATTCAAACTATAACCATGATTATCCTCCCAAGATTCCTGTACCTTTTTCAATCCCTCCCAATAAACATTCCCAGAAAAAAGTTTATATTATGGCAGAAGATAATCAGAAAATTCACATGGTCCCCTGGCAAACCGAGAATAAAAATTAAAATTCTGTAAGCAGAAAAGCAGAGGGGTGGGAGAGCAGTCCCTAGTTTGGAGGATTACTGCCTGGCCGCAAACCTGAGAAACACCCTACTTTGGAGTTCAGGAACATATGAGGCCCACTGGATAGACACTGAAACTCACCTTACGGAGGGTCCCCCATTGGGGGCCAGATGTCTCCCTAAACAAAAGACAGGAACACCCATTAATAGCAGTCGGGCCACTTTAAAAATGATGCACAAACTGTGGGCCAGGTATGGTCTGGAGAAGGCAATTTGGCCTCTTCAATGGTTTGCATGGGCAGACAGATTCACCTCAGCTAGATTAGATCACATCTTCAGGGTTTGGGGCAGATTGGGCCTGTGTAGACTGGGGCAGATGATCTCTGGAGACACTATAATAGATTTCCAGGCTCTTAAACAGAAATTTCAGTTAAGAAATATTGACCACTACTGATACCTGCAGTTGAGAACCTATATCCAAAATAATAAAAAAGCCTCAAGTTCAGAAACCCACACTGAACTCCTTCTCAGGGCAATTGAATCAATACTCTCAGGGGAGATCTTAAAGGGACATATTTCAGTCCTTTATAAAACAATCAGGCAGCTTCAAGCCAAAAGCTCATTTTGAATTAAGGCTAGATGGGAGGAAGAGGCAGATTTGCACATATCCAAAGAGGAATGGGAGACAATCTTCAAACTAACTAACAAGAACGCTCTCTCTGAACTGGCAGGAATTCACCTGGAAGGTGAGAGTGAGGTACTTTCACACACCTCGAATTCAGTGCAAGTGGGGCAGTGGGATATCCTCACACTGCTGGAGGGGATGTGGGACACAACTGGCACACCACTCACATATATTTTGGGACTGTGAGATCCTCAAACCCTTTTGGAGACAGATCACCCGGGTGGTGGGAGGTCTATTTTCTTGTGACCCTCAGCTCACATTAAAAAATATGATCCTGGGCATACCCACTGATGAGATCTGGGAAACTGATGACCTCTATTTGTGGAACATTCTTCTAGTTGCAGCACATAAATCAATCACGAGGCGGTGGCTCAACTCCAACCCCCCCCCCAGATTTAAAACAATGGCTCTTCATCTTACATGAAATACAGGAGATGGATGAGCTAACACAAGATCAATCATAGGGTCAGAACATTCACCAGGAGAAGGACTAGGTGGAGCATGTCAACAGCCCAGTTTCTAGATGAGACATAATTAAAATTAAGAAAATGCAGAGGCGAATACAAAGCAAAACACCTTTTGGGAAGGAGTTTGAACAAGACATTCTTAATGAAATGTATCGTTTACGAAATCTATGTATGTCATAAAAATGTGACTTATGGATGCAGATTCTGGACATTCAATAAACTTGAATAAAAAAAAAAAAACACTGACATCAGGAAAGGTGACCACAGTGCCTACTGCAATCTCTCAAGCTCACCAGAAAACCAGAAGTCACTCTTCAGCAGTCGACTTAGTCAATGGTTGTCTATAAATGTTCGGAATGAGGCTATCATACATCCCCTTTCCAGACAACCTGTCCAGTAGAGTATACACAACAACAAAACATGAAAAGCTGAAAATGTAACAGACAATCAGAAAAAAAACCCATAAAACCTCACAGGGGAGGGGAGGGTGTGCATAAGTCACTTTTCAGTGGCCAGCTCAGTCAACAGTCATCTGTAAATGTTTGGAGGTTATCATCCATCTCCTTTCAACCAAGCAGGCAGCAGAGAATACAGAGCAAAAGCTGAAAATGTAACAGAAAACCAGAAAAAAAAATCTTGGTGGTGGTGGTGATGTTCCATCATATTGGGCCGATTCTAGAAGGGCAGATACGCCAGACGTAAATAAAGCAAATGCACAAAATACGCCATAGCAATTGCAACATGCATGATACACCAGATTCTGGTATATGCGAGACATATGCCAGTCAGAAATGTGCATGTCGTGACCCGCAACATTTGCAATATAAAAGGGCACAACACGCAAGACAGGCGGAAGATACACCACACAAACACCACTGGAGAAGGCAACAGAGACATGGCAGAAACAGCAACAGAGAGGCAGAGGCACAAAAAGAATTTCAGCCATGATGAAGTAGAGATCCTGGTGGCAAAGACTGACAAACACCATGCCCTACTCATGAGCCGCAGAGGGGAGGAAAAGAAGAGGGGAGAAAAAAGACGGAAGGCATGGGACAAAGTCACCCGCAAGATCAATGCCGTAGCATCACAAAGGAGAACAGTGCGTGAAGTGCCAAGTGAAGAGGAAGCTGGCACAAAACAGATGCAGCACCCAGGGCACAGGGGGCGGACCCACCCAGCAGTAGCCACTCACCAGCTTGGAGAGTAGGATAGCCACACACCTGAGCCAGCAGAGCATCAGCGGGGACACAGACCTGGACACCTGCAGATGTCAAACAGGCACAGGTAGGGACAGCAGGGAGCCATACATGTGACGGGTGGGTCATGGCCACTGCAGTGTTGCCACCTGCACTGGGGGGCATGGGGTAAGGACATGTAGCTCACTGCCGCATGGTAGTGGGGTGCCTGTGCAATGATATGCTGCCTGCTGCTGGTGGGGATTGGTGCCTAGGGTAATGCTGTGTGTCCTGCTGCTGGGGGGGGCTGTGCCATGATATGTTGCCTGCTGCTTGTGGGGGGTGGCTAGGGTAATGCATTGTGTCCTGCTGCTGGAGGGGTCTGTGCAATGATATGTGCCTGCTGCCGGTTGTGGAGGGGGGCTAAGTTAATGCTGTGTGTCCTGCCGCTGGGGAGGGGCTGTGCAATGATATGTTGCATGCTGCTGGGAGGGTGGGCCATGGGGTAATGACATGCTGCCTGCTGACGGGGGGTGAAGGTGTAACACCATGTGAACAGATGCCAGGGTAAACACAGGCACCCATTGGGTGGGATGAACCCAGCAGCACAGCGGGTCACAGGGCTCTATCAGGACACAGTGGTACTGTGTAGCTGGGACTCAAGCAGGGCAGCTGTATGACAGCTGGGACTGCAGTACACACACTGACATGTTGTCCATCCAGCAGGTGCAGCAGCTGCTGGTGACAGTGGGCCAACGGGAGCAGGACAAAGTGAACAGCAGTAGCATGGCCAGGGAGCCACAAGCACAGCCCAGGATACTGGCACAGCAACGAGTGGTGGAAGCAGCACAGCAGCAAGTGACACAAACCTAGCCCACAGCACCCCACTGGCTGACACATCAGACCCCTTAGTGGAGCCAGATGACAGCGAGGACAGTGACAGTCCCATGGGCGAGGAGGTGGATAGCAGTGTGGAGGGTGTAGCAAGCTGGCACAGCCAAAAGCAGGGGACCGATGAGGATGCCAGCACGGACACTCCACCAGCATAGACAGCTAGAACAACTGAACCCCATCTGCATGTGTCCGAACCTGTGCCATCAGCCACACAGGGGACATTGGCAGGGGTCATGAGTCCCTTGAGTACCCGTGGACTGGAAGATCAGCTGGATGAGGCCGTGCAGGAATTACAGGACCAGCTGTCCCCACTGGCCTACATAGGGGAATACTGCCAGTCTGTGCTGTCTGGGCAGGGAACGTGAGGCTGGAGCCGGGAACCATCAGGCAGGCCATGCAGGACCAACAACACAGCCTTGACATACACCTGTCCAACATATTCAGTAGCCTGCAGGCATGCACCAGGGAGACCGCTGTGTACATGGGCAGCATGGGGGTTGCAATCCGGGGCATACGACTCTATGCTGAACGTCAGGTGACATTCATGGAACACTGCACAATGGCCATGGACCACATGCTGGTGCAGCAACAGAGCCACAACACAGCCATGGCCATGGCCATGCAGGCCATAGTGTGCACCCTGCAGCCACTACAACAGCTGCAGCACATGCCCAAGAGTGTGGCACCTCCAGCAAGTGCACACGAGTACACACAGACACAGCCACCAGTGCCAATGCCACACTGTCCCCCATCCACGACCCAAGCAGTGGCGGCAGCACCAGGAACAACCATGCATCCCGAGGCACATGACCAACAGAGCATGGCAGACACAGACACAGCCCCAGGCCATCCCAGCAATGCACATGCTGTGATGCACGTCAGTGCTACTCCCGACACCAGAACAGCACCACAGATGCTTGCTACCACCACACACCCAGACAGGCCCATCACCACTGTGACAGGTTCTGTGCCCACACAGCAAGGCATACATCAAGTGTCCGCAGCACCACAGTCCACACAGGTGGCTAGACAGTCCACACAGGAGGGGAGGTACACACAGTGTAGCAGCAGCACAGCCGACACTGCCCATGGCAACGAGACATGGTGGCGTGAGAGGGCAGAGATGCAGCAGAGCCACTGTGGGGACAGACACAGGGCCACAAGGCGCAATGCCAGGGGAGTCCCAGCAGGGCTCTGCACATCCAACAGGCACAGCAGGTACATCCACAGCCCAACACACGTCTCCTGACATGTGTGTGTGAGCACGGTGTGGCCATGGTAGGCAGCAATAGGATGCCCAGCTGTGTGGTACAGATGGTGGGTAGTGTAGCAATGGCTGGGTGGGGGTAATGGCATGTCTTCCCAGTACCATGGGATGGGGGGGCACTGTGCACCCCACAGGGGTGTGTGTGTGTTGGGTTTCACATCATAGCACTGTGTCTAGTGCAGTCATTGCTGAATGTGTACACCGTGAATAAAGTACATACCAGCACACAGTGTAGTCATGTGTTGTGCTTCCAGTACCCTGTGAAGACCAGCAGTGGTGGTCATGACCATGGATGGGCCCACACTGTTGGTTCAGCGGTGGGCATTGTGAATGAGGGGGCAAACAGTCAATGGGACAGCATAGCCCAAGACGGGTGCAGTGTGTCCGCAGCATGCACTGGGCACAGGTGTTCATATATCAGATGGTGGCTGTAGGGATGGGTGCATGGGGGACAAATGTACACCAGGATGACACTGACCAAGGCATACATGGGCCACACTGGGGAGTGACACAATGTCTGCAGTCAGCTGAGGTAACATGGGCAGGGGCTGGCATGTACTGATGGCACAGACAGGTGACGTGCCAGGTGGACTTGGGCTGGTACATGCAGCATGCGCCACTGGCCATGGCAGCAGCTAGTGATGCGCATGGGAGGGTATCAGCAGGGGGCTGGCCCAGTGCAATGACCTTATACCGCACAACCACCAGATGGAATGGCACTGCACACATGGCTGCACACAGACACAACAGCAGCCACTGCACAGCCCAGACATAGGAGACAGGGCACACACACCGGTGACGGTTGATGGTGGACAACAGTGCAGGTTCCCATGGCCCATAGGACCGCGGCATGCTGGTCATGGCACTGTGGCAGGTCTGAACAAACAAACGGCAAACACACACACACCACACGCACTAAGCAGTACAGCACTGGGCGGATGCCCTGAGGAGTGTGTGTCCAGCTCCAGACCAAGCGTGTATGGCAGATGGCATGCAGAGACCAGTGGCATATGACATTGATATCATTGCTGCCAGGTGCCACACACTGGCCATGGCCACCAGGATGTGATTACAGTGACACCATGGCATGTGAGCAGCACTGGGTGGCACAGCTCCAGTACATGGCTGTGACCTGGTGCCCCAGGCTCATGTGCAACTGGTGCCACCGCCAGGGCCAGAGATGACCCAGGGTGGTGTGGTGCCAGACAGGCCCACAGCCAGCACAGTTGACAGCCATGCTGAATGGAGGGGTCTGGGAACATGGCACACCTCTGTACACCGCTGACACTGGTGGAGTGCACCACATGTGCATGGCCCCTGTGGTGTGACAGTGCTGGGCACTGCATCCTACACAGCTGTGCCATGTGCCTGCAACAACACACAACAACTGACACTGTAGGGTGGACTGTATTGCAATGCTGGTGTCCACACATAGCAGCATACACACAACACACGGGTACCATCACAGTGAATGCACACAGGGCCATGGTGTACGTCAATCAAGAGCAACGTTTAATGAAGCAACACGTGTCACAAGTACAATTCCCATAATGTACAGCAAAAAAAGTATATACATTGCAATAGAACATTTGTACAGGCATGCACCCCACCTGGGCCATCAACACTAACAGTGCACACGTGTGGCACAGACACACAACCACTCAGCAACACTGGCATCAAGCACATATCACAGTGACACATTACCACCCCCTCACTACTTCCACTACGTCTGCAGGGGATGCAGCTATAAAGCAGCCAGCACGAGGTACCCCTGAGCATAGTCCGGGAGCTCACTGTTCACGCAGGGCTGCCATCAGCGCCCTCAGTGAGGCATGTAGGCTGCCCACATCCTGCATGATGGCACTGACCAGGCCTGCAAGCATCTCATTGTGCACCCTTTATGGCAGGGGTGGTGGTACAGGGTTATGCTGCACATCCACCTGGGCTACGGGCATGCTGTGCATGGGCCTGTTCCCCCACTTCTTTGGCCACGTTACCTTTGCCTTGTGCCCCTGTCTCACTGCCTGTACCATTGTCAGAGCCTGTCTGAGGCACCTGTTGCCCGTCAGCAGGGCCACCATCCAATGCTGCATCACACCCTGGCATGCTCACAGCAGCATCGTCCATGCATGCCTCCACCATGGCATCACTGTCACCACCAGTGTTGCCTGTGTCCTGTCCTGCCATATCATCTTCAGCCTGTCCTTGTTCAATGTTTCCTGGTGGTGTATCAGCCTCAGGGGTGGCCACCCCTGCAGCCACCAGCTGTGGCATGTTCTCCAGACCAGTGGGCCTCTCCTGCTGGTCCGTTCCCCCGGCAGCAATGGGCCCAACGACTGCAGCCTCCACCGGCTCCACCACCGACACCGCCTCATCCTCATCCTGATCGCTCTCTGGTGGCAGGGGCCATGTCATTCTGTGATGGCGCTGTGTCCACAAGGCTAGTCTCTTGCATCCCCCATTTCTGTGCATCCATGGCATGCAGGAGTACCCTGTGTCTTGGGGTATGTTGTGGAGTCCATCTCCATGCCTGCTACCTGTAACATGGCAATGGGACACGTATTACTGCTAGCACACTACACAGGCATTTGTGTGTAGTGAAACTTGCATCCGGCATCCTGGTTCTGTGGACAGAACACTGCTACCATGCCTCCCACAGTACCCTGCCAATGTGGGCCGTCACAGCTGTGCCACCTGTATGGTGGATCACACAGACATATTTGTCTCAAACCATGGCACTGCCACATCCCATAGAACCTGTGTGCACCCTGGCACCACATTCCCTGGCCGTGCTGCCACATGCACACCCGGGACACACAGTCAGTGTGCCTACACCCTTCCCATGTCCCTGTCATGTGTTTTGTATGCACTTACCCAGTCGATGTTTGTCCGGTACGCTTGCTGGTCCCTGCTGCAACCCCGCAGCTTCTACACATCTGTGACCTGTGGGAACAGAGGTGTATACAGTTGTTAGTGCATTGGTTCACAGCCAGGCATGGGTTGCTGGATGCAGTCTGTAGTGGAACATTGATGACATCCAACATACCTTCCACATGTCTGACACCTGTGCGTATTTCCACATCCCACCTGCTGGCCATGTCCATCAGCTGCCCCAGAATGATGGGGTTATGCCTTGTGAGGTCCTGCCAGTGGTGTTTCAGCTGGCACAGTGTACGTCTCACACCACCCACCCTCTCCAGGCCTGTAGCTATCTTCCTCCTCCTCCTCCAGGCAGCATCCCTCTGCTGTGGGGTATGCCTCCTGCAGCCTGGTGGCAGTAGTGTTCTCCTCCACTGCTGCACCAGGTTAATCATCCGGCATGTCTCTGTAGGGCTGAAATTTGGTGCCCTCCCACTCAGATTGGCCATCCTTGTACTGCTATAGCTACCTACAGCCCTTTGGTATGCCCTATTTCCTCTGCGGGTGATTTCTGTGATGCAATAGCCGCTATTCGCATGTACACATCTGTGCGCTATTTTCTGCCACCCTCTGCATGTGCTGTGGTTTCACACACATGGTTTGCATGCGCGGCATGAGATTTTCTCAAATGTGTGGCAATCGACTGATGCACTGCACAGTTGCGTGTGTTCCCGTGTATACGGGTGTGTGATGCAGACAACCTGACAGGGACTGTGTGGCAGCCCTCACTCAATTACATCCCCTCCCTGACACAGTTACACTCAGGACCATCTCTATCCAGGGTCCCATGGTATTCCTACATCATAGGGTGGTACAGCACAGGCAGGGATACTGTTCAGGACACATGCCACTGTATTAGGCAAACAGTGTGACACAGGCCGCAGTTGTGTCTTTTTCTGTGTTCACATGCCGCATGTGCGTCTACGTCATGCATGCACTCTATCACAGGGTGTGTTGCATTTTGCTGCATGCATGGCACTGTTTCCACCCTGTTAGTGTGTGTCTGTGTATACTGGCTCTGTTGTATGTGTGTAGGCCTCACAGATGTGTGGACCACACAGTGTGCAGCCTACCGCTACACATTACCCTACACTACTGTGTGCCAGGTTGTGTGGCACCAGGATAGGTTGTGTGACACATCATGGGCCATGTCATTGCAGGCTCGGAATACCATAGGTCAGCATGCAGTGCTGTGGCAGCCGTGTGATGATGACACAGCATGTGATAGTTACATACCTATCTGCCCACGGGGCTCTGTGGTCTGTCACGTTCTCCATGTGGTATTACGGGTGTCTGGGGGCCCATTGTGTGTCATGAGTGCAGTGTATTGCACCCATTACTCGTGGAAACTGGGCGATGTTATAGAAGCCCTGCATCACTGCCTGCTACTGTCATGCTTCACGAGGGAAGGTGATGTACTCACCCATTCGGGCCACCATTGCATTGAGGAACTGGGGTAGGCACCTGGACATGGATGGCTGTGAAATTCCAGTGGTGTCACCTGTTGGGGTCTGGAATGTCCCCGTTGAAGGGAAGTATAGTGCTGCTGTTATCTTCACTTCCACCAGGACTGGGTGCCCCCTGTGGGTGGTGCTCCGCAGGTCTGCACGGAGGTCGTCGCATATCCCCTCAATGATGGCCTGGGGCATTCGGTAGCATGCACTACACTGTTCCTCCATCAGGTCCTGGTATGTCTTCCATGGCCTGTACATGTGTGGTGCATGGCATCTGACAGATCTGTGCTGTCCTGGATGCTGCCTGTTCTCTTGGTTCCGGGCATTCTGTCACCTCCTGTGCCTGTCGCACCCGGTCCAATAGTAGCACACCTAGCATTGCTGCTGGTCCTGCCATTGTGTCTCTCTGCTCTCTCTCACAGTGCTGTGCAACTGTCTCTCCAGCCTGCTTGGGAGTGCTCCTTTATATACTGTGTAACTTACACCTGCCCCAATCTGGAGTATGTTATGCCATCTGGGGTTGATGTAACTTGTCCAACTGCACCTTCTAGAATCCCGCATTGGCGTTTCTTTTGTATTTTCTTGGTGTACGTTCATTTACGCATTGGCGTACCTGCGGGATTGTCGCAACTGCGGTGAATGTCGACTTTGGCATATTTACTTACGTTTTGGTGCATGTCGCTTTCTAGAATCCCACATGTGGCAACTGCTTGACATATTTGCAAGTTGTGACATTTCTTTTGTCGCAACTGCGTTATGGTTTGGTGTATTCTTTCTAGAATCGGGCCCATTAACTGTAGGATCACTGCACTCTACTGGATACACTACAACCTTTCATTACTGTACCTCTATTGAAAAGTACTGAGTACAAGAGCTATTTAGCACCTTTTTCACTTCATTTATTTTATTTCTTTGGTAATTAAAAGTGCTATTAAGAAAAATATTGATACACTATGTTGGAAATTGTGTGTCCTTTTATAAGTTCAATAAGACACTCCAAGGTGAGGGTTATGACCTGATAACAGCAATTTACAGGTACTAAAGACAGTTTGTGCAAGTGCCTTGTGCCTCATAACACACCTGGGGTGTGCTCTTATGAGGCCATAACCCACACGTCATTGTGTCTTAGTGCTTGCCTATAGAATTCATAGTACATGTCTATCACAGCACTTGAGTGTGGTTTGAGTTTGTATTTATTACATACCTTAGAGTAACAAAGCGAGGGGGTGGTGATTAGGGTTGCTACTAACAATTTTAAATATATTGACCCAGTATAAGGTATTAGACCATGAATTAAGAGTCATGTACCTATACAATAGTTCACACTTATGAAGATAGTGAGCATAGGAAAGGGGTGAGAATTATACATAAAAACCCTAATAATATAGTTACTAACTTTGTGTTTTCTTTTTTTTTTATAGTAGCAACTCTGATGGACAATAGCTTAGTTTTATGCCATATAAACATATGAAAGCACCGGCAGAAAAAGGGCCTATAGGTCTATCAAGTCTGTCCGAGTGCACAACTCACAGTTTACTTATCCTGCAGCTGCCCCCCATTCCCTTTCCATCATCCCTTTCCCCCAGACTTCCCTTCCTTTTGTTCTTGTCTGTACTTACACTTCCCTTGATTCTATCCTATCCTCACTTAAAACTGTCCACCGACTTCATTGCAATCAACTCCTCTGGCAGTGATTTCCACCCAACCACCACCCTCTCAATGAAGTAATGCCTCTTCATCTCCCTCCTGAATCTTCCCCCTTCCAACTTCAGACTGTACCCCCTCATGACCCTTCCTCCCTTTAAGCAGAACAATCCTCCCATTTTAACCCTGTTTATGCCTTTTAAGTGTTTAAAGGTTTCTATCATGTCCCTCTCTCCCTTCTGTTCTCCAGGGAATACATGTTGAGCTCCCTCAATCTTTTCTCATAGGGTTTCTCCCCAAACCCAAGATTATCTCTGTTGCCCTATGCTGCACCCTCTCTAGCAATCTTACATCCTTTTTAGGTAAGGGTACCAGTACTGCACACAGTACTCCAAGTGCGGCCTCACCAGTGATCTGTACAAGGGCAGGATAACTTCCTCTTTTCTTGAGGTGCTATCCCTGGCAATGCACCCCAGCATTTGATTGGCCCTTGCTGCCACTCTCCAGCACTGTGCTTATACCCTCATGTCCCCTGTGACTAGTTCACCTAGGTCATTCTCTTTCTCTAAAGTTGATACCTGTAGGCCAGCCTGGTGGTGCTGGAGGTTGAGGTGCTGCTCGCTACACCTCATACCATCCCAGCTACCTGGAAATGGGAACGAGCCTGAGCCACCGGGGGTCAGCAAGGATGACAGAGGATTGAGCATATGAATGACTGCTCTCCTCTGTCAGGGGAGGGAGGTTTGTCCTCCTGCTTGCTGACTGCTCTCTGGCAGTGGCTGGAGGGCAGTATGGGTCAGGAAGGCATGCACTGACATCCTTACGTTGGTATGGAGAGGGATGGGAGAAAAAGGAAAAAAGGAGCCAGGAGGCTCCATGATGGCTGCACCAGTGCCCTTGCCAGCCCCCGATGTCTGGATTTCACTCGGGGGGGGTAAAGCCTGTGCCCCTTCATCCCGGCCCCGCCATGGGGGGAGCCTGGTGGGGAATTAGGGGGTATCGGGTTGGGGAACGTCAGACCAGAGACTGAGTCCCTCTGAGGGAGGAGGGAGGAGGGACTGGAGCCACCTGCTGGGCTCCGGGAGCCATAAAAAACCTATATAGGAAAAAAAAAGTTTATACCTGCACTCCCCCCAGCCAATAGCTGGTCCTGGGGTTTCTGGCTCCAAGGTGCTTGACCTTGCACTTCTTGGCATTAAACCCCAACTGCCACACATCTGACCGGTGCTTGAGTTTAGCCAGATCCTCCTTGAGTCCCTGTCTTCCTTCCTCACTGTCCACTGTTGCAAAAATCTTTGTGTCATCTGCGAACAAGCTGATCTTACCCTTGACTCCCTCTGCAATGTCCTCAATAAAGACATTTAATAAGATGGGGCCCAGCACTGAACCCTGCAGTACTCCACTAGTCACGGGTCTTGGCTTGGAGGTCTCCCCCTCACAACTCCCCTCTGCTGTCTATTCTGCAGCCAGCTCCTAATCCACCCCACTAGTTTCTCCCCAGCCCCCAGGTTCCTCAGCTTGCCCAGCAACCTTCCATGTGTTGCACCGAGTCAAAAGCCTTGCTGAAGTCCAGACACAGGACATCCACAGCATGGCCCCTGTCATCTGCTTTTGTGACCCAATCAAAGAAGTTGATTAGGTTAGTCTGACATGATCTTCCCGAGACAAACCCATGCTGTATTTCATCCTGGAGCCCATTACTATCTAGGAAGATTATCAACCTCTCCTTCAGAATGGTCTCCATTAGCTTCCCCATGATGGAAGTCAAGATTACCAGTCTATAATTGCCCAGTTTGTCCCTGGGTTCACTCTTGTAAAGTGGTACCACATGAGCCATCCTCCAGTTCATGGGCTCCTGTCTCCAAGGAGGTGTTAAACAGGTCTGTCAGAGGGCCTGCTAATACCTCTGCCAATTCCCTCAGGACTCTTGGGAGTACACCATTGGTCCCAGTGCCTTGTCCACCCGCAAGGCTTTAAGGCCCTTTAGAACCCTATCCTCCTGGATGATCCCATCCATTACCTCTGTCCCCCCTCCAGCCCATCTCTCTTTTCCCTATCAGACCATTGTTTTCTTTTTCTTTAGTGAACACCAAGCAGAAGTACTCGTTGAGTGTCTCCACCTGATCTTCTTCTCTTTCTGCCCAATCCCTTCTGTCTCTTGATTTTTTTTTTTTACTTTGGAGCAACTTGCCCTATTTTTAACCCTCCTGTACTCCCTCAGTGGTCCACGCCTTCAGGCATTGCTCATGCCCCTCTTAAGTCTGCTACCACTGTGTCTGTCCTCTAGAGTGCTCGGTTACTTCTTACCTCCCCTCTATTGCTTCCGTGGAGCACCTGCACAACAGAGATCTGCCCATGGGTCCTGGATCTGGATGGTTGCTGGAGCAGCCATCATCTAGGCTTACTGAGGCTTTTTCCATTTTTCTTATGGATCCCTGTCCCAGCCCCCTGGGACGCCGGCACAAGGACGTACATCCAGAGAGGCAATGTGCTGATGCACGCCTCCTCCCAAGCGCCTGACAGCATCCCCCCCACCCGACTCCGGTGAATGGAGCTGCCAGAACCCTGGAGAGCCCATGCTTCCACCGGCTGTCTTTGGATGTGGGTGCACAAGGCACCCTTGGTGTCCCTCTTCAGAGGGAGGAGAGCATCCATTGGGACGCTCAATCCTCCCTCTCCCCACCGACCTGAGTTCATTTCCGGTGCAGTGCGCGGTGTGGCGTCCAGCTCCTCAACCCCCAGCACCACCAGGCTGGCCTCTCTCTCGATTCTGACAACCTCATTCTTACAACTCCTCTTGTCTCTTATGTACTTGAACAAATCCTTTCCCCCCCCACTGATCCCGAGTCAGTCTCAGCTCCCTTGCTGCTTTAGCTGCCCTGACTGCTCTAATATTCCCCTAGATTTCTTTGAGTTCTCTTCCTTGTTCACCCCTCACCCAGACTTCTTGTACCTGTTGAAGGCCACTCTCTTCTCCCTCACTTTGCCCGCCACTTCCCTGCTGAACCAGTTAGGTTTTTTAGACCTGGACTGCTTACTCTGTGTCTTGGTACTTGTGTTCATGTTCTCTGTCAGACCCCTCTTTATGATAGACCATTTCTGTTCAGCATCCTTCCCTGGTCAAATGTCAGCAAGACGCATGCACCCTAGAATGCTGCCCATTCTGGCAAAATCTGCCTTCCTGAAGTCTACCACTCTTGTCCTGGTCCTGTATGACTCCCTACCCATGTGGAGAAAGAACCACACTGAGCGGTGATCACTTCCTGCTAGAGGATCCTGTATAACTACATCCTGGACTTGGTCCCCATTTGTTAACACAATATCCAGTGTGTTACCCTCCCTGGTGGGCTATGACACCCCTTGCACTAGGTAACTGTCCTGGATAGCCTCCAGCAGTACTTGTCCCCTGGCATTTGTGGTAGTCATGGTTTGCCAGTCAATCTCTGATAGACTGAAGTCACCCACTACGACCGTACTCCCTCTCTGGCTGACCTTCCTGCTTTGCTCCCCCAACTCTCTGTCATTATCCTCATTTTGTGAGGGTTGCCTGTGTACTACCCCCATCCTAATCTTCCTTCCTTTGGAGTTTTGGTGCTGTACCTTCCAATCCTCTTCGGGTGGTGCTATGCAATGCCAGGTCGATCAGGAACAAGACTGCCTTTTTTGCAGACTTGATTTGCTCTGTCACCCCGGCTTATATCACAGAGGCCTCGCTGGGTGATGATGCCGGCACAGTTCTAGAGGCAGCTGTCCCTGCTGGGTACTCTGTAGTACACTGCACAAGGAAGGATCACAGGGGTGGGGGAGTGGCCAGACATAGCATGGAAACAGCATCAGTTAGGGTGCATAATGATCTGCTCAGGACTAGAGACAGAGGAGATGAGTCAGTTCTTGTTCTCCTTGATCTCTCTTCAATTTTTGACACTGTGGATCACTTTGTGCTTTTTGATTGGCTCTGTGAGTATTGTGGACTTGCCAGTGTTGTCATCAAATGGTTTGAGTCCTACCTCTTTGACAGGGTGCAGTGGGTAGTGATGGGGAGTTTCTCCTCCTCCTCAATGCCCCTGTCATGTGTAGTGCCCCAGGGCTCGATCCATCACCGATGCTGTTCGCAGTGTACATGCTGCCCCTGGGTGAGATCATCGAGCAGTTCAGCATGGAGTTTCTCTGCTATGCAGATGACACCCAGCTGTATCTGTCATTTGCTTCTGGAACATCTGATGTTGTAGATGTGCTTAACATCTATCTGGCAAAAATCAATGACTGATGTCCTCCTGCTGGTTGCGACTGATCCCGGATAAGATAGAGGTGCTGGTGATCGAGCCGGGTTGTGGGCATGATGAGATGGCACCTGGAGCCGACACAGGCCTTTTCCTGAGGTTTGCTCCATTGGTTGCCTCCTCGAGGGTGTACAATCTTAGTGTGTTCCTGGACAGCAGACTGACACTTGAAGATCAGGTGTCTTCTGTTGTCAAAAGTGTTTTTTTTTTTTTTTTGAAATTTAAGTTTATTGAGTTTATAAAGCACATTTTCTGGAGCTGGAAGGACACTACTTTCTTCAACTGCGAGCTGTGTGAGAAATTCTATATTGCACTTGATATCTGCAACAAACGTGCACTTTTGCTTTAATTCTGTGGGAGGTGAAACTAACCACTCTTGGTAATTGCTTTTTATTCACATTTATTTAGTGTTTAACCAAGAAGGGGCTTGTAAACTCTGTTTATCTTGTTAGTAACTTCAGAAGGATTTAAATACTGCATTTGGGTAGGTCCTTGGAAGTAGCTAGATTGTCTACTAGGATTTGCTGACAGTTAAACTATTTTTAAATGAATTACAGTTGGCTGAGGAGTTGAAAGAAACTTGCAAACTCTGCTTATCTTGGAAGTAACCTCATAAGTGTTTGAATACTGCATTCTGGTTGTCCTTTGGGGTAGCTGGATTGACTACTAGGATTTTGGGACAGAAACTATTTTTAAATAATTTACTGGTGCATAGGAGTTTGTGATAGTTAAACTCTTTTTAACAGAGTTACTGGGGTTAAGGAGTGGTCACAGAAAACCTGCAGTGTGAAACAGGAAAAGACAGTCTTTCAAGCAACAGAGGGTGGTGGATCTAGGTTTACGTTTGTTTGTTACAATTCTTAAGATTTTCAGTGCAGGAAGAGTTTAAAAGCACAACTGACTTATTTTGGGGCTGACAGCTCTTGGAGCACAAACCACCAGGCCTGTTTTGGGGCTGGGAAGGTTTACCTGTGTCTGACTTGGATGTGTGGATTTTCTCTGTTTGATTAGCAGGTATTTCTCTATCAAATTGTTGTGTAGGGCATCTTGCTGACAGGAAGGCACTCATTGCAGCAGTGGGTCAGAGCTTTTGGCTGATTGTTTTGTGAGGGCACAGTTTAGGCCCAACCCCTTCCACCCCTCACCCACCACCTGAAATAGTTCCTTTATACCTGGGGTTCTGACATCATTTCCTCAAGAGTGCAAGGTGCATGTCACTGTCATATCCTCTCTATCACACTGCACTGACAATATAAACATACACATTGCATATTATAAATATATATTTCTATATTACAAGCCAATCACACACCAAAAAAAAACTGTGGGGAGTAGTGCAATGTAATGGCTGTGGGGCAGCAGTCTTCCAGGAGTCTTTCTGGAGGCTGAGATGCTGCCCTATTTGCAGACAACTCTCTGCCCTGAGGGAGGAAGTTGCTCATCTTCAGGCCACACTGGACAGTAGTATGGGGACCTTCCCCCAGGCCACACTAGACAGTAGGAAGGGAACCTCCCCCATCCAGGGAGCACCACAGCCACCACCACTACCTCAGAGGTTGTGAAGAAAACACAGCAGTTGGACCACAGTGGGCTCAGGAAGGGTGAGGATGGTGGAACGGAGGCACACCCAGTTAGTTGTTCCACTCCACAATCCATACACCATTCTGGGGGAGCACAGCTCCCCTATGGATGCACCCACAGAGGAGACTAAGGAGGCTGAGGACAGCTGTCACAAGGGAGGCCCACAGGAAGGAGGCAGAGGACACCACAAGGAAAGGAAGCAGCTCCTGGTGGGGGACTCAATTATTAGGGGGCTAGAACTGGGAGGAGCTGGGAAAACTGAAGTAAGGTGCCTGCCTGGTGCCATGGCTTGGAGGGACAGGAAGCGCATCCTCAGGATCATGTCCACCTAGGGACAAATGACTTGGCTCATCATGAGGTTAGAGCAGTGCAGGAGGACATTGCAGAGTTGGGGAGGGGCCTAAGACAAGTAGCACACACAGTATCCTTCTCAGAGGTGCTGCCTGTCAAAGGCATGGGTGAGGCGAGGGTAATTGGCACCATGCAGTTTAATGAATGGTTGAAAAAATGGTGCCGGAGCACAGGGGTTTAGCTCATTGGGGACTGGGGTTCCACCTGGAGGGACACCAGCCTGTACTGCAGGATGGTCTGCATCTGTCCAGGAAGGAACAAGTCTTTTGAGCAATCGGTTTAAATGCTTCATTGGCAAGCTTTTAAACTAGTCAAAGGAGGCACTGACAAGCAGCAGAAAAATCCCAGCCTCTCCCTACAAAACAGGGTACTAAATGAGAAAAAGACCAAGGTAGAACAGTCAGTGGGGGATGCTGCAACAGAAGGTAAAGCCATCAAAAAATGGAGAGCAATGAGTACCAATGCCCATAGTCTAGGTAACAAGCTTCCTGAATTAGTGGCCTTGATGGAGGAGGAACATCTGGATATTGTGGCAGTCACAGAAACATGGTACACACAAAACCATGACTGGGACGTAAACATACCAGGATACACTATCTACAGGAGGGACAGGGAGGGTAAAAGAGGAGGAGGAGTAGTTCTTTACATAAGGGAAGGAATAAAAGCAACAGAACAAAAGGGTAAACAGGGAGGAGAAGAAGCACTGTGGGTAGAATTTGGAGACAGAGCAATGGCACCACAATCCGCAGGGGTTTGTCTGAACCCCCTTCTCAAGGAGGAAATGGACAAGGAAATGATAGAAAGTATACTTAGAATGGCAGAAAAGGGAGATATTGCTGATGGGTGATCTGAATATGCCAGGTGTTAACTGGAGTGCAGTTGCAGCTGCCACTTTGAAGAGTGCAGTTATTCTAGATGCCCTACAGGGGCATGCCTTGAGACAACTAGTACTGGAGCCCACTCGAGGAGAACAATATTAGACTTGATATTCTCAAATGGAGATGGAGAGAGGATCACAGATGTGAAGTGGGTAGCCATCTGGGAACTAGCGACCATCGAACAGTATGTTCACAATAAACACAGCAATAGAGTCAAGCCATACAAAGACAAAAGTACTGGACTTTGGAGGCTGACTTTGCCAAAATGGGTGAGTGCCTAAGGAACACACTAGCAAATGGGCAGGAAGGAGGTGGAAGAACAATGGGAATAATAAAACTGCCATCACAGAGGTAATGAGCCTTTGTGCGAAGCAAATAAACAAAACAAGACGATGTAAGAAACCACTATGGTTCTCAAAGGAAGTGGCAGTGAAGGTTCAAGAGAAAAAAAGCATTCAGGAAGTACAAGAAATCGTGAAGGAGCAGGACAGAGAACTGTATCAGTTAAAGCAAAAGGAGGCTGGGAAGGCAGTCAGAACAGCAAAGGCCCAAACCGAGGAAAGATAGCCAACTCAGTTAAGAAGGGATAAAACCTTTTATAGGTACATCAGGGGTGAAAGAAAGACCAAGGGAGGGATAGTGAGGCTTAATAAAGGGAGGAGGGTGGGCAGAGGGAGACTATGAAAAGCAGAGATACTAAACAAATATTTTGCTCAGTATTTACAAAGGAAGAGGGGGAGGTACATAAAACAAACAGTAGTAACACTCTGGATACAGAAGTTGATACTGGCCCATTTACAGAAGAAAGGGTTCTGAAAGAACTCTTAAAAGTGAAGGTGGACAAAGCAATGGGGCCTGGTGGGATTCATACCAGAATTCTAAAAGAACTAAGGGTAGAACTAGTGACACCACTGACTACCCTTTTTAACAAATCATGGCGGGAAGGTCATGTCAGACGAATCTAATAGATTTCTTTGACTGGGTGACCAAAGTAGCAGACCAGGGAGGGGCTGTGGGCATGGCCTACCTAAACTTTAGCAAGGCATTTGACACAGTCCCACACAAAAGATTAATAGTCAAATTAACCAGCCTGGGAGTGGGACCCAGGGTGGTAGCCTGGGTAAAACATTGGCTGGACAACAGGACGATGAAGGTAATTGTAAATGGAGTCCACTCTGAAGAAAGGGGTTACTAGTGGGGTACCGCGAGGGTTCAGTATTGGGTCCAGTCCTTTTAATGTCTTCATCAGTGACATTGCAGAGGACTGGAAGGAAAATATGCCTTTTGCAGATGACACAAAGATCTGCAACAGGGTTGATATACAAGGAGGAGTGGAAAGGATGAAAAGGGACTTGGCAAGGTTGGAGGAATGGTCAGAAGTATGGCAGCTGATTCAATGCAAAGTGCAAAATAATGCACCTGGGAAACAAGAACCCAGGAGAAGAACACAATGGGTGGGAGGTAGTAACAACAACAAAAAGGAAAGGGACCTGGGGTAATCATATCAGATGACCTTAAGGTTAGTAAGCAATGTGAGAAGGCAGTAGGGAGGGCTGGGGTATACTGGGATGTATAGGGAGAGGCATCATCAGCAGAAAACAGGAAGTTGTTATCCCTCTGTACAGACAGTTGGTGAGACCCCATCTGGAGTACTGTGTCCAGTTCTGGAGACCCCATCTCCTCAAGGACATAGACAGGACAGAGGCAGTCCAGAGGAGGGCAACTAAAATGGTGCAGGGTCTGCAAGAGAAGCCATATGAGGAGAGACTAAAGGAGCTTAATATGTATACCCTTGAGGAAAGAAGGGAGAAGGGGGACATGATAGAAACTTTTAAGTACCTCAGTGGAATCAACAAAGTCCAAGATGGTAGCATCTTTCAGAAAAAGAGACTTGCAAGAACAAGGGGACACAGTTTAAATATAGGAGGAAGGCGGTTCAGGGGCAATATGAGGAAGTATTATTTCACAGAGAGGGTAGTGGATGCATGGAACAGCCTTCCTGAAGAGGTTGTGGGGTCTAAAACTGTGGGAGAATTCAAGAATGCATGGGACAGACATAAGGCAATTCTTGTGGGGGGTAGGAAGAAATAGGCTGTTGGTTAACGAGGATCTGCGGCCTATCCTGTATGTAGGGAAATGGGCAGACTAGATGGGCCTAGCGGTCCTTATCTGCCGTCAAAGTCTATGTTTCTATGTTTCTATGATGAGGTGGTACCCGAGGACTGGAGGAGGGCAGATGTGATTCCCCTTCACAAAAGTGGGAGCAAGGCAGAAGCAGGAAACTATAGACCTGTTAGTTTAACCTCAGTGATAGGAAAATGATGGAATCACTTCTAAAGGAAAGAATTGTCGAGTATCTAGAGGCCAGAGGGGCACAGGACCCTAGGCAGCATGGATTCACAGTGGGAAGGTCATGCCAGATGAATCTGATAGATTTCTTTGACTGGGTGACCAAAGTAGTAGATCAGGGAGGGGCTGTGGACATGGCCTACCTAGACTTTAGCAAGGCATTTGACACAGTCCCACACAAAAGATTAATATACAAGTTAGCCAGCCTGGGAGTGGGTCCTAAGATGACAGCCTGGGTAAAGAATTGGCTGGAGAATAGGACACAGAGAGTAATAGTAAATGGAGTCCACTCAGAAGAAAGGAGGGTTACTAGTGGGGTACCGCAGGGTTCAGTATTAGGACCGGTCCTCTTCAATGTCTTTATAAGCGACATTGCAGAAGGACTGGAAGGAAAAGTATGTCTCTTTGCAGATGACACTAAGATCTGCAACAGAGTTGATGCACAGGGTGGGGTGGAAAGGATGAGAAGGGACTTGGCAAGGTTAGAGGAATGGTCAAATGTATGGCAGCTTAGATTCAATGCTAAGAAGTGCAAGGTAATGCACCTGGGAAACAAAAACCCAGGGGAAGAGTACACAATGGGGGGTGAGATACTAACAACAACAATGGAAAGGGACCTGGGGGTAGTCATATCAGATGACCTAAAGGTGGGCAAGCAATGTGAGAGGGCAGCAAGGAGGGCTGGGGGATACTGGGATGCATAGGGAGAGGCATCACCAGTAGAAAACAGGAAGTTATTATCCCTCTGTACAGACAGCTGGTGAGACCCCATCTAGAGTACTGTGTGCAGTTCTGGAGACCCAATCTCCACAAAGACATAGACAGGATGGAAGCTGTCCAGAGGAGGCAACTAAAATGGTGCAGGGTCTGCACGAAGACATATGAAGAGACTTAAGGAGCTTAATATGTATGACCGAGGAAAGGAGAGGGTTAATGATAGAAACTTTCAAGTACCTCAAGGGAATCAACAAAGTCCAAGAGGGTAGCATCTTCCAAAAAGAGGTGTGCAAGAACAAGAGGGCACAATTTGAAGATAGAGGGGCAGCTCAGAGGTAATTTAAGGAAGTATTTTTTCACAGAGAGGGTTGTGGATGCATGGAACGGCCTTCCGGAGAAGATTGTGGAGTCAAAATCAGTGGTGGAATTCAAGCATGCATGGGATAGTCATAAGGCAATTCTGGGGGGTGGGGGTAGGAAGAAGTAGGCTGCTGGTTAACTAGGATCTGCAGCTTATCCAGTAGGTAGGGAAATGGGCAGACTGGGTGGGCCAAGCGGTCCTTATCTGCCGTCAAATTCTATGTTTCTATGTTTCTATATATAAGAAGAGCAAAAAAAAGAAAAACAAGGTACATATATTGGGGGTTGTCTGATTGTACAGTACCCAAGTCCAGGATAAAGCACATGTAGATGTGTACAATCACATTGACATAAACAAGGACAAAAAAAAATACAAAATACAACCCCAATATCCCCTAACCCCGTCGCCCGGAGAGTTTCATAGCTGAAGGAGATGTCGGGTCACTAAGAGGAGGATTGTGGTTGGGAGCCTGATAGCTGCATGTATCAATGCAGCAGCAGTTACCTAAGGTACTACCAGTGACTGGATTCACGTTAGGTGACAGTGATTGTACCCATTTCCGATTAAAGACTCCAGATTATGTCTAGAGCTAGCTATAAGTTTCTTGGTATTCAAACAATGGGACATCTACTTAAGCCACTCCTGATAGGTAATGATATCCTGATCCATCCAATGCCTGAGGACCAGCTTTTTGATAACTATTGAGATGAAGCCATGTGATATCTCGTTCCTTCACCAAAATGCTAGAGTAAACACCCAAGATACATATTTCTAAGGTGAATAGATCTTTGAGCCCTAAAAGTGGATCTAAACTGTCTCTTACTATGATCCATAAAGGTGCCACTCTATCGCATTCCCAAAGGATATGCAACAAGTTCCCTTCGGCGGCTCCACATCTCGAGCATATACTCGATTTAAGCTTAAGCAAATTTGACCAACTTAACTGGAGTATAGTAGAGATTATTTAAAATATAATATTGGGTCAATCTATGATTTCTTGGGATAAGTAACGATACACATCCTTCCAGATTGAATCCCATGAAAGAGGGGAGCTCAAGCTAGAAAGTGACCAGATTTTGGAACCCTCCAGGGAATCAGGGAAAAGGTCATCAAGCAATTTGTTTTATATGTTAGATATACCTCCATGCATACTGGCCGCCTCCTGAGTTTTCTCAAGGAATTGCCTTATTTTGGAGGGGAAGTGAACCGGCCCAAGAATTTTGAGGATGAGGTGTCTCAATTGATAAACTTTGAAAATATGCTTCTGCGGGATGTTAAGGGACGTTAAGATTCTATCCGACTTAAGGAGTGTGCCTTGCTCATACAGAGACTCCACCGGTAAGTTGTGCAACTGTGGAAGCCACTCAGAGGTTAACCACCTACCTCCAATTTTGATATTAGGATTTAACACGAGAGGTTGTGCTGAATCCTTGGTTGGGTATATGTTGAAAAAATTCCAACATTGAGAAAGAATTCTAATAGAGACCGATAGCGGAGTCTTGGATGGCTGGGATAAGCGTGAAGCAGATTGCCAAAAAAGCGCGGGGGCCAAGTTGAACTGGTCCAATAAGCATAGTTCAAGCTGTAGCCAAATGGGTAGGCGTGGTAGACTGTGTTGGTGAACCACTTACCTATTCTATTTAGGTGACTAGCCCAGTAGTATAGCAAGAGATTGGGTAGACGAAGACCCCCCTTGTCTCTAGGTGCGGTGAGTTTAAGAAAGGCTCTACGAGGTTGTTTCCCCTTCCAAACAAAGTTGGATAGCATTGAATTTACTTGACTGAAAAATTGCTTGGGTAGCCATATATTAAGGTGATTCAGGGGGTAAAATAACCAGGGTAGGATGTTCATTTTGACGATATTGATTCGCCCCCAAATAGTTAGTGGCAATTTTTGCCATCGGTCCAAGTCCCTCTGGATTCTCATTACAGTATTATCTAAATTGAGTTTCTTGACCGTTTCCACCTCCCTGGCCACATGTATACCCAAGTATTTAGATGAAACCGGGGACCATTGGATACCGGACCGTGTGAATCCGATTTAAAAGTAAAAGAGTTTAACGGAGAAATAACCGATTTAGAAACATTCAACCTATAGTTAGAAACCTGACCAAAACGGTCAATAATTTTTAGTACTTGTGTTAAAGATGTGTCAGGTTTGGTAAGGTATAGCAGGATATCATCAGCAAAAACCGATACAGTCAGGGGAGATTGAGCAATAGTACAACCTATGATTCGTGATGAACTTTTAATACTAACAAGCAAAGGTTCCAAATATAGGTTGAAGAGGTAGGGGGAAAGGGGACACCCTTGACGAGTGCCAGCACATAAAGGAAAACTGGAAGAAAAAACCCCGTTGCAGTAGACTTTTGCCGAGGGGGATTTGTATATTGCCATAATCATATGAATAAAAGAGTCAGGGAAGCCCATTCTCTTCAAAGTGGTCCACAGAAAGACCCAATTCAATCGGTCAAAGGCTTTTTCTGCATCAAGAGTGACTAGGACCGTGGGATCTAGCAAAGTGTGGGCCGCTTGAAAGACGTGGGCTAAGGTTCTCAAATGATCAGCGGATGATCTACCCTGGATGAAGCCAGCCTGTTCCGGGCTCAACAAGTGCTGCCAAATCTTTTTAATTCTGAACGATAGAATTTTAGATAAGATTTTGATATCATAATTTAAGAGCGATATTGGATGGTAGCTGGCAGGATCTATTAAGGGTTTATCAGGTTTAGGGATTAGAATTATTGTCGCTTCTAAGAGAGAGGGGGTCTATCACTTCTGCAGAGAACATATATTCGTATAGCTTAAGCAGTAAAGGGGATAGCTCTTTACAAAAAACCTTATAAAAATTCGAGGGAAAACCATCTGGCCCGGGGGCTTTTCCTAATGGTAAATCATTGATTGCCTCTTCTACTTCACCTAGAGTGATGGGAGCTGACAACATGTCACAGTGATGAATCTGAAGGGAAGGGAGTTTGATTCCATCTAAGAAGTGCTTTATCCGCTGAGACTGCGATGGCGTGGAACTCTTACTATAAATGTCAGTATAGAAGGACTCAAAAATTTGGGCAATCTCCCTGGGTAGCGTCTTAGTGGTGCCGTCCTGAGATTTGAGAGCCGGGATTATGCGGGAACTCTCTATTTCTTTCAGCCTCAGAGCTAGCATTCGACCCGGCTTTTCACCCTGATCAATATATCTAGTCCTAGTCTTGAACAATGCGTATTCAGCTTTTCCCCCCGAGTCAGGTCGTTGTATTCGTTTCTGAGTTTAATAAGAGCCGTTAAGTTAGCTGGGGAATTGGAAGAGAGAAGGTTGTCTTCGGCTGCCCTCAGCAGACTAGATAGCGAATTAATTTTAAACTCCCTTACCTTTTTCCTAGTGGCAGCAATCTTAATGAGTTCCCCTCTGATAAAACATTTGAAGGAGCACCACAGTATATCCTCTCGGTGTACAGTTCCCTGATTCAGGTCGAAGTACGAAAGGATCATGTCCTTAATTTGAGAAACAGTGTGATCTTCCTTCAGGATTTTGTATTAAGTTTCCAAGACGTATCCCTTTGTCCCTGAATACCGAAACCTTGACCCAAACCAGGGAGTGGTCCGAGATGACTATTGGCTCAATACCTACTTGATGGGTACAGCTCATTAAAGAAGAGCTAATTAAAATATAGTCAATTCTTGACCAAGTTTGGTGTACCTGGGAGTAGAAGGAATAGAGTCGATTGTCAGGGTTAAGGAGATGCCATGGGTCACACAGACCCAGCAGGTTTGTGAAATCAGAAAGGGCATGTTGCGCAGGGGACAACAGTTTTATCGGTCTAAAAGTTTTGTCTAACTCACTAGAGGGAGCCACATTTCAGTCGCCCCCTAGGATGAGAAGGGAAGGCAGAAATCTGCTCAGGTTATCTGCCAGGGACATTAAGAAGGACGGGTCACGACCTACTGGAGCGTAAATCGCCCCTAGTACCACACTACTATTATCAAGCTGGCCCTTGACCAATACATATCTGCCCTCGTGGTCAGTAATACTGTCAACTGCTACAAATCTGACGTGATGTTTAATTAGTATTGCTACCCCCTTACTAGCTTGTGAGCCGGAGGCAGTGAAAATTTGGGAGAACCCTAGACTTCATAGTTTCTTGGCCTCTGAGGCAGCCAAGTGGGTTTCCTGTATGAAAACTATGTCAACGTTTAGAAGGGAGCAATTCAGAAACACCTGCTGTCTCTTAAGAGGATCATTGATGCCTCTAACATTCCAACTCGCAAATTTAATCATTCTCGATGCCATGGTAAATAATACAAGAATGAACAAGACATAGGAACTTCAGTCCCACCAGTGCAGATAGTAATATGAGGATTACACCAAGTTTGCCCAACAATAATAAAAACCATAGGGAATGAAACTCTCCGAGGCACCCTCCCTTCCCAAGCCCCCTAATTAAATAACCCACAGAGAATGACCAAGTCACCAACAGACTTAAATGAAACTGAGCACTGAGAGCTCTCAAACCAGAGAGATGATTCCTAGAGGTGACTGGACTAGAAACTAAAACATACCCCCTACCCCGCCCACCCAAATGACAAATACTATGAATAACGCAGTGATCACCCAGAAACTATTTACAACCCATCCCTTTAAAGTCAGAGAAACATGTAAGTACCAATTATGTATCCTGGAAAGGGATCAGTCCCCAGGACTAGCAGACCCATGTCTAACTGTAGGAATTCCCTGCTTGATGCCCCCATTGACAAAGTGTATCATAGGGCAGAGAAGAAACAAGAACCAGGGTACTACTGTCTCCCCAGTTCAGGTTACAAGACAGCATCTTGAGGCTCACCATTCCTGTCCACCCCCCCCAGCCAAAGGTAATTGCTAAACAGAGTCGTTACATCGTAACCAACATTCGGTAAACAGTCCTCCCAAATACAAAACTACAATGCTCACGACTACAAAATACTAAGCAGTTCTATCATAACTTGGAATACATCACCATGATGGGAAAGGAATATGCCAGCTGGCCGCTGCAGCAGTCGCTCCACTCAGTACGTGTCGGAGTCAGGAGCAAAAAAGAAAAACAAAACTCCATGCACACGAGCTGGCCATCACCTAGCACGGAAGAGGAAGGGGAAGGGAAATTGATAGGGACCCAGCCGGTCCGTCGGCAAAACTATCCGCCAAAAACCACAAGCGGAATTAAGGGTCCTATCCCCCACTCCTCGGGCCATGAGGCAGAGGCCTCAGATGTAGAAAACCTAGGCGGCGACCCTACCCCAACAAGCAACACTGCCCCAACCCCCGCGGAAGGCCAGCCAGCCCCATCCCAACTCACAAATAAACAGTAATGCAGGCATGCAAACAGCACAAAATCGCTCAACAGAGGTAAGCAATCTTTACACTAGTATTTATATACATCAATCAGCCAGATTTGAATAGGTCAGGAAGTCTCTGGGAAAGTTCTCTTTTGGCTTGATCTGGATGCTCGAAGGCATACCAGACATTGTCGAGTTGGACATGCAGCCTGGCCGGGTAGTTCATGCGGAACTTAAACCCAGCAGCAATCAGCTTGGTCACAATCGGGTGGAATTCTCATCTCCTCAGTCGGGTTTCAAGTGGTAGGTCTTGAGTAATTCTCAAAGTGTGATTCTCCCACAGGACCACTTGTAGACTCTTGACTTTGCTCAGAATATGTTGCCTTTCAAGGTAGCTAAGCAGCTTGATTAATATGGGTCTGGGAGGGCGGCGGGGGTTTAGGCTTCAGGGATCTATGGGCTCGCTCAATGTGGTAGGAGGGATTGATAGGCGAGGGGCCAACAATCTTGGTCAGGAGCTTTTGCACAAAAGACAGGATATCTGGCCCTTCCTCCGCCTCTGGTAAACCCAGCACCAGAATATTGTTCCTCGTGCTACGTCCCTCAAGATCCTCCGTCTTTAGTTTTAATTTAGCGATTTGTTGCCTAAGCATTACAATCTCGGGTTCACACTTGGCCTTCCAAGTCTCCAAGGAGCTGGTACGAGCCTCCGAGTTGCCTACTCGGGTAGTTAATGAAGCAAGGTCGCTGCGCATGGACTTTAGCTCTGAAGAGATCTCCTGTAGAGTTTCACGAAACGGAATCAGTTCCTGGAGGAATCGATCCTCTGTGAGCGGACTGGAGAAGATATTAGAAGAGCCAGATTTAGCACCCGAACCCATAGGCAGGGTTCTTGACTTTTTGGCCACTTTCTCTGGAGTACTCGGCGGCGTGTGCCTGGCCCTGACAGTCTTCATCTCGGTCTCCATAATCTTCACCACACCTTGGCGTAAGTAGTTAGGAAATCACTCGAACACCGATAGAAGGTGATGCTGGGTTATAGAGAACTGTGATAGGCAAAGAGAACGTTAAAAATATTGTTCCCGAAGTCGGTATATATATGAATCAGCTGGTTGAGAGGGGAGAGCTGTGGATTAAGCTGCCATTAGGAGCGCTGCCCCACGTGACCTCCGTCAAAAGTGTTTTTTACCACTTGAGGAACACTGTCAGGATCAAGTCCCTTGTTCTGCCCAAAGATCTGCCGACACTAGTACATGCCTTTGTTACCTCTAGACTCAACTACAGTAACTCTCTTTACTTCAGGGTCATGGGAGGGACCCTCCTCAGATTGCAGCTGGTGCAGAACACAGTGGCTCAGTTACTGATGGGCCTGTCTAGGTCCAGTCAGGTGACCCCAGTCCTGAGTGTGCTGCACTGGCTGCCTATCATGTGGAGGGTATTTTTCAAGGTGGGCTTGCTCACCTTTAAGGACCTAGGTGGACTGGTCCCTGGCTACCTATCAGAGCTCCTGACGCCAGCAATCTCTGTCCACTCCCTCAGCTCCCTGTCGAGGAGCCTCCTGGAAGTTCCCAGGGTTCAGCTCAAGACATCAGGCGACCATGCCTTTAGTGTCGCTGTCCCTGTGGAACTCGTTACCACCTGCGGTCCGGGAGGTCCCTTTGACTTGAGGTGTTCAAACAGAGGCTAAAGGCCCACCTCTTCCACCTGGCCTGTTTGGAATCATTCTTCCTGCTTGACTATCTGAGAAATTATTTACACTTATGATAAAGCCGTGATTATGAATTTTAGTATTTTATATTTTAATGCTTTGTAATTTTACTATCTGTGTGGTTTTATTGTTAGGCACACAGAGGCTCTGGAGAAATAAAATTTGCCTTGCCCAGAAGGCTTCTGGCTTTCCCTCTTCCTCCTCCTCCTCCCCTGGTACACAGTATCCCATCCCTCACATAAATAGCCACCCCCTCCCTTTTCCCTCTCCCTGTCTTTGCAGTACACCTTGTATCCAGGGATCGTGAGATCCCAGTCATGGTATTGGGTAGCCCAGGTTTCTGTGTTGGTTTCAATATCTACCTCCCCTTCCACCATCATTGCCTGGAATTCTGTTATCTTGTTTGCCAAACTCCTTGCATTCAAGAATACTACTATCCACCGTGTCCTCTGCCCCTCCTCTCCCATCCCTCACCCTTGCTTCCGCTCCTTGATACATTTCCCTCCCTCCCCTACTACCTGTGTTGGGGGGAGGCCTTCCGATCTCCCTTGATTGATGGTTCCTCTTTGCAGTCACCCTCTGACACCCCCTTCCTCAGTTTAAAGTTATTTTATTTGTAATGTAATCCAGTAGCCCACTGTTTCAAAGTTCTCATACCCTACTTGCTCACGTGCAGTCTATCTGGTGCATAGAGTTCCTTCTTACCCCACATCTCACCCCACTCTCCTACTACCCCATACCCCATAGTTCTGCACCACCCTACCAGCCAATTGTTAAACTCCTCTATTCTCTGCTTCCTAGTGGAGTTTGCCCTAGGTACTGGGACTACCTCAGAGAATGCCACCGACCTGCCCACTTGAGTGCAGCTACTTCTAGCCTGTTTGAACCTCTCTTGCACTTCCTCCACCCTACTCCCCTCCAGGTCATTTGTACCTAGGTGTACCACAATATGAGATTTGTCCACTTCCTTCTCCACACACTTCTGAATGAACTGACCTACCCTCCCCGCCATCATATCTGGCATACATTCCACCAAGGCATGGCTTTTTCTCACTCCCTTACCCCTCCATCTCTCCTCTTTCAGAATCCCCCAGTATGACTACCCTTTCCCCTACCACCTGTACTACCCCCTTGTTTTTCCCTACCCCGGGCCCCGTCCTACAATGTCCCCTCCCAAACTGTACTTGTACCTCTCCTCTCCTCTTCCCCTTCAACCTTTCCATGTTTCCTTCCCAGCCCATTTCCTTCCCCTCCACTGAATGTACCCCTCCTCCCTGCCACTTTCTTAAGTCTATTCTCTACCCCCTTCTACCTTATTTGCCCCTCTGCTCCCTCTAGTTAGTGGTGCCATGACAACCCCCTCTGCTTCCCTGCCTCCTCCAATTCCCCCCCACAGTCCTTTCCCTCCCATTGTACACTGCCCACTCCCCCATGTTCCCTCATCCCCTTCCCTTGTTCAATGCTGCCACCCCATCCTCCTGCTCCCCCACCCTAGCCAGCACTGAGAACCTATTCTTAGTCTCCATCCCCTTGCTTGAGTCTGCTCTTGGTACCCTACCCTGCTTCTTCCTTCCCTTGTCCTGTCCCCTATCCCTCTTCCCTCATTTTCTACCACCTGCCAATTTCCCATCCCAGTGCCCTTTGGTCCTTGAGGAGTTGATGCTCCTGGCCCCTTTGTTTGCTCTTCCCCTTTTGGCCTGTGCCTGCCCGGTGTATCCTGTGGAGGAGTCCTCTTTGTCTCCTTAGCCTTGCATCACCCACCCCAATCATACCTGCTTCCTCTCCCCAGCTCCCATTGCAACCTTCCTAATTCCTGACTAAGTTGGCTGAACTGACTACACACCAGACCATGCCCCACCCTCCACAAGGTCCTCAAGAAAACAGCTGCTCCACAGCCACTGCAGCTGACTAACCTCCCAGCCTCCCATAATCTACTACTCCGGTCATCTCAGCCCCTCCACTCCCCCCGGGGTATCTGCCTGCCACTGTTCATTGGCCTCCACGTCATCTCTGTACCCTCTATTTGCTATTATTTTTTTATATTTATTCTTAATGCTCGTTCTTATACCTGGCCCTGCCCAGCTTTGCCTGCAGCCTGTGGTCCTCCCTGTGGACACCTTGCAGACACCACACTCCTGCTTCGTGGCACTCATGCTTTGGGGTCACTCATGCAAGGCCATATATTATAGTGGTGCAGTAGTGACACTTTAGTTAGAGTTGAACAGGGGTTTCTATGTTAAACCTCAAATTTTGCACTTTGATATCTTTGCGACCTCTCAACAGATTTGTACCAAATTTTCATGCATGGTCTCAGGGGTAGATGTCTTGATGTGCCAAGTTTCATTCCAATTAGATTCTGGATAGCAAAAAAGTTACAAATCTCTGTGTTTTGCAGTTTTTTTTTTTGTCATCACCTAGCACCCAGATGGTTTGGAATTTTAGTCTGAAGTGTTCAGAGTAGAAAGGACTGGGCCCACAGATACACATTTGACTGGTTTGGTGAACAAATATTAATCCATTCCAGAGTTACTAAATTTTAAAATTCCGGTTCTGAGTAAGCTTAGTACAGTCTTTTTGGGTAGCTGCTTGGAACGAAAAAAGAATTTGGCCCATATAAAAAAGGATCCTTTTTCGTATGGGGTAATCCTTTTTCATGAGGGAAAAAATTGTTCTTCTTCTCACCGCCATCTTGTTTCTGTTTTTAAAAGAAAGAAAATTGAAACACATGAAAATGACATCCTGGACACACACCAACATACATATCTTGGTCATTGTGATCCCGATAAGTGGATTCTGCACTTAGTTTCCAGAAAAATTACCCAGAATTTTTTTTTACATGTTAATATCCTTTTTCATGACTTACTTCTGTTTTTTCACATGGCCATATGAAAAAAGAATTGGTTCAAATAAAAACGATGGCTTCATATGAAAGAGAATTTGGACTTAGTTTTGTTTTTCCAAATTCTTTCATATAAAGGTATTCCTTTTTCATATGAATGAAAAAAGCAAATGAAAAAGGATGCCTACATATGAAAAAAGAATGGGAAAATTCCAAATTCTTTTTTGTACGAAGGCATCTTTTTTCTTATGCTTTTTTCATTCATACAAAAAAGGATGCCCTCATATGAAAACAGATTTTGGACTTATTTTTTTTTACTCCTTTTGGACTTTGTTTTTTTTACACGTTCTTTTTTTCATATGAAGGAATCTTTTTTTTTGTATGCTTTTTTCGTTCATACAAAGAATGAATGCCCTCATATGAAAAAAGAATTTGGACTTAATTTTTTCCCAAATCTTCTTTTGTATGAACACATCCTTTCTTACAGGAGTCTTTCTTTTTATACAAAAAAGGATTCTTTCATATGAAAAAAACATTTTGGACCTAATTTTTTTTCCCACATTTTAAATTCAAGAAGCCATAACTCCCTCAATATCTGAACCTAAGGGACAATCTATGTATCAAAAGAAAGATTGTAATGAGCAGTGCAAGAATAATACATAACCCCCCAAAGAAGTGGGTATGTTGACTGAATATCAAAACTTGCATGGCGAAATCCCTCACAGCGACAATCTCAACAGGTTTCGAGATTGTCACCATGAGGGACCTGAGGGTGAAATTTCACCCTTTCGCAATCTTTGTCCCCCCCTTCAAATCAACTCTGACTTGGAGTTATATATCTATAGAAGGAGGGCACAGGGGGTGCAGCCCCCCACATGGGGGGTTTGGGGGCGAACCCCCGATAGAAAAACACACAATGTCTGACAGGTGAAATTTCACCTGTCAACATTGGGAATCTCACCATGCCAAACTTTGACAACACTGTTGTTGACTCAGCATGATAGAACCAAAAAAATGTAGGGCCAACATTAAAATTTAAAAATGCTAATTTCCATAGGATAACATTGCAGCTTCAAGAACCTATAACCCCCTCAGTATTTGGACTTAAGGGACAATCTATATGTCAAAATAAATATCTTCATTAGTACTACAAGAATAACAAATGTCCCCCCTAAACACTTTGGGCAATATAAAAAAAACATTAAAAAATAATAAAAAAATGCGAATTTCCACAGGATAACACTGGAACTTTAACAAGCCATACAATGAAGGAAAGAAATTGCTATTTAGGTAGAATTGGAAGTGTACTGCAACACACATGTATGCATCTATGAAGGGCAAATGAGCATCTTTGGAGGGATAGACGTGCAGGGCCCAGAGGGCCATGGGCTCCCGAAGGCAAAAGAGGATACAATTATAATATCTCAAAAAGTAAGGAAATCCATCTCAAAAAATGTCATTAATGCACTAGTTAGGGTTAAAGTGACAAAAGTAGGGAAATGCGGTATTAGGGTTTTCAACCCTAACACCCACCTCCACACTGCAGGCAGCAACAGGAAAAAAAACATTATGGTTTCACCTCTCTTGTGTCTTTGCAAATCAGGCATGAGGTGTACCTTGGGGTTGTCAGCCCTAATGCTCACCCCATTCTCAGATACTGTACACATGTCAACTTATTTATTGATGTATTGGGATGTGCATTTTGGTTGACAACCCCAAGGCACACCCCAAGCTTGATTTTTGCAATATGATGATGAATATATATATATATATATATATATATATATATATATATATATATATATACACACACACACACATATACACATATATATACAAAACACACACACATATATATACAAACATATATATATATATATATATATATATATACACACTACATATATACATATATATACACAAACACCTATATTTCACATGTGTTCTGATAAGTACAGTAGCAAAGATAAAATGGTTACAGTGACCCAGCATTGCAAGATAATGCTATCTTGCAAAGTATGGTAGTCACAATGTATACTGAACCAATCATAGTGCAGCTTTAACAATGCTAATGACATCACAATACTCAAGTATAGCACTGAAGCCAACAGCTGAAATCAAATGAAAACAGTGATATTCCTTTTACAAAGCACACATTTAAAAGATATAACTAGTAAACTATACAGACAGACAGACAGGTAGATAGATAGATAGAAAGACAGACAGACAGATAAAGATATTGCAAAACACAATGTAAAGTAAGGAAATTAAAAATATTAGGCTTTGGAGTCTCATGAGTCTTGGATAATTGTGGTGTTCTTTGGGTTTGCCATCCATAATGCCCATTCCCTCCCCCAGCCGATAGCCTCCTATCTGAAGCACAAGGTACAGGTCCAAGCTTGTGCCTCATAGGCATCTACTCTTTAGAGGTAGAGATGTCTGGATCACCACATGCCAACAGACTCAGTCATAGCTTTCTTCACATAAGGCCCTGTAGGCCTAGTGTGAAGCAAAAGGTCATGTATAACTTTGTTTGCTGAAGAGATGTCTGCATTAACGTCATTTTTTTGCTAATTTCCTTTCTTTTTATGATTGTGGAATTGAATCCTCATTCATGCAGGCTCCCACAAACAGCATAGTGTAGATATTTCAAGCTGTGTGTCACCAACCACCTAAGAAGTGAAATCCAACAGTGTCTTAATACTTGGAGTTACACTGTTACATCTTACTATCCTAGCATAAATAATAAGTAAGGGATCTCTCCTGGGTCCCGGGGAGCCTTGGATACATGGTTCTTGAGGGAGTATCCAGTTGTACCTGTGAAAAAAAGAATTGTCATGGGGTCACAAAGATTCTGTGGCTCTTTAGGAATTAAACATAACAAACAAGGTAGGGTAAACATAAAACAATACTTATCTGATACAATGGGCCAGTATCCTGTCATAAATGTGGTCAGTGTCCCCTCAGATCTATAGATATTAAGGGGAAATGTGTTAGTATGATGAATAAAAATATTACTGGGATGGGTGGGAAGGACTTGCAGAATTTTGTTTTTAAGGTGGGTTGGGCAGGAGGGGGGATATGAGTGCCATGCCACTGACCTTGGTTTGGGAATGCACTCAGGTTACTCCAGGGCCAGCATGGGTGGGGGAAGAGGATTCAGTGTCCCTGGGACTGTTCTTGTTTCCTAGGGGGTGAAGCCATGTTGCTCTGCCAAGAGGGCAGAATGAAGCCACCAGCTTGTCATGTGCCCCATAACACCAACAAGACACCAGACTGACAAACTTGCTAAGAGTGTAGGAGAGGGGGTGTACAGCTCTCCCCCTCCTGGCCCCATCATGGGAGAATTTACAGGGTATCAAATGTTTGAGGTAAGTCCCAGAGATGGGGGGTGATAAGGCTGGGTGGCTGGTAGCTGTAGGTCACCTGTCAGTGGTGCTGGGCCTGCAGTGATTAAAGCTTCATCCTGCCAGCTTCTGTTTTCTCCATTTTTCATGCCTACCTACCTACCTTTTCCAGTGCGGTATGTAGCCTCATCAGGTCTTGACATACACCTCAACTCTTTGTGAGGGAAGGTTCTGTGACTCACTAAAAGGTGTCACCCTGTGGCACAACATGGTACTATCCTTCCCCAGGCTGGGAGCAATGCTGTCCTCCTTACTCATAGCACTCAACTTGTTCCCTGAGCTTGTCTTTGAACTTCAGTTGTTGAAACATGATGCGCTATCCACTGAGACAATGGGTTACCCTAAACACAACTTTGCTTTATAACTCTGTTGTTTTTGGAGATTTCCAGCATAGTCTTTTTATGACCCCACCTTTGGAACATGACAGGAGTCATTTATGAAACCCATGGGAAGAATTTGAGAAACAACACCTGTCATGTTCATGAGGTGGAGTAAAAAAGGGCTATGTTGAAATTTTGGGTAAGAACACTTAAAAGTTACAGAGTTATGAGTAAACCTTGAAAAATGTCAATGTTTGATCATAACTTACTTGTTTTGTTTTGAGATTTTGACCTCAAACTTTCAACATAGTCTTTTTATGACCCTACCATATGAACCAGGTACAGCAGATACAGTATGTGAAAGTTTTTTAAATCCTGCCTGAAAGGTAATTTCACAGAGTGACTGTGAAAACATGTTTGGGGGATTTTAAAAGTTTCACCTTCCTGATTTATGAGGTGGGGGTAACAAAAGGCCATGCTGAAATTTTGGGCCAAAAATGTTACAAAATGACAACTTTGAGTAAATGTTCACAGTACATTAAGAAGCCATTAACCACACTTACTGTGTTTTCAGAAAGTTCATGGTTGGTAAAGGAAACAACCAGATGGTCTCCACTCCAGAGAGGATTGTGTCATTAGACATTGTTAGCTAAGTGAGAGGTGGGCCGGTGGGTGCTGATTTGGGGTGGGGTACGTGGGCTGGGGGAAGGACAAAAGACATTGATGGACGGTTTTCCTTTTTCAAGGGTTTATAACAACAAAAAAGACTACTAGGGACCGATTATGGACTTCCAGAAATGACACTGGGGATTGAGTACCACAGTGTTGGAACAGTGTTTGGTGGCACTAGCGGTGGGCTCCCCGGTGTCACAAACTATTGCAAGGAGGGGGATTGCAAAGTAGCACTGTGAGGGAGGTCAGAAACTGAGGACTGAGCACCCCAGTGTCCTTATTAAGTGCAGCAGCATTGGGGGTGGGCACACCAGTATCACAAGCTATCATGAGGGAGTGGGTGCTACCCACCACTGGAAGTTGGGAACCCAGATTTCAGAAAATTTATACTGGTGGCTGGATTGAGCACCTGTCTCCAATTTTTAAAACAAAAAACTTAAACAGGGATAGCAGTGCTGGAATTCAGCACCCGTCACTGTTTTTTTACACAAAAATTTTAATTTGTGTGGAAGAGACAGGTGGATGTGGAATGGCTGCAGTCTGCATCAGTGCACATGGCAATGCACTGATACAGTGATGTGTGGCATTGCCCCACCTTAGGACATCATACTATGATGTGGATGCTGCAAACAGCATCTCTCACACATGCATGGTGATGCACAAAGCACACACCACTCCACAAATGGAAATGGACACACACACTTATGTGTCCTTAAAAGTTATCTTCAGAATGCTATTTTTTTCTCTGAGCATGCATGAAAAAAAACATGTTGTTTTTTCTTTGATATGCTAACAAAAAGTGATTGATACACAGAAATAAAATTACAGTAGCACACACCTTGGGACAAACTATCAAATCTGTAAGTTTCAGATTTAAAATCCACATAGTTCTTTCATTTATTGGTGAGCAAAAAAAAGTCAAGTTTTGGTGAATTTATGTGTTTTTGCACCTTTGTAACTTTGCCCCTGCTAAACTAATGATCACATTAATGGTTGGAGCCATAGATACTGGCACTAACTGTCTGCCAAATTTCAAGTAAATCAGTTGAATGGGGTTGGAGTTATTAAGGTACCAAAACAGGTTTTTTAACATTAAAGTGCTTACTCAATCCTAATATACAGGCACACACCTGTGTAATACCTATCTCTTTTACAAGGGATAACAGCAATGAAGCCTAGTCAACTTCTGAACCTCATGTTTAATTCCAGGCAAGATAAAAGGGACCTCAGGTGATGTGGAAGATTGCTCCATAGGTGAGGGAACCTGTAGAAGAATGCCACCTGTTTTATAGCTCTACTGCATCTGGGATGAGAAAGGAGCAATGGTCGGTATTCTGCAGGTAGTAGTAGGTAGGGGTGATGAGGATTGGTAACAAGGGAGGTTATCAAACCAGAACATGCATAGAATGGATGTGTCATGCATGAGATAGCGCCTTTCCAGGGACAGCTTGCCAAATAGCTTTACATTGTAGAGTGGTGGGTGCAGAGGGGTCAGCTTAGAGCAAAATGACAGAATACATTGAAGAGGCAGTCCAGTCTGGCCAAGGAGGTTTTTGGGAGCAGCACTGTATTCAATATCCCCATTAGTCAATGACAGCAAATCACATTTTGCATATGGCATCCCCATTATCCCACCTGGTTGTGGAGGAAGTTGGACACTAGTTTCTGTTGCGGGCACTATGAGAAGAGCTCAAGGTGTTGATGGTCTAGCCAGACTGCAAGATATTTGAAGAATGTGACATGCTCCAGCAGGAGACTGTCTAGGGCTCTTAGGAAAGGAATGAAAAGGAGCTTTAATAGTCTAAGTCTGGTACCAAAGGTCATTCAGTGCCAGTTGGTTAAACAGAACCACCATGGAATTTTAGCCAAATCTGTTCAATCAGTGCTTCTGGTGCTGAGGCATTAGGACCAGTGGTAAGGAACACTGTATTGTCAGCATACATATAAATGTGAATGGCAATACAGGTAATGTGTTAGCCATTCAGGAAAATGGAAAACATGGTGGTCTGAAGGCCAGACACAGTAGTAACCAGAGATGCATCTTAGCAAGTATGTAGATATCGCCAGACATTTGAAAATGAGTGATGATTTCCTCTGATATATTTAGGTATACCGGGGCTTATCCATGGCTACCACTATACAGGTACTTGAGAAACACCAGAGGGGAAGGGCATCAAAGCCACCTATATGCTCCACTTGGTAAAGGCTGATTATGGAAGGAGCAGAACCAATCATCTGCTATTCAGAGTGTATTACCAGCTACCATTTTTAGGAGTGGATGTGAAACTGTGTCAAACTCTTCTGCAAGGTTGACAGATAGAAATAGTAAGTAGGTCTTCATACTTATGGAATTTCTTTATTGATCTGAAATTTCTTTGACTGGTAAACTTACAGAGATAAACAGAAGTCTTGTTGGCATATGTGAGCTGGATTGGAGAGGGAAGGGAAGTAATGGAGCAAGAGAGACTAAAGCTACCAACCATAGGTCCATAAAGTAGTTAACAAAAAAACAAGGTAATAAAAATATATAAATCAACATAAAGAAGTTTTCATTTGAGCAGATACTGTATCAAATGGCAATCAAGCAATAGACAACATTTACTTTGGACTGCTAAGTATGGGGTACACTACCTGCATGGAAGGAGAGGGTTAGGAGGGCAGAAATGGAGACTATAATTACATGAGTGGCATTGTGGAGAAACAGCAGACCATAATTATTACTTTTGGTGGCACTGAATGGCAGAAGGGATACCAGGGTAGTAATGGATGATACATATGAAAAAAGAAAATGGGGCACTGAGGGTGGCAGGAGGAAGGAGTGAAAGAATTAGTGAGCAGAACATAGTTGTATAGTAGGCGTTTTGCAGTTAGCAAAGTACTTGTTAAAAATTAAAAGCACTTCACTGCGATCAGAGGTTGAGTCTCTGCCTAGCTTAAGGAAAAGGGTGGGTAACTATGTAAGAGAGGTCATCACTATAAGTTGTGCCTTATATTCCCTGCCAGTTAAGGTTTTGCAGGCATTGACCATGGACATATAAACCCCACTTATCTCTTTGTTTAAACTGAACCAACTTTTGATGTGCCCTTTGATGGGTGTGGTCATGGCCCAGGGTGCTTGTGTGTCTAGAGGTATATATTAGGCTCACTGGGAGCCACTTGATAAAAAACTCAGCAAGTCAGATCACCTTTAATTCTGCTGTGGGTACATGGACAGGACACCTCAATTAGGTGGACAATAATTAACTCAAGTTACAAGGTTCCAGACATTGCTCAGATATCCATTTTAAAAAACAGAGTTAGGTTAATATGTGTTTTTAGGATATTAGGGCCTGATTCTAGAAGGGTTGATGCAAGCCACGCCAAAGGTGACTTGTGCAAAACGCCATAGCACCAAGGACCCTGCGCTCGATTGTCTATCGGGCAGGGTCCCCAGGGCTAAGTCCCATGACTTGCGCAAACCTGAACTGTACACCTGATTGGGTTGGTGCATGCCATAGCAACCATGGTGGAAGGGTGCAGAGCCCACCCCCTTGCCTCAATCGATAAGTAAAATGCCCATGAGACTGTTAATCCCTCAATGCCTCCAATCTCCAAAGTACAGTTAAATAAGCCCACAGGGCTATCGAGCCCCCCGATGCCCCCTGTTCCTTTTTTTTTTGGAGAAATGTTGGTGCTGTTTCTCTTGGAGACCCCTCCTGCCATCTGACATCCCCCCTTCGACGACTGGGTATGAGACCCCCCCTTCCCTTCAGCCCTCATGACTTACCCCTCATGGTGGGGGGTTGGGAGACCCTCAACCCTCCAGACCAGATCCAGTTTGGGGCAGGTGACCTCCTGGTGGTGCTGCGAGGGGGACAATCACCATCCATGGTGAGGATTTCCATTTTTATTTCTGTTTTCTCCCCTGTATTTGAGGAGAGGGACATGCAATGACGCCAGTGGAGGGAGCCCACACGTGTCCTCATGCGTGCCTCCATTAGTCTGTCCCACCTCTGCCCCTCTTCTGCAGGGTCAGTGCACTGCCCCACAGCCTCCACTAGGGGTGAGTTGAGCACTGACCACTGGCGTTCCTCCCTCTCTGGAGAAGGAGAGCAGTCCCTCGGATGCTCAATCCTTCTCCAACCCTGACAACCCCCGGCGGCCCAAGCTCATTCCTGAAAATGGGTCACCGGTGTAGCATGAGGTAAGGCATCCAGCACCTCAGTCCTCAGCACCACCAGGCCAGCTAATGCCCCCAATTCCTAAAAGTACAGTTAAATAAGCTCCGCAGGGCTAGTGCCCCTGCCCCCAAGCCCTGATCCCTCATCCCTGCACCCAAGTCTGGGCGGCAGTTGGACATGGATATGAAAAAACAACAACACACACAACATTCCCATTATCCCTGGTAGTCTAGTGGCCACCCCCCCCACCTGGCAGAGCCAGACCACCCTGCTTCTCCTGACCTGTACCCAGCTGGTGACTGGCACAGCCCACCTCTCACCACCGTGGCAAGCTGCCGACTGAGCTCTGTATGAGCACATACTACTGCTCATTCATTGAGAGTATACTATTTCATGGGGGGGGGGGTTCCTGCTGCAGCTAATTGGTGTTTCTGCTGTATACAGGGAAGTACTCTGGGTAGTGTACTCTGCTGCCATGATGTATGACAGCCATTCCCCAGCCCTCTTGTGCTTTTGGGCCAGGGAAACAATGTTACAATTTTTTTTGTTGTGTTTTTTTCTGCCGTCAGCCGCGTTTGTCACAGGAGAGGGACAGATGCCATAGCGGGTGGCAGATTTCAAATGTGGAACTGCTAAAGTGAAGTGGAGGAGGCTGTGAGTGTCAACAAAATGTGAATCAGTGAATCAGCAAGGGACGGGAGTCGGTGACCTCTTGAGGTGAAGTGATTAGCAATAACAAAAAAAAAACACAGTCACTAGGATATTGTGTGAGTGTTGTATGATTTTGTTTGAGAGAGGCTACCGGTGACTCAGTATGGTGTTTTTTCAGCTGCCGCTCGCTTTGATGTTTGGGGATCTGGTAGAGCGAGAAGTAGGAGTTCTGCCAGACAGGGGGTTGGCATGCTCGGAGTGATTTGAGTGAGATTTCTTGATGCAGCTGAGAGGCAGCTGGCACCTTTTCCTGTTGGTATATCGCAGGATTTACAAGGGGGATAAAGTGCCAGCCAGCCAATCAGAATACAGGATTTTGAAGCCCATTGTTTAATTACCAATTTACACTTATTTTACAGGTGATCATCCCTCATCCCAGTAAGGTGACAGACCCATCCCATTTAAACAGACAGTGCTTTCATTAGAATGCAGTGCCCTTTACAGTATTCAGTTTCTGATGGGACTCCCAATAAAATGCCCATCCCTATTATCTACACCCTGGATATGCGGCCTTTATTCTATCACCTATCAAACCCCTAAATGTTTTCAAATTAATTAATTAATTTATGTGTAACTGGGTTGCCGTGCAGATGTTTAGATGTTACTCACAGTTACTACTCCTGCCTTGTGCCCGTGGCTGCTACCAAGAAGGTTGATGTGCCTGGGCTCATTAGACTTCTCAGATTGGGTGGTTTGTTCCTAGAGATAGTGGATAATAATGGCTTGCCTCCATCCTGAGAAAGATAAGTGGGACATACCACCCTCTGGAATGCAGTACCAACCCACCTCCTGACAAGTTAAGGACACCACCCTGAGTCCCACCAAAAGCAGTACTAAAATTAAGCAAAACTCTATTTGGCATGTTACAAATAATGTGCTTACTAAACGTATGCTCATGCACCAAATATGAAAAAAAAACAAAACACAACAGGACTTTATTAACTGATATAACTGGTCCTGCAAAGGAAAAGGTGGTTAGGCAATAAGGAGGGATTAACCCATGACAGGGTATGGGTTACTGAGCATTAATCCACACCTGGGGGGGTTGGAATCACGAGGTCGCAGACAGAGTGATTTCAACCATCGAGGCATGGATTAATGCTCAGTAAACCTATACCCTGGAGTGGGTTAATCCTCTTGTAACATGAGCATGACATGAAATGGTGGATAGAAACGTGGTTTGAGAAGCATTAATGTAACATTTATTGAGGTGCACATTCACCTAAAAATGTAGTCCCTCTGAGGTGTGAGACAGGGAGGTTAATCTTCTGCTGTATTAACTTTGTCACTGTAGTAACTGAAATTAACAGTGCCATGATTGGTGAAGTTGTGGCGGTTGAAAGGATTTGTTGGTGCCTTGTTTTCTGCATTGTCTGTAGTTGGTTGGGTTGTAGGTTGATATTTGTCTTCTGTTTGTGGCGGTGCAGTGGTGATACAGCAAGTGGTGTGGTTATTGTGGAGGATGATGTGATTGAGCTGTTGTGTAAGAGAATATTTGACCATTTCTGTCTGTCTGTATGTGATGGGGTCCAATAATGTTTAAGGCTGCTTTCTGATCTATGGCCAGTAACAGTCATTATCTCCCTGGATGGTAGTCCAGCGCTAGAGAGAAGCTGGACTGCAGTTCTCCTGACGCTGTGGTTTGTGTAGCGTCTGCTAAGTTTAGCATCTGTAGATATTTTCACCATCATATCTCCAAGGAAATTAAGCCCCATTTGTTGTTTAGTGTGCCAGATGTCTTGTCAGTCTAGAATACATTGTGGCAGATGTTTGGGGTGTAGATAAAATGCTGGTGCATTTGGAGGGCATTTGGAGACGTATGTTTTGTACAGTTTACTAGGGCAGTCTGGATTGTTTGGTTGTGCATAGAGGAGACCGCGTAGTGTTTCTTTTTGCTGTTCTATAAGCCTATGGTGATTTTTGGTTGGTTCATTAAATGTTAAAGAAATGTATTCGGTACCTTTTTCATCTGTTTGAAGTTGGAATGAATCTTGGTGCAGCCTTGTGAGTCCTTCTCGTCCTCTTCTCGCCAATCCAAGCTGGACTTCAAACCAAAGGTGTTTGATTAATCCATATGCTGTTTGTGGACTGAGTGTTGGGGAGGTGTGGTTAAGTTTGAGATCTGAATCTGAGATGCACAGGTGGTGTGTGCTGACATGTCCTGCTTGTCTGTATTGTTTTAGCACTGCGATAAAGATGTTATTTGCAGCAGTGAATTCTGCTTCTGAAACAAGGTTGATATTTCTTTGGAGTTCTGTGCTATTCAAATGCCTGTTAAGACCAGCTCAGAGAGCTATGTAGGAGCTAATACTGTACCGGCTACCATCTGTGGATCGTACTTCCGCATAAAATTGTCAGAGAATTGTGGCAAGTTCAGATGGTGGGATGGTTTTCAGATCAATATTTCTGGATGTTGAGGTAAGTCAGTCAGTAAATACATTAATTGCCCATAGTGTGCTCTTGTTCATGTTCGGTTAATTTTTTTGCCGTTCCAGGTCATCCAACTCTGAACTTGACAGGGGTCTGTGTCTGCTGTCTGTATTAAGTTCAGATATGTTGGGTTCCATTGGTTGATGTTTTCATTTCTTTTTTGGTGGTAAATGTCGCTCATTCGTGCCGTTTGTTACAATGTGCTGTTGTGGTGTCCTATGAATAGGTACTGGTATGTTTTTGTGTGGGTTGTTTAAAGGGTGTAGTGTAGTGATTCGGGTTGGGTTTTTTACCGTGCTGTCTCTTATGTGGATGTAGTTCGGTAGGCTAACTGTGGGTATATCAGACATTAATCAATGGTCAGGTGATGTGGTTTGACCAATGGGGTGTTTGTATTTTATGTAGCCATGTTATAAGCTATAATAACACTTGTTCACCAGCCATGCCCCTCGAGATAAGATAAGACCCTCCCCCACACCACACAAGGGAACACTTTGCTAACAGTATTGTTTGCCGCACTACCCACAGTCGTAACTGTCCTACAGTATTATCAGCCCCCACAAAGGACTCAGCTTTCAAAATAATTCAATCACTTTAGTTTTGAACAGTTATTGGGTACCTAGGCTAAACTAACAGTTGCAGGCCTCATGACGCACTGCCCAGGATCTCGCATTTTTGCACTTATATATTTATTGCAGGCTTGCAAGAATAACATCACCTGAATTAGTTTTACTAGCAAATCTTTAACTCAAAGAAGTTGTACTCTAAATGAGAAATTGTAATCCAACAGGAAAACGTTAGCTTCCAGTGCCTTTCAGTGTTTGGCTGGGTAAGCCAGTAGTCATGAGTCTGACAACCACAATCTCACAACTGAATGGGATCACAAGAGTGACTCTCTGATAGTATGGAGACGTCAGGTGGGGCCAGGCACTGGTGGTTCAGAAGCAAGCAGGCCCCACTGCTAAGGGCACTGTTCATCTGCATCCATTCACATGTATGCTGATGACACAATTCATTTTGCATATGGCTCCTCCCCCGTGACCTTGTCTCCTGGCTACAATTGGATTTTGACAATATTCAGCGCTGGCTCAAGAGTTAACCAACTGTCCCTTGATGCCAAAAAGCAGTCTCAATGACTTTTGGCACACATCAGCTGCTAGACAAACTTTCTTCTTTCCCACTATTTAATGCCCTTGATGGTGCTACATTGAAGATGCTTCCTTCTGTAAGTACCTCGGGGTCTGCCTTGACTGGCATCTTGATTTCTCTGAGCATACTGATGCAATTCACCATAAGCTTCACCCTAAGCTTGGTGCTTTGTACAGGAATAAAGCAGGTATTCTCTCTGCCCATCGAGAAATTCTATTAAAAATTATCCTTCCTATATTTGACTACAATGACTTAGTCTACTGTAGTGCCCCTAAATCCTCCCTTGCCAAACTGGACCCCCTTTTTCATTCTTTCTGTTGTTTTGCTTTAGATTGCCCCTTTTGTACTCACCACTGCTCTGTTTACTCAGCTCTTTCCCTCCACTGTCTTGATGCTAGGCACCTTCCCCGTTGTGTCTCTTTTTTTATCCAAATTCTGGTTTGGTTCCATTCCCTCTTACCTCACATCCTTCTTATCCCCACCTCCCTCTTCCTCCTACCCTTTTTGCAACACCATTCTCTCTCTCTTCCTTCTAGAAAATCTACTGTTGGTCAATCTGCTTTTTCTTACTGCTTTCCTAAACTTCAGTCCTTGCTTCCCCTTTCTATTCATTCTGCCTCTTCTCCTTCCTCCCTAAACTCTATGACTTTTGTTATCCTTTCTGCAACTGTCTATGACCCTTTCCTCTTTTACTCCCACATCACATGCATCTAGTTGTCCTGTTCTTACTCCCCTTATCTAGTTTTGCTCTCTGTATGCTGTTTCACTACTTTTCCCTTCTTTACATACTGTATATAGAGTGTTATTCTTTTTAATTGCATTTCTTTACTAAATTGCCTATAAATTTATGATTCTCCTTGTAATTCTATATCATTGAATTTTATTACTTGTGTTTTTATTAATTATAGTGTTGCTATATCCTACGCCCCTCTCTCCCAGGACACATCTGGAAATGAGCTGTTATAAACTCAGTCATGCAGTTACCTCAGGCGCATCAGCTGCAAACAGCTGTTTGGTGTTCTTCATGATTAAAGTGCAAATCAAACAAGACAAGGTCCTGGAGAGGGGTGAAATGTTCAGTTTTCTTGTCCCACTGGCATTTGTAGCAGCTCCTATGTTTGGCGTTTGATTTGCACTTTAATAAAGAACACCAATGAATATACTTTTCATAGACTTGCTTTATTTCATGATTGTTGAGTGCCCAGACCTTTCTTTGTCTCTTTAGCTGCTATTTTTGTCTAGAGGCACCATGTTAAGCAGTGCGACTTTGATTACTAAACAGTTTGGCTACATTAGTTTTCAGTCACTTATAGTAGCAATATCCAACACATGATTGGTGCAGAAAAAGCATCATGCACACTGGAACTCTGTGCATCAGGCATTTCCTCCTATGACCCTCCAGCTTCTGATTGGCTGGCCCTAGGGACAGAGGTCCTGAAGATGGCAACATCTATGCTGTTGCAAAAGAATCTAAGGTGCAAAGTTACTTATTTCAATGGGCTTTCAGCTCCAGAACACTGGTGGTCAGTTCATTATGTTTAGCATTGTTACAGCTGATGCCTAGAGAGGCAGTAACAGTTGCAGCAGTCTGGTAGACATCTAGGAAGCTCTCCTCTTTGAAACAAGGGACACTCCTTTATTGGTGGCATGGTGCACTGGAAAATTAAGTCTCCCTTCTCCTCTTTACTACCTGGTCCCCAAGATCAGTTCATTCCAGGAAACCACCGACAGCAATGGCGAGCCAACCCTGAGCCTCCAGGGGTCCCAAGGTAAGCCCCACCATGGGGAGGGTTACATATGAATTTATTGGTTGACTAGGTAAAATTCACAGGAAGACAGTCTTATTTTTAGGAGCAATCTGAGCACTAAACCACAAAAAAATTTACATTCTAGCACGACAATTGAAATAACTCATCACGATATTATGCAGTATGTACAGTGTCTAGTCTACTCATATCTAAACTAATGAAGTGTAAATGGATGTAGATGCCAGATAATAGCATTATCTTTCAGACATCAAGGGAATTGTATAATCTACTAGCTAGCTATCTTTGATTCTGTCTAGTTTTGTTGGCATTTGAACTGTTGTCTCTCACTCTTGTAGGGCTTCAAACTAGCCATAGAATACATCGAGTTGTTTAGCTGCATGGTAACATGCAGTGTTTTTTTACTTTTTTATGTCCGCACAAATGTTCTTTTATGAAGTGCATGCTGCAAACTTGAAGTCATAAGAAATAGAGTTTGACATAACTGGCTGAAAAGAAATGTTCTTAATCCCTTTCTTTATACTATTTTTTGGTTAACTGAAATACAGTTTAGATATCACAAATGTTACAATTTAGTGTTTTACTGTTGGATTACAGTAACTGCACATCAGTGTTTATACAGAGTACTTAAATTAAATTGGCAGCTTTAAAAGATACATAAAGTAAATGTCAGAAACAAGAACCATCTTTAAAGAAAACATGAAAAATAAATTAGTGTAAGCTATTGCATAATCCAATATATACTGTAGGTGCTAAACTGGCACTCTGATGACTGCACTGCTGAATGGGATCTAAGGAAGATCTAAGCCTGCCCTTAATTAAGTGAATATTGCTAACGTGTTGCAATACAGAAGGCAACATTCATGGATGGAACAGCAATTAATGCAGTTTTGACATTTATTTCCCTGTAGGAAACTATTCTTGAACTGTCAAACTGTGCAGCTGAATTAAGGTCTGTGTATTAACTTTCAGACTGTTAGTACCTTAACCCAGGATGCCTCCCAAGTGTCACTTCCCTGTTCATATGGCTCAATATCAGGCAGTCAAGTCAGGCATGCCCGTCAGATGAACACTGCTTCCAGCCCCCTGATCAGCCTCCTACATACATTCCAGTCTGGTACCTTCTCTTTTTTTTCCCTTTGATTCCATAATTGGGTTTCCGCTTTGTTTGTGTACAATACCACCATCAGTACACAATTATATTGATGAACGCCACACATATCAAAAAACAATCTCGGCCTATGGAGACAGAAACAATCAACAACATTTTGAAAGGGGCTCCAACAAGCAGGACATATAAATTGTAGCAAGACATTTGTAATAGTTATATTTCTGTGAGCTTTTTTCTAAGTTTAGACAAGAGCTTGCAGGATTTCACCTTTGCAACTTAGAATGGCAGTGATTTTTTTTTTTATTTTCTATTTTTGGGCCGTAGCCCCCTTTTCTCAGGCCCCATCCACCCACCACCTCCATGCTCAGGCTTACCCCCTTGGGCAGGACCACTGAGAGGCTTCCCAGTCCCTACTGGATATCATGGGCAAGCTCTGGATAACCCCCCTGGATAGGGGCCATGAGAGCAGGACCCTCCTGGTGGGCATTGGAGGCAGTGGGTGGTGGGACAGAATGGGCCTTCATGCTGGGAGACCGGCATTTTCTTTTTTACTAGCTGCCCTGGGGTGGGGACATGCAGTGATGACAGCATTCACCCCACCCCCAACGACCATGCCCGAACTGCGTGCCCTGGCCTCCGCCAGGGGTCCGCCAAGCAGGACACTTAGCCCCACCTCCCCAGAGAAGGAGAGCAGTCCCAGGATGCTCAAGCCTTCTCCCCCAGCCAGTCATTTGACTTCCTGGGTCCATTCTCGAATCTGGGCCGCTGGCATCACGAGCGGAAATCTAACTGCTGCGCCGGTAGGCTAGCTAAGAATGGCAGTGATTTTGTTTGCTCTTCAAAACCAAAACACCACAAAAATGGTGGTAGTTCCACCATGTCTAACAGCTATGATGTTAAATAAAAAATCAAATATAATAAGTTTAACCTGAAGTCCCTCATTGGAAAACAGTTACTCCCTATGAACCCTACCTAAAGAGCACAACTATATGTGTGTGCTTTAATGCATAGTTGTCGATAAAAAAAATCTGTTACCAATACTTCCTAGCTGTATCAGTCTAATGTTGAAACTGTGATACTATATGTTATCTTTATAACCAGCATACAGTGTATGTTGTTGTGTAATGTGGTTGTAATGTATCAAATGATAACTACATTTTTACATGAAATGACCTGGGCAACCTTCAAAAATGGACACATGCTGCTCAAGGGACTTCTGGGCAATCAATCAATCATTAAATAAATATGTCTCCTTGGCTTGCAATAAGTAGTAATTGTCTCATAAATTCTAATTTCCTTTGAAATTCCTGTCACAAGTTCTAAGCTGATCAGGCTTTACAGTACACAGCAGGAGACAACAGTAAAAAGCAATATTTTGTGATATGGCATGATATTGCACTGATACCCTATTCAAGTGAATGGTGAATCAGTAATAGATCATGAAATATCACAAAATATTATGACATATTGAAAAATACTGCAACTTATAGCTGGCTGGTACTGTACAGTGTCTCATTTCCCTTACTGTCCTCTTACAACAAGGGGTGAAGCCAGTAGTTAAATGTGGGGTATAAAAACATAGAAAAGTGATCAGCAATGGTTTGTGGGAGCTGACTGCTATTGTAACATTTATTTATTTCAGAAGATTTTCCAAGAAAGACATATTGAGCTGAAATGACTTGTTTCCAGATTAGTCCTAGGACATACCTTAGTTAAGTAATACTCTAGTAAGGCAGTATGCACACTTTTGTGTCACCTTCTTCACTTAATACTTTAACTTTAGTAAAATGGCCAAACCCAGAAGGCAGGAGCATGCCCCGTGGTTGTAACTGAGCACCCGCAAAGCTTCACTATAGGGCTGTGCGAACCTCTCGAAGTTCAACCACATGAACTTTGACCAACAAACCATAAAGTTCTCTTAACAGTGGAGTTGTTCGAGCTAGTTTGACCATTAATAAGCATTAGGAAATGGGATAAAATGTAATAACATAATACACTGGGCTGATGATGTACACAAAACAGCAGGATTTTGCAGCGGACCACACTGAGGGGTAATGGTTCCAAAAATGGTGTCCTTTTGGTCAGTGCCATACACGGCCAGCTAGTACTGTGGTAATAAACATGAGTATGTGCCTAAGCAACAATGCTCAAATAAAAAAATAAAATAAAATGGTTGTCATTGTAAGGCCTAAGTATGCCCACAAAAATTCAGTACTGAATCCCACAGCATAGACTACTGGTTCCAAAAATTGTGTGCCCACTGGGACAGTACCACACATTAATCCAAAGAAGACTGAGTTGAGACAAGATTGCAACATCCCACAGTATGGGCTATTGGTTCCAAAAATTGTGTGCCCAATGTGACAGTGCCACACATGGACAAAGCTTACCATTATATAGTGTATAGTAGAACGCAGTTCTAACCCAAAATCTATATTTAGCAAAATGTCGTTCTTCTGCAGTAGTGACATTCATAGTGCAGCAGAATGACTTTTCATTCTGCTGCATTATGGGCATCATAATGTTGTGTCCTCGAGCTGTATGGCTTACAAAGGCACTGATCACAATAGCATTCCATTCCATTTGTCAACAGTAAAAAAAAAAAAAAAAAAAGAAATGCATTTCAAAGCAGCACATAGAAGTGTCATCCACACAGACTACAACACGTTTTAATAATAAAATAAAGTGTGGTGGGGGAATGGGCAGAGATGGGCTGGAGGTGGTGGGTGGGGTTTCTAAACTGACTGTTGGCATAATGATTAGCCTTATTAACATAATGGTGAGGGTGAAGGAGGCTAAATTTGTCTATGACTCCATTGGTGACCTGCATTTAAATCCAGCATAACTACAGATCAGCACATTATGCTTCAACTAAAGTAAATGCACTAGACCCTCCTTTTTCTCCTGTTTTTTGTCTTCACAGAAGGCCAGCTGCAGACTGTCTGTGCACAAGCAGAGAGAGTTGCATTAATATGCCATATTGTTTGCTTTCCCTCTTGTTTTTTCACTGGCAATTCAATATGTAGACATGTGAAAATGGTGTTATTCAGTAAACTGTTTGGTTTTTACCACATGAAACCAAGTCTTTGTGTTTCGTTTCATCGGGAATGCTACTACACACTATTTAGAACAGTGTATGGCTTCCCATTCATAACAAGGCACTTCTTTACCGTTATGGTTACTATGATGATTTTTGGACCTCTTGAACTTTGCTCTCGAGGTCAGCATCCATCATAGTAACCACTCAGGTAAAGAAAAGCCTTGTTACAAATAGGAAGCCATACACTATCCAATGTATCATGGATAAGTGTTGTACACACTGGTTTTACTGGCAATGTTGCCCCCCAAAAGGATTTATTTGGCCTGTGTAGCCCTGCCAAAAATTCACCAAACATTAATCTGAAGAAGGTTGAATGAAGTAAACAGTGCAGCATTCCACAGTGTGGGCTAGTAGTTCCAAAAATTGGGTGCCCACTGGGGCAGTGCCATACATGGACAATGCTTACCATTATGCCATGACTAAGTGTTGTACACACTGGTTTCATGGGCAACACTGTCCCCAAAATTTTTAATTCGGCCTCTGTAGGTCTGCTAAAAATTCATCAAACATTAATCTGAAGAAGACTGAGTGATGGCAACAGCGCAGCATCCCACACTGTGTGTATGTATATATGTGTGCGTGTGCGCGCGTGTGTGTGTGTGTGTATATAGACTACTGGTTACAAAAAAAAGTAATGGACACATAAGTCCTACCCATCCAGCACCTCCTCCTCTTCCTCCTCCTTTGTCTTTAGCCCAACTGGAAATATGACATCATCTATAAACCATGGCAAAAAGGGCTTTGGAAAAAGGGACAGGTTAATTTTTTAAAAAGTGAGCATCTCTACATTTTGAGTCGAAAGCATGTTCTATTGTTGATAATATTGCCTGCAGCACTGAAAATCCTCTCTAAGTATATACTTGTAGGTTGGCAACTGAGCTGTTCAGCAGCTACCTGTGTCAATGAGGGTCAAATGATCTTTTACTGGTATCAGTACAACAGTCTCATCTCCTTCTGCTAGTTGCACATTCTCATCCAGATAATCCTGCACCATTTGTTTGCTGGTAGCTCAGGCATCACTGTGTCAGAAAGTGACCTGCCGTGCTTTTTCATCAAGCCATAGTCAGACAGTTGTTCCCATAGTAGTTTGTCATTAATGCCTATCTTTCTGGCAGGTGCAGTAGTAGCAGCAGTAGTAGTGGAAGGTTGACTTGGAGCAAAACTGAGTGACTCCTGTGATGTTTAGTAATATCAGTAGAAACACATTGGGATCCTCCTTCTTCCCCCTCCTCCACCTGGCCTGTCAGTGTGATTGCAAAAAGGGATGATGATTTTTGTTGTTCTGCTCTACTTGTGTTCCTGTTCTTGTTTTATGCCATACGTACAAAGACCAGATGAATAAGCAGGCTTTATAGGACTGCTGATCCTTACTGCATTCTTGTGCATCAAAGAATGCTTCCAATGTATCTTTGAACCGAGGGGTCCAGGAGTGTGATCTGGATGTAGTAGTCATCTGTACACATTTTTTAAATGCGGTGTCATTCCAGAAACACAATCTCATCCTTCCTATTAGATTAGGGAGCAGTGATATCCTCCTTTTCCTCATAGTGAGTTTTCATTCATAGAAACTGCAGGTTAATGAGGGCAATAAGGGGGAGTGCATGGCTTAGACCAGCTGCATCAGCACTTACTACCCTTTTGGCCTCCTCAAAAGGCTTCAGCACAGGACAGAGGGTCTTCATGAGGCACCACTGATTTGGGTTGATGTTTATATCTTCCTTGCCAGTACCTTGCTCAATGGCATACTGTTGGATAGCCTTCTATTGTTTTAGCAGCTGTTCCATCAGGGATTAGGTGAAATTCCATTTTGTTGCCACATCCTGTTTCAGGTGGTGGAGGGGAAGGCGGTTACACTGCTGAATGTTTTGTAATAGTGTCTATGCCTTTACAAAATTATACAAATGACCAAAAACTGTTTTAACCAGACCTACGCATGTATGGACATTGGTATCTTCCTCATCTAGGAATGGTAGATGTATACAAGCAGTCCTGGAGAAGGGAGAGATAGAAGAGGGGGTGGAAAAACAATGGGAGAAACTGAAAGGAGCCATAGTGGATATAACAAACCAATGCATTAGGATAATGGCCAAAGGAAAAAAAAGAAGGAAACCACTATGGTTCTCCAAAGAGGTGAGGGACAAAGTCTGGGCTAAAAGGCTGAGTTTCAGGAAATATAAGGGGAGCCAAAGGGAGGAGGACAGGGAGGTGTACCTTGAATGTCTAAGGGAAGCAGGGAAGGCTGTTAGGAGGGTGAAGGCGCAGATAGAAGAGAGCTTAGCACAGTCTGTAAACAAAGGGGATAAGGCATTTTATAGGTACATCAGTAAAGGAAGAAAAAACGGGGGTGGGGTTGTGAGACTCATAGGGGAGAAGGGAGAGTGTAAGGTGGGGGATCTGGACAAGGCAGAAATGCTGAACAAATACTTCTGCTCAGTATTCACTAAGGAGGGGGCAGATCAAGGACCACAGCTGGGTTGCAGAGGTGATGGGGGGGGGATGAGGTGAACACCAGTCCATTCACAGTGGAGAGAGTTCTGGAAGAACTCACAAAACTGAAGGTGGATAAGGCCATGGAGCCAGATGGCATCCACCCGAGGATATTAAAGGAGCTGTGAAGGGAACTAGCAGTGCCTCTGGTGGCCCTGTTCACAGAGTCACGCAACATGGGTGTCATTCCAGAGGACTGGAGGAGGGCACATGTAGTCTCACTGCACAAAAGCAGCAGTAGGGAGGAGGCGGGGAACTGCAAGCCAGTCAGCTAGTCAGCCTCACCTCAGTGGTGGGAAAGATCATGGAGACACTGCTAAAAGAAAGGATAGTGACACATTTGGAAACATAGACTTTGACAGCAGCTAAGGACCACTTGGCCCACCTAGTTTGCCCATTTCCCTACCTACAGGATAAGCCGCAGATCCTAGTTAACCAACAGCCTATTTCTTCCTACCCCCACAAGAATTTCCTTATGTCTGTCCCATGTATTCTTGAATTCTCCCACAGTTTTAGACCCCACAACCTCCTCAGGAAGGCTGTTCCATGTATCCACTACTTTTTCTGTGAAAAAATACTTCCTCACATTGCCCCTGAACCACCCCCCATCTTTAAATTGTGTCCCCTTGTTCTTGCATGTCTCTTTTTCTGAAAGATGCTACCCTCTTGGACTTTGCTGATTCCACTGTGGTACTTAAACGTTTCTATCATGTCCCCCCTCTCCATCCTTTCCTCAAAGGTATACATATTAAGCTCTTTTAGTCTCTCCTCGTATGGCTTCTCTTGCAGACCCTGCACCATTCTAGTTGCCCTCCTCTGGACTGCCTCTATCCTGTCTATGTCCTTGCAGAGATGGGGTCTCCAGAACTGGACGAAGTACTCCAGATGGGGTCTCACCAACTGTCTGTACAGAGGGATAACAACTTCCTGTTTTCTGCTGGTGATGCCTCTCCCTATGCATCCCAGTATACCCCCAGCTCTCCCTACTGGTGCTCAGGATCCGAGGCAACACAGATTCACAGCAGGAAGGTCATGTCAAATGAATATAATAGTTGTTTTTTGATTGGGTGACTAGGGAACTTAATCAGGGAGGGGCAGTAGATGTCACCTACCTGGATTTCAGCGAAGCCTTCGACACTGTCCCACATAGAAGGCTGATTAACAAGATGGGTAGTCTGGGCATGGGAGACAAGGTGGTGAACTGGGTTAGGAACTGGTTAACAGACAGGAGACAGAGGGTGGTGGTAAAAGGGGTACAATCTGGGGAGAGGGGGGTGACCAGTGGGATACCACAGGGATCAGTACTAGGACCACTCGTGTTCAATGTCTTCGTTAGTGACATTGCAGAGGGGCTGGAAGTAAACGTCTGCCTGTTTGCAGATGACACCAAAATCTGCAACAGGGTGGATACTTCAGAAGGGGTGCAGAAAATGAAGAGAGACCTGGAGAAGCTTGAAAGATGGTTGGAGATGTGACAACTGAGGTTCAATGTGAAGAAGTGCAAAATAATGCACCTGGGTAGAGGGAACCCTGGGGAGATCTACAGGTTGGGGGGAGGAGCTGACTGTCACCAAAGAGGAAAGGGACCTAGAGATTATCATCTCTGATGACCTTAAGGTATCAAAGCAGTGTACAAAGGAAGCAGGGAGGGCCAGTGGTATGCTGGGGTGCATAGGTAGGGGTATCACTAGCAGGAGGCGGGAGGTGGTGATGCTATTTTATAAAACATTGGTAAGGCCTCACTTAGAGTACTGTGTATAGTTCTGGAGACCACACCTGTGCAAAGACATAGATAAGATGGAGACTATCGAGAGAAGGGCAACAAAGATGGTGCAGGGCTTGCACCACAAAACATATGAGGAGAGACTAAGGGACCTTAATATGTACTCACTGGAGGAGAGGCGACAGCGGGAGACATGATTGAAACTTTCAAGTATCTCAAGGGCATAAACAAGGTGCAGGAGGGGAAGCTTTTCAAGTGTAGAAAAAGTACTAGAACAATGGGGCACAATATGAAATTGGAAGGGGGAAGATTAAGAGGTAATGTGAGGAAGTTTTTCTACACAGAAAGGGTAGTCAACACATGGAATTGTCTGCCACAGGAAGTAGTGGGGGCAAGCACAGTGGAGGGGTTTAAGTATGCTTGGGACAGGCACAAGGGAAGCCTGAGAGGGGAGGGAGTGATGACAAGACATTGATCACATAGGGTTAGTGGCCACATACAATGTATAGGGCCTACAGGCAGACTGGATGGGCCTAGTGGTACTTATCGGATGACAATTTCAATGCTTCTATGAATGCCTGAACTACCAGATTTATGCCGTGAGCAAAACATGGAGCATGTATATAATCCCCATCCTCAACTGCCTTTACAGTGCCCTTCCAGGCTGTGTGTGGGTGATGATGTGCGATATGGCCACCACCACACATTGTCACTTCACTACCAGTCTAGCATTGCTTGTAAAGCACTTTGGGATACTGTGTATGAAAAGCGCTATATAAATGCTGATTCTTCTTCTTCTTCTACATTATTGTTAATGAGTGTGGTGTCAGCCACTCATGACAAAGCAAGGCAAATTTTATTTAAGAGATGCCCATCCGAGAGGCTGTGGGTGCCGAACATTTATAACATAAAATACATAACAATATCTCAACATAAAATAATACATCAACCAGAAACAACATTTTATACATATGTAGTAACTTATGCAGTAACAGCCAATACCTAAAGAGACAGGGCTAACCTAAATATAGGTTATAAAACAGTAAGGACTATCGGACGCAATCTGGGAAGGCCTGATTATCCAAGAAGGCCTTGAGACAGGCCTTAAATACCTCCACAGAAGGGGCCTCACTAACAGCTGGAGTAAGTGAATTCCACAGGACGGGAGCGGCGACACTAAATGCTCTGTCACCAGCTGTTTTTAACCTCGTCCTGGGAATCGCAGGCAGGCCCCTAGAGGAGGAGCGGAGGGAGCGGGCCAAGACAGCAGGAATGAGAAGGTCCTTCAAGTAACCAGGGCCCAGGCCATGTAGGGCCTTAGAGGTGAGTAAACCCACCTTAAAGAGGACCCTCCACGTAACTGGCAGCCAGTGCAGTTGACACAGGAACGGAGTGATATGACAATACTTAGACTGTCCTGTCAACAACCTCACCACCATGTTTTGCACTAGCTGCAGTTGGCGCAGGGTAACCCCAGAGACCCCGAGATAAAGCGCATTACAGTAGTCCAACCTGGACGTCATGAAGGCATGTACCAAGGTGGGGAGGTCCTGAGGCAGAACTAGGGGCTTTATCCTAACGATATTCCTCAGATGGTAAAAACCAGTATGGACAGTGGAAGACACCTGGAATTCAAGTGTTAATCCACTGTCCAGAATAACGCCAAGATCCCGCACCCTAGAGGAGGTCTTCAATGGTACAGAGCCAAGAAAAAGCCCCGTCTCCGCACTAGAGGCCAACCTATCACGCCCTCTGATCGACTCCACCACCAGTACCTCCATCTTATCGGGGTTCAGTCGCAACCAGCTGGAGGTCATTCAGTCATTGATTTCAGTAAGGCAGCTCTTAAGCATTTCCACTGTGTGAGATGTTCCAAGGGCAAAGGAAAAATACAACTGGGTGTCATCGGCATAGCAATGAAAATCCCGACTGTACTTCTGAATGAGCTCTCCCAAGGGCAGCATATACATGGCAAACAACATCGGTGACAAGACCAAACCCAGTGGAACCCCGCATGACAGGTGGCCAGTGGAGGAAGAGAAATTACCAATCACTACCCTCTGCCTCCTGTTAGATAGAAAGGACTCAAACCAGCAGATGACCTTGCCAGCAAGTCCACAGAATTCCCTTAGGCAGACAAGTAACACTCGATGGTCAACCATGTCAAACGCTGAAGAGAGATCAAGGAGAACAAGAATTGTCCCCTCCCCTCGATCTCTCGCCCTAAGAAGGCCATTGCGCACCCAAACCAGTGCAGTTTCTGGGCTATGCTTCTCACAAAACCCAGAGTGGAGTGGCTCATATAAATCATTGGCCACGAGATGCTCCTCAAGCTGAAGAGCTACCACTTTCTCCACAATCTTACCCACAAATGGAAGATTGGAGATAGGATGGTAATTTGCCTTGATCTCAGGGTCCAATGATGTTTTTTTCAGAAGGGGTCTCACCAATGCCTTCTTCAAGACATCAGGAAAGACCCACTCCGACAAGGAACACTGGACGATCAAGGCAAACACCGGGCCAACAGAGTCAATACATCTCATTAAGAAATGAGTTGCCACCGGGTCCAGTTCATGAGAACTTCACTTTGTAATGATTGGACCAAACGACCCGATCAGTCCTGAGACAATTAATCTCAAGCCCCAGTGAGAACACCAGATCCAACATGTGGCCACCCAGATGATTTTCGGAGGAAACATGCTGCGCAAAGCCCAAGGAAGACATCATCTAGAGGAAGTTGGAACCAAGCCGAGAAGATTCGTCATCGGCCCAGACATTGAAATCCCCCAGCACTAAACATCTGGGGGTCTCCAATGTCTCACTGACCACAAAATCAGTCACCTCCTGTAGAAAGTCTCCCACTGCCCTGGAGGGGTGATAAATCAAAAGAATCAGGCAACCTGCACCTGGACCCCCATGGATGGCCACACATTCAAATGAATGTGGTGTTCTCACTGGGTGCAGGGTGAAGCTTAGTTCGTATCTAAAACAGATAGCTACCCCTCCACCCCTGCTTTCCACTCTGGGGCAGTGCACCACAGTATATCCGGATGGGACGGCAGCCTCTGGAACCGGGCCAGCATCGTCACCAATCTAGGTCTCCATTATGCAAGCCAGATTGGCCGAAGAAACCATGTCAGCTATAATTGCCGTCTTGTTTCTGACCGATCTGGCATTGCACAGCACCGCCCTCAGGGGATTGGGGGATAGTGCAGCCCCTCTGGCCACCTGCTCACTCGGTCTGGTGGGAACCCTAGTGATGGGAATTAAACACATCTGGCCTCTCTCCAGAACCCATCTAATCCCAGGGCGCCTTCTACACCCCACTACCCTGATCCTACCACTGATTGCAGTGCATGGGGCATCCCGGCCAAAACAAGTCACACGTTTCCTTCCTATCCCAACCTCCTTACAGCACCCAGCTGTACTAGCAGACATCTACTGAAGAAAGTGTAACACGTTTTCTGCACAATGGTCATTGTCAAAGCCAGAAATACACAAAGCTGCCTTATTTCAGAGCTTGAGGGGGGCACCAGTGGTTTGCAGCTACTGCTACTACTGTTTCTGGCACTTATCCCAAAGAAGGAGGAGGAGGAGGAAGAGGAAGAGGAGGAGAATGAAGAGGAAGGGAATGAAGAGGGGGAACTGACCCAATGGACAATCACTGCCATGTAATCGGTAGTCTGACCACTAGTCCACATGTCAGTGGTAAAGTGAACGGTTGGAACAAATGAGGATTTCAGAGCATGTGACAACCTTGTAGACACTCTGATACAAATCAGGAAGAGCCACTGTGGAAAAGTAGAAAAGGCTGGGCACTTGATACTTAGGCACTGCAACTTGCATCAGTGATAGAAAACCAGCATCGAGCATTGCTTACAAAGAAGAACGGCAACAAGTTGTGGCTATCATTTCTACAATTGCATTTGTCAACTTTTGTGCCTCTGGTCTGTTGGTTTTATATTTCTGGTCCATTTCCAGGGACTGGACTGGTAAGAGCTGAATGCTTTTTGCCCTGGACGTGACAGTTGGCTACTATTTTTGCCACTCCTTTTTTATTCCTTTTTCTACAGCAATTGCTTATGTTGCAATCCTTGCAGTGCCACTGCAAGTGGTTCCTTAAAGGTGTGATACTGTATGAACTGTTCAACCACTACTGTCATCATCTTCTACACTTGTAGTTCCCACTAAGGCAAAGGGTGTATAATGAAGCCCATTCCACTTTTGTTTTTCCTTGATATGACTGAATGATCCCATGCCATCATCTCCTTGGCCTCTCTGTTGCTCCATTTCCTAATGCAGTTGCTACAAGACTCAGCCACTTTGGTGATGCATGATAAACAGTAAGACTTTTTTTAATTTTTTATTTTATTTCTTTTATCAATGGGATGCCACCAAGGATTACCAGAGGCCAGGCACTGACTCACTACCAGTTGATATGCACTTGCTGCCCGCTGCCCTGATCACATTGCAACAACACAGCTCAGGAGAAGACACCCACACACACAGGCTGCTTCAGGACTCAGGAGGAGGAAGGAACTTTAGTAACATGAAGGAATGTGGAGAATTTTTTTTATTTTTATTTTTTACTTTTTATGGGATGCCACCCAAGATGCCAACTACCAGGGGCCAGGCACTGGCACAATGCCAGCTCACACATACTTGCTGCCCACTGCCCAGATCACACTGCAGCAGCACAGCTCAGAATGGAGCAAGCACACACACACACACACACACACACACACACACACACACACACACACACACACACACACAGCTTCAGGACTCGGAAGGAAGGAACCACAGCAACTTAGGAGAATGTGAAAACTAAGAGCCTCAGTTTGAAAACCAACAGAAAAAGAAAAACATTTTTTTTTTAATTTTTTATGGGATGCCACCAATATGTCAACTAGCAAGGGACGAGCACTGGTACACTGCCAGTTGGCACACACGTGCTGTCTTTCCCACTGCCCAGATCACGCTATGTAAAGCTGCTTTAGGACTCAGAAGGAGGAAGAAGAAACTGCTGCAAGCAAGCCTGCAACTTGGGCAAATGAATAAGGAATTTGAAACTACCACAAAAGAAATGTGAGCGAAGAATATTTTTTATGGGATGCCACCTCATTGCCAACTACCAGTGGCCTGGCACTGTCCTGCTGCCAGGTGGCACACACTACTGTCAGTAAAATTTTAATAAAGAATATAAAGTAACCCCCCAAAAAAAAATCACATCAGGTTTCTACCAAGGACTTCAGTAGAAAAATAAATAAATGGTTTGTATTTTTAATGCCCTGAAAATGCTAGTTCTGGAAAACAAAATGTGTGCTGCACTGTTGAGATTAAATTTATTAGCCACAAGTGGGCACTGGCAGACTGCCACCCCATGTCCCGATCTGTTCACTGCCCCATTCCAAGCACACTCCTCCTCTAGTCAGACTATAGTCTTCTTCTCCCTCTTCCATCTCAGGCAAACCCTTGTCCCAGGCGTGCTGCAAGCCAGCAACACTGCTGCGGCTCAGGCGACTTTTTATTTTCTCTTCCTTTACCTACTAAATATTATACCCCTTCAGCAGCCCTGATGTGGAGGACTAGTATGTTGAACTTTTGAAGATTTTCATTTTGTTTTGAAGAATTTCATAGCTAATCTAACTAGAATGAGTCACAGCTCTGCCTGAGCTAGTTAACAGCCAAGGAATTGTGCATGAGTGATCTTTCCTGCAGGCTTACTTGGTTAGAGCCGAGTCTAGTGCTCAAAATGAGGCTGGAGCCTGTGACTCACACTGTGCCCTAGTTAACTGTTTCAAGTGTAAATTGCAATTTGCATTCTGTCTGGTTCAACTGGTCCTTACCATTTGAACCAGGTCGAACTCAGTCAGACAAAAGTCTGCCTATTTCTCTTGAAAGTTTGCCACCATCCTGAAAGAATCGAACACCCAAAGTTTGAGGTGTTCGATTCTTTGGTAGAAACGAACTTACAGCCCTTCTTCTTTTGTGAAATGAAGGTAAAACTGTGACCTATATCCTGCCACCACTGTAATTAAACAGCAGTGGCTGGCTTTTAATGTGCTTATTTCATTGCTTCCATGGGGGTTGGGGTGTGTCATGTTTAAAATAATACTAACAGCTATGTTTAGACCTAGTGTTTCTGAGTCTCTAAGTATGATTTAAAACATGCCCCCCACCGTGGAAGTAATAAAACAAATACAGTAAAACCCAGCCACTGCTGTTGCATTTACAGTAGTGTTGGGATCTATGCACCATTTTAGTATCACTTCCCATAAAGCTTTAGTGGCTGCTCAGTCGGGACCTATACAGCATCGTCCTGCCTTCCTGGTTTGACAATTTTTCTCAGACTAAAACATAAACTGAAAAGGAAGATGGAAACTTTTCAAGGTACCTTATTGGAGTCCGGTGCCACTTAACTGATGTATTACAAAAAAAAAAAAAACCCCAGAGCAAATGCCCTGATGCATGGGTTATCCTGAAGGATAGTGGCCATGCAGCCAAGTTTTAAAGGAAACACAATTACACATTCCCCAATAATGCAAAGCATCCTGGGAAACATATGCAAATCCCAGTAGAGAATTTGGACTGGCTCTACTTTAAGCAGAATTTTGTAGTACTTTTCCTTCTCTATTTTGGGGTCCCCATGACCCAAACAAATAACATCCCCCTTAAGGGGTGGCTGGCTCCCTCTCCCTGGGCTAAGACTCAGATATGGCACACTGATGAGTCCAAATGAGGACAAAACATGTGTATGTGTCTGCTGTTCTTAACCTTTTCTGATTGCACTGTGAGGCCTTCTGGCACCATGCAATTCTGCTTAAAGTAGAGCCAGTCCAATTCTCTTGTGGGGATTTGCATATGTTTCCTATGGTGCTTTGCATTATTGGGGTATGTGCAATTATGTTTCCCTTAACTGACATATGTTGCAATTACAGCCACTCCAGTAAAACCATTGCCAGTCACCTTTAAATACATTATCATTTATTGCATGGCAGGATAAATATGTTGGGGGAACTTTTTGAAAAGTCTTGTCCACTTTTTTGATGCAGGTGCATGACATCAACCCAGACTTTTAGACCACCTAAAAGGTAGTCTACCTTCTGGACAGGATTTCCAGAACTTGCACTCCAAATGATGGCTGCATCAACAATTTGATGCATGCGCCATTTCTATGCCATAAATCTTGTAAAGTGTTGCATCAAGATGTTTGAAAATAAGACACAAACCATCTGGCATTTATCTGAACACAGTGCGTGTCAGAAAAACAGACACAAAGAAGTTCGTCCAAGAGCTCGAAAATCCCACGCCTAGTATTGTTATTATTTTTTTTTTGATTGCCATTTTATGCTCCTCCCTCAACAGGTGGCTTCAGCCCCCAGCTGGAGGAACACTCTCTGGTCCGCCCGCACCCGCCTGCAGAGCCCAGTGGCCCTGAGGTTGCCCCAGGTGAGGCAGGGAAGGAGGTGGCGCACTACACCTTTCCCCACAGAGGCCCAATCCAGAAGCTGAGGTCAGCCCTCAGGTTGGCTCCATCATTGAGTGCCTGCCAGGGCTCCTCATTTTGATTTTTGCTTCCATTCCCCTCGCTACCAATGCAGCATCGAAATGTACTCTGACCATACTGTCCTCTGGCTGCCACCAGGGCGAGTTAATGACTTCAGGGCGACAAAACTCCCTCCCGAGAAGAGCAGAGCAGTCCCTGGAATGCTCAATTCTCTCTCCTCCATGATCCCAGTGGCCCAAGCTCGTTCCTGAACCCGGATCGCAGTCATGGCATGAGGTGTGGCATCCAACACCTCAACCCTCAGTGCCACTGGGCTGGCCCTACTATATATATATATATATATTTTTTTTTTTTTAATCGGTAGACTGTTAATACTGTTTTTTTTGTAGTGATACATGAAATTACATGACAGTTTAAAGAAAAATACATACTTTTTCTGAATTTTGGTAATACTACACATTAATTATAACCTGTGTAGCTTATAGCTTAATGTTCATTCATCTTATGCCCTTAATTAAGTTACAGACATTTCATTCCCCTCTCTGGCAACTCCTACTCTACCTTGAAGCATCAGAAGATAACAATTAAGGACACAAGCCACAAAGCTGCACAGGATACAGACAATGTACGTGTATCCTGGCTGCATGCCTCTTCAGCCCAATGCCTGCCCACACTGAATGACATGCACAGACCCTGTCTTCTGTGAATAGAAACATAGAAACTGATGGCAAATAAAGACCACTTGGCCAACCTAGTCTGCCCATTTTACCTACCTACTATAACACTGCATTGCCTACTTGATCTCTGGTTTTACACCCTGTTTCCCTACCTCTAAGGTTCCCTTATGTTTATCCCTTGCATTCTTGAAGCTTGTTACCATTTTTGGCCCCACCACCTCTGCTGGGAGGCAGTCACATCTCCCCTGAGTCTCTGCCCCTCCAGTTTCATAGCATGTCCCCTTGTTCTTGAGCACCTTTTTTTCTGAAAAATGCTTCCCTTCTTAACTTTATTTATACCTGTGGGAATTTTAATGTTTCTATCATATCCCCCTCCCTCCTTTCCTCCAGGGTGTACATATTGAGGTCTTTCGGTCTCTCCTCATAGGGCTTGTGATGCAGACCCTGCACCATTTTGTTGCCCTCTTCTGGACTGCCTCTACCCTGTATATGTCCTTCCAGAGATGTGGTCTCCAGAACTGGACCCAGTACTCTAGGAGAGGTCTCATCAGTGATCTATACATCGGTAACACCACCTCTCTCTTTCTACTGTGATACCACTCCCTATGCACCCTAGCATTCTACTAGCTCTCTCCTCTGCCTTGTCACACTGTCTGGCCACCTTTAGGTTATCAGATATGATTCTTACCAGGTCCCTTTCATGTTTGATGGTGGTTAACACTACCCCCCATTTTGTACTCCACCCGGGTTTCTGTGCTCCAAGTGCATGATTTTCACTTCTTCACATTGAAACCTAGGTGCCACATCCCTGATAACTCCTCTAACTTTCCTAGATCACTATTCATTGTTTCCACCTCACCCTGGGAGTGTCTACCCTATAGATTTTAGTGTCATCAGCAAAGAGGCATACCTTCCCTTTTAGCACCTCAGCAATGTTGCTAATAAAGACATTAAAGAGGACCAGTCCCAGTACTGTTCCCTGTGCCCCCCCCCACACTTGTCACCTTACCTTCCTTGGAGTGAACTCAATTTACCATCACCCTCTGTCTCCTGTCCCCCAACCAATTTCTTACCCAGTTTACCACCTTTGGACCCACTTCTAAGCTTCCCAGCTTGTTTATGAGTATCCTATGTGGAATGGTGTTGGATGCCTTACTGAAATCTAGGTAGGTCACATCCACCACTCCACCCTGATCCACTTCCAGTCAAAGAAGTCTATCAGATTTGTTTGGCATGATATCCCCCAGTGAATCCATGCTGCCTCAGATCCTGAAGGCCACTGGATTTCAAATATTCCACAATCCTCTCCTTTAGTGGTGATTACATAACTTTCCCCACCACCAAAGGCAGGCTGACTGGCCTGTAGTTGCCAGCCTCCTCCTTGTTTCCATGTTTGTGAAGTGGGACTATATCTGCCTTCATGCACTCCTCCAGAACCACTCCCATCTACAGTGAGTGGTTTAACAGGGCTGTCAGAGGTGCAGGCAGCACCTCTCTGAGATCCCTCAGTATCCTATGATGCATGCAGTCTGGCCTCATTGCCTCGTCCAATTTCTGATTCGTGAGTTCTCTCAGAACCCTCTCCTCTGTAAATGGACTAGTGTCTACCTCCCTTCCTTCGGTGCTCCTGGCCCTTATCTTTCATCTGTCTCCATCCCTTCCTCTGTGAACACTGAACAAAGTACTTGGTCAAGATGTCTGCTTTTCCTGGTCCCCTCCACACACTCCCCTCCTTCCTTCCCTAAGCCTTACTATCCCACCTCTGGTCTTTCTCTTGTAACTTACATACCTGAAAATACCTTGGCTCCTTTCTGCACTGCCTGGGCTGTTTTCTCCTCCGTCTGTGCTTTTGCACTCTAATTACTTTCCTGCCTCCCTCTGTTTCTCCTGATAACCTCTCTATCTTCCTCTCTTTGTCTTCTTATACATCCTGAATGCTAACATTTTGCCCTTACCTTCCTGGTCACCTCTTTTGAGAATCATAGTTGTCTCTTTTTTCCTCCTGCTTTTGCTTACTTGCCTGATGCAGAGGTTTGTTGCCTTCTCTATCCCTCCTTTTAGATTTTCCCACTGTTCCTCCACTCCCCACAAGTCCTCCCCCCTTGCCAGGGCATCTCTGAGGCATTCCCAATCTTTTTAAAACTGGCTCTCTTGAAGTCCAGGATCCTCACCCTTGTGTGGTTTGATTCTGCCATAGTACTTATATTGAACCACACTGTACAGTGATCACTGGTCCTCAGGAAGCCACCCACTGTGACATTTGCAACTCTGTCCCCATTGATGAGCACAAGGTCCAGTACTGCCCCCTCATGAGTGGGTTCTTTTACTAGTTGCCTGAGGAATGCCCCTGCAGGGAATCCAGGATGTCCATGCTCCTAGCTGATGCTGCAGCTGGGATGCTTCAGTCTACATCCGGCATATTGAAGTCTCCTACCAGCAGCACCTCTCCCTTGTTTGCAATCTTTTGGATGGCTTCCACTAGAACCTTATCCAACTTCCCCCGCCCTGTGTTGGAGGTCTGTTGATCACACCAGTGAGAATAGCAGCATTGTGGGGCATCGAGTGGGTGGCAGGGCTCATAACAATGCTGGACACTGCACATCAGTTGGATGCTAGTGCCAGTGCCCTAGTAGATCCCTATCCCACACAGAGCAGAGGCCGGGTGGATAAGGCAGTTCTCCAAGACTGCCATATCTTAGCTAGTACCACAGTATCCACCAGTTGCACTGGCCAGTGACAAATATATCAGCCCTTCTTACCACCAAGGCCTGGAATAGGCCTGAGAGAGTCCTTCAACTGGATGGGGGGTGGGGTGGTATGGAAGCATTATTACAGCCATACCCATCAACTGTCCCTGATTTTCAGGGATACTCCTGATTTTGCATCAAAATTTTGCTCTGTCCCTCATAACATTTTTGTTTTTGTGATTGAGCAGTGGGGATTGTAATCCCAAAACAATGTCAAACATTAAAGTTATAGACTAGTTCTTCAGAAAATGCATCTTACACTAATTCCCTTATTTTATCAGCTTTCAGAGTGAATATTACCAAATTTTAATATGTGGCCCTAATTTTGGGTGTCATTGCCTGTCTCTGACCCAGCAGGTAAGGTAGCAGTGCACGCAGCATGAGATAGTGTTGTATACTGTAGCAACAGTGAAATTTCTACATCAAAGACCATTACAGCGATAACCCGAGATTAATTAGATTGTCGCTGTAATGGACCAGATATGATATTTCACTACTCTCAGTGTTTCACCCCCTTCAAGTCAGCGTGACTCAGAGATGGCTATTTAAAAATTGGGGGGTGCAGGGACATAGCCCCCCCCCCAAAAAAAAACCAGTGAATGTCTGACAGGTGAAATTTCACCTGTTGGCACTGTAGATTTTGCAGTGCCACATGTCGACAACTTCATTGTCGATTCAGCTTAGTGGAATTGGATAGTGCGTGGTGGGAGCATGCATCCAGGACTGAGGATGCACGGAAGTCTCCACATCAGTGGACTAGTAAGTCCATGTACCACTGGCCTATTTAGTTACCCCTCCACAGGTGTAGATTCTTCTGTGGCTCGGACCCTAAATTGGCATTATTGTACTACAGTATCTGCACTTTTTAACACCTGTTTAATGTTACGTCTCCCATTCCGCAACTGCTTGGCTCACCTGCCTGGCTATCACACCATTGTTTGTAACACTAAACATTTTCTATAGCATTAGATTATTATTCACCCTTTATGTTGATTTAGTCATATGATTTTTAGAAACTAATGGCAGATAAGGGCTGCTTCGCCCATCCAGTCTGCCCTTTTTCATTGTGCTGCTTCCACTGTAGACCCATTTAGGCCTACGGCACATTCTGTTCCTTTTAGTTGTTTTACACTTTGTACTGATATCCATTTCTTGTGCTCTGTTGCTCTGATCCCCCCAGTATATACCTGGTTATAAAATGGCTCTAAAAATAGGTAATTCTATTTGACCGCGACTGATTGCATAATTCTGCATCCATTTCACATTGATGCATGATCACATTTAAGAACTCCTTTTTATTACCAAAAAGAATGTTTTCTGAACAAGAGTAAAAGCACAATAACCTATTCCAGGGTATGCAGTAATGCCAAATTGTATTTGTCAGGGGTGTGAAGCCCCACTTTAGCCATCAGCTATTCCAGCAGCATTCAGGAGGTGTGTGTGATCTGTGAGCCACTCAGGCTCAGGACTTGTTGCTGGACTTTTGCTCTGGACACATTTCTGCAGTCCCTGTGAATGTGTCCCCATCTTCCAATTGGGAGGATTCAGCTGTTTAAGGGTGGGGCTCGACTCTTTATATTTTAGTCTTATTTCCTTGCTGTCCTCCACTGTGGTCTGATTGCATAAGGGCTGTAATGTAAGGGCATCATGGAGTCTGCCTGGAGTCAGCTGTGAGTTTACCATTTTGCCATCTACACTGCTTCCCTGGTTTCAGCAGGGTATCAATTTCTGTCTTTCTGTCTATGCCTGCTAATCTGCAAGTGTTTTGTTCAGTTAGAAATGACTCTCCTTATTTTGTATTCAGCTCTGGTGAGCCGTACATCTGTATTATTGCGTTAAAGTATTAGTATTAGGTAATTGTATTGGGAACTGTTTCTGAACTACTTATAGTTTCTTAATTTTAACTTGATAATTGTACCTTTTGGTCTCACTTTCCTAGGACACCCTTGTTTGTGTCCCTTATTCATTGTGTATTGAACTGTGAGCATTTTTCTCATTTCTGTTTATAGGTGGTACTACTGTGTTATAATAACCAGCTTCCCCTTTATCCCCATAGGGAAACCATGGCATAATTTGCCATTATAAAGAGTGTTTGTAACGGCAAACACACATACAGTTTCCCTTGCTGTGTGCATCCTCACACAGCAGTGCCACCACTCAAGACCGCTGACCGCTTCAATCTCTCCCGAAACAGCACCGCCACAAGAACTCGGCAGTAAGTTCTTTTTTCCCCCCTACACAGTGAAAACCTCACAAACCAGGACAAAAATAAAATGTTTTAAAATAGTCCAATTCAAATCGGCACCTGAGAAGCCACACGGCGTATGCACCGGAAGCTTTTCATTTTATATCATTGCTGAGGCGAAAAAGGGAAACCCAGTAATTACATAAAATAAAATATGGGTCGGATGTGTATCAAACTCGATTTTACACACACACCCTCATTGTGGGATGCTTTTCACAAACCCCTCAGGCTTCGCCCTCGGGGTTTATGTAGCATCCCACTACTCAGTCGGTAATCTCTTGTGACTGTGCCTACTGAACTGTAGGTTAATGTACTCTGTGTTTGTTTCCCCTGCATTTCAAAAATGGGTCTGTTCATGAAAAGGGGTTACCAAAGTGTGACATGAGGGTCAAATTTTCAGATTACTTCTAGATTAGTTTTGTGATTCATTTCAAGATACTATGACCCAAGCATGAAAAAATAAACATATTGGAAGATAAAAGCTTCACATGTTCCTGAGATAAAAGAACTCTAATGTGGTGAGTGTAACAAGTGACACCACACATTGTGGTGAATGTAACATGTGACACAATACACTTGTTTTAGTTGTAAAACATTTACTAACATATGTCATGAGTTATATTAAACATGAGAAACAAATATTTACAAGAATTCTATTGCATGAATGTCAAATTTGATGTTTGGCACCACATACTGTGGTGAATGTAACAAGTGACACTACACATAGTGTTGCTCACTAAAACTGTAATAAAGATGCCCAACAACTAACATACTACTACTACTGGCTGATATAATCATACAAAACATGCAAAAAATTGACAATTATATTACTGGCAAGTGTGATGTTTGACACCACATGCCGTAGTGAATGTAACGAGTGACGCTACACATTTATTTTAGTTGTAAAACCTTTACTGAACATGCCTAACAGCTAACATGCTGCTGCTAATGACTGAAATAGCGCTACAAAACCTGGAGAAATTTGACAATTCAACAACATTACTGACAGAAGTGATGTTTGACCCAACATACCGTGGTGAATGTAATTACCCATCAAATTTGTTTCAATTTTTAAAAAAACTTTACTGAACATTACTAACGGCTAACATACTACTGGCTTATAAAACATGGGTTGACAGGAATGGGCAACCTGATTGGTTGAGTCTCTGTGAGTTGTTGAGTCTCTTTGTTAGGCTGTATATCAAGTTAGCATTAATCCATGGGCCAGTGGAGTGACTGTAGAATTCTGCTGCCAGCTCGTGTTTTTGAAGATTGAAAAGCAAAGGGTAGGGATGTCTATTTTCAATCCTGTTAGTGAGTGACACTATTGTATTGCAGTATGTACACCAGTTAATTCCAGTGCCGTCTCAGAATTTACGTATTTGGTATTGATGGTCTGCAGTTCCACAGGTAGAAGATTGAGAGTGCCCTTCCTTCAAAGTTTATGGGCCCATAAAATATCGCATTGTCTTCCATAATGAATCTGTGTCCTTGCGTCATGTGCGATAAGCTACTATTACGTTGCTGCATAAAGTTGAAATGGTATTTGACACTCTCATCCATGGTGGTTAGCTGACCGATGTAGAAGGTCTTTGAATAACTACGCTACAATTTGTTCACCTTTATATGTCCTTTTGACTTCACTTTCTTTGAACAGGCAAGGAGTGGCTGCATCAGTGCTCCGGTTGATGGTGCTGCTGATTGATGGAACAGCTTGAGTCTCAGGAACCATGGCAGATGAAGGAGTGGCTGTGTCAGAGCTCCGGTTGATGGTGCTGCTGATTGATGGAACAGCTGGAGTCTCAGGAACCATGGCAGATGAAGGAGTGGCTGTGTCAGTGCTCCGGTTGATGGTGCTGCTGATTGATGAAACAGCTGGAGTCTCAGGAACCATGGCAGATGAAGGAGTGGCTGTGTCAGTACTCCGGTTGATGGTGCTGCTGATTGATGGAACAGCTTGAGTCTCAGGAACCATGGCAGATGAAGGGTGGCTGTGTTAGAGCTCTGGTTGTGGTGGTGGTGCTGCTGCTTGAGGAAACAGCTGCAGTCTCAGGAACCATGTCTTTATCAGGATGGGTTGGCAGAGTAGTATCCAGTAGTGTTGCAGGAGATGCTGAGGTTGCATGTGTGACTGGCATGTCATGGCTCGAATATCCAGAAGATTTCCCAAGTGTATGTAACCTCCATGATTCCACATGACAAGAGTTCTCACATGGGCAATCTTCCTTGACATGGTCTGCAAAACAGCTCAGTCCTCTTGTTGCAACCATGCAGTCTGCCACAGACTTAACACTATAGATCCTCCGTGTTCCAGGTATGGTGCGCACTTCAGGTCCTGCTCACCATTTTATTTGTCTGTCGCCCACCCAAAAGAAGGTTCTTGGCACATGGCTGCATCCTTCATAGTCGGGCTTTTTTGTCAGATTACTTGCACAAAATTGGAATAGTTCTGCATTACAAATTAGCGCCCGACAATTCTGCACCGCAAAACTTGCAGCAGATTTGATGACAGCACTTTCTCTATCTGATGGGCCTTTCCCATGGAGTGAACCAAAAAAGTCTCATTCAGTTTGAAACCCATTCTGTATTGGTGAAGATGAGATAGAGTTAAAAGCCCACTTAGATTTATATTTGCCTCCGCAGCCATCAGTGAACTCTATCACTCGTTCGATATTCAGTTTTGTAATGTTACACAGATGTCTATTTGCAAGTCCCACAAAATGGTGAAAAGCATGGTGGCATGCTTAAGGTCATTCAATATAAAGTCAACATACTCAGTGACAAGGCCTTCACATTTTGAACATCTGTACATACGTGACCATAGGGTGTACTGGCCTGTTCATGGTGCCAATGACAGGACCGAATTTCATCTTTGGAACTTACAAGTGTAATTCTCTGCGAAGTCCAGCACCATTATAACCCAACCTGTTGGCATTTGGTCTTTCAGAGTTATGAACTGATTATGTTTCCATGATGCAACGTGCAGATGTTGGCTCAAAAAAATGCACATCTTCTGTTACCATTTCCATAAGTTGAGTCACAGTGGTTTGTTTGCGTTGGAGCACTTTTCTAGACTGTTTTACCACAGTGTCATTCATGTCTCTGGTCACACTGATGGTCTCCCATTGGAACCATTTGACTCAATCATTTCCATGTTTCTGCACAAGTTCCTCTGTTTTTTTAAATATTGCATTGGTACTGCAATTCTCACAAGTCTTGCTGATGTAGTTGTTTGCAAAAAATTTGTCACCAGGTGAGTGTGGGCACATGGTGAGCTCGACAGCCCTATAAATGTTTTCAATTTTGCATTGTGGCAAATGTTTAACATCGGCAAACCGATTCAAGGATCACAGCTCTAACTCTGCATTGGCACAGTACTCACACAGGCACTGATCCCGTTTTTGATGCCTGCAAGTTTGATATTTGTTGATCTCAGGCTGCGGAACTTAGTGAACCCTATTTTTGTTTCAGGATGTTGCTGGTGAAACTCCTGGTGGAGGCTATTAAGAGTCTTGTCCAAGAAAGCCTTTGTTGCCCCAGTCCTTTTGGAAACTGCCTTCTTGTGAGAAGAGGCCTGAAAGAAATTCTGAACATTCTTCGCTGTTTCTGCAGACAGTGCAGCCTTGTGCTGCTTGATCCTCGGCTCTCTTTCCCCCCTCAATGCCCTCATCATTCTCCTCCAACTGATTCCAAGTGCTGTGCTTGCACCACGGAGCATTCGGTACTTTTCAGCACCAGAAAAGAACTGATAAAGCTCTTTTTGAATTCCTGCTGCTGTTTGGTATTGCTTTCCTTCATCTATGACATTTTGACCTTTATGACCTCAACCATCTTGTCCTGAAGGTTAGTGCGGCAGGTCAAGCTCATGTTTTTGCTTTGCCAGGTCATTCTGTTTTGCTAGTGAGCATGATGAAATACCTTCACAATTGTGCAAGCAAACTGTATGGGTGACTGTGCAGTCCTTGTCATGCTCTCTGAACTGCTTTCCTGGTAGTGCTCTGTGAGTGCCAGTCGGCCATTGGGGTGTCAAAGGATGTATCCTGAGTCAGGTCAGCCATTGGGGTGTCACAGGATGTTTCCTGGGTCATACATGTTTTCTAGAGAGATGCATTGCACATGGCACAGGTGGCAGGGGGTGGGAGGGTGCAAACCGGTATATCATTCTCTTTATTTTTCTTGTACAGTTCTTGCCTTTTTTCATTCAATTGTCTGTGTTTCTGACTAAACATATTTCTCCGTTCTTTTTGGTTTCTCTCCCTCCAATGTGCTCTCTCTTCATTCTTCTTTTGTGAATCTTTTCTGGTGGTTGCCTTTGAAGAAGTGGCTCTGCAGTCTGCAGCCACTGCATCTTGGGCCTTGCATGCTCTGTATTGCTGCATTCTTAATCTGGTCTTCTCATTATAGTTTTCTTCTTTTCTTCATTGATTGTATCTCAATAAGATTGTGACCGTGCTTTGCATTTCTCCAAATAGCTGCCATAACATTCTGGATCTTTCTTCACATTCTTTCTGTACCGCTGACATCTCTCCTTTACCGACAGTGCACAGGGGGAAATATTCAGTGCATCTCTGATCAAATCTGCAGTGGATACAAGAGGTCTTCTTCTCATCTCCATTGCTTCAAAAACAAACTGAGATAAAAGTCTGATATTAGCTAGGCATTCCTTTCAAATAAAAAGCAGCAAATAGAGAGGCTGCACATGAAATAGATGGACTAACACAAGAGGTAAGTACTCATCTCACAAATGGCATGAAGTGAATGAGCTGACCAAAGGAGACTCACTCCACATTCTCAGGCAGACCAACCGACGAACCATGGGAGATGCACACCACATTCTCAGGCAGATAGACAGACTGAAGGAAATGCACCACATATTCTGAGGCAGAAAGACCAACCGTGGGAGATGAGCTCCACATTCTCAGGCAGACAGTCCTATCGTGGGAGTCATGCTCCACATTCTCAGGCAGACAGACCTACCATGGGAGGTGCGCTCCACATTCTCAGGCAGACAGACAGACTGACTGTGGGAGATACGTTCCACATTCTCAGGCAGGCAGACAGACCGACTGTGGGAGACGCTTCACATTCTCAGGTAGACAGACCGACTGTGGGAGACAAGCTCCACATTCTCAGGCAGACAGACCGACCATGGGAGATGCGCTCCACAATCTCAGACAGACAGACCAATTATAGGAGACATGCCCCACATTCTCAGGCAGGCAGACAGACCGACCGTGGGAGACGCGCTCCACATTCTCAGGCAGACAGACCGACCGTGGGAGATACGCTCCACATTCTCAGGCAGACAAACTGACTGTGGGAGATGCCCTCCACATTCTCAGGCAGACAAACAGACTGTGGGAGATGCGCTCCACATTCTCAGGCAGACAGACAGACCGACCGACCAACTGTGGGAGACGCGCTTCACATTCTCTGGCAGACAGACCAACTATAGCAGACAGGCCCCACATTCTCAGGCAGGCAGATTGACTGTAGGAGACTCGCACCATATTCTCATGCAGACAGACAGACTAAAGGAGACGCGCTAAACATTACCAAAGGAGACACGCTAAACATGCCACAAGAATCAGAAGAGCAAAGGAGATGCACTCAAACTTATATGTAAACAGTTGTTAGTCAATGAAAAAACAAAACACCAAAAAAGGCAATTTATAGAGTCACTTAACAGAAAAAAACAAACAGCCACATGGATCTCAAGCCCTCCCCCACAAAAAATGTTAACCTTCTTTTAAGCCACTGAACCTGGCCAATGCCCTCCAGCTGTGTCTGCTCACTTACCTTCAGCCAGACACTCCCAACACAGTAGCAAAACAAAACAGCAGGCCGGATTTCAATCCCAAACAACCCCCCCACCACCACCAAACAAAGGAGGCCACATGGTTCTCAAAATGGTCGAATGTAGGTGAACAAACACACACAGCTGGAACGAAGGCAGGAGTGCAGGCACATTTACAAAAAAAAAGTAACCTGTTTCAAGCCACGAACCTGGCCAATGCCCTCCAGTGTGTCCATGTTCACTTACATTTGGCCAGACAGTACCAACACAGCAGCAAAACAAAACAGCAGGCTGGATTTCAATCCCAAACAACCCCTCACCACCACCAAACAAAGGAGGCTACATGGTTCTTAAAATGGCGAATGTGGTGAACTAACACACAGCTGGAATGAAGGCAGGGTGCAGGCACATTTACAAAAAAAAAAATGTAACCTGCTTTTAAGCCACGAACCTGGCCAATGCCCCTCCAGCTGTGTCTGTGTTCACCTACCTTCAGTCAGACAGTACCAACAAGAACTTGAAAGCAAAACAGCAACATTATAGAACTCAAGCCCCCACGAACAAAGAAACACATGGTGTTTAAAATGGCCAAGCGTAAGATAACAAACACACATGGACAAAGGCATTGTAGGAATTTAAAAACAATGTAAAGTGCCTGCAAAGCTCACATCCAGGTGTGTTTCTCACCTACATTTGGCCACACATTCACAACAAACTAACTCTAACTCCTTACAGTCCCCCCACCACTACCAAACCCCACACATTCTCAAACCTTTTCCCACAGCAAGAGCCATACTAAGCAGAAATGCCTCCAAAATACATCAAAACCCCAGCAGTCTGCATCCTAGGTTTCAGTGATTTGACCCCCCCTCCCCCAAATGCCACCAATTTGCTTACAACACATCCTGATAAACATTTTTTCCCCATTGGAGTGGCTGAAGTAACTGTGACACCAGGCACACCCTGTGTAGGGCGAACTTGTAATCGAAAGTGCCTGATGTCACAAACACAAAAATACAAACACTTTACCCCTAAAATCTCGACTTGTAGTAGTTTTTAAAAATGAATTTTAAACTCCCTGAAGACTGTGGTGATGGTAATTTAGGCCCTACCTGTGCAGTAGTGTAACACTGGTGAAATGCTGTGACGATGTTGTTCTTCCTTCTATGCGGTTTGGTAAATGAGACTGGGCAATGATGTTTGGGCTTTTGTCGAGATAACTCCGCCTGCTCCCACAAACAATTGCAATTGCTGCTCACCACAAATCAGGGGTACAGTCACTCAAGGTGACTAGCGAACATCGGGCAAAGCGTGACACGGTGGAGTAAAGGGTGAAAGGTTGCGCCACCCCTGAGATCAAAGGCTCACTTCTCTACTGGAAACAGCAGCATACTACTCGGCAGAGCTTGGGGTATTAGAAAAAAAATGTTTAAGGGGTAGTAGCACCACAGAACATTTGGGGAGGCTGTGGGTGAAGATAATCTGCTGTGACACCAGCAGTTACATTCACCACAACAGTTGCAAGGGGGGATAAATGTTATTTTACACAGCACAAAGGGGGGGAACAACAAAAGAAAAATAAACATACAGAAGCATATTACTTAATAAATGTGTTTATTAGTGGCAGGCATTAAAATAAATGGTACAGAGTGACACAAGAACAGATGTGGCTTGCAATGTCACACTTTAGCATAGAGGAAGCACAGAAATCATGCTGAAATAAAAATTAATATATATGCACACCCTACAATTCTATGCCTCTATGTTTTATATCTCTAGACATGACCAACTATCAGATGTGATGAAACAGAAATCACAGTAGGTGTCATATTTTTTTTTTTTTTTATTGACAGTAATATTTATGCTGGGCATTGGTAACCCCATTTCATGAACAGACCCAAATGTATTTTCTTCTTCCCATTATGTCACTGTTTGCTGGGCCCAACTAGTTTCCTCTCCCTATCTGTTTAATTTGCTCCTTCTACCTTAGTGTATGGATCCTCCTGGTCTCATATTCCCCTGTTGGCTGGCAGCCCCTTGGGAGCCTACACCTTCCCTAGCTCCCTTCCTCTTCCCTCCTGTGGCAACCTCCCGGAGACTCTAACTGCAGAGTTATCCTCCTTCCCCTCATGTGTTTCTATCCCCTTCCTACTATGTACAGCTACCATTCTCTCATGCCTCGCTCTTTTGTTGACCCCAAACATCCTATGATGTAATATCTGTGTATGTATACTGCCTTGCTGTCAAGACTTATTCCGATATAATATTATCCTGTAATGCTATTTATGTTTATATTGTTTTTTCCTGTATGATATGCCTCGACATGTTGTCGAAAACTGTAAATGAAAATTGTTCTGTGTGTCCAGGACAATCTTGCAAATAAGCTTGCTCAATGATGTAACTGCCTGGTTAAATAAAGTTTGATTGATTGATTGATACATACCTTTCTGTCTCTTGTTTTTACTTGTTACTTATTTGTGTAAGCTGTTTTTGCACTTTTTCTCCACTATGCTGTTAACTCCTCTGGTGTTTCTTACCCTAGTCTCTCCTTGTATCTCTCTTCCAAATTATTCTGGATTCTTGTCCTCCCCCTATTTTAGCCATTTCCCCTCCTCATCCCCTACTCTCCCCCTTCCTCTCTTCCCCCTCTCCTCTCTCTCTCTCTCTCTCCCCCCTCCATTTCCTCTGGTGTCCTTGGTGTCAAATTCTTCCTGATCCTTGGCTTTACCTTGAAGTTCTCTGGTGCTTTCATCCCTTCTCTACCTTCAGTTCCTCCTCTACTTACCTCCTGTCTCCCCTTCCAGGCACCATTCTGGTTCTTTAAAGCTCCTTGTTACCTTGCTACTTTTGTTAGCAGGTAACATTGAACAATCCTGGTCCTTCTCTACTTCATTCTTACAACTTCCCAGAAGTTGAGGTTGTCCATTTAAATATCCTTAGCCTTCTCCCAAAAAGTGACTGGCTACAGCTTATCAAGCTTAACCTATGGCTGGATGGCCTAGTTACATCTGAATGAATCCTGGCTGTCCTCTGAGGTAGAGAATCCTGCTGTAACTAGCCCTGGCTACATTGTAGCTAGGCAGAATTACACAGAGAGGTGGTGGTGTTGGGGTTACATATACACTAGTATCAAATTTGTGACAGATTTTACTGTCTCTTCCACCTCTTCTGATGAGCTGCTCCTACTCAAACTCTCTCTTACTTTTTCTGTTCCCATCTTTATTGCTGGTGTTTATTGTTGCCCAGGTATTTCCTCTGCTTGGGTTACTGAGTTCCTTTCATCTATCTGTTCCAACTCTTCCAGAGGTGAGCTTTATACTCAGTGACTTTAATATAAATTGGCTCTCCCCCAACACACGCAAAAAATTGTTCAAAATGTAAAGTCCTTACATATGACTCAATCGATCTCTGACCTCACTCACATAAACTTTAAATCTTTAAATCATTCTCTGATACCATACTGTGGATGCAGGAATCTTTTCTGATGACCTCAGTGACCGTCATGTGGTTTAAGAGCCACTGACACTTCCAAAAGAACTTTGAAGAGCATAATATTTGAATACAAAGCAGCTTATATTTCTCATTAGCCTCGTATTTCTTATCCCCATTATTTATTACTGAGGTCATATGCATAAAAAAACTGGATAATTTTTCCTTGAGAGTTCATCAGCTCCTATTGCTTCTTCCCAACCTGATGTCATAACACGCTGCTTTTGACATCACAGTTATTCCTATGGCAACAGACTGTGATGTCACAGCAGAGCATTATAATTTCAAGTAGCGAATAAGCTACAGAGACAGAGAAAATCTAAGGGATAAAGATCTTGCTCTTGTGGAAATTTCTTCAGTAATAAATAATGGAGAAGCAGTATCAGAAGATGCATGAAATACAAGCTGAATTGCGTCTAAATATTGTGTTGTCCAATGTTTTCCCAAATGTGTCAGCTGCTCTTTACTGTGTGTGCAAGATACAACATCCTAAGATCACCCCTACATTTATTTATCTCAGGTCCTTTAGGTTACTGGACTTGACCTCTCTCCCAGCTGACCTGGGGCAACTGATTGGTCCCCAATCTCAACAGCCAATAACAGAAATTTTGTCCTGCTATACTTTCAATCCAGATTTATGGTGTATGGGATCATCATGCTCCCCTAAGGAAAACAGAGTACTAGAGACCTTGCCTCATGTTCTTTTAAGATCACTGGCTCCTCAGCAGCTTTGGCAAACTACCGTCACCTTCATAACACCTGTACCAAATCCATAAGACATGCAAAGACATTCAAGATGGCCTCCTGAGGGGATGGCTGTGAGTGAGCAGCCAGTTCCCCTGGGAATGTAACAGGTTGTATTCATGTAAAAGGACTTGGTATGAATGGAGAATAAGCTAAGTCTTTGCCTACAGATTACACTCTGCCTGCTCTCACTCTGCATGGAATTGCAAATGGTGCGACCTTGTGGGGAACGTTTATGGAAGATTACAAAATGCTGCTCCCACCAGTCGCAGATTTTTTCACTGTGGTTTACTGCTAGCCATGCAGAGACAAAACCGAAAGAAGGACCAATTGATGGACCAGACTACTGATAAACCTCCAGGCAGAGGTAAAAAAGTCAAGGACATTAATTCATATTTGATGCAATTCAGGTCTTGTTTTCCAGAACCACTTCAACTTCAGCAGAAACGAATACAGTAAGTGGGGAATGTAAGTCTGCAGCCTTGGTACGTGCAAGCACTGTGGCTCAAACAGCTCCCCTCCCTCTTGATCTGCAAATTTATTCACAGGCTGAGGTGGCGTAGGTAAAGTAGAGGGCCCTGGGCCCTACTAATCTTTCTCATTGGCATATGTTTAGGTCGGGCCCATTCTTCCCAGAAAAACAATATAAAGATGCTTCTACATTCAATTAATAAAGTCTCTTACTTGGTTCCCAAAAGATATTGCAAAAGAACAATATTTATGAAGTTATATGTTGTGGAGAATATGGAGCTTGATAGAAACACATCCACCACTCTAGGCTGTTGGCTCTGCACCTCCCCATTTTAAGCATTTAACAGATTTGGGTTTGGCTCCAGTTGTGTATCATCTGGCCTCTTTTTTGCCAACATAATACCAAAGATAGTCTTTTACATTTTTCTTTTCAGCTTCTTGTTCTGTTGGATTCAGTTGTACATGTTGGTTCATACCTATTAAGCGGTCTCTGTATTTTTAGGTGAGGTTTTCAGGGAAAGTCACCTGCAGCATTTAACCTTCATGGCATTTGCTGAAATGTGCCATGATGTCTCTCTACCTCCTTGTAGGTGGACTCAGATAATATAGGTTACTGTATGATATAGTATAATAATATTAATTTTTCTGACCATGCTTCAGTTGATATGTCAATAAACATTGCCAATTCTCCAAAGTCCATGGTCTGGTTAATGGACAATTCACATTTAAAAGACAAAAAGTTCCAACTTCCTATAATCGGTTATAATAGAATATTTTCAATTAAATAATACTTTTGAAACTACACCTGATGTTTGATGGGAGGCCTTTAAGGTCATGGTAGTGAGGAAACATAGGCGATGACAGCAGAAGGGACCACAAGGTCCATCTAGTCTGCCCAAGTAAATACTTTCTACCCCCCACTTGCCCTTCTGGTGAATTATGTGTCTGTCCCAAGCTCTCTTGTACCCAGAGGCAGGCTGTTCCAGGTATCCACCACCCACTCAGTGAAGAAGAACTTCTTAGTGTTGATCCTGAATTTCCCCCTTTCAGTCTCAGATCATGCTCCCTTGTTCTGCTGCCTTCCTTGATGTGGAATAGTTCCTGCATCTACACCTTATTTATACCTTTGATATACTTGAAGGTCTCTATCATGTCTCCCCTCTCCCTCCTCTGCTCCAGGGAGTACATGTTTAATTCTCTCAGCTTATTCTCATATGTCATCTGGTGTAACCCCTGTATCATTTCTGTCACCCTTCGCTGCACTGTCTCTTTCCTATCAATGTCTTTTCTAGGGTGTGGTTTCCAAAACTGGATGCAGTATTCCATGTGGGGCAGACAAGTGCCTTGTAAAGTGGCAATATCACTTCCCTTCTTCTGCTATGATTCCCCTCCCAATGCATCTCAGCATGCCACTAGCCTTCCAGTGCCGCCTTCTCACTGTCTACCCACCTTCAGGTCATCTGATATTATGATCCCCAGGTCTCATTCCTGGCTGGTTGCAGCTAGTCTCCCCCCAAGTAGTACTCCCTCTTTGGATTACTTCTTCCTATGTGCATGATTTTGCACTTTTTGGTGTTGAGTTCCGGCTACCATGCTGTGGACCACTGCTCCAGTTTCTGTATGTCTGATTCCATTTTCTTTACTCCCTCTGGGGAATCCACACTGTTGCAAATCTTAATGTCATCTGCAAACACACACACCTTCTACTCTAGCACATTTACAATATCGGCTATGAATACATTGGATAGCAGGGGCCCCAACACTGAGCCCTGGGGCACCCTGCTGGTTACCTCCCTCACTTTTAATAATGTGCCGTTTGCCTGCACTCATTGTGCTCTACCATTTAGTCAATTTTCACCAGTTTGCCACCTCCTGTCCCATTCCTGCACAGTCCAGCTTCTTTACTATCCATCTATGTGGTACAGAGTCAAAGGCCTTGCTAAAGTCCAGGTTGCCCAATCAACTGCTTCCCCATTTTCAACCGCCTTAGTAACCAGTCAAAGAACTCAACAAGGTCTGTTTGGCAAGACCTCCCTGCAGTGAACCCATGTTGTTTGTAATCCTGCTGATCGCTGGATTCCAGGAATATTAATACTCTGCTTGAGTAAGGTTTCCATCAATTTTCCCACAACTGGCGCTAAGACTCACTAGGCGGTAGTTTCCTGCCTCCTCCCTGCTCCCAGATTTGTGAAGTGGGATCACTGATGCCCTCTTCCAGTCCTCTGGAACTTCTCTGCTTCTTAGTGTTTTAGTAAATAGGGCTGCCGGGGTGCTGCCAGTTGGTTCCACCAAACCGCATCGACACAGACATTGTCAACATGCGGCTGGTGACATCTAATGTCGACAGGTGAAATTTTGCCTGTCAGACCTTGTAGTTTTGTATAGGGGCTGCGCCTTGCAAACCTCCCATGCAGGGCCAGCCCTCGCCCTCCTCGATTTATATAACAAACCCAAGTCAGAGTTTGTCTGAAATAGGGGACTCATTTTGAAGTGGTGAAATTTCGCTGGCAGTCCATCTGGCGAGAATCTCAAAACCTGACAAGATTGTCACCATGATGGGTTTTGCCACTGAAATTTTGTTGTTTTGATGGTATACCCGCCACTTCCCTTCCCAGTTCTTTCAGGATTCTGGGGTGTATAGTATCTGGTACCATGGCATTATCCACCTTTAATCTGTTTAGTGCCTCTAATACTTGATCTGTAATGAAGGGACTTGTATTGACTGCTAATCCATTGCTGCAGTTATTAACTGACTCTGGTCCATCGTCCTCTTCCTCCTTTGTAAACACCGAGTAGAAGTACCTATTTAGGACTTCTGCCTTTTCTCCATCCTCCTCTACTAGGTTCCTTTCCTCCACTGCTAGTCTAACTATACACCCCTTAGTTTTCCTTTTTTCCCTTATGTGCCTAAAGAAGATTTTGTAGTCTCGCTGTGCCCCTTCTGTAATTTTCACCTCAATCTGGGCTTTAGCCTCCTTTATCACCTTACTTGCCTCCCTCTGTTTCTCTGTATTTTATTTATTTATTTATTGAAATGTTTCAAAAGGAAGGCACACTGAGCAACAAGTGGCTTGTCTCCCAGTGCGACCTGGAAGGAAGGGGTACATAGGAATGAGACAATTAAACATTCAAGTTACAAATACTGTATACTGTATATGCTTCCTTATCCTTTTCTTCCTTCGATGATTTGTAGTTCCTGTAGGTGGCCCTTTTCTCTGTCACTGTAATTGAGTGGTGATAAGGCATGCCTCATTTATCAAAAAGGTAACAAAACAAAAACTTGAAAATGCAGAAAATGAATTTAACAGATTAGAAAAAATTAATACGTCTAATCAGGATCCCCAGATCTTCCAGGCCCTACTGGCCACAAAGGATGCATGCAACAGAATCTCCTCTTTAGAGGTGGAGAAAAATATAATACAGGTAAGGGCAAAATGTAACGTTTTAGGGGACAAACCCAACAAACTCATGGCATTTCAACTGCAGAAAGAAAAAGAAGCTCATAGGATTTTTGGTATGAGAAATGGAAACAATAATTTTATTATTGACTCAAAGCAGATACACTTTTTTTGCAGATTTCTATAAAGCTTTACATACATCAGAAAGAACCAAATTTCCACAGACTATAGGGAACTTTTTTTCACAGATTAAATTACCTGCGCTTTCTCAGCAGGATACAAAAATGTTAGATGCACCTATATCTACAGAGGAGATTCTACATGCCATTAAAAGCTTGTCCCCGGGCAGGACCCCAGATATCAATGGTCTCCCCATTGATTTTTATAAGCAATTTGTAGATCTATTAGTGCATCCTTTGTTGGACCTATATAATTATGCTCCTTGGATCAGGAGCTTTGTCCCTTCCTTCTATCAAGCAAAAATAGCAGTTTTTCCTAAAAAAGATAAAAACCCTGAGTTAGTATTATACTGACCAATTTCTCTTTTAAACATAGACATGAAAATTCTGGCTAAAATATTATTGGCACATCTAGAAAATGTTATACTCAGTTTCATTCAGCCCAATCAAAATGACTTTATTAAAAATTAAACATTTGGTGCTCTGTGGTGTTGCAGTACCATTTTAATCAATAAAGTATGGCGTTTTTAAATCAGACACCCAAGCGTTTGGGTCTTTTGTCCCAGTGCAGCCTGAGTTCATCTCTCTGCCTTTTTGTTACACGTTTTATACTACTGTTTGCCTGGCTCCTGTATCTTGCTACCATCTGTTTGATTGCACCTTTATTAAAAATAGAAAACTGTGAGCTAACACAAGGTGCCTTATCAATCTGATAGACTCCTGTAAAGATCAAGAACATATGAACATACGAAATTGCTGGCAGAAAAAGGCCCACAGGTCTATCAAGTCTGCCTGATTGTGCAGCTCTTAGTTTTGCTTCGCTACAGCTGCCCCACCCCCATTCAAACCCCTCCCTTCCTCCTATTTCCCGGTCCTTCCCCACTTTGTGTTCTTGTCTGTACTAAACCTGCCCTTGACTCTATCCCAACCCTGCTTAAAGCTATCCACTGTCTTTTGAATGACTAACTCCTCTGGCAGTGCATTCCAACCTGCCACCACTCTCTCTGTGAAGTAGTGCCTCCTCATCTCCCTCCTAAACCTTCCCACTTCCAACTACAAACTGTGCCCCCCGTGACCCTTCCCCCCCCTTTAAGCAGAACAATCCTCCCTCACTAACTTTGTTTATACCTTTCAAGGACTTAAAGGTCTCTATCATGTCCTCTTACCTTCTGTCTTCCTGTGAGTACATGTTGAGCTTCTTCAACTTTTCCTTGTACAACAACTCCTCTAGTCCCATGATCATTTTTGTTGCCCTACGCTGCACCTCCTCCAGTAATCTTACATCCTTTTTGAGGTGTGAGCACCAGTACTGTATACAGTACTCCAAGTGTGGCCTCACCAGTGATCTATACAATGGCAGGATGACCTGCCCTTTTTGAGAGGTGATCGGTCTGGCAATGCAGCCCAGCATCCTATTTGCACTTGCTGCCACCCTCCTACACTGTGCTGATACCTTCATGTTCCCTGTGACTATTACCCCCAGGTCCCTTTCCTCCTCTGAAGCTGTTGCCTGCACCCCCCCAGCTAGTAGCTGTTCCTGGGATTTCTGGCTCCAAGGTGCATGACCTTGCATTTCTTAGTGTTAAACCCCAACTACCAGTCCCTAGACCAGTGTCTGAGTTTAACTAGATCCTCTCTTCCTCACTGTCCACTTTTACACAAATTTTACTGTTATCCATAAACAGGCTGATCTTACTCTTGACCCCTCTGCAATGTCTCCAATGAAGACATTGAATAAAACAGGCCCGCACTGAACCCTGTGGTATCCCACTTGTTACTGGCCTTGGCTTGGATGTCTCCTCCCTTACAACTACCCTCCATTGTCTGCCCTGCTTCCAGCTCTCCACCCATACCACCAGTTTTCCCCTGCCCCCATGTCCCTCAGCTTGCTCATTAATCTCCTGTGGCACAGAGTCAAAAGCCTTACTGATGTCCAGATATGGGACATCCACAAGCGTGCCTTCATCAACCACCCTAGTGACCCAGTCAAAGAAGTCAATCAGGTTAGTTTGGCAAGATCTTTCCATGACAAACTCATACTGTCTCTCATCCTGCAGACCATTGCTATTGAGAAAAACTATCAACTTCTTCAGAATGGTCACCATCAGCTTCCCCACTATGGAAGTCAAGCTCACCAGTGTGTAGTTACCCAGTTGGTCCTTGGGTTCACTCTTGTGAAGGGGCACCATGTGAGTCATCCTCCAGTCTCTGGGTACATTCCCCATCTCCAAGGAGGTCTTGAACAGGTCCATCAAAGGGTCTGCCAATACCTCTGCCAGTTCCTTCAGTACCCTTGGGTTTACACCGTCCAGTCCTGATGCCTTGTCCACCCACAAGGCTTTAAGGCCCTTCAGAACTCTATCTTCTTGGATGACCCCATCTGTTATCTCTACTACCCCCCACCCTTGCCCCACTCTCCCCTGCGGTATTGGGCCATCCTTTTTTTTTGTGAACGCTGAGCAGAAATACTCATTGAGTGCCTCTGCCTGATCTTCCCTTGTTCCACCCATCCTCCTCTCTCTCTTGAGTCTAACAATGTCATCCTTACAACTCCTCTTCTCCCTTATGTATTTAAAGAACCCTTTCCCCTTCTCTTATCCCCTGAGCCAACTTCAGCTCCTTTGCTGCCTTGGCTGCCCTGAATGACCTGGTCACCTCCCTAGATGCCTCTGTGAACACTTCTCTATCCTCCTCATGCCCAGGTTTTTTGAACTTAATGAAGGCCAGTCTTTTTCCCCCCTCACCTTCCCCTCCACCTCCTTGCTGAGCCAGATAGGTTTTTTGACCTAGACTGCTTACTCTAAGATTTGGCACACACACACATGTGTGGTCTCATTTAGCCCCTTCCTAATGATTGCCCACTTCTGTTCATTATCCATCCCTGGGTTATTTTCAGATAAATACCCCTCTAGGATGCTGTCCATTCTGACAAAATCTGCCTTCCTGAAATCCAACACTCTTATTTATTTATAGATTTCTAGGATTAGCACCTTTGTACCAGAGGTTCTTTTACAAAGGTTCTGTGTCAGCAAAGATAATATCAAACCAAGCATGGCCAGAAGTTACATATGTATAAGACAGTTACAGTTAAGTTCATAGTTACAAAGCATAACATTTTAAATGAAGCTACAAGTGTGATGCCCTGCTCCTGCTTCTGGTTACCTGCATGATAATTATATTATAAATAAATGGTCTGTGTATGAAATGTCAGTATGTGAGAGATTTGGCCTTTATCTTCCAAGGTCAGTAGCTGAAACCACAGAATGTTGTAAAACAGACCAGGAGAACCATTAATTAAGACATCCTTCTAGAGAGACAGTTTATGGCCCTCATATAACCTGTGCTGCCTTTGAAGTGTCCCACATATATGACTTTTATGACGTAGCAGGAAGAAGTCATCACTGGGCGACTCTTAATGGTTTTCCCACATATCTTAGAATAAAGGACATGAGTGTGGGGTTAAGTTCAAAGAGAAATGTTTAATTAAAGACTGTCATATCTGGGAAATAGCTAGCTATAGATTTTCTCAAAGCAATGACTCACATCTTCAGAGACACTTACGTCAGAAAATTAAAGCTGGGGAGGAGCTAGCTAACTCACCAAAGGCAGTGTGGAAAGACAGAGTTTAAAATGAAACACTGTATATGGGTTTGTGACATATGATTCTAGACTCTGACTGGGAGAGCACTTAGAAAGGTAATAGTTAGAAAGCAATTAAGTCTTTGTGGTAAGAGTGTTGTTCTGAAACTTCCTTTTGTTTTATAAGATTCTAAGCTGTATACCATATTGTTATGTGTTTTAATTTGACATGTTTTATCATATTTTAGTAAATAACCATTTCTTTGAAATATCTGTACTGCCTGTGTGTCTTCTCAGTTTCTTTTTGCACGTGATGTATATGGGGTTAAGTCTGGCAGCTGTTAAAAGGCTTGAAGGTGTTACTAAGCTTGGAAAAGGTAAGAATATACCTAAGGTCTCTTATAGAGTTAAAATGGGTTCATTTTGGATACCTGGTTGAGTGCCCCTGGCAAAAGATTGTACTGCAGGGATTTATTTAACTGTAAAAAATTGATTAGCGGATTGCTCATAAAAGTGCTAAATCTTTGTGAAAATGCATAGCTCTTGCCTCACTGTGTTTAACAAACACAGCACTTCTAGAAAATCTATATAAATACTTTCTGTACAGTTAGTATAGTCCCAAGAAAAAAACTGCTAATCAATTATTTAAAACCCTGTACTGCAGTCCCAAAGAGGGTACATATCTGAGCCTGTACATTAGGTATGCTAGCATAAGTTTCACAGTTTGAATCCCCCCCGAAACTCAAGGCTAAATGTGATTTGGACCCACAGCAGACAGGAGCGATTACCCTGTCTGTTACCTGTTCACACTATTGCACTCTAAGGTTGGCATTGTGGAAGCAGAGTGCCTGACCTGCGGAGTGCGTTTGTCACAACAAGCACTCCAACAATCATAAGCAGTCATTGAGAGACTTTGTCAGTTGGTGCAATAATGGTTACAGTTTAGCAGACTGGGTCTGGCATTGAAGGGAACTGACCTGATGATTAGAGCAGGTGAGGGAAGGGAGGGAGGGTAGATGACCTATGTTGGATAGAGGGCGAGACAAACGGTAGTGAGACAGAGGTGGAAGATGAAGAGGGGAGGGGTAGACAGGGACTGGGTGACAAGGGAGAGACTAACTGCGGAGAGGAGGGAACATGAAGAGGTGTTAGGTAGTGAAACTAAATAGGGATAGAGGATAATAGGCAGAGAGGTAGAAGGGAGAAAGAGAGTGGTTGCCAAGTAAGTTAGGGAGGACAATTGCAACTAGCAAAGGAGATGAGGTGCTGCCAGAGCTTAAACTTAAAGGGGCCTAGTTTTGATTCATTGGAGATGTCTTGAGGTCATTTAAATAGGTCAGAGCCTGAGAGCTAAAGGTTCACTGTGCCTGAGAAGTCTGACAGAAAGGGGTAAGGTATGTGCTTTTGAATGCACTACATGTACATTGGGGTTGTGAGTCAGTGTACATTACATGGAAAGAGGCTGGGCGGATGAAGTGGAGGGTGATTTTCTTGGCCAGCAAATAGGTTTGGTAGGTGACTTGCCCTTTGAGGTTGAGCTAGTTGGTAAGCTTGTAGATCTCGCAAGTATAAATGTTTTTGTCGGAGCCCGTTACAAGCCTACAGGTCTTATTAAGTGCGGTTAAGATTCTTTTCAGGGTCGTGTATGTAGCGGTCCCATAAATAACTAGGCCATAATCTATTGTGGGAAGGATATAACTGGTGGCAGCTAGCTACAGAGCCTCAGGGGTCAGGCAGTGCCGGTGCCAATTCTAGCATTTACTACCCTGGAGACCCGGTTCGCATGGAGGGAGTAAGAGAGGGGGCAGTCCAGCACGATCCCTAGGTACTTAAATTCTGTTAATTGTTTGAGAGGGAGGTTGTGATCATTTTGGATGGACAGGGAGCTAGATTTATGTTTATTATGGGGGTTAGCGAAAAGCTTCACCTTGTTTTTTTTTATAGTTCATCAGCAGTTTGTGCTGTTCAAACTAGGTTTCAACCAATGTGAAGTTGGCCTGGAGCTCGTTGGTAAGAGGGAGCGGATCAGCACTGCTAGTGAAAAGGACAGCATCATCTGCATAGAGGAATAACTTAACTGCTACAGGATTTGGGATGACTATTGAGGAAAAGACTAAATAATAACGGTCCAAGGATCGATCCTTGGTGTACCCTAAGCATACGGAAGGCTGCAGGAGAGGGTGTCATTAATTTTAACTTTTGTGTTCTCTATGAAGTAGTGTCGTAGAAAAAAAATATATCCTTCTTACACTTTACTTTAAAAATCAGACTCAGGACCACTGCATAGTAGAAAGAACGGTTTATTACATATGCATATGGGAGTCTGCTTTCAAAAATCATGCACGGCTCTCCAAGCTTTATTAGTCAATCACTTATATACACTTATTATCAAGGCGTTGTTAATTTCTACTGAAAGGAGTGTCTTATTCCAAAACTGCTATCTCAATACCAAGAACTGCTGTCAGCAGCTTCCTAATATGGTTTTGATGCCTGGACGATGCCAATGTAAGAGAAAAACAAGTTGATACCAATGTATGAGTACTTTTCCACTGCTTATTTCATTTCTTTCCCAATACTTCTTGATACATATGCCTGGTCAATCTGACCTGAGTGAAAAATGAGTTTCACTCACACCTATAGCAATGTACAGCTTGCCTTCAATGCCTCAACGTGCTGTTATCTTATATTTTGCCCAAGCATGTTGTTATTTTATACTTTGTCCGAGCCTGTTATTCAGGCTGGTACAAGACACAACCAGTTCTATCCAGTTTTATCTTGCTTTCTGCTTTTACAAATGTACCTCAAGTAACCTCAGTGACATTCTGTAACCCTGTAACAGCATATACCAGTATGAACTCAGAAATTTCTACTACAGTAGCTACGGAACCAGTTTGAGACTTCTTTCAAGAGACTGAGTGTGGAGAGAGATTGTTCCAGAAGTGAGTGATTAATGGTATCGAAAGCTTTTGTAAGGTCAATACAGATTGACCCTACAATGTGGCCATGGTCTAGGGCTTTGTGTATGTAATCCGTATACTCTAGGAGGGCGGTGGTGGTGCTGTGCGATTTTCGAAAACCATGCTGTTTGGTGCATTGTATGTTATATTTGGTAAGCTATTCAGTAAGCTGGTCAGTTACGATACATTACAGGGCCTTAGAAAGGGGCGGGAGCATGGATATTGGGTGGTAGTTGGTTCACTGAGACTTGTCTCCACTTTTATGTACTGGGGTGAAAATTGCTGCTTTCCATAATTGGGGGAATTGCTGTTCTGGTCTTAGCCGACTCCCTACCTGTGTTGAGGAGGAACCACACTGAGCGGTGGTTGTTTCCTGCTAGAGTATCCTGCACTTCCACATCCCGGACTTGGTCCCCATTTGTTAGCACCAAGTCCAGTATGTTCCCCTTCCTAGTAGGATCTATCACCCCTTGCACTAGGTAGCTGTCTTGGATAGCCTCCAGCAGCACCTGTTCCCTGGCATGTACTGTAGTTACTGTCTGCCAGTCAACCACAGGTAGGCTGAAGTCTCCCACATGCCAGTCAACCCCAGGTAGGCTGAAGTCTCTCACTATAACTGTATTCCCTTTGCCACTGACCTTTCCGATTTGCTCCCCCAGCTCCCTATCCACCTCCTTGCTCTGTGAGGGTGGCCTGTACGACACCCCCATCCTGAGCTTCTTACATTTAGGGCTTTGGAGCAATACCCATATGGCTTTTGGCCTCACTTCATCCCCTTCCTCCCTGGTACACAGTATCCCCTCCCTGACATAAATAGCCACCCTTCCCCCCTCCCGGTCTCTGCGGAACACCTTGTATCCAGGGATCGTGAGATCCCAGTCATGGTATTGGGTGTCCCAGGTCTCTGAGATAGCTACAATATCTACCTCCCCCTCTGCCATCATTGTCTGGAACTCTGCCACCTTATTTGCTAAGCTCCTTGCATTCGAGGATACTACAGTCTACCTGTTGTCCTGCCCCTCCTCTTCCTGTCTCTCCCCCTTTTGTCTTGGTAACTTTCCCTCATTCTTCTTCCTCTCTGGGGGGCGGGGCCTGCTGGTCTCCCGGAGGTGCCTCCTCCTGCTATCAGACTCAGCCCCTCCCCCCTCCTCAGTTTAATATTTACTTTGGATGCCAAGAAGGCCTTTGATTGGGCTGAATGGGACTTCCTTTCTGAAACTTTAAATAACTTGGATTTGGAAATACCTTCACTAGATGGATAAAGATGCTGTACCATTCCCCCATTTAAACCAACTGAAATATCTCAAATGCTATTCCACTCTCTTTTGTAATTTAATTTTAAACTGCTGTGTTATTTATTGCATTGCTGTGCTTGCCTTCCTTCCCCTTGCTACCGCTTTCCTATTCTATGGTATATTGCTCCTCTCTCTCTCTTTACCTCTTACTCTGCTCCTCTGTGCTGTACTCTGATCGGCTGCAGCTGGAGCCCTTCTATCCTTCTTCAGTCATATTCCTTGCCTCAAGCTAACTCCCAAACCTGCCTAATATCGTTATCTTTCCGGACTTCCTTACCTCAAGCTAATTCCTGAACCTGCCTAATTTCTTTATCTTTGCGCTCTGTTACTTTTCTTCTGCTGCCCTCTCCCCTGCAGTGTGCTATTTCTGACTGAGGACAAGTGGTGCCAGGCAAGCGATTATCCCTGCCATTCTTCTTTTGTTGCTGCAGACCCACTTTAGCGCCTCGATCCCCTCACTACTGGCTCTCCTATGTTTTGTGCCCCCACCCACGATTTTGCCTTTGCTCCACCTGCGCCAACCTTACTAATTTCTGCCCTTGTCCTTCTCTGCAGGTCAGCCCCGACAGGGCCCTCCTCCACTTCAGGCTCACAGCCCGTAGCTGGGAAGCCTACTTGCCGAGGCTCTGTTCCCACCCGCCCAGCTGTGTCGAACCCAGGTATGCTCCACAGACCATCTGGGAGAGCTAGAAGCACCCGATTGGAAGAAGCACCTCTAGTCTTGGCCTGCCATTGGTTGCCTGAGCCCTGGACTTGCTTCTGATTGGTCAAAGGTTTTTCTTTTTTGTTTCAAGCTCTTCTCTGCTGAACGAGGCTCACCCCTACATTTTCAAAAAAGCTTAACTGAATTTTTAAACTAGTGGGCGCTGTAATGTTGTGATTGCTTGGGGATTCTTTTGTAATTTCATTTTAAACTACTGTGTTATTTATTGCATTGCTGTGCTTGCCCTCTTTCCCCCACTACTGCTTTCCTATTCTACGAAATATTTCTCCTCTCTCACTCTTCACCTCTTGCTGTGCTCCTCTGTGCTGTACTCTGATCGGCTGCAGCTGGAGCCCTTCACCCTTTTTCAGTCATGTTCCTTGCCCTATGCTGAATTCCTGAACCTGTCTAATCTGTTTATCGTTCGCTGTGCCACTTTTCTTCTTCTGCCCCCCCCCTTGCAGCATGCTATTTTTGGCCAATGATGAGTGGCGCCAGGCAAGCAATTATCCCTGCCATTCTTCTTTTGTTGCTGCAGACCCACTTTAGCTCCTCATTGATTCCCCTAACTACTGACTCTCCTTTGTTTTGTGCCCCCACCCCTGATTTAGCCTTCACTTTGCCTGCCACCAACCTTACTAATTTCTGCCCTTGTCCTTCTCGGCAGGTCAGCTTCTGACAGAGTGCTCCTCCACTTCAAGCCCACGGCCATGGCTGGGAAGCCTGTCATCCAAGGCTCCATTCCTGCCTGCTAGCCCAGCTACACTGAACCCAGGTACGTTCCACAGACCGTCCGGGAGAACTAGAAGCACCTGATTGGAAGAAGCCCTCCAGTCCTGGCCCGCCATTGGTTGCCTGAGCCCTGGACTTGCTTCTGATTGGTTGAAGGTTTTCTTTTTTCTTTCAAGCTCTTCTCTGCTGAGCGGGGCTCTGCTCTGCATTTTCAAAAAGCTTAACCGAATTTTCTCATGCCAACCATCCCCCAACCCCGACACTCTTTAAAGAAACTTGTATCCCCTCCCTTCAGTGATAGTCTCCAATGATTGGTTGACTCCACCTACTACTGAATTTAAAGGGCATTCTACCTTTCACTGCCTGGCTGTAGGACCCCATAAAATTTTGGCATATCTGTTCTGGGTGCCTGCTCCAATACAATGAGGTCACTTTTGTTATCTATATGTTGCCTCCTGGGCCTGCTCCCCTACCTTAGCCCTGGCCCCAAGTTGCCTCACATAGCTGCACCTATTTGGCTGCTAGAACCTTGCACTCCTTCTATAGGTTCCACCCTCAGAACATGCCTATTCGAGTGTGCCTGTCATTAGGGCATCAAGTTTAAAATCACTGATTGTATTACATGAGGGGGGCTCTGCCCCCTGCAACCCCCCATGCCCCTCCTAACTAAATATTCCAATTCCGGAGGGGGCGAACCTTGGGGAGGGGGTGTCAAATTCTGTAATTTGCCACCCTAATGACAGGCACACTCAGACAGGCGCACAGATGGCTGGCAGTGCCTCCTACAACACTAATCTTGCCTTCAAATGACTATTTAATTACACAGCCTTGTTCCTCTTATAGCTCGACCCTTATATATGCTAGAACTCATGCTCCTCTGTATATGTCCTACCTACCGGTATTTAAACCTTTCTCCCTCTTGGTCAGGGTGCTCTTGCATGCTCTTCTCAATTACTGCATGGACTACTGACCTGTACCCTCCTACACCATCAAAAAAATGTCGTTCATGGCTTCTCAGGCTGTTAAATGCTCTCAAGAAGAGCCTGCTGCTACTCCTACTTTGCTCAGGCAATGTTGATTTGAACTCAGGCCACCTTCCACTATCTCAGCACCATCGAGCTAGCCCAGCTTAAGGGTATAAGCCTACTCCATCTAAACACCTGTAGCTTATTAAGGAAATTTGACTCTATACAAACCTGGATCTGCCATTCTAAGCCTGACATACTGGTGGTCACAGAAACCTGGCTTGGACCCTCTACCCACGACCCTGACATCAATATCCCTTCCTACAAAGTCTTTAGATTGGACAGGCAGTCTAGAGGTGATGGGGTCACTATATATGTTCATGACAACCTCACTGCCATCCTATTCGATGCTACTACCTTACCGAAGGAGTTTGAGAGCCTGAAACTAAAGATCTCACTTCCTTCCTCCTTGTCTCACTACCATTGGCTGCTACAAACCCCACTCAGCTGGGTTTAAGTTACTGGAACCTACATAATACCCTGGACAAATTGTTTGTGGAGGTCTTTATTTTGGGTGACTTTAATCTTGATTGGTGCTCCCCATGCTCCAAACCATTAAAAGACCTCTGTGACTCATTCTGCCTTACCCAACTTATTACAAAAACCACCCATCTCAATAACAAAAACCCAGAACATAGTGCACTACTCGATCTAATCTTAGTAAACAAATCTCACCTCATTTCTCATTCAGGAACTTTTTCGATGACATAAGTGATCACTGTGCAATAGCCTGCATGAGGCCATTCCCAAAGTTGGCTCGACCTCAAGATACATTTTCAAAGAAAACTCTGTAACCTTGATCAACTCGCTTTTCTTGTTGACTTTCAAAATGCTCATTGGCAGGATTTCTACTAGCCTTCTCCATAAGTGAGGCTCTTGGTGGTTTCAGGACATTGTTCTTGGAACCATAAATCGACATGTGCCCTTGCCAAAATCCACACTAGCAAAAGTCATCCCTGGTTTTCTGCCAGCCTTAAAAGCCATGCTACTCCATAGAGATGCCTTCTGGAAAAGGCACAGAAATCCAAAACTCCTCTGACTGTGCAGCCTTTAGAATGGCAAGGAATCTGTGCACTGAGTTAATCAGGGCCAAAAAAGATGGATACCACCAAACCAAACTATCCTCTCCCTAACTGCCCTGCAAATGTTTGGAAGGTTTTAAAGGATTTCCATGGGTAGCTCACATATTAAGAGAACATTGTTTAACCAGGAGTAGCACACTAAACCAGAGTTTGTTTCCAGATGTGACCTGGGAGCACCAGGAAGTTAAGTGGCTTGCTCAGGATCACACAGCATTCACCAAGGTGACTGTGGGATTCAAACCCAGGTCTCCAGATCTGCAGCTTGGAGCCTTAATCCACTGTGCAATGCTGCCTCCTTCAACTATATAACTGATAAGCACTCCATCCTAGATCCACTCAATAACCATTTTGCCACCACTGGTGTTGTGTTCGATTCTTACCCTGCCAATAACCTTCAAGAGCAACTCTGTGTCCAGGATACCTCCAGCATTGATGGTGCTTCTACTGTCCATGATGCATTCTTCTTCTTCTTCCGTCCTATCTCTGTAAAAGAAGTGAAAGACCTCCTCCTTGTTCTTGACACTAATAAAAGTGCAAGTGCCTACCTTATTGATCCATACTTTCTAAAATTAGGGTATCACGTCTTGTCTGCTCCCATCTCCCACCTTTTCAATCTGTCCATCATGACGGGCATTATTCCATCGGTTTGGAAAACCACCCATGTCATTCCACTGTTCAGTTAGGTAACCCGAGTGATCCTAACAACTATAGGCCTATATCGCTTCTCCCTATTCTAGCCAAATGCTAGAAAACAAGCAAACTGTCAACTTGGAAATTATTTGAAGGCACACAATCTGCTCAGCCCTGCCCAATCAGGTTTATGACAGTGTCACAGTACAGTGTCGGCCCTTGCTAAGGTGTGTCTAATATTTGGCTTAAAGCCCTGGATGCTAAACATCATGTTTGTGCCTTATTCCTTGACCTTAGCAAGGCCTTTGATACTGTGAATTATGACCTGCTATTGCATATTCTTCATAAACTTTGGCCTTGACCCCTCTTCTATGAATTGGTTTACCAGTTATTTAATGGGGCACCACCAGCAGGTCAAAGCCAGTGGGGAACTCTCACCTCTGAAACCTTTCCTCAGAGGTGTACCTCAGGGGTCTATTTTAGGACCTCTTATTTGCATTTTATATCAACAACATCAACTCCGGTATCTCATCAGCAAATATCCACTGTGACGCTTGGCCAGCTGGTTATGATTCTTATATGATATTTGTAATATAAAATATAGTATGTGATTGTCTCACATAAGACAGCCAGTGCTTCCATGGGTGCCCCTCCCAGGTTCCAGTGAAGCTACAGGATATGTAAACTGATCAGGAACTAGTTAATTAATTACCTTCCTTCCAGAGGGCATTTTATTATCTTTTATGGCCTGTTACTGCTTTGAAGTTGAAAACCAAATGTAAGTTTATGAGTCTGCTGGAGGATGAGCCTAATAAACTTTTGTGATGTTTTAAGAGGAACAGGCCATTGATACCAATATGGTGTTAAGAGCTGTAAAACCCTTTGATCTTCCTTGGGAACAGGAACCACACAAGATCAAAGAGAACATGTTTAATTAAGGAGTCATATTTAGGAAGTGCTTTTCCTTCTGATGTGACATTGTTTAACATACCTCCTGCAAGAAAATCATGTTTGGAATTTTTAATTCTAAAAAGGAGGAGCTAAATGACTCACCATGGGGGTGGGGAGATGGGGTTGAAATGTATCCTTGTAAGTGGGGAATATGTCATATTATTTTGGGACTCAGAGTTCTCTGATCTAACTTAAGCACTTCCAGAGGTAATTCCTTAGACAGCAAAGGTCTAAATGTATGGTGGTAGGAGTTTTTGTTTTGTACTTTTCCTTTGTTCTTTTATCTGATTGTGAGATCTTTGATATATTGTTCTGTGTTTACATTTTTCAAATTTTTATCATCTTTTAGTAAAGTACATTTTCTTAAGATTCTGCCAGGTTCTCCTCCATCATTTTTGCTTGTAGAGTGCCTGTTTTTTAAGTCTGACAAGTGTTCAGGGCTTGATGGTGTTACTAAGCTTAGGTCTCTTATAGAGTTTTAAGGGCTCATTTTGGATACCTGATTAGGTGCCCTTAGGTGAAATATATATTGCATCCCCTGAAGAGAATATTATCTGAGCCTGTACATTTGGGTACACTAGCATAAGGTTCACAGTTTTAATCCCCCCAGAGCTTGAGACTAAAGGTGATTTGGACCCAAAAGCAGACAGGAGGGTTACCCTATCAGTTACCTGTTCACACTATTGCACTCTGAGGTTGACACTGTGGAAGCAGAGGGCCTGACCTGCTGATTGCGTTTGTGACATCCACCTCTTTGCTGTTGGCACTGTTCTTTATATAGATAGACCCACCCTGGATTTGGCCCGCAAGGATCTGCAACTGGAATTTAATATCCTGCAGAAGAACATTCTCCATCTGAAACTCCTGCTTAATGCAAAAAAAAAAAAAAGGCCATGCTTTTTTCACCTGCAACCCCAGCTTCCAACCCCTGCCCTGCAATGCAGATTTACACTCTCTAGGGGGAGCCGCTGAAATTTGTGGCCAAGTTCAAATACCTGGAGTTCTGGGTTGACTGTAAGCTGTCCTTCCATGACCATATTGAAGAACTATCAAAAAAACTAAAACAAAGGCTTGGTCTATTCTTCTGTATCAGGTGTTTACTAACACAGGAAGCCAAAAAGGCTGGTCAGTCCAGTCCACCATCTTGCCTCTGTTAGACTACGTTTGACTTCCTATATGGTCAGGGCCCCAGCACTGCTCTAGCTAAGCTCTGACACGCTTTGCCATCGAGCTTATGATTTACAACTGGCACCCCTTACTCCACCCATAAACTCTCATTAGCATGTGCCCATAATGAATCCTGTAAATGCTTTCCCTGAAAACCCTCTGCCTACCTTCTCTGCTCTGTGACCTCCTTTATTCCTAGAACTGGTCTGCCTTCTGTTTTTTCCCATGTTAGCCTCCGATTTATACACATTGCATGTATGGAATGTGTGCTCTATGTATATATAGATATATATTAGTATATACAAGTAATGTGTGTATATCTGGTCTTAGTTAGCCTCGTATACTGTGTATTAGTAAGCCTCTCATTTTTTGTACACATTTTTTGCTTGAACTGAGTGAACTACTATATGTATATATTTTGTATTTTGTTTGCATATTATGTATCAGTGTTCCCTGCCTCTACCAGTCTTTTTTAGCTTCACTACCTGCTTTGTACAAATTTTAATTCACTGTCTGTTATTCCTTGAATTTAATGGTTTGCTCAGGTCCACCTTGCAAATCAGAATGTCTCTCAATGATGTTTCACCTGGTAAAATAAAGCTTATTGATTGATTGATTGACTCTCCAGAGGAACAAGACAGGAATGCTCCCTGCCCCCATTGTTATTTGCTTATGGGATTGAACCCTTAGCAGTAGCAATTCAAAAGAACAATGCAATACAGTGTATTAAGGTTAGTACATATGAGCATAATATCAGCCTATATGCAGATGATACTCTGCTATATCTAACAGATCCAGAAAACTCTTTACCAATATGCTTATCACTAATCACTGAATTTGGGGAAGCATCAGGATACAAGATAAACATGACAAAAACAGAAGCTGTATACTTAAACCCTACACCTAATGCTCAGATTTTTTTCGCAATATCAGGATATATTGACAGATAAAATAAAATATCTAAGGGTGGCAATACCTAAACAAATAACACAACCATATGAATCAAACTTTCCACCACTGATATACAATGTTTGGAAGGACCTGGATAGATGGATGAAACTCCCTCTCACTTTGATTGGTTGGTGCAATGCCATCAAAATGAATATATTGCCTCATCTATTGTTCCTATTTCTGGCCCAACCAACACTTATCACCAATAAATTTTTCAAAGACTTAGGCTGCTTGATCAATCAATTTGTTTTGAAGGATAAGAAACTCAGTTTGAACTTATGAAAACTCATGCTACCAAAAACATAGGACAGCCTAGCTCTTCCCAACTTTAAAAAATATTATCTGGCCGCACAAATATCTCAAATTATACATTGATTCACTGGTGATCCAACTAGCAGCTCCACACAACTGAACAACACTTTCATAAGTATCACAACCCAAAAAGTATTTTATACGACAATATTAAACCAAATTAAAACCCCTATGAACCAGATTATTAGCATCTCATACCACCTGGCATTGTTGGAAACAAATACATAAGATTATTGGATGGAAGGAACCTCTCTCATACTTTACTCCCATTTACTGTAATTTTGGATTTTACCCATCAATTTCAGACCCAGCCACTTGACTTTGGGAATAACAGGGAATTAAAATTATACAAGACCTTTACGAGGGCAAACATTTGTTATCTTTTAACCAAATCCAGAATAAATATAATATCCCAAGCCATCATTTTTTTTTAGATATTTGCAAATTCGAGACTATATCACAAAGTCTGGCTTTTCACAGGTCTACTTTCTACTGGAGAATATTTTGTTAACCGAAGGCCCCAACCTTAAACCCTTATTGGCTGTTTACAAATTGTTGCTCCATTTCTCATCATTTAATCTGGCTAGTTTGAAAACCAAGTGGGAACTACATCTGGGAATAAAAATAATTCAGGATGACTGGGATAAAAATCACCTTATACCCTCACTTTCACTTTCACTCAAGTAACTTCAGCAGATTCATTTAACATTCTTCATAGGATTTACTGACCTACTAGATTGCATACATTTAATCCTAATTTGGATGAAAAATGTTCAAGATGTCTGAGTAACCTGGGATCCCTTATACACATGTTTTTAACTTATAAAAAAATAAAGTTCTGGAATTTTATTTTCAAGGTTTTAGAGCAAGAGACCGGTATCAGACCAAAAAAGGATCCTTCCTTTGTTCTTCTAGGCCATAAATTAAATCAATATACCGCTTCAGATTTCCATTGTAAACTATTCTCATTAGCTAAGAAATGCATTTTAATGGTCTGGAAAGACCGTAGTTTGCCTTCTATAAGAACCTGTTTAACTTAATCGTGGGTTTATATAGCCTAGAGCAAATTCACTATTTTATGAAAGATAAAGCAGAAACGTTTCATGCTATTTGGGATCCCTTTCTGAAGATAGCTATGACATATAACATTTCTTGACCCAGAGGTACAGATCCTTAAGGTATATGGAATCCCATTTCTCAGACATAGACCCTTAGAGTCACTGATAAATAGGCTCTTAATGGTTGAATAACAGAATCCAGAAATTATGTCTTATATTGATGTTAAAAGTTTTGAATATTTCAGAATTATTTATTATTCTTGCTGTTTGATGATTGTATGAAACCTTTGTTCCAATTAAAAATAAAAAAAAAAGATTTGCAAAGTCTGAGTATTTTGCATCCATACTTCAGAACAGCATTAGTCATCCCTCTAAGTTCTGGAATGTTATCCAATCCCTGTTTTCCACTCCAACCCAATCTCTTTCATTCTCAGGTTTGATGACTCCCTCATCCCTGACCCTTCTATTGTTGCCTCTTCCTTTAAGTCATACTTTACTGCCTGTGCCCTCTCTCTCATCCCTTCCTCCTCCTCCTCCCACTTTTCTTCCCTCTCTCTACCTTCTCCTCCTTTAAATCTCTCTCTCTTTTCCTTCTCTTCTACCACTGTCTCTGCTTCCCTTAAGTACTTGCTTGCATTAAATCCTTACATATGTGGTAGCCCTGATGGCCTTGATCCCAAACTTCTACTTCTCTCAGCCCCTGCCATTGCACTGCCTACTGTCACAACCCCACTTGTGAGGGTCAGATCACTGAGCTCACAGTGCCCACCCCTAAGTGCAATCTGTGACAGGGAGGGGGAAAACAGGGATATTCTCATAGATACATAGATACATAGACAGTGTCGGCAGATAAGGCCTATGGCCCACCCAGTCTGCCCATTTGAGCTTGTAAGTTTAGTTTGTTTTCCTAGAAGTCTGTTGCCCTTACCCCTGACCTCCAGAATTCCTTTATGTCTATCCCATGCATTCTTAAATCCTGTGATTGTTTCAGCCCCACCACTTCCTCTGGCAGGGTGTTCCCTTGTCCACCACCGTTCTGTGAAGAAATTCTTTCTCATGTTTCCTCTGAATCGTCCCCTCCTCCAACTTCATCCCATGCCCTCTAGTCCTGGAACATCTTTTTCACTTAAAAATAGTGTTTTCCTGCACCCTGTTCCTCCCTGTAAGATACTTGTATGTCTCTATCATATCCCCTCTCTCCCTCCTCTCCTCCAGGGAGTACATGTTCAGTTCCTTCAACCTGTCTTCATAGGACTTGTGATGCAATCTGTGCACCATCTTTGTTGCCCTCCTCTGAACCTTCTCTACCCTGTCTATGTCCTTACGTAGGTATGGTCTCCAGAACTGTACATTGTACTCCAGGTGGGGCCTCACTAGTGTCTTGTATAGCGGAATTATGACCTCCTTTTCCTGCTGGTGATGCCCTGCCTATACATCCCAGCATCCTATTTGCTTTACCTGCTGCCTTGTCACACTGTTTCCTATTTGAGGTCATCAGAGATGACAACCCCAAGATCCCTTTCCTGCTTGGTGCATGCTATATCCTCACCCCACAACTGATATATTGTGCCAGGGTTTTTGTGCCCCATATGCATTATCTTGCACTTCTTTGCATTGAATTTCAACTGCCAAACCCCTGACCATTCTTCAAGTTTCTGCAGGTCGCTTCTCATTCTCCTTGTGTGTGCCCAGAGTGCTCACTGGATTTACAACTGAACACTTGCCATGAGGTCCCAGAGTATCCCTCTATACTTTGGATCAGGACACAATACCAATCTCGAGTCTTGTGGCCAAATATGAACCATTTTCATGGCTATTACACACAAGAGTAAGGCCCAAGTGTTATGCTCTGTTCCAGTAGCAGCACAGCACCTGATTTGGTCTTCACCCTACAGGACATGCAATAGACCAGTTCACAATCCCTGCAGACCCATATGAGACTCTGGTATTCTCCCAAAATCTGCCTGGATGTTCCCACTGACCCTTTCATTTTGGTTGCTATTTGTTGACCCTTCTAAACATAAACAGTTGTCACAGATTTGTACTAAAACTTCAACAGTCGCGCATACAATATAAGGAATCTCATGCAGGCAGAATTCTTTAGAAAAACGAAAGTCTTTACTAAAATAACTGAATAATTGCAGTTACAAAAAAAGAGAACATATACAAATTTAAGTTACAGTATTGGAAACAAATGGGAAGTATACAGTCTAAACGCCTTAAAATGGTTTAACTAAGTCTCTCTACCTTACAGGTGATTTCCAAAGTTTATAGAATCTTTAGCTAGCAAGAGATCTCAGTCCTTGAATAGCAGTCTTTGGTGTGTTGTGTGCAGGAGTCCAACCAGAGTGTCCCTGAGTGACTGTGTTGAGAGTTTTAACTATCTTTACTGAACTGCAGTGTCAGCAATATTCCAGTCAGTAGCCCACAATTTCCTGGCCACCTGGTGATGTCACTCAGCTTCAACACAAATTCTGCTTCCATAATTAACGAGTAACAGGACAGTCACTGTTAAACTTTGATGCATCAGTATAGCATTATGTGGGCTAATTTACAGTGTCATGTTAGAATATCACATAGTACTACTAGAATGGTCATCTGACATCCAATTCCTGGCTCAAACATCCTGTTCCCTCATAAAATATGATATCCTATCATAGTTCCTGAGATCAAAACCAATCTGCTTCTGTTGTGCAGGTTTATGGGTAGGTAAATGGCCTTCGGCACATCTCTGCTAAAAGAACATAGTAATGAAAATCTCACTTCCTGGCAAAGCAGGTGGCCTTCGAGTCAAAAGGTCACCCCTTTAAAAAAAATCTAGACTTTTCCCTATGCCTTGAATTAACACTGGTATGGGCATACACAGAAATCACATAATACCATATCTAACATAAATATATATTGCAGATAATGATTGGCAGAATGCTAGCCCATGACACTCCTACCTCCTTGACTGAATTTGTGGGAATCCATCCCTAGCACGATATGAGTTTCACATATTCTGTTCATTGCTCTAACTGTTGACATAGCCCATCTGCGTGGACATGTACCGACCCTGCCCTGTGGGTAAATGGTCATATCGTAGCCCTGTAAGACAATGCTCCATCTCAAAAGACAACCATTCGTCTTCCTCATTTGCATCAGCCACACCAGGGGGTTATGATCCAGCTGTATCTCAAAGTGCCTCCCGTAGAGGTATGGCTCTAACTTCTTCAGGGCACATACCAACACAAGACACTCCTTCTCAACTTTGGAATAGGCCTGCTTGCGAGGAAGCAACTTTTTATTGAGGTACAATATTGGGTGATCTTTCCCTTGGTTAGAGGTCTGACTAAGGACTGCTCCAATCCCCACATCTGAGGCATCTGTCTGGACTACAAATGGCTTATTGTAGTCTGGACTGGCCAACACAGGAGCACCACAAAGTGCCTCCTTTAGCTGTGTTAAGGTTCATTCACAGGCTGGTTCCCATTTTACCTTTATAGGCATTCTTTTATTTAGCAGGCTAGATAGGGGACCTGCCAGGGTACTGTAATTTTGTACAAACTTACAATAGTACCCAGCAGTTCCTAGGAAACTCTGAACCTGCTTCTGGGTTTCTGGCCTGGGCCATGCCTCTTTTGCTCCAACCTTGGCTTGATTAGGAGGAAGCTGCCCCCACCCTACTACATGTTCTAGGTATGCCACCTCCACCATGGCCACCTGGCACTTTTCAGCCTTGACAGTGAGCCCTGCCTTCTGTATCCTACCCACACTTCCCTCAGGTGGGACAGGTGTTCCTTCCAGTTGGCAGTGAAGATGACAATATCATCCAGGTACACCACAGTGTACTCTTCAGTACCATGTAACACCTGGTTCACCAACCTTTGAAGGTGGCAGAAGATTCATTCCAAAAGGCACTACCCTGAACTCAAATAATCCTATTGGAATGATGAAGGCCAACCTCTCCCTAGGTCTGTCAGTTAACTCCACCTGTCAATACCCTTTGTCAGGTCAATGGTAGTGAGATATGTTGCCCTCCCAACTTGTCCAGTAGTTCATCCGTCTGTGGCATTGGGTGGGTGTCAGACTTTGTGACTGCATTGAGTTCCGATAGTCTACACAGAAGTGAGTAGAGTCATCTGGCTTGGTAACAAGGACTACAGGTGAGGCCCAGAGACTGTGGGATTTCTAGATTACCCCTAAATCCAGCATTTCCTCCACCTCCCTCCTAATGTCCTTTAGGATGGCCTTGGACATTTGGTAGGCTGTCCATCGGATGGGTGCTTGCATTCCTGTGTCTACATTGTGTGTTACTAAGGGAGTACATCCCGGCTTGGCTGTAAACAAAGGGGCAAAGTCCCCTAAAACCTCCCTCACTTCCTGGGACTGTTCTGGGGTCAACTGGGGCAACAGTTTGATTGCCTCCACAGAGGACTCCTGCTTTCTTTCTGTCAGCAAGTCCAATAGAGGCTCTTCTTCATCCATCCCCTCCCCAGGACTACACACTGCAAATACCATGTCAGCCCTATTTGCATATGGCTTCATCATGTTGATGTGATACATTCTATGAGTATATCTCCTGTCAGGCAGTTCTGCAATGTAGTTTACGTCATTCACTCTGTCTGACTACTTTGTATGGTCCTGCCCTCTCAGTCTGCAGCTTATCCTTCTGGACTGGGATTAGAACCATGACTTCCTGACCCACAGTGTATGAGCGAATTCTGGCTCTGCAGTCATACCAGACCTTTTGCTTCTGCTGGGCAGCTGACAGGTTGCTCTGGGTAACTCTCATAAGCGCCTTCACTTTTCCCTAAACTTCAGGGCATAGTCCACTATGAGAGTTCCTTGGCTGGTGTTCTTGCCTTCTCAGTCTTCCCAGACCAAGTCTAGGGGCCCATGCCTCCTGCATCCATATAAGACTTCAAAGGGGGAAAACCCTGTCAACTCTTGGGGTACCTTCTTGTATGTGAACAACAGGTGAGGAAGGTATTTCTCCCAGTCCCTCCAATGCTGTTCAGCAAATGCCTGGAGCATCAATTTTGAGTACCATTAAACCTTTCCTGACTGCCCACTGGCTTGTGGGTGCTAAGGTGTCATGTGTCTCTGCACTACCCCACACTTCTCCCACAAACACTTCATCAGGTCTGACATGAAGGAACCCCTTGTTCAGTGATAACCTACTACAGAAACCTGGAGAAGGGAGAAAATCCCTAGCAAGGCCAGTCACTTTGTCTGTCCTAAGTGAGGAAAGGGCAATGGACTCTGGGTATCTGGTGGCATAATCAATCACCGTCAGGATAAACCTTTCCCAGAGGAGCTGGGGGTACTCAAAGGTCCCACAATGTCCATTCCTACCCTCTAGAATGTCTCCTTCACAATGGGCAAGGGAATTAGGGCAGCTTGGGTTTTACTACCTGCCTTCCTATTTGTTGGCACTGGTGACAAGACCTGCAATATTCCTTCACCTGCTGGGTGAAGTTGGGACAGTAGAAATTCTGGGCCAATTGCAGCATGGTGCTCATGATTCCCAGATGTCCGAACATGGGGATATCATGAGCGATCTTGAGCAACCACTCACGGTACCCTTGAGGAATGACAAGCTGCCTGCCCATCACCCCTCCCTCTTTTCTTAGGTCCTGCATATACAACAGTCCATTGTCCCAAAATACCCTATGTCTCCCATCACCGCCTTGTGTCCCATCAGATTCTGCCAAAGCCTTCGGCCTCTCTAAACTAGGGTCAGTCCTCTGAGCAGCTGCAAAATCTTTACATTTTACCAAGGCATGGGACATGTCCCCTTCAGTTTCTAAACTAGGGTCCATACCTCTAGCATCAGGGCATTCAGGGTCACTGCCATCCCTAACCGTTTGACCATTGGTTACCCCTCCCTCCTTAGAGTAACCTTCTGTAGCTGTTTTGTGAACTGCTATGGGGAGGAAGTCCTACCCCCCTTCACTATTCTCCATGTCAGGAGACACAGGCTGGGGAACCAGCCTCCCATTGTTTTCAACAGGGGCTTCTGTGGGGTCCAGGGAACTACAATCGGCCTTGGCTGTCTGACTGTGGGTAACCGCATACACCACCCCATTTTGGAGATTGTTCCATATTATCACATCCAGGGTGAGATTGTCTGCAACTGCCACCTTTTGTACCCTCTCTCCGATCTCAACCACAGTCCAGGAGAACGCTAGCAAGTGGCAGAGTTTTCTCCTCCCCAGTGAATCCCCTTACTGTTAAGAACTGATTAGGTATAAGTTGTTCAGGCTCAACCAAATCCCGTTTTACCAAAGTAAGGGATGCCCCTGTGTCCCCTCAACCCATGGGTTCGCACCCCATCTACAGTAACCAGGTGTATATGCTCTCTCATGTTTATAGGCATGCTTTCAGGATACACAGTGCACCCACCTCTGTTTGAGAACCCTTTTGCCCACTCTATGCCTTTTAGGACACTGTCTAGCAAGATGCCCAGGTTGTTTGCAAAACCAACATTCATCATTTATTTTATCAGGCAAACTCTTTCTTTGTAACCTGGGACTGCCCACTTCTGGGAGGCAGTGAGGGTTTTAGCTGCCCTAAAGGCGCGCTTTCTTTCTTTCTGCACTGCTGCACCCACCCCACTCCCTTTCAGAGCAGGCCTGCTCCTGGCAAACAATCTAAGAGTTTGGCAACCTCCTGCACCGTTTCTGGATCTCTGCCCTTCAACCAGGTTTTTAGCTCTGCTGGGCAAGCCCAAAAGAATTGCTCCAAAAGTACAACCTCCTCAATCTTCTCTACAGAGTTTGTTTCCACCCACCAATGTTTCAAAAACTGACACTGCTTTGTGACGAGTTCCTCATAGCTCATGTCAGGGCTTCTTCAGAGCTTACGGAACTTAATCCTGTATGCCTCAGGAGTTAACTCATACTTTTTAAGCAATGCCGCTTTAAGTTTCTCGTAATCACTACTGTCCCGATTGTCCATTTGACCCAAAGCTTCATGGCCTTTTCCAACAAGTAGCAGGAACAGCTGGAAGCTCCAGGACTCGCTAGGTATTTTTGCCTGAATACAGACCTTTTAAAACAAATTCAAAAAGGCATCCATATCCTCACCCTCTTTAAGTTCAGCTATTAATTTTGAATTTAACTTATGCCCTAGTCCTGGAGGTCCAGGTTCATCCCTGCCACTTTTCTCCTCTGGTGATGGTCGTTGGAGTTTTAGCTTTTGCAGTTAAAATTTCCTCTGGTGCTCTCTTTCTTCTCTCTCTTGGCCTCTTGATGCTGCTGCTTTTCCTGCAACTCCATCTGCAACTTCCTCTGATCGAATTCCAGCTACATTATCCTCAACTCTATCTGCAACCTGAACCCTTCTGACTCCAGTATTGTGGTGACCTCCTCTGCTGCTGTGGCTTTGGGCTTCTCTGGCCTCCCTGGGCTGGACACTGTAACATCCCTTGGTACCCCCACGCCAAAGGTCTGGACCCTCTTCAGTCACCGGCTGTGACTCGAGGCCTTGGGAGCTACTAGCTCATTACGCCACAAGAGCTTCCATGAGGTTATTTTGGTTAGGCCCTTGTACTGACCCTCTGTCCTGACACAACTGCCTTAGGTAGTCTGCAGTATATGCATGATAGTTGGAAGCCATCTTCTTCCCTAACTATTACTACTCTAGCTTGTACCCAAGAAAAAAAACAAAACAGGTAGGGACCTTAATAGTGTAACCAAATGATATATATATATATATTTAAAATCTCTGCCTTGATTGTGTGTGGATTGTTTTCAGTTCAACAATCTGATACACTGGACTGGGAATTTAGCCCAACTGTTTATGCCTGTGGCCACCGATCTCTCGAATCGCAATGCAACCAAATCTATCGGATCCCAACGCTGCGCACCAGATCTGTCACAAACCCACTTATGAAGGTCAGATCACTGAGCTCACAGTGCATGCCCCTAACTGAAATCCATGACAGGGAGGGGGAAACATGGATACCCTCCTCATTTACGCCCAGAGTGCTCACCGGATTTACAACTGAATACGTGCCATGAGATCCCAGAGTATCCCTCTGTAGTCTGGATCAGGGCACAGTACCAGTCTCGAGCCTTGTGGCCAACTATGAACCCTTTTAATGGCTATTACACACAGGAGGAAGGCGCCATGTTACACCTTCCGGTAGCAGCTTAACACCTGATTTGGTCTTCACCCCACAGGACATGCAATAGACCAGTTCACAATCCCTCGAGACCCATATGAGACTCTGGTATTCTCCCAAAATCTGCCTGGATGTCCCCACTGACCCTTTCACTTTGGTTGGTTTGGTGACCCTTCTAAGCATAAACAGTTTGTCACAGATTTGTACTAAAGCCTCTACAGTCACACATACAATATAAGGAATCTCACGAGGCAGAATTCTTTAGAAAAACAAAAGTCTTTACTAAAATAATTAAATAAATACAGTTACAAGAAAAAGAGAACATATATACATTTAGGTTAGAGTATTGGAAACAAATGCTAAGTATACAGTTTAAACACCTTAAACTGTTTAATAAGTCTCCCTACCTTACAGGTGAGTTCCAAAGTTCAGAGAATCTTTGGCTGGCAGAAGATCTCGGTCCTGTGTATAGAAGTTTCAGTGTGTTGTGTTCAGGAGTCCAACCAGAGTGTTCCTGAGTGACTGTGTTGAGAGTTTTACATATATTTTCTGAACTGAAGTGTCAGCAATATTCCAGTCAGTGACCCACAATTTCCTGGCCACCTGGTGATGTCACTCAGCTTCAACACAAATTCTGCCTCCATAATTAACTAGTAACAGGACAGTCACTGTTAAAATTTGATGAATCAGTATAGCATCCTGTAGGCTAATTTACAGTGTCATGTTAGAGTATCACATAGTACTGCTAGAATGGTCATCTGACATCGAATTCCTGGCTCAAACATCCTGTTCCCTCGTAAAATGCGATATCCTATCGTAGTTCCTGAGATCAAAATCAATCTGCTTCTGTAGTGCAGGTTTATGGGCAGGTAAATGGCTCTTGGCACATCTTTGCTAAAAGAACATAGGAATGAAAATCTCACTTCCTGGCAAAGCAGGTGGGCTTTGGGTCAAAAGGTCACCCTTTTAAAAAAAAATCTAGGCTTTTCCCTATGCCTTGAATTAACACTGGCATGGGCATACACAGAAATCACATAATACCATATATAACATAAATACAGGTATATATTGCAAATAATGATTGGCAGATGGCTAGCCCACAACACCTACTACCCTGCTTCTTAATCTTTCTATTTCCTCTGTTACTATTCCAGATGCTTGGAAGCAGGCTACTGTGACCCTCTCCCTAAGGTTCCACCATGCTGCATCAACAGAGAAAATGTTGACATGCGGCACAGCAAACATTTCAGTGTCGACAGGTGAAATTTCACCTGTCAGACATTGTGTCTTTTGTTCTCAGGGGGCTGAGCCCCCTGCACCTCCCCCTCTTCTTAATATATCTAACTCCAAGTTGGAGTTAATTCAAAGGGGGAAGAAGGATAGCGAAAGGGTGAAATTTTGCCCTCAGGTCCCTTACGGCAACAATCCTGAAACCTGTTAACATTGTCACTGTAAGGGATTTTGCCATGTTGCGTTCGCTGTCCGAATGGTATATGCTATCCCTAAATGTGGTGATCTCTCTTCTCCAGATAACTACCATTCTATCTCTCTTCTTCCTACCCTAGCTAAGTTACAGGAATGCCTTGTACTATCACAGCTCTCTTCCTTCACTCCTACTCCTCCTCCTCCTCCTTCTTCATCCCTTTTCAGTCTGAGTTTAGGAAATATCTCTCCACTTCCCTCCTTCAGCTCACGGACTCCATCCTCACAGGATCTGATCATGTCTGCCTTTTTTGTTGATGTTGCTAAAGCTTTTGACACAGTGACATCCCCTCTTTCTAGACAAGCTTAAAGCAATTGGTCTTTCTGACTCTGCAGTCAGCTGACTTTGTTTTTATCTTGAGGGAGGTCTCAAGCTGTCCAGATAGATAGCTACATTTCTTTGCCACTCCCTTTCTGCTCAGATGTCCCTCAAGGGTCCAGTCTCACTCTTATTCTCTTATCCCTATTCTTGAATGACCTCCCATCTGTCATTCCTCTGTGTCCATTCATGTGTATGCTGATGATAGTTAGCTATTTTTGCATCTGGTTCCTCTTCCCATGATCTTATCTCACAGCTTCAGCTGGATTTTGGCAATATTCAGTGCTGGTTTCAGTCTAACCAACTATCCCTCAATGCCAAAAAGACAATCTCCATAACTTTTGGCACCCATTAGAGACTTTCCAGTCTCACCCCTCTCCCTTCATTTCACAGCCTTGATGGTGTTATTATTGAGGATGTATACTCTTTTAAGTGCCTCAGGGTCTTGCTTGACCATCATCTTGATTTCTTGGTTCATACTGATACCATACACCAAAAGCTCCACCCCAAGCTTCATGCATTGTACAGGAACAAGGCAAGTATCCTGCTTCTTGCCCACCAAGAAATTGCTTTAGATGATTCTCTCTATTATTGATTATGGTGACATAGTCTATAGTGGAGCTTCCAAATCCTCCTTTACCAGACTGTACCTGTCTTCTACTCTTTTTGTCATATGCCTTTAGGTTGTTCCCTCTCGTACCCACCATTGCTCACTCTACTCTGCACTTTCACTCCCTTCTCTTGATGCCTGATGATTTCCCATTATGTCTTCTTTATATCTAAATTTGATTGGGGTGGGGATGCTGCTGAAAGCAATATGGATGCAGTTGTTCTTTAGAGCTCTGCTAATCTGAATGCCATTTTGCTCCTTTTATGGCTTATTATGGCTACTCAAAAGGGCATAAAATTTAAGCAAGAAGCAGAAGTTTGAGCAGAAACTTTAGACAAGTTATCTTCCCAAAATGACTGGGAAGTTACCTCCGCAGCGAGAGGCCATGGGATCACTGCTTCAGACTGGAGAAATGGCTACTCCAGTGCATCCAGACTCAGGCGTCAAGGCTAAGGCAACAGCAAAGCCAACTCTGGCTTCTTTACAGCTTTTTTTGTTGGAGTTTCAGGCAGATGTGAAGAGCTCCTTTAACAAAGTTCAGACTTTTTTATCAGCGATATCTGCAAGATGTGAGGGGATCGAAGAGAAGATGGAGTCTATAGAAAAGTGAGTGGAGACAGCCAAGAAGAACACTGAAAAACTATCTGCTAGTATCCTGACTGTGGAGGGAGCGTTAATGCTTCACTCACGAACAAGTGGACACTTATGCTAAACTAGAGAAAATAGAAAACACTCTCTTACTGAAAAACTTAAGATTGATTGGACTTACATGGGATATTCCCAATTCAAAGTTAAAACTGGAGGTTGAAAAAATATTGACTCTTGCTCTTACACCGGAACAGCCAATAACCCTAGAATCTGTATTTAGACCTCACTCAAGACAGAAAAAACAGACTGCATCCGGAGTCAGGGTAAGGTATGTGATCTGTTCCTTTCTCTCTTTAGTGCAAAGAAATAAAATACTTCAAGTGGCATGCATGAAGAAAGGTTTTACCTATGAAGGCACAAAGTTTCATTTGTATCCGGATTTCTGCTTGGCAACACAAAGGCATTAGAATGAGTTTTCTTTCATTAAAAGCTGAATTTCTACAGGGAGGAGTTATGGCTGTGCTGTAATCTCCAGCTAAACTGAAAGTGGTCTTTCAAAATAAGGAATATTATTTTGTTGATGTAGACATGGCTCAAGCTTTTTATGAGAAAAATGTTTCTTTACCCACAGAGTTGGATTCCGATTTAGAGGAAGAAATGGCTAACAGCACTCAGTATATGCCAATGTAGATTTAATTTTGGAAAATTATTTTGAGATTGCTCCAACTGGACATAATTCATTATTAGCCTGAGAGGATATTTCTTATAGTGATTTTTCCTTAGTGGGATGTTTAAAGCTTGGAGCATGAAGGGAGATAAAAATAAAGTAAAGGAGATATGTTATGCTCTCAAATTTTGTTTCTCTTATAAGAGTATTCTTTTTACCCCCACAAAAAATTTAAAAAAATCATACTTTTGAGTTTGTAACTTTAGTCTGATTTTGAAATTTCGAGATTAATTCTAACCATTGCATACTTGATGTGAATCTTTTTTCTCTCTGTGAAATAAAAAGAAAGTATAAATTCTAATTTGGTTCTCTTTCCTCCTACCTTAAATTCCTCTTATCCTCTCCCTCGGCTTCCTGCTATCCTTTACACAATACTCCCCATTCCCTCACTATTCTTTCTAGCAAATCTACTGGTGGTCAATCTGCTTTCTCATACCGCTTTCCTAAACACTGGTCTTCTCTTCCCTTGTCATTTCACTCTACCTATTCTGCTTTCTCCTTAAAGTCTCCCCTTCATAACTATTCTTGTCCCTCCTACAACTGTGCATAACTGTCTTCCTCCCCCCATTAGTTTTGCTCTGGCAATTTGTTTCCTTCATTACCTGTTTATTGTTCTGTGTTTAGTTCCATCACCTAAATCATCTCAATCGCTTTTTGTTACACATATCTGTCATACTGATTTGTCTTCAGTATTTGATTATGTTCCTTGATATTGTATTTTCTGTGTGATTTTCCAAATCTTATATTGTATTTTCTGTATATGATTTTCCAAATCCCTACCTCCAGGATGCATCTAGAAATGAGCTGTTTGCAGTTCATTATGTCTTTCCGTGAAACTTGTAAAATCAATCAACCAATCAATCAGTCAAACAATCAGTCAATCAAGGCACTAAGCATAAATGCCTGGTACCTCATAACCCCTGGGATCTTTGTCTATTTATTATTACTGCACATCCTGTTGTGGGTTATTGCTTACATATAGGCAGGGATCATTTATATGCTGGCCTCCCCCAAATCTGAAATAAATACAATAAACAGCTATTTTTTCAGGGCACCAGCAAGATTACATTTGGTTCCCACTCTCCATTCACCACTTTTATATTGGGTTGCAGCATGGTGAGCATCATCTTGGCATTATGATCCATTTGGGGACTTTGTACCTAGTCCATTGGTGTCCCCTATATGCTGTTTTAACAGGACACAGTCAGAAAAATAAATAAAAGAACAAACGAGTACAGGGTAGCAATAGCTCAGAGATATAAATTCAATCCAATCACTCACCTTAAAGGGGATGTTGAACCTCATAGACACTCAGTGGAAACTGTTGACCACAGTGCTGGTTTGATGAACGCGACATGCATGAATCCCCAGCTGCACATCTGCATTCTTTAGCTACCAGTTAGGTAGGAGACAAAATGACATGTTACAGTAAGACAAGTGCTGTTGTTGTGAGGTTATCTTGCACAAAAAAGGATTGAACCTGGCTACATTTCTTAGATGTAAAAATCCAGCAAACATAGAATATGATGGTAGATAAGTCTGCCATTTTTTTCCTGTAGACCCTATGTAGATCTACAGTACAATCTCTTCCACCTTCCTTACTGCTATGATTTTCTTGTGTCTGCCCCAGGCATGTTTGAACCCCTCCACTGTTTTTGCCCCAACGACCTCTGCTGAAAGGCTGTTCCAGGTTTCCACCCTTTCTGTTAAGAGTACTTTCCCATATCCCTCCTGTCTTTAACGCCTCCAGCTTCATAGCATGTCCCCTTGTTCTAGGCCATCTTTTATTTGAAAGATACGCCCACCTGTACTTTATTCATCCCGTGAGGTATTTAAAGGTTTCTATCATATCCCATTTCCTCCTCTCTTTCAGGGTGTACCTATTTAGCTTCTTCAGACTTTCCTCATAGGGCTTTTGATGCAGATCATGCACCATTTTGGTAGTCATCCTCTGGACTGCTTCCACTCTGTCTACGTTCTTTCTGAGATGTGGTCTCCAAAACTGGACACAGTACTCAAAGTAGGGTCTTACCAGTGATCCACAGTATATAGAGGCAGCACCATCTCCCTCTTCTTGCTGGCAATACCCCTTCCTATGCACCCTTGCATCCCACTAGCCCTTCTGACTGGCTTGTCACACTGCTTGGTACCTTTAGGTCATTTGATATAATTACTCCTATGTCTCATTCCTACTTGATCTTTATCAGAATCACACTGCCCATTTTATTCTCCACTCCCAGATTTCTGTGGCCCAGGTGCATTATTTTGCACTCTTTTGCATAAACCCAGCTGCCATACCCTTGACCACTCTTCCAGTTATCAGGTCCCTGCCCATCTTTTCTGACCCCACCCCCAGAGTGTTCACTCTGTTGCAGATCTTGGTGTCATCTTCAAAGAGGCAGACCTTCCTTTTCAGTTCCTCTGCTATGACACTTCTAAAGATGTTGAAGAGGATCAGTCCCAACACTGATCCTTGAGGTACCCTGCTGGTCACTCTCCTTCCTCAGAGTACACTCCATTTACCATTACCCTCTGTGACCTATCCACTATCTGAATTTCTTACTCAGGTTACCACCTTATTACCTACCCCAAGATACCCAATTTACTTGCCAGTCTCCTACATGGAATAGTCCTGAAAGACTTGCTGAGATCCAGGTAGGCCACATCCCTTGCTCCTCTCTGGTCCAGCTCCTTGGTCACCAGTCAAAGAAATCTATCAGATCTGATCATGATCTTCTTTCTGTGAAACCATGCTGCTCTAAGTCCTGTACTCTGTTGGCTACAAGATAGTCCACAATCCTTTACTGTGATAGTTTTTCCGTTAACTTACCCACCACTGATGTCAGTCTGATAGACTTATAATTGTCCACTTCTTCCTTGCTACCACGTTTGTGAAGTGGGACTACATCTGCCCTTCTCCAGTTGCCAGGGATGCCATCTGAGCTTCAAGCTCAAAACCATAGTCAATCTGAACACCAATGCAGCATACAACATTGACCTTTCCCATTCAACTCTACCTGTGACAGTGAGGCACAAGGGATGAACAATCTTCTCTTACCAATGACCAACACCCACCAGCATAATCTCAGTGTTGATTGGATTCTGCATGAGCCATCTGCTTGACATTCAAGCTGTTATCTAATGCAGGCACTTAGTCAAGTATAAAAATGGTCTGAGACTGATTTGATGAAAATTAAATACATACTGTATCTGGACTACATCTTCACAGCAATGAAACCCATGGTATATTCCTCTGTGATCTCACCAGTAGCATTATACAAGCAGTGAATAGTAACAGAGTGATCATAAATCAACCAATACAATTGATGAGGTGAAATCCCCCATTACCACTGCTGGTGATTAATCTTGATAGGTATAACATGAACCATTTAATAATAGTACTTGACATATCCCTAAGCCTTCTCAGATGTTTGCTCAAAACCTCAATATCAGTGGTATCAAATCAGACTTAACATTACTGACCAATGCAGGCAGCCACATAAGTCTTTCACACTCAATATGGGATAACAGCAGTCTTTTCTTCAAAGCCTCCATTTGTTCATAAAAGTCCAAGACTTTTATTAAACCATAGCAGTCTTCAAATGAGTGCCTCAGGGTGGGCATTAAATGAAATCAGGTTGTTGATAGCAGCAGATAAGCACAAGTAGTATTTTCTTAGTAACTTTGGTGGTTCTGTTGAAAGCTACTATATTTTTTGTGGTTTGTTTCATGCAGTCAATAAAGTGTCAGGTAATGATAACGGGTATTGGCATTGAGTGGATTTCACTTATTATAAATAAAAAAAAATTTGAAGCTAATTCTCAAACACCAGGCTTTTTAGATTGATTGATTGATTGATTTACCAGACAGACCTCACTGGAAGCAAATTCCTTTTGCAGGAGACACTCAGGCTTATGAAGGCTGGGACGAATATGACAAAAGTTACAAAACACAACAAATATTTATTCACTGTATTTTGAAAGCATGATTAATGACACTAAATAAATATTATGTAGTCCCTATGTTCAGATTCTAATGTAACTGCCATATCTGCAGGCTAGAACTCAATGTGCCAAAATGGAACTGGAAATCAATCATTTTATGGATTCCATTCCTAATATTTTGTAGGAAAATCTATTTATTTGGAACAAACTGACACAGGATATTCCTTTGGGTCATTTCTTTTTGTACCTCCTCAGCTGGGGAGGGGTGATCTTCGATTCCTTCTTCTCAGGCCCTCTCGGCGTTGCCCTTGACCCAGTCAGAGCTCGGACCTTTGCCCTCCCATCCAGGTCATGTCACAGCAGGGATTTGGGAGTGGTGCTGCAAGACTGAGAATGGCACGGTAGTTCCTTTCCACAACAGGGAACTATAGGCTGGTAAGTCTGACACTGATAGTGTGCAAGCTCATGGAGATCATACTCAAGGAGAGGCTGGCAAGGTAGATAGAGGAGAATGGTTCCTAGGACAAGAGGCAGCATGGTTTGTGGAGGGAAGAGCCTGTCAGACAAACCTGACTGACTTTTTTGACTGGCTCACCAGAAAGGTGGATGGGCGCAAAGCAGTAGACATCATTTACATGGACTTTAGCAAAGCCTTTGATTTGGTGCCACATAGGAAGTTGATTAGCAAACTGAGGGATCTGGGGGTCAGGGAGAAAATGACATGGTGGATAGACAGCTGACTAAGTGACAGAACCCAGGTGGCGCTGGTGGGAAGAGTTATCCAGTACCAAGAAGGTAATCAGCAGAGTCCCTCAGGGATTTGTGCTGGTTCCAGTGTTGTTCAATGTCTTCATAAATGACACTGGGAAAGACATTCATTTTATTTTTTTATTTTATTTAAAGGGACACTCTCAACCCCCTTAGGTCTCAAAGTGTCCCTAGTTTAAAAAACACATATTATGATTGCCAACATTCTGTAAATAGTGTTGATGTAGCTGGTAGTTTGATTCTGACGTCATTTTCTTTAAAAAAGTGAAAAACCTACTGCCCACCATACTGGTGTTACCACACCAACACAGGTTTGTTTACATTCCTTGATCAGCTCCAACTGCATCTTTCCTGGACTTGGGAACACCCACAACACAGTCTAGCCCTCATGATGCAGTGGGAGTTTAGGAGGCTACTGCTCATGAGTGACTGCACTGTTTGGGTGTGTTTCTAATGCTCACTAAGTATGTAGTAAGAACAGAGGCAGGACTGTAAACAGAACAAGGTTGTTTATAAATATACACACACATTAGCATGCATTTCAGTTCTACTAAACAAGGGGGCAGGCAAAACAAACAGCAACATCAATGAATTTTAGAGAAGGTAGGCAATCATAAAATATAGGTTTTAGCTAGAAATAATATGATGAAAAACAGGTTGACAATGTCCCTTTAAAAGTTTGATAACCAGGAAAGGCACACAGAGCTGAGACTCATTTCCAGGTGCAACCTAGGGACAAGGGATTACAAATACAACAAAGGAGAAACACAACAAAAGAAACAGCGTAAAAACAGAAAAGGCAAGATGTGCCTGCTTGTTGACGACACCAAACTCTGCAGGACGGTGGATACAGTTGAAGGGGTACAGGACCTATGGGAAGACCTCAGAAAACTTAAGAGATGGTTAAAGATCTGGCAACTAGGCTTCAATGCCAAGGAATGCAAAGTGATGCACAATGGGGACAGAAATCCTAGGACTGACTATTATCTGGTTGGGGGGGGTCCAAGTAGCAGCACTGGAGGAAGAAAAAGATCTGGGGGTGGTGATTTCCAGTGACCTGAAAGACTCCATGCAATGCAAGAAGGCAGCAGCAAAGGCAAACCAGATGTTGGGGTGCATAGCCGGGGATTCAGCAGTAGGTGGAATGAGGTCATAGTGCTTCTCTACAGGTCACTGGTGAGACTGCATTTAGAATATGGGGTAAGGTACCGGAATCCATATCATAAGAGGGACATCAGTTTGTTAGAGAGGATCCAAAGGAGGGCAACCAAGATGATAGTGGAACAGCAGGGGAAGTCTCATGAGGAGAGGCTGGGAGCCCTGAGAATGCACTCCCTGCAGGAGAGGAGGGAGAGGGGGGATATGACAGAGACCTTTAAGTACTTGATGGGACAACAGATCCACAAGGAGCACAGTTTGAAGTTGGGGGAGGGGGGTTAGCAGGGATGTTAGGAAGCATTTTTTCATGTACAGGGTGTGGACAGATTGAAACCTTTATAATTTGCTGACCATTCTATGTAACATGTCTTGTTTGTTTGTACACTGATGACGTGGAACCTTTGTAAAAGAGCCATTGGCTCAATGGTAATAATTCCTAGAACAATAAACTAAACTAAACTAAACAAATGTAATGCAATGCCAGAAGAGGTGGTCTCAGTGAAGACAGTGGGATGCTTTAAGAGGGCCTGGGATAAGCATAAAGGGAACCCATGGGTCCAGGGGGAGGGGAATTATGAAGGAAGGGCTGACAGGGGAAGGGGATTCAGGGCCAATGGCGTAAGCCAGGGACACTGCATTCCTTTAGTTCATTTCTTTTTGGTACCTCCTTGGCTGGGGGGGTGGTCCTTTGATTCCCCTCTTTTCAGGTGTTCTCTCGGCTACTGCCCCGGACCCAGTCAGAGCTCAAACCCTGTTTTCCCTGCCATCCCAGGTCATGTCACAGTGGGGATTTATCCTGCAGACTGCGGAAGACCTGGAGGCCGGGGGCTTGAAGGGGAGCTGGCTTAAATGGGTCCGCAGCGACGTCATTGAAGCCAGCTGTCACTTGCGCTGAAGGATTGATGCTGTTTTCCCCTTTTTGTCCTTTAGAGCACTGGGTCCAAACAGTGCCAGTCAAAATAGCACACATAAAGTCTTGCACAGAAAAAATGGTGCTGATTTTCTTTTTGGTGGGGGATTTGCCCTCGCACCCCCAGATTCTATAGATTCTCAATCGGGGTGGATTGTAGGAAAGAAGGGGCCATGGAAAAGTGTTTCCATGGCCCTTCAAAAAAAAAGTCTCGCTGCTGCCAAAATTCATGAAACCAGGATTAGAACCCTGGTCTCCATTCCTGCCGCCAAACTGCTCCATGCCTTAGCCCTCCACACCATGGGAGCAGCTCAGCCAGCAGCCTGATCCCTGTTGCCATTGTTCTCTCTTCATGACTACAGACAGCGACCAGGGAGTGCTGACAGCGTTATAAATCCCTGGTCACTGTCCTTGAGAGTGCTTACCAGCCCAGTGCCTTATAGTGCGCACTATTCTGGTAACACTATTCTAACTGGGTACTGTCCTTTAGTCCCCCATGGTGCAGGTGTGCAATGACATTAAGGATGCTGCCACATGCTTTCATATGCAGCACACCAAACACCAGCCCACTCCAGCCCCCACAAGTTGATCCCGAGCCTGCACCAGCCCCGGAACCGCTAGGAGCCAGTGCCTCAGTGATCATCCCACCCTCCCTCCCTCCCTCCCTGGAGGAGAGAGCAGTTCATGGGATGCTTGATCCTCCTCCCAGCAGCCAACCCTCTGCGAGCCATGGTCGCTCCCGACCCTGGGTCGTTGGCGTGGGAAGAGGTAAGGTGCCAGTGCCTCAGCCCTCTACACCAGTAGGCCAGCTCAGACACAGGATATTCCAACAGAAATATGGTACTTTATTTACAGTGGGCACGGGAGGGCTGAAATGCAATGAGGACAAGTGAGTTGTCCAAGTTCACACAGTGAGCGGTGGCTATACTCAGATATGAATAATAGTCTCTTGACTCCCAGTTACTTCCTCTTACAATTACAGTTGCACCCAGTGACAAATTGCAGTGTACATCCAGATACTATATATTGTGATGTTTCAGTGGCAGAAGGGCCAGGTAAGGGCTGCTCTGGGCCAAATGGATGGTAGGCACAGGATGGAATATGGAGGTTACCAAAGCATCCATGGACATCTTCTCCTCAAGGACCCTGCAGAACCAGAGGGGGGAGTGGCAGGAGGTAAGGAGAAAAGGTTGGTGGCTAAAGGAATCACTGCAAGGGGAGGGAAAAGAGCAGGGTGGGAGAACAGAAGTATGTTCTAATATGCTGGAGAGGGGCAGCATCAAACAGGTACACAGCACTGGCTGATTTGAAGGAAAGGGGGCAGGTGGGTAGGTAGAGGACCAAGAAGACAGAGTCAAAAGGTAGTGGCAAGTGGGTGGGAGGTGGGGAGTACATTAGGGGGACAAGGAGGGAAAAGTAGTCAGGGTGGAGCAAAGGATGGGGGAAGATGGAGCTAGAGGAGGGAACAGGGAGGGTAGTGTGGCGGCAAGCAAAGGTAGCCAGGGAGGGATGGGAACAGGGGGATTGGAGAAGCAGTAGAAGGAAATAGAGTTGGTACAGATAGAAATACAGCCAAGACAGACAGTGAGTAGACAATGGGGGAAGATGCTGATTCACCAGGAGTGCACAGGAGATCGAATAACTGATCTGTGGGGGATGCAAGAGTGATTGTCATTGGAGATTCAATAATTATGGGGTTCCATGGGGAAGGGAAGGGGACCCAAGAAAGAGAAGAGTGGTTGTCTGTTTACTGGGGATAGAGGTGGGGAAGGCAGAACTTAGGATCAGGGAAATTGTAAGGGGAGGTGGGTGGAAAGCCTAACTTGATCATCCATCTGGGGACCAATAATTTGGTAGGGGAAGAGGTGGGGATGGTGCAAAAAAGGTTCATAGCGCTAGCAAGAAAGTGCAGGGATTCAGTGAGCTCATTAGCCCTTCAGAGGCAATTCCTGTCCCCAGAGCTAGCACAGTCAGGAAAAGAAGGACTGAGGAGTTTAATGATTGGTTGAGGAGCTGGTGGAAGGTAGAAGGGTTCGATTATATTGGAGGATGAGGAGACCGGTGGTTGGACAAGGGGCTATATTCAAAGGATAGGCTGCACCTAAAATGTGAGAAGTCAGATGTAGTCAGAGACAAGCTGAGAGAAAACATGGAAAACGATCTGGGTTTAAACCGCTGGGGGGAGTGGGCCCAGAAACTTCAGGACAGGGAGGTCTCTGGATCACCTCCTGTACAGGAAGTAGCAATCAGGTGGAAGAACATGGGGCAAGGGAGAGCATCCAAGGACAGGGGGTGAAGGGGAGAGGCATGGGGTCATAATGTCGCAAGACATTATGCCACATGGCAAAATTGCACTGTATTGGCAGTGCAATATTGTTATGTGGCATAAGTCTTTTTCTGTGGGGGATCACCCCCCACATCCCCTGTTATGGGGGCTGCACCCCTCCGGACCACCCCACTAAAGATTCTCAACCCGGGAGGAGGGGTCCAACCTGGGAGCGCACTAATTTGTGGAGAAAAATAAAATGTCTGGGACCAGGAATCAAACCCAATCCCAGACACAGCGCCTGGACTCCTGCTGCTGTGGCTCAGTCCAGTGAGCCATGGCAGCTGCTTGTGGAACCTCCCTCCAGTAGAGGTCTTATCTGTCTGAGGAGTGAATGAGAATTCCGCGCATAGCAGTATACGCGTGATTGACCATTCGCTGTCAAGGACAGCACTGTTTCAGGTCAGTTATAATGTCGTACGCTAGTAAGCGTACAACATTATGATCCAGTAGGAAGGGGAGAGTATAGGGGATAGGTAGATCAAGAAGGATACAAGAAATAGGCAGGGAAGCATATGATGAAGATGGAGGGTGGTGTCACTCAGTGTTTGCAGTCTTAGTAACAAGATGGCAGACATGCAGGCCTTCTTAGCAAAGGGGAAGGTAGACATAGCAGCAGTTTCTGAGACCTGGGCTTCAGAACATCATGACTTGGACCTCTCGATCCCGGGATACAAACTGTACAGAAGGGACAGAGTGGTAGACAATGGGGGTGGAGGTGGCATACATCAAGGAGGGGATAATATGCACTAGGGAGGAGAATGAACAGCGGAAAGTGGAATCAGTATGAATCCAGCTCTAGATCAACAAGGAGAGGAAGGTCAGGTTGAGGTGGTCTACAGACCGCCCACCAAGAAGAGGAAAGAGACACAAGAACTGTGTAAGGAATTGATGGAAGCAGCAGGAAAGGGGGATGTGGCAGTGGTGGTGACTTTAATTTTCCTAAGGTGGACTTGGGTACACGGCCACATCCTGTGCCAGGGAGTCAAAGAATCCTGGATGTGATTCAAGAAGGATTCATGGAACCAGGAAGTTAAGAGGCCTCACCAGGGAGGGGGCAGTCCTTGATCTAGTGCTCACAAATGGGGAGCACATACTGGAGATAACAGTCAAGGAACCCCTGAGAGGTAGCGACCACAGCACAGTGTGGTTTAATTTGTATATAGGTTCCAAACCAAAAGCAAAACCCTGGAATTCAGGTGAGCAAATTTCCCGAAAATGGGTGAGGTGCTAAGGAAGCAACTAGAGGGCATCAAAGCACACATGGGGGTGGACAGACAATGGGCCATCAACAGAGATGCAATAATAGTAGCCACAGTGGATTGTGTTAGGCTTAGGGGTACAATTCAGGGACCAAATTACTCCTCTGGTTCAACTCTGAGGTTGTCAAGGTGGTGAGAGACAAGAGAGTGGCCTACAAGAGATATAAGGAGACTGAGTGAAGCAGATAAGGAGGAATACCTGAAGCTAGCTAAAGTGGCAGGCAAGCTGATGCAGGATGCAAAGGGACAGAACGAACTGCAAATAGCAGAAGGGATTAAAACTTGGGAGAAGGCCTTCTTTCGCTACATAAGTGAGAAGATAGACAGGAAGGATGGAGGATGAGATAGTTAGTCTGAAGAAGGGGAACAGATTGGTGGAGGAAGAAGTGAGCAAAGCGGAGGTACTGAATGAGTATTTCTGCTCTGTCTTCACTAGAGAAAAAGAGGACCCGTTTTCACCAGGGCAGAGAAGAGGGGGAGGGGCTACAGATGTGATTATAGAGGTAGATAGACTAAGGGAAGGACTGCAGGCACAGAAGGCAGACAAGTCCCCAGGACTGGATGGCACACACCCAAGGGTACTGAAGGAACTAGCAGAAGAGCTTGTGAGGCCACTAGTGGACCTCTTTAAGATGCAGCATGATTTGTGGAGGGAAGATCCTGTCAGACAAACCTGATTGACTTTTTCGACTGGGTCACCAGAAAGGAGGATGGGCGCAAAGCAGTAGACATCATTTACATGGACTTTAGCAAGGCTTTCGATTTGGTGCCACATAGGAGGTTGATTAGCAAACTGAGAGATCTGGGAGTGAGGGAGAAAATGACATGGTGGATAGAAAGCTGGCTAAATGACAGAACCCGGGGGGGGTGGTGGGAAGAGTTATCCAGTACCAAAGAGGTAACCAGCGGAGTCCCTCAGGGATTGGTGCTGATTCCGGTGTTGTTCAATGTCTACATAAATGACACTGGGGAAGGAATTAATTGTATTTTTTTATTTTATTTAATGGGACACTGTCAACCCTCTTAGGTCTCAAAGTGTCCCTAGTTTAAAAACATTTTATGATTGCCAACATTCTGTAAATATTGCTAATGTAGCTGGTAGTTTGATTCTGACTCTTATTTTCTTTAAAAAAGTGAAAAATCTACTGCCCACCATACTGGTGTAACCACACCAACACAGGTTTGTTTACATTCCTTGATCAGCTCCAACTGCATCTTTCCTGGAATAGGGAACACCCACAACACAGTCTAGCCCTTCATGATGCAGTGGAAGTTTAGGTGGCTACTGCCTCATGAGTGACTGCACTGTTTGGGTGTGTTTCTAATGCTCACTAAGTATGTAGTAAGAACAGATCCAGAACTGTAAACAGAACAAGGTTGTTTATAAATATACATAAGCTTGCATTTCAGTTCTACTAAACAAGGAGACAAGCAAAACAAACCGCAACATCAATGAATGTTAGAGTAGGTAGGCAATCATAAAATATAGGTTTTTAACTAGAAATAATATGATGAAAAACAGGTTGACAGTGTTCCTTTAAAAAGTTTGATAACCAGGAAAGGCACATAGAGCTAAGACTCATTTCCAGGTGCAACCCGGGGATAAGGGTTTACAAATACAACAAAGGGAGAAAACACAACAAAAAGAAACAGCGTAAAACAAAACAAAAAATAAAGGCAAAATGTACAGTGGCGTGAAAAAGTATTTGCCCTTCTGATTTTCTCTATTAGTGCATATTTGTCATACTGGATGTTTTTCAGGTCCTTAGAGAAAATGTAATATTAGATAAAGGGAACTGAGTGAACAAATAACACTTGTTTTATTTTTAATTTCACTTATTTAATGAAAAAAAGTTAACCAACACCAACTGGCACTGTGTGAAAAGTAATTGCCCTTACACTTAATAACTGGTTACACCACATTTAGCTGCAATGACTGCAACCAAACACTTCCTATAATTCAATATCAGTCTTTCACATCGCTGTGGAGGAATTCTTAACCCACCTTCCTCGAGAACTGCTTTAATTCAGTAATATTTGTAGGTTTTCGAGCATGAACTGCTCATTTCAGGTCCTGCCACAGCATCTCTATTGGCTTAAGTCTGGACTTTGACTAGGCCACTCCAAAACTTTAATTTTACTTCTTTTTAGCCATTCTGATGTGGACTTGCTTTTTGTGTTTTGGATCATTGTCTTGCTGCATGACAACTATGCTTCAGCTTCAGCTGGCCGAGGAAGGACGACTGGACATTCACCTTAAAAATTTTCTGGTACAGAGCAGAATTCATGGTTCCTTGAATTATGGCAAGTCATCCAGGGTCCTTAGGCAGCAGCATCCCCACACTATCACACTACCACCACCATGTTTTGACTGTTGGTATGGTGTTCTTACTGTGGAATGCTGTGTTTGCTTTACGATGAGACATTATGGGATCCATGTCATCCAAAAAGTTCCACTTTGAACTCATCTGTCCATAGAACATTTTCCCAAAAGGCTTGTGGATCATCCAGGTGCTTCTTGGCAAATGAGAGACGAGCATTTATGTTCTTCTTGGTTAGCAGTGGTTTCCGCCTTGCTACTCTCACATGAAGCCCATTTTTGCCCAGTCTCTTTCTGATTGTGGAGCCATGAACACTGACCTTAGCTGAGGCAAGAGAAGCCTGCAGTTCTTTGGATGTTATTTTAGGATCCTTTGAGACTTCTTGGATGATTTTACGCTGCGCCCTTGGAGTAATTTTGGCAGGCCGCCCACTCCTGGGAAGATTCACTACTGTTCCAAGTGTTCTCCATTTGGAGATTATGGCTCTCACTGTGGTTCGATGGAGTCCCAGAGCCTTAGAAATAGCTTTGTAACCATTTCCAGACTGATAGAGGGCAACACATTGTATTTTGATCTTTTCAGGAACTTCCTTTGATCATGGCATAATGTGTTTGTTGAATCTTTGTGCTGGCAACGTGACTCTGATGGTAAGGGTCAAAATAAGTGAGGTTTATATTGAGCAGGGCTGGCTGTAATCAAGCCTGGCTGTGTTCAATCAGCTGACTCTAATTATCCCTTTAATTGGGTTGATTTAACTAGGGGGGCAATTACTTTTCTCACAGTGCCAGTTGGTGTTGGTTAACTTTTTCATTAAATAAATAAAATAAGTAAAAAGAAAAAGTGTTATTTGTTCACTCAGGTTCCCTTTATCTAATATTATATTTTGTCTAAAGACCTGAAAACATCCAGTGTGACAAGTATGCAATAATAGAGAAAATCAGGAAGGGGGCAAATACTTTTTCACGCCACTGTACCTGTTTGCTGATGACACCAAACTCTGCAGGATGGTGGATACAGTTGAAGGGATACAGGACCTATGGGAAGACCTCAGAAAACTTAAGAGATGGTTAAGGATCTGGCAACTTGGCTTCAATGCCAAGAAATGCAAAGTGATGCATATTGGGGACAGAAATCCTAGGCCTGACTATTATCTGGTGGGGGAGAGACATCCAAGTAGCACTGGAGGAAGAAAAGATCTGGGGTGGTGATTTCCAGTGATCTGTAACACTCCGTGCCGGGTCCCTAATGTTGTACGCTTAATACGTCCGGCATTATCTTTGTAACCGAACCTGTGCACTCTCAGTTGGACCCCCGAGTTAGAATCTAGTGGGGGTGGAGAGACCCCACAGAAAAGAAAATCACCTGATATCGACATGCATTTGTGCTGCACGGCATTCTGCCATGCGACATTATGACCCCATGCCGAAATACTCCATGCAATGCAAGAAGCAGCAGCAAAGGCAAACCGGATGTTGGGGTGCATAGCCAGGGATTCAGCAGTAGGTGGAATGAGGTCATAGTGCTTCTCTATAGGTCACTGGTGAGAAAGCATTTAGAATATGGGGAAAGGTACTGAATCCATATCATAAGAAGGACATTAGTTTGTTAGAGAGGATTCAAAGGAGGGCAACACTGATGATAGTGGAACAGCAGGGGAAGTCTTATGAGGAGAGGCTGGGAGCCCTGAGAATGTACTCCTACAGGAGAGGGAGGGAGAGGTGGGATATGATGGAGACCTTTAAGTACCTGAGGGACAACAGATCCACAAGGGCACAGTTTGAAGTTGGGGGGGTTAGGAGGGATGTTAAGCATTTTTTCATGTAGAGGGTGAGGACAAATGGAATGCGCCAGAGAAGAGGTGGTCTCAATGAAGACAGTAGGATGCTTTAAGAAGGCCTGGGATATGCATAAAGGGAACCCATGGAACCGGGGGGTTATGGAGGAAGGCTGACGGGGAAGGGGCTCAGGGTCAATGATGTAAGCCAGGACACTGCATTAATAACAAGCAGACCTGATGGACCATTTGGCCTTCTGCTGGCTCTTTTGTATGTTTGTATGTTCACATTATAAAATGGGTAGGGTGTTTTCTACATTCTGATTGACTAGGACTACTAGTGCATTATAGAAGTATATAATACACTGCAAAAAATGTGCTGTCAAACAGGATGTAGAGCATTAAAAAATATCAATTTTCCTATATTTAGAATCTTTTAAAAAAGAAATGGACACCATATTTGACTGCCACACAGGTTCTCACTCCAGTACCTGTGCAAACGGTCCAATATCAGGATAATGACAGCCCATCTGCCACTTGCTCATAACATCCACTCTGACCTTCCCCACACTAGTCACTGGGTCAGCTTGACAAGACAAACTAGTGGTATTTTAACGACTCTCACTACCACAGAAGGTAGTGTGCTGCTGGCAAGATCATCAGACAATCATGATCTTGCTATGGTCTTACTATCTACATGTTACATTTCCTAGAACTGTTGTATAGGCTTTCTTTTTATTAAAATTATTTACAAAAGTTACTGTTGAAAGATCAAAATGGCTGAAACAGTCCCCAAGAAAATAAAGATGTGGAAAAGCAGGATACGATATTGGGGAGAGCCAAGAGGACCACAACTGCTCTCTCCCTTTCGGCTCCCAATATACTGGATCAAATGATATTCAGTGCAACAGCAAGGATGGGGTGATTATCAAATAAAAGCAGCAAGAAGGGGGTTGTTGCCAACAGAACAAAAATCTACCAAACCACAAATATATTGCTAAATCTACCATCTACCCTGTTAGCACCCATTGGCAAAGGAAATATTTGACATTTTATTTTCAAACTTTTTCAGAATTGTTTTGCTATCTGTCTGCTTGTCTGTCTCTCTTTATCTATCTATTTATAATTATTTTCTTTTTTTTTTTTTTTTTTACTTAAAATTGGCCTAGTTGCCCATTTTATTACCGCAATAAGACACTCCAGGAAAGTGCATTATGCTGTATTATGAACTGGGATTGAAAATCTAGAAAGCAGATTGGCGATAGCTTTTGAAGCTGTGATGATATCTAGTTACATCATCACAGCTTCAAAAAGCCTCCAGCCACCAGCCTCCTCACTCACAATGGTAACAAATGCATCTGCGCTGAAGCTGCACTTGATAAAAGCAGCTTCTCACTCATTGCCACTCACATGCCTATACCCTGATTTGCCGACCGCACGGCGGCTAACAGAAAAAACAAAAATGAAAGCGTCTCTGAGAAATCCAGTCATTCACATGCCTAAACACCCCATGTACCTCACAAGCTTACTTAAACTTCTATAGAGTGACTCTGGCTGCATCCCGGAACTCGTCTCACAGCAACGGCCACTGACACTCAAAGATGAGCCCTGCTACTACTACTTCACATCAGTACTGTAATTGCCAACTTATAAAGACGCTACAAAAAAAAAGGAAAAGAACACACAACTAATTATTCCCTCACAATAACAATAAATGTAAGGACAGCACTCTGGGACAGCAAACAGAAACAGAGTTCACAGGTCACACCACCACAATACCTACACCTCTCCTGCCAACTCCATCTACAACAGCGCCACCTGCTGTCTCCTAGGACTATTTTTTTTTTAACTGTATCCCTACACTAGCATAAAAATCTATTTTTAAAAGATTTAACAGTTTTTTTTTTTAATATTTCATTTCTAAACCTTTACTCAGTGTGTGGTATATCATGGGATATCGTCATTTCTCAGGTGGTTGGACACCGCCAGCTCGCCTCATGCCCAACCACCCGAGGCGTGACAATATCCCATGATATACCACACCTGACATGCCTTATTGCTTAAATAACCACATTCCCAGGGGCTGAAGATGCTCAGCCTGTGGCCTTGTGCTTAACTATGCCTCTGAGAATGCAGTCATCACAACGTAATGCACATCCCATTATGTCTTGTGGGGGAATTCAAGAATGCATAGGACTGACATGAAGCAATTCTAGTGGGGGGTAGGAGGAAGCAGGCTGTTAGTTTAACTTGGATCTGCAGCTTATCCAATAGGTAGGGAAATGGACAGACTGGGTGGGCCAAGTGGTCTTTATCTGCCATCAAAGTCTGTTTCTATGTCTTATTACTTACTTATAACACAGAAAATCTCATTCATTTCAAAGGGATTTCTTGTAAAATATTGTAATATATCACAGCAAATCCCATTAATTTCAAAAAGGATTTCAAAGTATACGTACTTTGATATATCACAAACTGTTATGCTTGTAATTTTTTTTATGCCCTAGGTAGACTGTAAAATGGTCACTTGTTGCAAACAGTCTTTTCCAAATAAACAAATAAGTGAAATGAATGCCAATAATTTATTTGTATATAGTGCATGATACATTTGGATAGATTGTAACTTGGCACCAAACACAATTGTAGATCAGAGTCTTGTACAGACACATTCAGGAGGGAACAATATTACTTACAGTTTGGATTGCTTTTCAGTGGGTGGCACTGTAATTCCATTACAGCAATCACCGTTAACTATTTTCCAAACTGTTTGGAGTGCTCTCAGTTTCATCATGAACCAATGCAACTGTACATAGAAGAGTCACAAAACACTACTGAATGTGGAACTGCCATTCATGAGGTTGGTTAGAGGGTCATTTGAAATATGGCACTGCAACATGACAAAATATTTGAAAAAACAAAAGAACCCCAGCTAGCAGCATGTTTTTTTGTGTCTTGCTAAATTGTTCGTGGCTCAGATGCTCTTTGTATTTTTCATGTTCACACTCAGGATGCCGAGTCACATAAGGAAAGAAGCACAAATCAAGTCCCTGCTAAACCATGCGATGATAAATTAGGCAACCTGATGTTCCTTGTTTTCTAAAGTGGCATTTTAGTGAGACAAACTGTCACTTGGAGTGCAGTCTACTGTGAAAATGGATAGCTTTTTGTAACGAGAACAGTTTACTATTATCTTGCCAATGTGGGCCTAGAACAGTGCTTAATTCCGAGCTGACTTTGATACATAGCAGCAACTCCAGCAGGGCTAGACCAGAGGATACACTACACATCCATTGGTCCATGGGTTAACTACTGTACATGTGACAGCTAAACTGAAAAGACTCCCAGTTTTCATGAATAGCTTCAAGTTGACTAATAAGTCCTATGTGGAGAAGTATTGTCCCAATTATTTTTACAGTGCAGGTTTGCTACTTGCAGATAAAAATTACCTATTTGATTCTTTAATTTAGTAGCTAATGAACTCGGATGGCCTATGCAGCATTTTCCATCTTTTGTTTTACAATATTTCCCTTTAAGTGGGCAATACCTCATTAAGAGTCAAACAAATGTATATGTCATTTCCTTTCATATGCACTTTTGATTTAACATGCTTATTTACCAATGAATCCTAGTAAGCAGTTTGGCTTTGGGTCAAAGTGCAAAGTTGTGACTCTGAAGATCCATGTTGAACCCCACCACAGCCACCCCTTACTCTCTTGTTGACCCTGAGCAAGTCATTTAATCTCCTATGCTTAAACCTTTTGATTTCTGTCTAATCTGACTTTGTGAAATTTGAATATTCTTGTACATTTGAAATGAAAGCAACACTATCTCCTCTTCTTTAGGGCTGTAAAGTGCTTTGGGGCATGGTTTATAGGAAAGGCACTGTATTAAAAATTCTAGTCGCCAAGCCCTCACTTTGTTAACAGTTGACAGTAAATTCCTGCCTCTGGTCCTGTGAGTAGTCCAAGGTATAATTTTGGTCCATCTGTGGCTCCCTGCTATAGAACTCCCAGACCAGACAAAAGTATAAAAATGGAGGTGAGACATTATTTTCAATGTTTAACTCTTCAGCCTTTCAGCTAGATTGCAAATATCTTATTTCTGTTTATAAAGTCGCTCGAAAATCCTTCAGTCTGATTGTCTGCCAGTTCCTGAAAACTATACATTTATCAGAGCATATAACATGGTTTGACACTTTGTTAGGCAAGTAAGCCAGAGTAATGGTATTTATTCACCTGGTAAAGGTGATTATACCTGCAACCTTTCCAGTGCTCATAAATCCTCACAAATGGGTAATCCTCCCCCATCCCATTGGCCGATGCATGATCGTAAATCTTTGGTCTGCTAGAAGCCAATTCCCCCGCTCCAGCCAGTGAGACCAGTACAAAACTTCACTGGCAGAAAAAGAAACCAAAAAAAAAAAACTAACACACAAAAGTATGACAGGTAATATGGCATAAGACCAAAGCATCAAGTGAAAATCTTTGAATTTTACTTAGTGGAAAAACTTAGACATAATGATCAGCCAGTGAGGCTCAGCAATATATTGAATACACTAAAAGAAGCAGGTGCCAATATATAATATACACAGAGAAAATAACAGTGCATAGGAAATATTCTAAAAGCAAATAACATACAGAATATGAATGGGACTACTATATCGCTCCAGTCCAGCCCCTTGCAGAATACAGACCCGGCAGAACTGGTAGTAGCAGAACTACAACAATATATGAAAAAAGAGTCAACTGTCCTGAAAAGAACACCTCGTGACTGAGGTATGGTGATTCTGTCTGCCCCAGCACAACAGGTTCGACCATTATGGGAGGGAACATGAGCACTGTAAAGGTTGCAGGTATAATCACCTTTACCAGGTGAGTAAATACTGTACCATTATCCCCTGCAACCTTTTCAGTGCTCATAAATCCTCACAAATGGAACTTTGTAGCAGTGCCCAGACAAAACCAATGGGTGGGTCAACAAGGGTGAACCACTCCCTCATGACAAACCTGCTGCAGCCCAAAGCACCGCCTCTGCCAAAGGTTGCCCTTTCCACTGAAGCAACATCCAATCTATAATGGCACACAAAGGTGTGTACCAATGATCAGGTAGCGGCCGTACAGATTTCCTGTATGGACGCCCCTCCCCTCTCTGCCCAGGAAGCTGACAAGGCCCTGGTGGAAAGTGCTTTTATACCTTGTGGTGGCTTCTGACCTGCACCTTGATAAGCTGCCAGTATGGCCCCCTTGATCCAGCTGGCAATGGCCTCTTTGGAGGCTGCTTGTCCTCTTCTCCTTCAGGAAAAGAACACAAACAGTCTGTCGGACCTACAAAAACCTTTGGACATTGATAGGTAAGCTTTTAGCACAGAGGTCATGTCTAAAGGATGAGGAAGCCCCTCTGCATGCCCCTGTACCCCTCTTAGTTTGGTAGATAGACTGACTGTTCCACATGAAACTGTGAAACCACCTTTGGAGCGAATGAGGGCACAACCATCAGTGATACCCTGTCATTATGGCAAGTCAGGAATGGCTCCTGGCAAAAGAGAGCTTGCAGCTTGCCCACCCATCTGCCAGAGCAGATAGCCATGAGGAACACTGTTTTTAGGGTAATCCAGTAAGGAGACTTATCTTCAAAGGGAGGCCTATTTAGGCCTTCCAGCACCAAATTAAGCTGCCAAGGAGTACAGAGCATGTGAGTCCTAGAGACTGAATCTGCACTGCCCTGAGCAAGTGAACCACATCCAGATGTAACTCGATGGGTTTACCTATGCTGACATGACAATATCATTATCAATGTTTGGCATAGTAAGATCCCCAATGTTGACAGGCAAAATTTTGCCTGTCCCACATTGGGTGTTTCTCTCAGGGCTGCACCTCAAACCCCATGCAGGGGCTGTGCACACGGTGAAAGGGCAAAAGTTTGCCCACAGACTCCCCACAGTGACAATCTCAAAACCTGTCAAAATTGTTGCTGTGGGGGATTTCGCCGTAAGAGTTTTGACCTTCGGTCAGTACACTGACCCAATATCCCCCACCCTGGGAATACGTCCCCTCACTGCTGCTATGGCTAAGAACTGGGCCCTCAGGGATGAGTAGGCTAATCCCTTATCAGTCCGATCAGTGAGAAAATCAAGAATCTGAGGAAGTCCTGCCACTGTGACAAGCCTTTTGCAGTACACCATTTGTGAAAAATATGCTAGTGTCTCTGGTATGCCTTGTTTATTGAAGCTTCCTGGACTGTAAGAGATGGTCCACCACCCTGGGAGGACATTCCTTCTTCAACAGTCTCTACCTTTCAACATCCAGACTATCAGTAAGAGTGCCTGAGGGTTGTGGTGAAGGATTGGTCCCTGAATCAGCAAGTCAGGTGTGTGAGGCAGGCACCATGGTAAGTCTATCAACATTGCCCTGAGTAGTGAGTACCATGATCTCCTTGGCCAGTTCGGTGTCACCATCAGCATGGTCACCCTCGTGGCTCTGATCTTGAGAAGAACTTTTGCTATCATGGAATTGGGGGAAGACATATGCCCATCGCGAGGTCCATGGAGCGGCCTTTGTGTCTACCTCTTTGGCTTGACAATCAGGGAGGCAGGAGTGGAAATTGGGCAGCTGGGCACTTTGTCAAGATGCCATCAGGTCTGCCTAGAAGGATCCCCATCAACTAACCATAGTCTGAAACACCTGGGGTTGAAGTTGCCATTCTACCCTGCTGAAGGTTACTCTGCTTAGCCAATTGGCCTGAGAATTCAGATTTCCCACTAGGTACGTGGTTGAAATCATCGGCAGGAGGTTCTCTGCCCAATGTAAGGTATGTAATGCTTTGCAAAGCCTTGCCCTGCTGCACGTCCCACCTTGCTTATTTATGTAAGATATAGTGACCTGATTATCTGTTCAGGTCTGCACTAGCTGACCCCTCAGCCTTGGCTCAAAGGACAGCAGGACTCTGTATACTGCTCGCATTTCCAGTGCATTGATGGGAAGGTTGGACTCTCGTGTGGACCATGTGCCCGGGTAACATGCTGTCCCATCATAGCCCCCCAGCCCGTGAGGCTGGCATCCATGGTAATCATTACCATGGGGCTCACTGACAATGGTATGCCTTTGTATAAGTTGCTCCAATCCGACCACCAAGAGAGACTCAGTAGGATCTATTGGCTGGGTTCGATCCTTCACTTGAAATCCTGGGATGACTGATCCCATGCGTCCAGGAAGTACCTCTGAAGTGGTTGCATGTGCAGCTGAGCCCAAGGCACCATTGCTATCATGAATGCCATCATGCCCAACAGCTGAAAATACAGGCAGGCCAGACTGTAGGGCTGTGAATGGACAGATTGTAGGAGCTGTAGAAGATTTTCTACCTTGTCCTCTTTGGGAAGACTCTGCCCATGCTGTTTTTGATTTTGGCTCGCAGGTGGATGAGTTCCTGTGCCAGGTCACTTGACTCTTGCTCCAGTTGACAATCTAGCCATGCTGTTGCAAACACTTAAGCACAGCCTCAATGTTGTTCTGGGACTGAGCTGGCGACTTGGCCCTTATGAGCCAATCGTCCAGGTAAGGAATGACATGTATCCTTCGCTGCCGAAAGAATGTCACAATCACTACCAGAGTCTTTGTGAAGACTCTTGGGGCCGAGGCCAGGTCAAAGGGTAAGAAAGTGTATTGGAAGTGACCCCCCCTTGATTTGGAACCTGAGGTAGTGGTGGTGGTTGGGTCGGATGGGAATGTGTAAGTAAGCATCGTTTAAGTCTATTAAGGTCAGGTAGTCCCCTGGCTGAATCGAAATCAGAGTGAACTGAAGTGTTTCCATTTTGAATTTTATCTGTATACAACAAATTTGTTCAGGAACTTGAGGTCAAGGACTGGGCATAGGCCCCCCATCTTCTTTGGGACCATAAAGAACATAGAATACACCCCTGTGTTCCTCTCCAGAGGTGGCACCAATGCAATTGCATTGCTCTTGAGGAGTTCGTAGAGGGTCTGCTGGATCACTGCCAGCCTTTGGGGGTTGTTGGGCTTCAGGGATATTATATGTCTGTGTGGAATTACTTTTTGTGATAACTTTATGGTGTAACCATAACAGACCAGGTCACTTACCCACTTGTCTGTTGTGGTTTGGGCCCATTGATCAGCGAACAGCTGTAGATGACTGCCCACAGGCAAGCTGTCCTCAGGGGCCTGTCTGATCTCATTGGCTCTTTCCTGCAGAGCCTCCACTGGTTTTGTTACCGTGGAAGCCTACGCATTTTCCCAAATCTCCCCTGAACCCAGATTTATTCTGGAAGCATGCCTTAAAGGTGCTGCCTTCTGGGAGTTGTTCTGGGCCGACTTTTTTTGACCCCTGTTTTCCCTGAACTTGGGGTGAAATGGCCACCCCGAAGGAAGATAGAGGTCCTTCTTGTCTGCCATTTGCTTTATTACAGCCTTATCTCATAGGAATGGGGTCAGCATGTTGCCAAATAGATGGACCCATTACACGGGAGCTTCATCAGCGTCACCTTGATTCAGCGTTTGCCTGCCAGAGCTTAAACCAGAGGCCCCACCTGGTGCAGTTGGTGAGGACAGTGGCCCTTGTGCCAAACCTCATGATGTTGGATGGTGCATCAGCGAGGTAACAGGCAACCTGCACCATGCAGTCTGCTTGGCCGGCCAGTGGTGAGTCCTCTGGGAGCTCGTCCATGATGGCCTCTACCCAGCGCAAGATGGCTCAGCTGGTATACCATACTGCTGTACCCGCTGACAGGGCCATTCCCATTACCTCTTGGATTTTCTTCAAAGACTCCTTGGCTTTCTTATCCATTGGGTCCTTAAGAGCTGTGGTGTTCTCTACTGGTATTATGGGAGTCATATGCCATGCGGTCTGAATGCGCCTGGGGCAGTGGGTACAATCTTCAGACAATCTTCAGGCAAAATTTTTCTCTGGGATCCTCACAGGTTCCTGTGCTTCCATTTCCTTGTCTAGAATGGCCTCAAGAGCTGTGCATGTGGGGAACGTAGTCCCCAATGTCTTGGACTGCATGAAAGAAGGGTGTCTGAGGAGGAATGAGGTGTCTCTGGCTTGTCCAGGACCCAGAACACTTCTCGGATCAGTTTCAGCAGCTCCGGTAAGTTCTCCTACTGGCAAAGTCTGCCTATGGCCTGCCCAGTTCCTGATCAGCCTCGTCATCTCCCTGAAACGTCCTCTGTCCCCTCCTCTTGCCTAAGCTTTTTCTTTGGCGGCTGTGGGCTCTGAGTTGACCCCGGATGCTTTGAGGCTGTATCTGGGTTCCCCTGCATCTGCTGTTGCATCCTTTCTAGCCACTGAAACAGAAGGCCCACCTGTGCGGCATTCAGGGTCAGTGGGGCTGTCAGGGGAACTGCCTCTGTCCTGGCGGAGACCACATCCAAGTTGGGACTATGCAGGGCCCCATTCTCTGAAACTGGTCAGACTGCACACAAAGGTTCCCCACATGGGTTTCTGGTAGAGTGGAGCCACATTCCAGGCAGGTGGGCATGGCAGCCATCTGATGCGTGCTGTCTGATCTTGAAGAAGGCAAGATAAAAAACTGAATCAGGAAGCATGGCTCAGCTGCCTCCTGGTTTGCAAAACACAACAGCTGCAATGCCTGCCTAGGAGGTGAGGGAAAGCAGGTCATAGTGTACTGCCATTTTAAGGACTGAGGTCGCATCATATAAAGCTGCCTGGCTGTTGTGTGCACCATTTTGGTAGTTCTGGTCATCTGCCCTGTGGTGCCTTCTAAAATGGCGGCCTCCAGAACAGCCCTCTTCAAAATGGCCACCAGTCTCGCGAGATGTCTGGTCCCATGACTCCCTCTCCCATGAGTTTTTCCTACTGCAGGAATTCAGGAAAAAATAGTGAGGTTAATACCTCATTGGGCACTGGAGAATCTATTTGCATTCTCTGCTTGCACCCGCATCACTCTCTGCCTCTCGGTGAGCAACCAGAAGTTATTCCATGGTTGCTCCTGATCACTCTCGCCTCTCACCCATGTCTCACATGAGGTGCCATATTTGTTTGGCCACCGTGAGATTTTGGGCACTGGTCTCATGAGGTCCATCTTGCTGGCAGCCATGAGACAAGGAGGCAGCATGGAGGACAGAGAAATGTGCAGGGGAGGCAAGGGAAGCTGCCAAATGGTGCGAACATGTCTATGGAGCTCCGAGCTGCACTGGAAGACCTGCGTGCCCAGGACTGACACTGGAAGATCCGAGGATCCATCCAGTGCCCCGAAGAGCTGCTTGCCCAAGTGGGAGACTGGGAAGAGGTGAGCTAGTCACTGGGAGAGCCATGCAGGCATGGGGGATCTGGACCCTTGCTCCTGCTGCTTCCAGGGGAGAATGTTGCTTGTATGATGGAAGAGAGAGAGAGAGTCCTTAATGCAGGGGGGCACCAGTCCTGCAACAGTGCAGCATTGTGCATTAAGAGGAGTCAGGGGGACGGGGGTGCCCCTGACTGTCACTACTTAACCCATTTCTCTTTAGTGCTGCATGCACCTTAGTAGTGGGAGCTATTTGAGGGACCACTCCCCGCACAGCATGGCTGGGGATGCTACCAGAGGGTCCCCAACAGGAACAGGGGTGGCAGACAGATGCTACTGGAGGGTTTGGCTTCACCTGCTTCCTGTTCCTGCAGTAGTGGGCAGCTATAACTGATTCACATCCCTAATGAGTTAATGTAGGCATGCTGTTGGTGGGAGAAAAAAACCTAAGCTCCTATGGGAGTTCCATCTGTTTATAAGACTACCCTAGAAAGAGGCAGAGGTAAGAGAAAGGCACAATGGGGAAATAAATGTTACCTAAGTTTGGAACAATTTAGATCGCGACCGACCTCCAGGAGATGCACAAAGTAAATTGGTCTCTCTGGCTGTAGCTGGGAGATTGGCCTCTGACAGACCAAAGATTTATGATCATGCATCAGCCAATGGGATGGCTGAGGATTACCCATTTGTGAGGATTTATGAGCACTGGAAAGGTTGTAGGGAATAAGTCACATTTCACAATAAAATTGCTACACCTATCAGTAGCAGTTGGGCAGTCAGCAACAGTAGCAACAAGCAAAGCCTCTTAGTACTTCACTGGTGGCATTTAGCTTAGCAATCAACAGCAACAGCAATGGAAGAGCCGCAAGTGGAATTTAGTTTGGCAATTAGCATGAGAGCAACAGGAAGAGCCTCTTGGTACTTCATATGTAGGGGATTTAGTTCAGCAAGCAGCAAGAGCCAGAAGATTAATTACTTTCTCTTATGCTTAATACAGCCATTATATCAAATAGATGCTTCCTTCTCATGCTTAAACATACTTGTCTGTCAGTATTTTCTAGTTTTCATACCAACCAATGTCCCATTTTGTAAGCTCAATAACCAAGTCCAGGGTTTGTGGTTTGTGTTCTGATAAACCAAGGTTATGGGTGCTTGAAGCCACTCTGCTTGCCCTTGTGGCTCCAACACATGTAAACATGGATTACTGCCGAGTGCAGTCCCTGCTGAGCTGGTTCACAACCTTTGGCTGTAAGAAAATATCTTAGGTTGCCTAGTACCAGATCTTGGCCATGAGTGGGGGGGGGGCTAGAGTCCAAATGGATGTTGCTGGAGTAAGGGGCACCATGGTCTCTAAAGGCCACCAAGGGCACCAGACTGTTCATGGTCCCTTCACAGTTCCTTTGGATAAAACATGGGAACTGCAGCTAGGTGTGGCTAGCTGTGGGGAACATAGAGTACCAGACAAAACCAAAGAAGGTACAAAGACTACCACTAAATTTCAGCAAGGAACTCTGAAAGAGTTAAAAAACAGGTCAGCACCTGAGGATGGCATCATGTGTATCTGACGGCGTGCCTGTGGCTGCTGGTCTGTTTCAACATAAAGAGGTACAGGGATTGCACAGGACTGTAGCTCTTGTCTCCATGGGGAAAATGATTAATGCTGGATGCCCTCTGACTAGGTGTGCACTTTTATGGATGCTTAAATCTGGACTATGGCTGGGTGCAGATGAACTAGAGGACTCAAATTTATGAGTAGTAATGTACCCACAAATGAACTGACTTTACTAGGATGTGTTAGGCTGTTGGTTAACAGTAATAGATGTATGTGTCCTTCAGGGCAGAACCTAAGCTGAAATAGCAGTGCCCCTCCATTCCGTTGCAGGTCTGACGTGAAAGCATTGCTGGTTGCAACAATAAATGTACAACATGGTGTTTTCTGTAGGCAACACAGCATGTGAGTGGTTCTTATAGTCTGACTGCTGTAGACTGGGGGCCTGTGGTTTGGAGGTGAGAAGAGTTATGCGTCTTACATACTCGAAGGACTGTGACATTATTCACCAGAGAGTTCCCCAACACCTACTGTAAGTCACAATTTGCAATAAAATTGCCTCAAGTGTGATTCATGTCTTTTCATTTTGCTGCATTTGAATCTTTTTGGGATGTGAAATTCAGATGTAGTTATATCACCTAACAGCTGATCTATCTAACAGTCTGGATGGATTCTCCTTTGAAAATAGTGCCTGGTGGATACTGAATGGCTCCTTTTAAAATCTTGCCTACTGTCTTCAGGACTCAGGGTCTTTGGTTTAATTCCCAGAAAGGGCTGGCAGTGCATGTCTCTAAAGAAAGGACACAGACAACACATGTCAATTCCCCTTTCAGCAGGACAACATATACAGTACCACTGTACTGTAGTTTGGTTTAAAAAGGGACTCTGAAAATTCACCAAGAGCTCCCTGACCAGGCTTTTTAAAACTTTTCATTTTTATTTTTTTTCCCTAAAAACTACATCAATGACAGAAAAAAAAGAGATTGCCTGAGAGGGCTTTATAATAGGGCTGATACTCTTATATAAGTGTACTGCCATACATAAACACGTAGACCTATGCAATGCTCTAATAATGAGAGCATATTTTGCCTGTAAAAATAAGAATTCAAGCTCTAGGAAAACCAGCCAACTTATATTCACAGAGTATGTCAATTATGTACATTTCCTGTGCGCTGAACATTGCAATTACACTTTGTATGTTTATTTCTCTAAAATGAATAAACATAAGTTTAAAAAATAATCTTACACCTATTTTAAATAAACTTGATTCTATTACTTCAAAAAGATTACCAGATTTAATCTAAGAGGTCATTACAAGCAAGTACAATCCTTAAAATTCAGAGGAGAGACGTGTTAGAAATTCTTGCTCAGAGAATTATCAATATTTGGAATGGACTGCCATCTGAGGTGATGGATAGCACAAACTTTGACACATTCAAATCAAGGTTGGATAAATACCTAGCTGGAAAAAAAATTGATTACTTACTATTATTGGGGTCTATGCAGGAACATGCAGGTAATCTACACCACAGGTGCATATCCCATCCGTGGAGCTCTGCACCTGCGGACAGGCCAAGATTCACCATCAGCTGCCACCTGCCTGTGGCCCTGCCCCCCAGGTGCACAGGTCCATGCAGGGAGGCCAGGGGCAGAGTGGCAAACCCAGCCAGGCATCCAATCAGATGCCTGTCCTGGGCCCTGAGTGGATCCCTTGCATGTCAGGGTGTGGGTCAGGGTGCATGAATAGCACCAGCAGAAACCTGGACCCACGTGGCTATGCCCCATCTGGTGGCAGACCCCATGGCTGAGACCCTGGAGCATGGGTGCCACCCACCATGCTGCCGCACTCCTCCTCACCAACATACAGCAACCCCAGCACCCATGCAGCAAGGCCTGCCACGCACATGCCACCCCCACCCCTCTGGCAGATGAAGGACCCTCCTGCCCCCACACATGGCGCCCTGTCCCTGGTGTGTGGCATGACAGCCCCTACCCACTGCTGCCCCATCCCGGTGTTTATCAAGGGCCCTCATGCGCACAAGTACCCTGGTCAAACACTCCCAGCCTCTGAACCCATCCCCCGACCCTCATTGGCAGTCAATGGTCCCACCCCCTGAAGCACTGACATCCCCGTACCTAGATAGTTGGTGCCGTGGCCAGATGGTCAGCAGCACAGCCCTCTGCACACCTCCTCAGCTGCCAGCCATCCATGTGATGCAGAGAATGCACTCCTATAAATAGGCTGCATGCTACTAGCATGACTTGGACAGCCAGTGGCCGAGGTGTGTGGAGGGCTGTGCCATTGGCCATGTGGCCGCGGCACCATATGCAGGTATGGTGGGGTGTTGGTGCAGCGGGGGGGGGGAGCCACTTACTGCCAAGGAGGATTGGGGGGACAGGTCTGGGGGTCAGAGGGGTCTACTGAGTTGGCTAGGCAGTGCCCACTGCAAGAGGTTTGCCAACATTCAGACAGTGGCAGGGGGTGTCCATCCCATCACAGTCCCCAGTGTGTGTGGCCACTGTCCATTATGTCAGGGGCACCACTACCCAGGGCAACTGGTACAGGTCGGGGTTAGTGTGTGGACATGTATGGGGATGAGGCAGTGGAGCCTGGGGGGTGTACTGCATTCCCTTGGCGATGCCCCCTTTTGAGTGTGTGTGTTGTGTGTGGGGGGTGGCTGCAGTGATGGGGAGTGCCATGGTTGTGCGCTGGGGTGGGTGGGGATGGTGCAGGGAACCGTATGTGTTGGACCATGCTGGAGTTTGTGTGTGCCACTGCACATACAGCACTTATGGCTGGGTTCTCCCTGCCGTAACCTGCAGACAGGTACTCCCCCTGTGGAAGCCACTACGCGTCTTTTTGCATGTTGTGTAGTGCTGGCACACCCCCTGCCTGCCCACGGCATGTTGTGAGCCATGCAGCTGGGGGATTGGGTGCATAGGGGCTGTGTGCCCTGGTTTGTGCATCCTGTGTGGGGGTGCAATGGGTGTGGATTGACTATGTGCCTAGCCACTCTGCACATTCGTGCATAGGCCCCAGTGTTAGAATGGGGCAGTACACATGGGCTATAGCCTACTGCTGTCCAATATGTCAAAATGAATAACAGTGAATAAAAGATTCCAGAAGTTTAAGCATCAGAAAGTTAGCAGCAACATTTTACATTCCATTATGTCTAAAACTAAAAAATAAGGAGATAAAAAGTTTCTCTTGTTATTGTAAACAACACAGAGTGGCATTCAACGGACTGTTAGTTCACTCTCAAAATTATTCACAATGTGCTTTGTATATATGAAGAATTCAAAACAAAAAGAATGACAAACACCGAAAACCTTGAAAAGCATTAAAGAGAAATTGCTTTGTGTTTAATTGATTTTTGTTAGCTATTCATATCAATCAATCAAATCTTTATTTAACCAGGCAAAACATTGTTGAGGAAACTCATTTTAGAGGTGGACCTGGACAGTAAATTGCACAATAGCAGTACATAATCACATAATACATTCATTTCTAGATAATCATACATAAACTAGAGTTTATGTAGTGCAGAACAGCATATACATGAACAAGTATAGAACAGTATATGCAAAACAAGTACAGATCAAGCATAAAATATGGATGTGATGATCAAAAGGGTTACAAGATTATGCTCTTGCAGAGTAAGAATTGTTCTCTGCAGTGTACATAATATGAGATCATCACTACAGTATTCAGAAAAGATAGTGTGCACTACAGGTTACAGAGGAGTAGCATCCTGTATGGATAATTGATAGGGCTAGTATGAGGCTAAACTTAGTCTGATAGTTAATGCACTATTAGATAACACAGGCCGGTATCTAGAGCGGTAACACATTTATAATGAATTTGGTGATGCCTTATAAGCAGGAACATAAGGGACTGGCGGGGAAATGAATAGACAGATAGGCATATAGAGCAGTGGAAGAGAGGTAACACAGGGAGGTTTGGGGGAGGGATTCGATAGGTGAGCCTCTACTGGTATGTGAACCTCAGAGTAATATGTATTCATTCCAAGACTATGTATCTGTAGTGTTTACTGTTACCGAAACTAAGCACCTGTGGTGCAATAAAGGTACCTATATAGTATGAGGAATGAAGAAAGGTTAAGAGATATAGCAGGAACAAGATATATTCAGTAAGGCTGATACCTGTTGTCATTTAGCTGATCAGTGGAAGCATTTACAGCACTCAATGATGAAACGTGTATAAAGCATTCTGAATGCTGGGAAATTGAGAGGGTGACCCAGATTTAAGAATTTCTGTATGTTGCTCCATAGTACAGGTAATGCGTAACTTATGGATGCCCTACCGAACCGCGAATTGATTTTTGGCACGGCAAGTAAGATACAGGAGGCACTTCTCACAGCGTACTTGTGCACTGTGTATAGTGGAAGACAATCTGATATATATTGTGGTAGTTTTTGAGTGATTGCTCTAAATGTCCAGAAGGCAGCTCTTTTCTGTCTTCTGTAGGCAACGGAAGTCCAACCCATCATGGTGTACAAAGTGCAGTGGTGCGTGGAGTACGGGGCACTAGTGGCAGATCTTAAGGCTCTGTCTTACAGTACATCTAGTTTCTCTAGTGCAAAGACAGGGCCTTGGCCATACAAAAGGTCAGCGTAGTCCAGCAGAGGTAGGAACGTGGTGAGTACTAGTCTCTTCTTGGCATCCTGGGTAAGCAGCTTCCTAATTCTATAGAAGAGACCAAGCCACTGCTGCTTGAGCTTTTTAATAAGTTCCTCAAAGTGCTCAATGAAGGAGAGCTTGGGATCGATCCAGACTTCCAGGTATTTGAATTTTGTTACAGATTTTAATGGCTTGTCTAGGAGTGTGGTAATCCGGGGAGTGAAACCCTGCGTTGCAGGGGAGCTTATATTTGAACTTGGTGAGAAAAGCAGAGCCTTTGTTTTTTTTTGCATTCAATAGCAATTTTTAGTCAAGTAGCTGTAGTTGCAATTGATTAAACTCCTGCTGTAGTTCTATGCAGGCTGCTTCGAGGAAGGTCTGCCAATATAGAGTACCGTATCATCTGCAAATAGATGGATATTGGCAGATTTGATTCCAACATTGATTCTATTAATATAGATTGCAAATAGCAGTGGACCCAGTACTGAGCCTTGTGGTACACCCTGTAGGAGTGGTTTCAGAGGTGAGACTTCCCCATCTGCCTTAACCTGCTGCTGGTGACCTATAAGGTAGCTTGGGAACCATTTCAGTATGGTGAGGTCCACGCCAATGTTACAGAGGGATTCCAATAGCAATTTGTGGTCAACAGTATCAAATGCTTTGCTTGGGTCCAAGAATACTATGCACACGAAGTTCTTGGCATCCAAGGCCTTCTGCCAGTCATTGATAACCTTTGCCAGGGCTGTAGTTGTGCTGTGGCATGGCCGTAATCCTGACTGTAGAGAGTTTAGCAGATTTGTGGATTCCAAGTAGTTCCTAAGCTATGTACTTGCTATTTTTTCTAGCATTTTGGATAGGATGGGGAGTAAAGAGATAGGCCTGTAGTTGTTTGGGTCACTTGGATCACCAGACATGTGTAGGGGAATCACAAGGGCAGTTTTCCATATTGGAGGGATTTCACCATACAGTACAGATAGATTGAAGAGATGCATGATGGGTACGGCCAGGGCTTGGAAGCTAATTTTTAGGAAGTACAGGTTTGAGTTAAAGAGTAAGTCTTCAACCTCCTTGGTTCTGCCACTGGTGCCCCGTACTCCATGCACCACTGCATTTTATATACCATGATGGGTTGGACTTCCCTTGCCTACAGACTTGGTTTGCTGGCCAAGGCACCTAGCTTGACCAGAGCTCTTTCATTCTAAGATTGCTTGAAAAGACAGAGCAAGGGGAATGGATTAAGACTTCTTTTGGCTAAGCAGATTTACCGTGTGTTATTTTTATTTTGTACTCACAGGGATTGCTACTGTTTGTTGCTAACATTTCATTGCTTTATTTTTCTCGGATTCAAATTGTTGTTGCTGGTATACCTTCTTCTGCATTATTACAGGGTGTGCCTACAGGTGTGTGCCAACAGATTACTGCTGTAATCTTCTGATTCAAATTGTCTTTTGCAAGGTATATCTTCTGTTACTGCTTTATTTTTCTCTGTAGCAAAGTGTTTCTTACAGGGTATATCTTCTCTGAAATGATTACAGGTGGTGCTTTACAGGTTTTACAGTTTTATCTAACATTAAGATAAGCTTTCAAGGTTACTGCATTTGTTGTTGACTGATTGTTTCTGCTCTTACCTCCTTGTTCTTTCATCCGTGGTTGTTCTTTTTTGGCAGGGGAAGGGCCCAACCACCCCACACTACACTCCTTTTATAGGGTACCACAGTTGTGACTTTTCCTGTGGCAAAGCAGGAAGGGGTGGATCAGTGGGGCATCCACAAGGTAAGCTCATTTACAGGGCATTTAGTAATTTAACTTGTTATAACAAGTTATACGAAAACAACACACAAAATTAATCCATTACTTGCATTTTCTTCCTTCTAATTACTCTGACCAGGTTATAAACCCAGCAACTTATCTGGAATGGATATCATTAACTGCAGGTGCTGCGGAACACTTTTCAGAAGGACAGTTTTACAGGATTTAGGACACTGTCCTACATGTTGGGCCACTGGAGATCTTAGGGCTCATCTCCGGGCAGCATGGGCAGAAATTGCGCACCTCAAATTTCATATTCAAGAGGAAATACATTATAAGAACTGCCCGCCATTTCTCCAACATCCAACAGAAGAACCTCGACCACAGAGGGTAGTTGGTCCAGGAGGTTGGCAGTTGGTTAGGAGGGGCAAATCGGGTACCCCTTCACTCTGTGCTCTCCAACATATTACCTCCAAAAAACATATAAACACTACAAACAGGTATCTGCCTCTATCTCTGAAATCAAACAAAGGGGCAGAGGACACTGCAGAGCAGGACACTGCAGCACAGGAGCTAGCACAACAAAACTCACCCAAATCAGGAACCAAAACAAAAAGCAAAAGGAAATCTAAAAACTTGATCATAGGAGACTCCATGATTCGGGAGTTGATACCCATCTCTAGTCAGGGGTAATGGTCAGATGTCTCCCAGGTACATCAGCGTGAGAGACACTGACTGCATTGCTAAAATTGTTCACAAAGCAGGAGAAAACATTGACGTCCTGGTACACATAGGGACTCAATGATCCACCAGCCGTAAGTTGTGGAGACCAAGGAACACCTGACCAGGCTAGGTGACAAACTATCATCCATTTCATTCTACACCTCCTTCTCTGAGATCCTGCCAGTCTGGGAGAGGGGCAGGATGGACGGAAGGTCAGAGAAGGGTTTGATAGGGGAGCTCAAACATGTGGCCTAAGGGCTGTGCCAGGAAAAAGGACACAGATTTGTAGGAACTGGCAACAGTTCTGGGAGTGAAAGTTCTTTAAATTTGATGGACTGCATCTGACTAAGGAGGAGTCAGTGCATTGGGGCAGAAGTTTGATGTCTTTGCAGAATATTTAAACTAGCAAATGGGGAGAGGGTGCAGCACCCATCGTCGAATGGGAAGAACACCCTCCCCTCAGCTAGTGGTCAAACAGGGATTCAGCATGTTTGCAGTTCATTTGCATCACCAGGTAAGAAAAGGTCAGTCTCCCACGACTACACAGGGAAATGCCAAACTCACCCAACAACTAACACACTGAAATCTGGCCAATGGAAAATCGTACATAAATGCTCACAGCCTGGGAAATAAGATCCCAGACCTGCAGGCAATAATGTCAGAGGCTAAACTGGACATAGTAGCAATTAGTGAGACATGGTTTACTAGTAACCACACTTGGGAGACTTCAGTACCTGGCTATGTACTGTTCAGAAGAGACCGAGGTGCAAAAGGGGGTGGAGTGGCCCTGTATGTCAATGAAAATATCAAAGCTACAGAAATTCAGAATACACATAAGGAGCCAGAAGAACTGTGGGTCACCATGGAAACAGGAAATGGGACAGCCATAAGAACTGGGGTTGTCTACAGGCCCCCAGACCAGAGGGAGGACATAGACACATTACTGTTAGAAGATATACAAAACATGACAGCTAAAGGAGAGGTTCTGATAATGGGAGACTTCAACATGCCGGAGACAGATTGGTCAATACCAGCAGGAACGTCTGCCAAAACTAGACACATGGTGGATTCCCTGCAGGGGGAGGGCCTCAAACAACTGGTACAACAACCCACAAGAGACAGGGCTATCCTAAATCTAGTACTGACTAACAGGGAAGGGATCACAGATCTCCAGGTAGAAGGTCAACTGGGGGCCAGTGACCATCACATGGTATGGTTCAATTTGGCTGCTACATCTAAATCTTCCCATTCCAAGGCAAAAATATGGGACTTCAGAGGAGCTGACTTTGATAAGATGGCCAACAGAGTTAAGCTAGCCCTGGCAAAAAAGAAACACAGGTGAGGGCTACAGCAAAGTGGGCAAGCATTGTGATGCAATAGTTGAAGCAATATGCCATTGTGTTAGACAGAAAAGGAAGTGCAAAGAAGAAGGAAATCACTTGGTTCTCAAATACAGTAGCAGAAAGGTCAGGCGACAAAAAGGCTGGCCTTCAGAAAATATGAGGAACACAGCGGATGAAGATTAAGGAGGCATACCAAACTGCACTAAGGGAAGCAGCGAAGGCAGGCAGGCAGGCAAAGTCCCAAACTGAGGAAACACTAGCACTAACAGTAAAAGAAGGTGACAAGACTTCTATAGATACATTAGTGAAAGGAGAAAGTCCAGAGGGGGTATTGCTAAGCTCGAAGGAGAAAAGGGGGCATGTGAAGAGGAGGAGGACCCTGTAAAAGTATCTATCCTAAATAGATACTTTTGCTCAGTATTTACTGAAGAGAAGGTAGGGCAGGGCCCACAGCTCAGCACCATGGACATGGGGGGAGGGAGGTAAGCACTACTCCCTTCACAAAAGAAAGGGTCCTACAAGAGCTCGTTAAGCTCAGGGTGGACAAGGCAATGGGACCTGATGGCATACATCCCTGGGTACTTAAGGAGCTAAGGGTGGAACTAGCAGAGCCATTAGCAGAACTGTTTAGTGAGTCTCTGAGCACAGGAGAGGTCCCAGAAGACTGGAGAAGGGCTCATGTGATCCTGCTCCACGAGAGTGGTAGCAGGGAGGAAGCAGGGAACTACAGACCAGTCAGTCTTACCTCAGTAGTGGGCAAGATTATGGAGGCACTCCTTAAGGAAAGGATAGTGCAACACCTGGAATCCATAGGGCACAGGATCCAAGACAGCATGGGTTTACAAAAGGAAGGTCCTGTCAAACTAATCTCATAGATTTCTTTGACTGGCAACCAGAGTGGTGGACCAGGAGCAGTGCTGATGTCAGCCACCTTTGACTTTGAAGCAAGGCTTTCTGACACTGTTCCACATAGAAGATGGATAAATAAGCTGGGTAGGCTCGGGGTGGGTCAGAAGTTGGTCAACTGGGTGGCAAACTGGTTGATGGGCAGAAAACAGAGAGTAGTGGTAAATGGTATACAGTCAGAAGAGATGCAAGTCACAATTGGGGTACCTCAGGGATCAGTCCTGGGGCCAGTCCTCTTCAATATCTTCATTAGTGACATTGCAGATGGGCTAGAGGGTAAGACTTGTCTGTTTGCAGATGACACCAAGATCTGCAACAGAGTAGATGATCCAGATGGGGTGGGCAGAAAGAGAAGAGATCTGGATAAACTAGCAAAATGGTCAGAAGAGTGGCAACTGGGATTTAATGCAAAGAAGTGCAAGATCATGCACATAGGGAAGAGAAACCCTGAAGCCACTTATAGGCTGACAGAGGAGTTGCTGGCAGTCACAAAGGAAGAAAGAGACTTGGGCATCATCATCCCCGATGACCTGAAATCATCCAAGCAGACCTCTAAAGCAGTAGGTAAGGCTAGGGGGATTTTAGGGTGTATTAGTAGGGGTATCACAAGTCGTAAGAGGGAGGTAATAATCCCTCTTTATAAGACACTGGTTAGGCCCCATCTGGAGTACTGCATGCAGTACTGGAGGCCACATCTTCACAAGGACATTAACCAAATTGAGGCAGTCCAGAGAAGGGCAACCAAAATGGTGCAGGGACTTCATCAGAAGACATATGAGGACAGATTAACGGAGCTCAATATGTATACCCTTGAGAAAAGGAGGGAGAGAGGTGATATGAACAAAACATTCAAACACCTTAAGGGCATTAACAAGGTGAAAGAGTCTAACATGTTTAAATATAAGAAAAATAGCAGGACAAGAGGACACAGCATGAGATTAGAAGGAGGCCGATTAAGGGGGAATGTGAGGAAATTCTTTTTCACAGAAAGAGAGGTGGATGCATGGAACGGCCTACCTCAGAAAGTGGTGGCTATGAATACAGTGCAGGGCTTCAAACATGCATGTGATAGGCATAAGGGAGCAATACAGATGAGTATGAATAGATAGGCCACTTACAGAGCAAAGGCTGATCGCACATTTATAAGGTAGAAAAAGAAATGTGCAGACTGGATGGGCCTTGCGGTCCTTATCTGTCGTCAACCTCTATGTTTCTCCTTCAGCGTTACTGGTTGTAAGGAGAGCACTGTATATGCAACTGAAGCTACTAGGTCCTGTGTACCAAGTTGAGAACAGAGGGTACTGGCAGTGGAGGTGTCAAATGCTAGACCTGCAGTGATGAAATGATTATTAAGTTGGTCGAGGATTAACTGTTTATCTCTCACCATAAGGTCACCCTTGGATATTTTTGCAGGTAGGGAGTTGGAGGACGCATGACCTTTGATTTCTTTTAGGGTCTTCCAGAATTTTGCAGAGCACCTTGATGAAGCATCAAGTTCAGCCTGGAAATAACTAGACTTGGCCTCCCAGGCCATCCTGGTGCATAAGTTCCTTGTCTTCCTGAACTCCGACCAGTCTGCCAAAGACTTGGATTTCCGAAAAGTCATTCCATGCAAAGCAGCATTGTGTAGAAGTGAAAGCTGTGCATGCTAGTCAAAGCAGTGCTAAGTACATGTCAGAGCAACAGAAACCTCTGCTGTAGGTGTGATCTGTGGGAGAACAATTGCAAAAGGTCATAGAAGCACTTCAACCTCCTCTCAGCTATGGGGGGATTTTCCTTTTGCTGAATGGTTAGAACAACTGTATTTGGGGCTTAGGTCTCAGGTTTGTTTCTGTCTGCCCATTAGACAGCACAGATGCAATTCAAAAGAAGACTTCTTTTTCATTAGGTGTGACATGATAGAGGCCTATAAATACCTCATGGGGTGAATAAAGTATAGGAGGGAAGTATTGTTCAGAGGAAAAGGTGCCCAAGACCAAGGGGCATGCAATGAAGCTGGAAGGGGAATTTAGGAAGGATTGAGGAAGTATTCACTAAAAGAGCAGTGGATGCTTGGAACAGTCTTTCATTGGAGGTAGTGGTGGTGGTGGTGAAGAGGTGTTTGGATTCAAGCATGCATTGAATAAACACAAGCGAATCTTGGCAGGGAATTGGGCGGGGGGGATGGAGGTAGCCAGAAATCAGGTAGGGTCTACGGCATCCATATAGGAAGGGAAAAGGGGGCAGACTAAGTGGGCTAAGCAGTCCTTATCTACCTACAAATTCTATGTTTCTACAGTATGTTTCAACGATGCCAAGTATATACCACTTTGGTTTGGTTTCAACAATAGTTCTAAAGACAAACAACACACTTACTGACAATGTTTTTATAAAAAATCAATATAATTTCAGAAATTCCAACTCAAAGTTTCCTCCCAGCAGGATAATCAGTACTGAACTATTCATACACACACTTTTCTCTTTCAAATAAAGATGAAATTAAGATGACATGGCATTCCTCAGTCATTCAGAAAGGTTAGAGAAATTATTCCCACCTGCCAGTATATATAAGGTTCCCAAGTCATATATAATGGTCAGAAAACTAACAAAAAAGGGATGCTGTGATTTTTGTGATTTCTTTTATTAATGTTCCATTTTATACTGATCATAACATTTACTTTTATAAAACATTTACATATTTCAATGAATTTCACAGACTTTATGCATATCCAGCTAATATAAAAATACCTTGTTTATTCTTGAACTGGTGGGTATCCACTGTCACCTGTGTGTAGAGGGTGGAGGTTAGTTTGGTGATCAGCATCGCCCTGCCTTGGGCCATTTAGGCCACTACCCATGTCACCTCTGACCATGCCCCTCCCAAGCTCTATGTTTTTCCGCGTGGTTTGCATACTCACCCACTAAGTGGCCAGTGTGGATGTCCCCACTCTCGAATCTGTGGCACAATTCTGACTGGTGCCAGATGAAGGCATCATGTGCTCTCCCAGGGTGCGTGGCACAGACATTGATTATGCGCCTCCTGGCATCACACACCACCTGGCAGTTGATGCTTGCATAGCCCTTCCGATTGATATATGCAGCCCCCTCAGGGCCAGGTGGTGTGCGGATGGCCACATGGGTGCAGTCTATTGCCCCTAACATGCCTGGCATATGTGCTACCCTGTGGAACTTCTGTATGTTTGCTGTGCGCTCCGCCGGTGTGCTGGGGAAATGGATGTACTCCGCGGCATGTGGCGGCAGTCGCTGAGGAATTGGGTGAGGTGGCGTGGCGCGGCCAACTGGGTTATGCCTGTGGTGTCCCCTGTTGGTCTCTGGAAGGTACCTGTGGTGAGCAAGCACATGCAAGCTGTCACTTTAGTCTCCACTGACAGAGCATGGCTCTGTCGGTGGATGCCTGCATCACATCACTGCACAGCTCAGAGACGCCTCAGAATTGCCTGATTCAGGTGGTACCGCCCATGATCTCAGTATCGCTGTACAGCTCGAAGCTGGTGCGGGCTCAGTACTGCCTGTTGGGGGCATATACGCAAGTGCCCTCCACGGCCGCGACCACCTGCTGTCTGCCTTCTCACCCCCCTCATTACTGCCTCCATCTGGATGGTGACACTGGTCATGTCTCTGGCTTGTGTTCCCACCCCGCAGCTGTTTCTGTGTTCCCCCCGATGTCCTGGCTGCTACTTCCCCTGCACCGGGAACACCTTCCAGTGGTGGCCTCAGTGCTGTGTGGCATTTCCCCCTTCTGCACTGGCTGTGGCTGTGGCTTCCCACACCTTCCCTGTGCCTGTGGGTTCAGGGTGCCCTTTCCCTGTCCTGCCCTGTGTGTCCCTCCTGCCCTGTGTGTCTGCCTAGCGGTCAGCCACATGTGCCTTCCCTGTAGTGTTCTTGCACCTCTCCAATGTTCCTTTTTATTTTGGCTCATTTCCGCTATCGTGCAACTTCCGCTTGCTCCCCTATTGCACATGGCGCATGTTGTTGAATATCACACTGCGCCATTTATGCATAGTTCCTCCCCCTTCAGTTGTGCATGCATTCATTATCATTGCGCTCTTGCTCAGCGTGATTTGTGGGGTGCATCTGCCTCCCACTGAATATCGCAAAATGGTGCATTTTCAGATTTGCACTGGAGCAACCCTACTGCGCATGGTGCAACCCTTTTGAATATCTGGGCCTCTGTGTATACCGGCTAAACAGCAAAATGTTTACATCGAAGACCATTACAATGACAACTTCAAACAAATTCAGAATTGTCACTGTAATGGTCCTGATGTAAAAATTTAACTACTATCACCTGTGTTTCGCCCCCATCCAGGTCAACTCTGACTCTGCGTTTGTTATTTAAAAATCGAGGAGGTGTGGTGTGCGAAGACCCCCCCCCCCGCAAAAAACAACAGCAAATGTCTGACCACCAAAATTTCGCCTGTCAGCATTTCACTTGTCGCTGTCAGGGATTTCTACAATGGAGTGTCGAACCGACTTGGTTGAAGCCAAAATCTGATGTCACAATGCCACCTACTGAACAATCTACATCCTTCGCTCAGGGGCCTGTTAATCTCGCAAACTGCAGTTTCAATGGAACAATTAACTTCATCAACAATGGGACTGGCAAATGATTTTTTTTTTGTTTTATGAAACTGTGACGTAAAACAGTGCATCTGTGTGTTACAACTGTCTTTCTGTTTGTTTAACCCCTTGAGCAAAGGATGTGGAGAGTTCAGTCACTCAAGTTTTTACTAGTTGGATTTTAGGGTTTAAACTTCTTTTTCTTTTGTTTTTTTATTACTGGGGGAGACACACCAAGCTGAAAGCTTGTTTGTAGGTGTGACCTGGGAGCACAGGGAAGTTGGGTGGCTTGCTCGGGGTCATGTGGTTTGTGGGTGGGGGCTGTGGGATTTGGAACCGGGTCTCCAGGTTTGCAGCTCGAAGCCTTCGACCACTGCGCTATACTGCAAGTCTGAAAGTCAAACTGACAAGCTTGGGTTAAGGATGGGTAACTGCATATTTTAAAGTTGAAAGTCCTTTTTTTTTTTATGTTATGTGCAGGTAGGACTGGCAGAGGTTTAGGGAAGAGAGATCAGTACGCACGTTGATGCTCTGAGCAGTACTAGATAGTCAAAGGAAGGTGTGGTACATATTGTGGCTGAATATAGTGACAGAGATAGGGGTGGGGCACGGGAGGGAGATGCAGACACCAGGGGGACATTGAGGAGGAGGTCATCCCATGAGAAGGGCGATCACGGGTGACTCAATAGTGGCACCTGTTCTCAGGACTGAGTGGACTGGGGGCCAATGTGGGTTATAGTGACATCCTGTCGCTGTATGTATACGCGCATGCAGGGGGGAACCAGCACGCCGTGCAATGGGCAGAAGGTGAGGGAGGGTTTGTGAGCTATAGCACGATGGTGGGTTGCCAAGCTGGCCTTGTGGAGTGGGGGGTTCATGGCAGGCTATGGTTGGGACGGTGATGGGTTCAGTGCTGGGCGCATTGGGATTTTTGCGCCGGTCTAAGATTTATATATTTTTTTGTTTTCACCCCCAACATGCATCGCCCTGGGTTGAGAACCTTTAGTGGGGGGGGGGTGCAGCCCACCACATAAACAAAAACTGAAGTTCCCAGTGTCCTTTTGCCGTGTGCCAGGGTGTACATCGTGAAATGGATTTTTCACCAATGTACATTCGCCTAATGGTGATCGCCTTCCGCATCACCATTATCACATAAATCCCAGGAAGAGAAGGAGGGGGTTGTGGTCAGCAGGATGGAGGTGGTGAAGCTGAAAGGAAGGAGGGCAGGCTCCAGGGAGGGGAGGGCAGGCAGAAGTAGGATCGGGGGGACAGGTTAGTAATCTGCAATGGATGTTGGTCACATTCTGGATGGGCACATTATGGAGGCTATGGGAGTGTCCTGTATGTCACAGGATTAGAGACCTATAGGCAGTGATCCACTGGATGGAGGTGGAGACAGGGAGGTTGGAGAACTTGGTCAGAGTGGGTGGGATAGGTAGGCACAAGGGGAAGGAGAGGATGCCAAGTAGAAATATAGAGCAGGAGCGAGGACACAGCAGGGGACAGGGATGGGGACTGGAATGCAACAGGTATGAGATACTGGCAACTGAAGTAGAAAGGGGGGAGTAAGATGCTTGGGAGAGGGGAAGAGGGGGGCACAGGGGCCAGTGCTACAGAGGGGGACATTGGTACATTGGGGAGAGGGGGAAATGCCATGGCAACAGCAGGAGGGAGTGCCCAGGAGGAAGGGGACATGGTGCATAAGGGGATGGGGCGGATTACAGGGGGAGAACGGACGCTTAGGAGAGAGAGTGCAAGTGTGGACAGGAGGCTAGACAAGGGGAGGAGAAAGAGTAAGGAGAACAGCTCCAGGAGTTAAGAGACAGGAAGGAACAAAGGCCATGAGAAGAGTGGGGGTGCAGCCAGAAGGGGAGTGGAGGGTGAGTTATAGTGATAGGAGATTCTATCCTGAAAGGGATCCGGTGGGGAGAGGGGTGAAAGATGCAGTCAGATTTGGGTGGAGCCTGTACTGGGCCCTACAGCAGACAGGGCAGACTCTGAGAAATTGTGCTAGGGGTGGACGGCAGGATCCTCACGTGGTGGTACATGTGGGCACAAATGACCGGAGAGAATGCATGGTGGAGTTGGTACAGGAGAGGTTTGAGGAACTGGGGAAGCTATGATTGGAAATAGAGAGGTCTGTGGCATTCTCAGAGGTGCTACTGGTCCCAAGGGCAAGCAGGGCAAAAAAGGAAAGGACAATGGAGTTCAACTCCTGGCTGAGAGAGTGGTGTAAAGCACAAAGTATGGGTTGGTAGGAGGATGGGGAGATACAGGGACTAACAGAGAACTGTACGCAAGGGACAGTTTACACCTGAATGGGGCAGTAAGGGGTGTTAAAGATCAAATTAGAGGATTATATTGTTTCAAGGGGGTATTTAAACTAGGTAGGGGGGAGGCGAGTGTGCAGGTAGCATGCAGGGCCACCAGGTTGGGGTGCCAAATGTGCTGTCCTCCCATGATAACTTTGAGGGGAAGGGGAAGGGACCACTGAGGGGAAAGGGAGACCAAGGAGCCGAGGTGGGGGGGGGACGGATGGGAACGGGTGGAAGGTGGTCTCCCTAAATGCTAGGAGCCTGGGTAACAAAACAGCAGAGCTTCAGGGTCTCCTTGCAGAGGGGAGTGTGGACGTCATTGCAGATACTGAGACTTGGGCCACCCAGTGCCATGACTGGGATCTGGCAATCCCGGGTATAAAATTTACAGGAAAAATCAGGGGGTTGAGAGAGGGGTGGGGCAGCACTCTATGTGAGGGAAGGAGGACTGAGGCACTATGGATGCAGCTTCTGGACTCCAAGGCTAGACAGTTGAGGCTGGGGTGGTGTACAGACCACCAGCCCAATCAGTGGAACTGGACAAGGAGTTAGCAGAGCAAATAAGGAGAGTGTGTAGAAAGGGGAGTGTGGTGATTGTGGGGGATTTCAATCTGCCGGGGGTAGATTGGAGCACCCCTACCACCTCCAGTGCCAGGGAGCAGGTGCTCCTGGATGTGATCCAGGATGATCTCCTGACACAGCTGGTCAGTGGGCCAACACTGTCATGGGGTAATAATGATCAGGCAAGACACAGCATATCAGGCACACCACATCTAACAAGAGGTGGTTATTTTTATTAAAAATAAAGAAAGAAAATAAGAAATAAATAATGCAGGATACAAAATAATGACCGTTTCTGAATACCATCAACAACTCAAAAGAAAATAAACAAAGCAAAAACACAGCTCAGGGTCTACATGTAGCTAGCGCCCTAATAAAGACTGTGTCGGGTCTCCCTTCGAAGAACCCTATACTGGAGATGTTAGCAGCACCAACTCCAGGCTACATCTGAACTAGAGGTGCTGGATCTTGGGTTTTTAAAGCACCCAAGCTCCTCCCCTAAAGAGCAAGGTCCACCACTAATTCTCGTATTTCAAATATTTCATATAACATTCTACCTAGACATATACTTACTGACTATCCAGTTTAGTTCTACAGAATAATCAATTCCGGAAAGCAGCAAACAACAATAAATTCATTAGAACTCATACAAATTCTGCTTTTATTCAAAAGGAGTTGTTAATGAGTCTAGACTCTGCCCCATTTCTGGGTGACTGACAGCACTTTTTAGATGGTATTCAGACTTGGTACTCTCCCACATCTCATAAATAGCACAGAGAGGGTGCTGCTGACTTCCTATAGGAGACTGCACCTTTCTAGAAGGTCTCCTCTGATTGGGAACACTCCTCTAGCAACCACCTTCACTACGAAACTACAGGTAACATTAAAGTTCTAGTTTCTGCTTTATTTCTGTGCAGTTTTACACATGTTGTGCAAGACTTATTATGTTATCTGCTAGTTATTTGTTTAAACTGTTAGCTTTTGTCTGATAGCTTTTTAGTTTTAGCCAGAATGCATGTTTGTGTGTGTTTGTTTCAGTAGCTAACCCTTTTTAGACAACGAAAGAAAGGGTAAAACATAAAACAGTGTCTAAAAGTGGAGGCAGGGAGAGACAACATTTTCTCTCAGCAGGACAGAGCAAGCCTCTCACAAACATGTGAGAGGGAGGACTTGGCTGAGAATAGCTCTAATAGCACACACTAAACTTTTTAGGACCCTTTCTTTAATTTTTCCTATGTTTTTGTTTCCTTTTTCACATGTACCATATGTAGTATTACCAATACCTGTACACAGAAAATGGGAGAAAAACGGCTTTTTACCTATTAAGTAGGCAGATAAAACAAAGCGCTTGTTGCATGGGGGAGATTTTTAAACACACCACTGGAATTAATACTCTTTTAGAGTTTAAAGAAAGAAACAAAGGCATGGTAATATAGTAGCAGGTGGCCAATCCACTGCAATACTACCCGAAGAGAAATAGACAGATAGAAATGCTGTTGCGCAACAGACTTGGGGGGTACAGAAAAAGAGATTCTGGGCGGATATTCCAAACTGCGCTATTTTGTGGTGCAAGCCCTTGCGCTGCACAAAATAGTTGCGCGGGAGTGTGGCCAGGCGATATTCAAGGAGTTGCTGTTGAGCAACTCCTTTGAATAATACCCGGTCACAGCCACTGTGCATGGGCGCAGTGTACCTTCGCCTACCGCAAGTGGTCAGAGGAGCATTCAACTTGCGGTGGCGCAAGTACCATTGCGCCATGCAAAAATTTCCGATATTCAAAAGGTGACATGCAAATGGGGCCATAATTCATGCAAGGCGCGGGGGGCCATTTGCATCTGTTTATGGCCCCATTTGCATGCCATTAGCATACAGGTGCGCCAATCCCTGAGGACTTGTGCCTGGCACCCTGCCAGGCAGCAGCCATCGGGGACCGATGCCCCCTGGAGCCTGATCGCGGGCAAAAGAGTAAAAAATCCCTCCCCCACTGGACCGATCACGGGCAAAAGCATTAAACTCCACCCTCCCCCTGACTGGCCCGATCGCGGCAAAGCTGAAATAACCACCCCCACCAGCCTGATCACGGGCAGCAAAGTGTCCCCCGAATTTATCCCTGGTGGTCCAGTGGACCGATAAGCCATATTATGGCTGCATAGTTGTAAATAACCCCCAAAGTTATCCCTGTGGTCCAGTGGACGATAAGCTGGATCGCTGGACTGCATAGTTAAATAACTCTCCTCGAACTTATCTTTGGTCTAGTACGATAAGCTCTCGATCGTGGCTGCATAGAAGAAGCACTGACCACCTTCCTGGTGGTTCAGTGAACGGCAAGCTGAGCAGCGGCTGCATAAGGCAAAACCCCCACCCCAAGACCATATCCTGGTGATCTCAGTGTCCCCCACCACCCACTCATGTAGCCTCACTACCCCGCCTCCCCGCAGCCGGCGAGTGCAGTATCCCACCTCCACTGCTTGTTCGCCACCGAGCTGATTGCTCAGTAGCGACAGGAAAGAGCCACGGCGCAGGCCCATATTGATAAGGCAGTCCAGTTTGTGAATGAATTATTCACTAAATCTGGACTGCCTTGTATTAGCGGCTGCACGCCCATTGGCTCTTGCCTGCACCAATGGGCAGAGGTCTACCGGCAGTCAGTCGGCAGGCGGGCGGCAGGCGGTGGATGCTGCCACCGCCGCTGCTGGGGTGGAGCGGGTGGTGGGGCTTCATGGGTGGTGGATGGGGGACACTAGATCACCAGGATATGGTCTTGGGGTGGGGGTTCGCACCTTATGCAGCCCGTGATCGGGCTTATTGGTCCACTGACCACCAGGATAAGTTAGGAGGGTTATTTTACAACTCTGCAGCCCGCGATTGGGCTTATCGGTCCACTGACCACCAGGATAGGTGTCGGGTGGGGTGTATTATACTTCGCAGCCCGCGATCGGGCTTAACGGTCCACTGACCACCAGGATATGTTGGGGGGGGTGGGAACACCTGTTGCCCGCGATTGGGCCAGTGCGGGGGGATTTTCACCTTTTGCCCGCGATCGGGCTGCAGGGAGGGCACAGGAGTGGGTTGAGGGCCAGCCACAGGTGGCAGCTGCTGTGTTGCGCCCTGCAATGTGGCAGCTCACCTGTGGGTGGCCCTCGACTTGATCCTTTTTTGGCTCAAAGTTGTGCAGGCGCAGGTTGGGGTTGCGCCTGCTCAACTCTGCACAGCCCGGCTGAATATCAGGCTGTGCAGTTTATGCATGGTTCCTTCCCCTCCAGTTCAGCATGCATTCATTTGCATTGCGCTGTTGCTCAGCATGTTTTCAGTGGCGCAACTGTCTCCTGCTGAATATCACAGAATGGCGCAAGTTCGGACTTGCGCAGGCGCAACCCTTTTGAATATCTGTGCCTCAGAGATTAATCCAATAGGAGTTCAACTAAGTTTTTATCCTTAACTATCACACACACCCCTACTCAAGAACAAACCAATAGGTTTACCTAAGGTTTGTGAACTACATCCCAAAGGAGATGGAGGTAGGAGCTTCTACCCACCCTCACAGAAGCTCCACCCCAGGGCACCCTAAAAAAAAAAAAACTGGCAGTATAACAGTACGCTACCTCATACTACACATACAACAATTTGCCCTGGGGTTTGATATCACAACTACATGAATTATGATTTAGACATCTGACTAGCACCATAACACAACAGGTAGTCAGCATTTTTGTGTTGTCTTCCATGTCTACGTTTTATTTCAAAGTTATAGGGCTGCAATGCCAGGTACCAGCGAAGGACCCGTGCATTTTTATCCTTTATCTGTTGCAACCAACAAAGAGGGTTATGATCTGTGATTAAGGTAAAGTGTCTACCCCATAAGTAGAATTTAAGGGCTGCAATAGCCCACTTGATGACCAGACACTCCTTCTCGATAGTAGCGTATTTAATCTTTCGGAGAAACAATTTCCGACTTATATGAATAACAGGATGTTCTTCCCCTTTGATGGTGTGGTTAAGCACAGCTCCCAAACCGGTTTCAAGGTGTCAGTGTGAACCTTGAATGGATGTGTGATCAGAAGATCTCAAGACAGGAGAGGCACAGTGCAGCTTTGATCATGTGAAATACCTCTTCACAAGCTGGAGACCAAGGTACTTTGTTGGGGACTTGCTTACAGGTTAAATTGGTCAGGGGGCAGCTATAGTGGCAAAGTTTGCAATGAAGCACCTATTATATCCTGCTAGGCCCAGAAAAGAACGGACATGCCTTTTTGTCTCTGGTAGTGGACATTTGGCAACTGCCTCCACCTTCTCAATTTCAGGTTTAACCATCCCATGTCCCAGAATAAAACCTAAGTACCTGGTTTCTTGAGCTGCTATGATACATTTAGAAGGATTAATGGTTAATCCTGCATCCTGTAGTGTCTTAATGACATTAGCAAGATGATGAAGATGTGTGGTCCAATCAGGGCTAAATATCATCACATCATCTAAGTAGGCTGAGCAGTATTCCTATGGGGTAGTAGCAATCGGTCCATAAACCTTTGAAGGTTGCAGGTGCACCGTGCAACCCAAAAGGCATGTACACAAATTGATACAGACCATGCAGCGTACTAAAAGCTGTTTTCTCTCTCGATGATTGTTCTTGTGGGATCTGCCAGTAGCCTTTGGTTAAATCAAATGTTGAAATGTACTGAGCCTGCCAATCCGATCAAGAATGTCATCAATTCTGGATGGGATAACTGTCAAATTGGGACAGTTGATTTAACTGTCTGAAATTGAGGCATAGGCGTATGCCATCTTCCTTTTGGCACCACCACTATAGGTGAAGACCAGGGGCTGACAGAGGGCTCATTTACACTTAGCTGTTTCAACTTTTGATTTCCAAGAGCCAGATATTCAAACTGTGCCATTTTGTGAGCAAGCCCTGTGCCGCTCAAATAGTTGCACTGGGATGTGGCCAGGGCGATATTCAACAGAGTTGCGCTATGGTGCAACTGCTTTGAATATCAGCCCCTGGCCACACCCACTGTGCACGGTGCAGTGGAACTGCACCAGCGCAAGTGGTCAGAATGGAGCATTGAGATGCGGTGGCGCAAGTTCCATTGCACCATGCACAGCACCTGCGATATTCAAAGGGTGACATGCAAATGGGGCCATAATTTATGCAAGGTGCACGGGGGGCCATTTGCATCTGATTATGGCCCCATTTGCATGCCACTAGCATGCAGGTGCACCAATCCTCAACGACTTGAGCCTGGCGCCTGCCAGGCAGCAGTCGAACCCGACGCCTGCAGCCCGGACGCATTATGTCCCGTAAGGGACAATGCATGTCTCCAATCCCTGGTGGTCCAGTGGACAGTGAGTAGCCTGATCACGGGCATAACAGTATCCCCCGAGTAGTCTGATCACGGGCATTACTGTAATACACCCCCAAGTAGCCCAATCATGGGATTACTGTAATAACCCCCAGTAGCCCGATCGCGGGCATTACTGTAATACACCCCACCCGAGTAGCCCGGATCGTGGCATCAGACCCCCGCATGTCCACATCCCTGGTGGTCCAGTGGACCACAAGTAGTCCGATCGCGGGCAACATTCCTCACCCCAAGTCCGAAATCCCTGGTGATCTAGTGGCCCCCACCCCACCAGCCCACTGGAACCCCACCATCCTGCTCCCCCGTCAGCCGGGCGGGCGGCAGCACCTCGCCGCCTGCCGACCGACAGCTCGGTAGGCTGCATGCCCATTGGTTCAGCATGAGCTATCGGCGTAGAGCCCATATCAGAGAAAGTCCAGATATGTGAATGAATTCATTCACATATCTGGACTTACTAGGACGGTATGGTCTACATCATCCCTCATACGTTCTGGCAATCGATAAAACTTTTGTTGAATGGGAGCAGAATCTGTCTGAATTACATGCTGTACACCAACAGCTTTTCCTGGTATGCTGGTAAAGGTGGCAGCATAGTGATGCAATAAACTTTGTTATTCATTCTGCTCTTTTTTGGACAAGTCTGAACTGATCTGTAGGGCACTGATACCTTCTGGTTATTCTAACCTCTTATAAGCTATCTCCATGTCAGGATAAGTAGTTTCTGGAATCACAAATAGACAAGGCTGGTCGGTCGATCTATCATGCCATTTCTTTAGTAGGTTGGCATGATAGATTTTTGGACCTGCCTTACTGTCAGGGGCTTCGATCTTATAGGTAATTGGCCCCATACGTTCTTTGATAATAAAGGGCCCCTGCCACTTCATCCTTAGTTTGTTCTCAGAAGAGGGGAGTAGAAGTAGTACTTTTTCTGCTGTTAAAAAGGACTTTTCTTGCGTTTTAGCATCATACAGGATCTTCTGTTTTTGTTGAGCTACCACACAGTTGTGATGTTCCTGAGCTGTATATGACACTAATCTCTTACGCAGTTGTGTCATATATTCCAGTATATTAACATGCTTTACCATGGTGCTCCCTTCCCAGGCTTTCTTTACCACATCTAGAGGGCCATGTGGGTTCCGCCCATATAACAAGGAGAAGGGGAAGAACCCAGTTGATGCTTGTGGCACCTCACGATATGCAAAAAAGAAGAGGGGTAAATAATGGTCCCAATCTCTACCCTCATCATCTACAATCTTTCTTATCATACATTTCAGAGTCTGATTAAAAAGTTCCACTAACCCATCTGTTTGTGGATAGTAGGGGGTGGTACATAAAGTTGTAATACCTAGGACCTTATATAGTTCTTTCAACAATTCAGCACTGAAATTAGCCCCTCGATCTGTAAGAATTTCCTTGGGAATACCTAAGCGACTAAAGTAGTCCACTAGCTTTTCTGCAATTTTGGGTGAAGTGGTGGTCCTGAATGGGAAGGCCTCAGGATATTGTGGTGTATTCGCATATTACCAGGATGAAGCAGTTGCCCTTTTTGCTCTTTTCCAAGGGACCCACAATATCTATGGCAATACGCTCAAAAGGTTGGGTAACCAAAGGAAGGGGCATTAGAGGCACTTTTTCTTTGTTCTTAACCTGTCCTATTTGTTGACATTCAGGACAGGTTTTACAATAGGAAGCTACATCCTCTTGTAATCCAGGCCAGAAAAATTGCTGCAATAACCTTGCAGTGGTCCTGTCCCTGCCTGCATGTCCCGCACTAGGGAGATCATGTCCTAGAAACAACAAATCTTTTCTATACTTCATGGGGACTAACAATTGTTCTACCTTTTCATTAGTAAAAAGGCTGGTACACACTCTACATAGGATACCATTTTGTTCTTACACCATAGGGGCCCCAGAATCACCTTCCTTCCCTAGCTGAAAAAAAAACAAAACTTTTCAAGCTTATATCATCATGCTGTTCTTTGACAATATCAGGTAAAGACACCGTAGGCATAGAGTTTTTAATGTCCACATGCATATGTTCTTTCTCCCAAGCTCTGCAGCTTCTTCTTTTCAGCCTGTGTTTTTCTGGGTTTGTTTACAGTCTCAAATATCTCATCTGCAAAAGGAAACCGTTCCAGTTCTCCCTTCTGTTGTTTCTGTGCTCTAGTTGTCACTGCTACTAAGGAGGAATCACAGACCAGAACCAAAGAATTAAAGTCAGGGTGGTCTTGGCCTGTGATTAGTAGAACTGGCAAGGTAAGTACCAACCCCACCCTTAACAATCTCTGCATACCATTTATTGTTATTTCTAGTTCCATAGTGGGATATTGGTGTACATCCCCATGTATGCAAATGATCCCAGTAGTCAGAGTCTCTTGTGGTACCATCGTTACTAAATCAGCTCTTATGAGACTTTGATGACTTTCTGAGTCTATTAACCCCTTAATGTCTCTTCCTGCAATTCAAGCTTTAATGATAAAGGCACCCAGATTCATTGATGCTAAATATGCGGGGTCTTTTTTCTTGTTTGGGCAATATCTAGCTATGTGCCCCAAGCCATGACAGTAGTAGCATTCTATATTTGAGGCAGGTCTTTTTGCCACATAACTTGTATTGTCCCCTCCTTGGTTTAACAGTCCCTGTCCCTGTAGATGGAATATAGGGGGTTCTTACCACTGATGTATTGGTTGTGGTGGTAGCTGATGTTGGTGAAGAACCGGGGCCTGCACCATCTGTTCTACGGTATCGCTTAAGCAGGGGCTGTCTGGCTGACAAGAAATCTTCAGCCAATGTCAAGGCAATTTCAGGGTTTTCTGGATTGTGTTCTCTGATCCATAGTTGTACTTCAGGGGGCAGGATGGTAATGAAGTGCTACAACACCAACAACACAATGATATCTTTAACAGTCTTCTCTTCAGGTTGTAACCATTTATTGCAAAGGTCATGCAACCTAGTAAATGTCTCTCTTGGGGGTATGTGTGGCAAATGTTTAAGTGTCCAAAATCGCTGACTCTGGGTTTATGTCATGTCTTTCTAAAATTTATTTTTTCACAGCTGCATAGTCATTTGAGGTTTGGGTGCTCATACTGGTATAGGCTAGCTGGCCATTTCCAGACAAGTAAGGCGCTAGACAGACTACTTACTGTTGTTGGGGCCACTCACAGGCTTGAGCTACCCATTCAAAAGTCATGAGACATGATTCAATATCATCAGTTGGCAACATTTTGGTCAATTTTATGTCCTTAGGACTGACCTTAGCAGCTGGATGAAGCAATGGATGAATATCCACGTGGGTTTGAACCCCACTCCTGGTACCAGATGTCACGAGGTAATAATGATCAGGCAAGACACAGCATATCAGGTACACCACATCTAACAAGAGGTGGTTATTTTTATTAAAAAATAAAGAAAGAAAATAGGAAATAAATAATGCAGGATACAAAATAATGACTGTTTCTGAATACCATCAACAACTCAAAAGAAAATAAACAAAGCAAAAACATAGCTCAGGGTCTATAGGTAGCTAGCGCCCTAATAAAGACTGTGTTGGGTCTCCCTTCGGAGAACCCTATACTGGAGATGTTAGCAGCACCAACTCCAGGCTACATCTGAACTAGAGGTGCTGGATCTTGGGTTTTTAAAGCACCCAGGCTCCTCCCCTAAAGAGTAAGGTCCACCACTAATTCTTGTATTTCAAATATTTCATATAACATTCTACCTAGACATGTACTTACTGACTATCCAGTTTAGTTCTACAGAATAATCAATTCTGGAAAGCAGCAAACAACAATAAATTCATTAGAACACATACAAATTCTGCTTTTATTCAAAAGGAGGTGTTAATGAGTCTCACCCATTTCTGGGTGACTGACATCCCATATCTCATAAATAGCACAGAGAGGGTGCTGCTGACTTCCTATAGGAGACTGCACCTTTCTAGAAGATCTCCTCTGATTGGGAACACTCCTGTAGCAACCACCTTCATTAAGAAACTACAGGTAACATTAAAGTTCTAGTTTCTGCTTTATTTCGGTGCAGTTTTACACATGTCCTGCAAGACTTATTGTGTTATCTGCTAGCTATTTGTTTAAACTGTTAGTTTTTGTCTGATAGCTTTCTAGTTTTAGCCAGAATGCATGTTTTTATGTGTTTGTTTCAGTAGCTAACCCTTTTTAGACGAAGAGAAAAGGGTAAAACACAAAACAGTGTCTAAAAGTGGAGGCAGGGAGAGACAACATTTTCTCTCAGCAGGACAGAGCAAGCCTCTCACAAACATGTGAGAGGGAGGACTTGGCTAAGAATAGCTCTAATAACACACAGTAAACTTTTTAGGACCCTTTCTTTAATTTTTCCTATGTTTTTGTTTCCTTTTTCACATGTACCATATGTAGTAGTACCAATACCTGTACACAGAAAGTGGGAGACAAACTGCTTTTTACCTAAGTAGGCAGACAAAACAAAGCGCTTGTTTCATGGGGGAGATTTTTAAACACACCACTGGAATTAATACTCTTTTAGAGTTTAAAGAAAGAAACAAAAGCATGGTAATATAGTAGCATGTGGCCAATCCACTGCAATACTATACAGAAAGAAAAATAGACAGATAGAAATGTTGTTGCGCAACAGACTGGGGGGGGGGGACAGAAAAAAAGATAGAGATTAATCCAGTGAGGAGTTCAACCGAGTTTTTATCCTTAACTATCACACATGACTAGGTAACACGCTGGATTTAGTGCTGTCAAATGGGGAGGCAGTGAGGGAAATAAGGGTGGAAGACCCACTAGCTGGTAGTGACCACCAAACAGTGTGGTTCACTCTCAAGTTGGGCAGGGAGTCTGGAGGCACAGTAACAAAGGTGGTGGATTTTAGGAGGGCAGACTTCGGGAGGATGAGAGAAATACTGCAAGGGAGACTTCAGGGTATTAGGCCAGAGATGGATGCACAGCAAAAGTGGGAAATTATTAAAACTGGGCTAACAGAGGCTACAGAAGCTTGCACCAGCACTAGGAGCAAGAAGTGCAGAGCCAGGAAACCATGCTGGCTGAACAGAGAAGTGTTAGAGGGGGTGAGGGCAAAGAGAGCTGTGTACCAGAAGTTCAGGAGAATGGGGGAGGAAGAGGACAGGGAGGCTTATGTGAGTTGGTCCAAGGAGGTGACCAAGCGAGTTAGAGTAACCAAGGTCTCCAGGGAGCTAAGGTTAGCGCAGAGCATAGAAGGACTTTTTTTAGAAATGTCAGGGAAAAGAGGTAGTGCAGAGACCATATAGTGAAGATAAAATGGAGAGGGGAGTGGGTGGAAAAGGGAGAGGAACAAGTGGAAGTACTAAATGAATACTTTTGCTCCGCTTTAATGAAGGAGAAGGATGGTCCACTGCCACCTTGGACTGGGAGGGTGGGTGGGGAGGATATGACAGACTGAATGATCAAAGGGAGTAGAGTACTAGAGGATCAGAGGGCATTAAGGGTGGACAAGGCACCAGGTCCTGATGGCATCCACCCCAGGGTGCTGAGGGAGATGGCGGAGGTGTTAGCCGAGCCACTGGCGGACCTGTTCAGCACCTTCCTGGACATGGGATGGGTGCCTCAGGACTGGAGGGTGGCCCATGTGGTGCCCATACACAAGAGTGGCCCTAGGGAAGAGCCAGGAAATTGTCAGTCTCAGTCTCACTTCCATAGTGGGCAAATTTATAGAAACGATACTGAAGGAGAGGCTGGTGTTGTTCCTCAAGGGTAATAACCTCCAGGATGGGTGGCAGCATGGGTTCGTCTCGAGGAGGTCTTGTCAGACCAGTCTAATAGAATATTATGACTGGGTTACAAGACAGCTGGATATGGGTCATGCTGTAGATGTCCTGTTCTTGGACTTCAGCAAGGCCTTCGATTTAGTGCCTCATGGGAGGCTGGGGGGGGGACTGACTTCTGCAGGAGTGGGGACAAAGCTGAAAAACTTGATAAGAAACTGGCTGCATGGGAGACTGCAATGGGTGGTAGTAGGGGGGGAGCTCTCGACATCTAGATCGGTGACAAGCAGTGTGCCGCAGGGCTCTGTGCTGGGCCCGGTGCTGTTTGAGCTCTTTATCTCAGATATTGCACATGGAGTTGGGAGCAGGGTTAGTCTGTTCGCAGATGACACCAAAATGGGGGCAGTGGTGGATGAAGAGGATGAATGGAAACTACAAGGGGACCTAACCAAACTGGAGGTATGGTAGGAGAAGTGGCAGCTGGGGTTCGATGTGAAAAGTGCAAGGTTATGCACTTCGGGGAAAAGAACCCAAGGATGGACTATTGGTTGGGAGAGGTGAGGCTGGGAATCACTGAGGAAGAGAAGAACCTATGGGTGTTGGTAACAGGGAACATGAACAACTCTGTCCAATGCAGGAAAGCAGCAGCTAAGGCAAACAGGATGCTGGGCTGTATCACAAGGGGTTTCTCATCCAGGCATAGGGAGGTGATCCTGCCCCTCTACAGATCTTTGGTCAGGCCACACTTGGAGTACTGCCTGTAGTACTGGCAGCCGTATCTGAAGAGGGATATTAATTTACTGGAAGGTGTGCAATGGAGGGCAACAAAAATGTTACAGGGATGGAGGGCAAGGCCTACGAGGACAGGCTGAATGAGCTGAATATGTACATGCTGGAGGAGAGGAAGGATGGGGGAATATGATTGAAATGTTCAAGTATTTGAGGGGGATAATCAAAGCTAGCACTGAAGGGGTGTTTAAATTGAGGAAGGGTAGGGACATGAGGGGGCACGGACTAAGATTGGAGGGTGGAAGATTTAGGAGGGCGATGAGATTACATTACTTCACAGAGAGGGTGGTGTCTAAATGGAACACTCTACCAGAGGGGTGGTATCATGTAAGACAGCAGGAAGTTTTAAGAGGGCATAGGACAGAGCATGAGGGAGGGTCTGGGTGGAGGGGGCTGAGGCCGTCATGGGAATGACAGATGGGGAGGGGTTTGAGGCAGCTGCAATCTAGGGGGCTAGCTGCATACTCGGGCTGACATTGATAGACCGGGTGGTCTGTCTCTGCTGGCAGGTCCGTATGTTCGTATGTACTCAAACAATTGTTCCCTCCTCCCCCCTTCCACAGTTTTTTGGAATTATTTTATCTTGTTCATTAATATGTCCTTAAATCAGTTTTTTATTAATTTAAGTAATCTGTGTCTGTGTGTTTTTTTAACAGAGGTTCCCATTTTACAAGCACAATAAGACACTCCATGGTTATGTATTGCACATTTATAATGCATGGCCAGGTGCTGAAGGCACAAGGCCACACTACACCCCTGACCTTGCAGTAGAAGTGCTTAATGTACATACCCTTGTGTCTTATTGCTTACATAGCATGCACAGCTTAAATTCCAGACTGAGCAGCTTTTTAGAACATACTGTAATAATATTTCAGGTTACTTTTGTTACCATAACAAGGATATACACTGAATACATGAGTGCTCCCACATCATTTCATTCAATCAAAGTATGTTTTTAGCTTCAGATTCAGGCATTTGCTTTAACTACTAGACTGCACCCCACCAACTGATGTACCCACCATGTGATTACCGGCATATGTAATTAAAGTTTGGTCACCAACTGTTATTCTCAGGATATCTTAGTGAGATAATCAGCTCATGTGTGCCACAAATGGCAATCTCATAAATGATTTAACACAGGCTTTTGGTGCTTACTGAGCTTCCAAGAAAGATTTGCCACCTGTTTTATGGGTTGATGCACAGAAATACAATGCTTGCCATTGCAAAAAAGAACTTTGGAAGATGATAGTATGGCATTTTTCTAATATCTTTTAAGAAGATTCAAAAAATGGTTTCATTATGGCCCCACCTCAGTATGCATTCAAAATGGCTGGCTGGTTAATGTGACGGTGGAGTGAGTCACTGTTATTCACTGCCTCCAGCAGTCTCAGAACATTTTATCTTGAAAACATAAATCAGAAAATCATACATATTTGCAGGTCAAAGTTCATTACTACAGCAGATTTATTGCCTTTTATCTGATATTCCCTGTTGACAGTCTGGATGTTAGTCAGAGAGAAAAGCTGTAGCAAGCTGTCAACAGCAGCAGGAGTGTTTATGTTCCTCTTCCTTAGATGCTAATGGCCTTAGACCCAGCACTAGCAGCAAGCGCGACACACAGCATGTGCTACAAGATGACAAACAATATTGTATTGCCATATTAATGTGCTACTTAACATTACAAAGGGAATAATTGTTATGAAAATGAATACTTTAACAGGGCAACAACTGTACTGTTAAAAAAAAAAAAAATGATATGCAATGCACTAGCATCAGTGCTTTTAATGCCGCAATGATAGAGCATAGCCAAGGTATCATGGGGAAAGACTGTCTAAGCTGAGATGATATGTAGTGGGCAATTTCTACGCTTGGGGTTCACTCAGTGGGTTTCAGTGTAGCACCTGCTCATTACAGCAGTCAGGATGGTTGACTTTTTAAAATTCTGGTAGCATGTAACATCTGGCATACACACACACTAAATTTAAAGTGTAGTAGTGTGGTTGATAGTTATGTTCATAGCTCTATACAGTATTTAATTTGCATTATATAATGATAGCTGGAAATGGAGTATGTTGATTGGCAGACTGCTTTATAAAGGTTTATGTTAACAGTTGGAAGCCCTCCTGCACAGAGAAACAATTCCTATCCAAACAATAAAATAATAACTTTAGACAAACTGAAACATTTTGTATAATAGCACGGCTGCACTGCAGAGGTTGGACAACCTTTGTTGAGCTAATCCTGGGGCATAACTAAGGCATTTAGCATCGTCTCTTACCTCATGACCTCTGTAGATTTGTATTTATTCACAGTAACCTAACCCCTGGCAATGTTCCAGTGCTAAAACTCAGTACATACTATAGTCACAGAAATACATGGTAAGGCATCACTTGCAAATTGAGAAGTGAACAGGTAGTTACACTATTATCATACAATCTCAGTTATGAGTAGTGGGAATTCATTACATAGATGAGAGTTCTGGAGTTCTAGAGACCCCATCTCTGCAGTGACATAGACAGGATGGAGGCAGTCCAGAGGGGCCCAACTAAACTGGTGAAGGGTCTGTAAGAGAAGCCATACGAGGAGTGACTAAAGGAGCTTAATATGTACACCCTTGAGGAAAGGAAGGAGAGGAGGGACATGATAGAAACTTTTAAGTACCTCAGTGGAATCAATAAAGTCCAAGAAGGTAGCATCTTTCAGAAAAAGAATTGTGCAAGAACAAGGGCACACAATTTGAAGATAGAGGGGGGACTGCTCAGGGGCAATGTGAGGAAGTATTTTTTTTCACAGATAGGGTGGTGGACGCATGGAACGGCCTTCCTGAGGAGATTGTGGGGTCAAAAACAGTGGGGGAATTCAGGAATGCATGGGACAGACATAAGGCAATTCTGGTGGGGGGTAGGAAGAAGTAAGCTGTTGGTTAACTAGGATCTGCAGCTTATCCAATAAATAGGGAACTGGGCAGTCTAGATGGGCCAAGCCATCCTTATCTGCCATCAAAGTCTATGTTTCTATGTCTCTATGAGTCCACTGAATGCATTTTCAGCCACAATAAATATGCAAAAAGATTGAAATATCTAAAATATCTAAAACTGTTACAAAGTAGTTGTTTACTTTCCAAAGTCCTAGAACTGAATGCACAATGGAGCCAGTCAGGATGCAATACAGTAGCCGGCACTGTTGCACTGAGGGTTGAGGCACTGGATGCCACACCTCACACCATGCTGGTGACCCGAGTTCGGTGATGGACTCAGGGAACTGGGGTCGGCAGGGGAGGAAGAGGATGGAGCATCCGGAGGACAGCTCTCCTCTCCCTGGGGAGGGATCCAGGGTTGCTCAGTGTCCTGGTGGCCCCCGATGGAGATCGGGACACTACAGGAATACCAGCCAACATAAGGGGTGGAGTGTGGAAGATGCCAGCAGGGCAGCCATGTGCAGGAGTCATTGCATGTTGCACTCCAAGGGGAGAAAACCAAGAAAATCCCAGTCCTCAGGGACAGGTGATGGCACATCACCATACTGAGTCAACCTCCATCTCTGGGCTTCTTTCTCCACCAGGGCTGACCACCCAACCAACACATTGGATTATAGTAGAGCACCCTGGGCGGATAGGGTGGCCCCACCTCAGGGGGTGCAGAGCTGGGGGTCTGCAGGGCTGGTGAGGGGTGGAGGAGAGCTTCAGGTAGGAGGTAGAACTCGCAGGTGCAGTGGATGCTCAAGAGAGTTCCCTGTAGCGGTGGCGAAGAAAAAGAATGTACAAAAAAAGGATGCAATACAGTGTCAAAGATTACTGCATGACAAAAGAGATTAACTGCCATTGATATTGTACTATTTCCTGCGGTAAATGCATAATTCTGCACTGTTCTGCCTCACATCCTGATGGGCTCCGTTATAAGTTCCTTTCTCATCCTTTTGTTTTATTTCCAGACCTCAAATCAGCACAGGTGATAACATCACTATGTAAAAGAAAATGCTGCCAGTTTTACACAAATTTATATTCAGAACTAGTAAGGAGTTTGATCATGAAAATTAAATATTTAAACTATCAAAATTATGTTATAATGTATGGTGTGCCCTTATTACTGCTAAAAAGTGGCAAAATTATGTCTCGATAATCCCATCGCTATGACATAAATGGTTATAAACCTCTCTTGAGTACGTCATAGCGATGGGATTACAAACGGAGCCCATCTGTACAAGCGTGTACCTGTGATCTCGCGGACTGACTGCATTCCCGAAACCAGCGCAGTGGCCAGAAAATGACCCAGAACATCCGCGGTGGGGCTAAAAGTAAGCTATATTAGTTTGTTTTGCCAGTTAATTGGGACCATACACTATAAAATATAATGTATGGTCGCTCTATCGTTAACCGGTTTGGTTAACCGTCTCGAGGTTGCCATGGTGACGTAAACCTCTCGAGCTTCACTCTCGAGGTTTACATGGTCACCCTGGCAACCTCTCGACGGTTAACAAACCAGTTAACGATACAGGACCATACATTATCCTCTATGTTATCCCAGATGCTGTCAAAATAATTACAGGGTTTTAAATAATTGATTAGCAGTTTTTTTCCTTGGGACAATACTAACTGTACAGAAAGCATTTATATATGTTTTCTAGAAGTGTTATGTTTGTTAAACACAGTGAGGCAAGTGCGATGCATTTTCAAAATGTTTTAGAACTTTTATGATCAAAACGCTAATCAATTTTTAGAGTTAAATAAAACCCTGAGTTATAGTAATGTAAGGTAAACGGCAAGAGAAAATAATAGAAATAATTAATGTATAAATGTATGATGATCCATTATTTTCTGGAAAAGAAAATAGAAGATATCATAGAAGATCTGAATGTTCCAATGCTAGTATTACTAGGAGACATTATTTTAGTCATAGACGCAAGACTAAATAAAGAAACATGCTCAAGGGCAACACCCTGTAGAGCTCAACACACACTGAATGAAATTATAGTTAAATATGGGCTAACTGACTTGCTGTATATAGAATATGTAACCTAAATGGGAAAGTGTTTACAATTTATTTGATACCATATAACAACTAGTGGACAATAGACCACATCAATAAGTGCACCAGTATGGTTAGAAAGGCCAAATCTGACTTCTGTGAGGATAAGCATACCCGGAACTGGAGGAATGGCAAAAGATTCTGGGACAATGTCTTGGAGCTCCTCGGCAAGGGAGTTAAAGTCACTCCTCAAATGCAAATGGTGGAGGGTCAAGAGGTCCTTGAGCCCAACAAAATGTCCAGTTACTTCAGTACAGCCTTTCCTAACCTCAGTTATGTCATCCCACTGAGCCTGTCCATACACCTTCTAGGAAACTGGACCCGAAGTCTCCTAGATGGTGGGTTCTGAACCTATGTACCCTAAATTCTACTTTAAGGCTGTTTCAGTCAAAGACACTTCAAAATACACAATGGGGTACTGGACAAAACTAGGTGTGCAAGTGATTCAGTTGATATGAAACTTCTTGCTCTGGCGGTAGAGGAACTTTCCCACCCCATCTCTAGAATTTTTAACTTTTCTCGTGCTACTCGCAGTTCCCTGAGAAGTGGAAATACACACTGGTTACACCAGTTTTCAAAAGTGGTGACTGCAGTAGCTTGCCAATTACAGACCCATTTCTATTCCCTCCCCCTTATTCTAAGCCCCTGAGAGAATAGTCTCTGACCAACTTGTCACATACCTCAAAAAATACAGTGTTCAGTGTGTACAGCAGCATGGCTTCCGGAAGCTACACAGCACCAACACGGCGCTACTGGAATACATAAATTAATGTTCATGAGGGCCTTGATAATGATGACCTCATCGGAGCTGTATATATCAATCTTACTAAGGACTTTAAGTAGTGAACCATAAGTTCCCACTTAACAACCTCCTTTGCCTTGTTTTGTCACAGAACACAGTTGCCTGGTTTTGGAAGCTATCTCACCAACCGCTCCCAGCATGTGAAGACCAATAAATCTTTTTCTGACACTAGGGGAGTATCTGTTGGTGCCCTCTAAGGCTCCATCTTGGGCTCAGTCCTATTTGGCCTCTTCATAAATCAACTGCCTGATGCCTGTCCGACAGCCAATGTATTCTTCTATGTCGATGATGCTGTCATCTATTCTAAAACCCTTGACCTTGACAGCCTCACTGCCACTCTCCAAAGTAACTTCAGGTCACTAGAAAGTTGGTTCTCCAGTAACAAACTGATCCTCAATTACCTTTCATAGAAAAGGAAAGTTCCACCCTTTGCCAGTTGAAATGGCCAGGGACAAAACCTTGAACAGGTGGAGACTTTCAAATACTTTGTACTAACTCTGGATGATACCTTATCTTTTGCCCCCCCCATGTTGACAATCTAGTGGCCATAGTTAACAGAAGAGGGTGCCCTGTACCATAACCAGAACAGTCTCAATGGAGATGCTAGATGCCTTACTGTAGCTAGCTCCATTCTGTCACTTGTAGATTATGGCCTCCCTGTCTACGCTGCTGCCTGTGACATGGTGCTAAACAGAGTAAAGCCACTCTGCAGTAAGGTGTGCCACTTTGCACTTGGTGCAGGTAGCTGCACTCATAGTTGTGCCCTTTACACACTTACTAAGTGGCTACCTTTACCCTGCAGAATAAAGCTCCAGACCTGTTTGCTAGCCAAAAAGACTGGCTTGGGCCTAACACCCCCTGCTTTAACAAATTGCTTCTGTACCATCTCCAACTAAACAACACCAGGAATATGGCCAGGAATATCCTTAAGCCTCCTTTCCAGCATACTCAGCTAGGCAAGCGGTCATTTCCTGTCAGGGCTTCTAAATGATTAAATGAACTGTCTGATGCTCTACTGAAACTCCCTAAGATTATTCAGTTTAAGAGATCTTTGTGATCTGCCCTTGCAGTCCAGGGCAATTGTAACCATTAAACTGTTTTATTCAGTTTCTCTCTGTACATGCCCTATGACTTTTTATACAATAATCTGTATGCATTTTTTCAAAATTGTATGTAATTGATCTATCTTTAGTGCTTTGAGCCTGACTTGACTGCATTTCCTCTGTAACTGCTTATTGTACTTGTAATGTTTTTGGTGACTGTGCATTTGATGTAGGACCTTTGTAAATGAGCATCTGTACTCAAAGGTAATCTCCGAAGTTTTTAGTACCTAAATAAATAAATCTGAACAGCAGATACTTTAATATCTGTTTCATCTGCAGCAGAGATCTGTCCAGTGGTAATGTTAGATCACACATTTGTTAAAGAATCCCTCACCATCTGGGAAAGTATGTCCCCACAGAAATTATGGTACCGTATTCCGAGCATTTTACTGTTTAATTATAATGAGTAGAGCTGTACTTCTACCATGGGAAACCTTGGAGAAAATTATGGGTTTGCCATGGTCAAAATTACAAAAATCATTAACACTGTAGTAAATATAATAGTACTATTTTTGTTTGTTGAGCACCCATTACCAGGGGCTTAGAATGCTGTACAGAAATAAAACTCATTAAATAAGACAGCACACTGTAAACAAATTTTTGGAGCACAAATAAATTATTTCATAAAAAAATATCAGCAGCACTACTTGAAAAATATAAAAGTGGCAGCCAGGTCAGTGAGACAGCTAGCTTGAACCAAAGGCCTCCCAAATAGGTAGATCTTCAGGCCCCTTTCAAAGGACTCCACCGAGGGGGCATACCTCAAGAATCTTGGAAAGGTATTCCACAGGGTTGGGCCTGCCACCTCAAAGGGGTGATCACCAGATGACTTAAGGCTTGTCCTGGGAACAGCCAGGACATCCACCTTGGAGGAGCGGAGGGGGAGGGAGATATGGTAGGGAGTCAGGAGGTCTCTCGGGTAAGCAGGACCCAGTCTGTATAGGACTTTATAGGTCAGCAAGCCAGCCTTGAAAATAATATACCACTTCACCAGCAGCCAGTGTAGATCATGCAGGACCGGCGTCACATGACAGGACCTCCGAAGGTCCATCAACATGCAACTTGGTTGCTGCATTCTGCACCAGCTGCAAGTGTCATAGGACACCTCCTCCAACACTGAGGTAAAGAACATTACAGTACTCCAGTCTGGAAGTCACAAATGCATGTACCAGAGATCGCAGGTCTCATGGGGGTTCAAGGCTTTAATCCTGGTGATGTTCCTAAGATGGTAAAACCACTCTGGACTACTGCTAATACCAGAGCCTCAGGGGTCAGCCTTTTATCCAGAATGACCCCCAAATACTTCACCTTAGTGGAGCTACCAGTCTGGAGGGATCAAACTCTAGGCCCGTCCTCTCCTCAGTTGCCTCCACACACCACCTTCGACCAGGCTCAGTTACTAATACCTCCATCCTATCTGGGTTGAGTCTTAGCTAGCTTAATGACTTGCAGTCCTTAATCTTGGCCAGGCTTAAATTTAGAACTTCCACTGCATCAGGCTTCTTGGGTGCAAATGACAGATACAGCAGGGTATCATCTGTATAGCAGTGAAAACCCAGCCTGTACCATCTAATGATATCTTCCAGGGGCAGCATATACACTGTGAACAACATAGGTGAGAGGATCGACCCTTGGGATACACCACAGAGCAAGGGCTTTGGGAGTGAGGAGAACTTCTCCATCACCACCCTCTGCATCCTATCTCTGACGAAGGACTCAAACTAGCTTATGACCCTGCTGGTGAATCCACAGTACTCTCTGAGACAGTCCAACAGCCCATGGTCCATAGTGTCAAACATTGATGAGAGCTCAAATAGAATGAGAACTGAGTGTTCCCTTCTGTCTCTTGCCATGAGAAGGCCATTAGGCACACTGACCAATGTGGTTGCCGTACTATGCCTAGACCTATATCTGGACTGGAGAAGCTCATAGATGTCAAAAGCTATGAGATGTGCTTCAAGCTGCAGCACCACCATCTTCTTAATAACCTTTTTCAAAAAGTGGTGGTTAGAGACCCCTCTAAAATTCAGCAAGCAGTCCGAAATCAAAGAGGGTTTCTTCAGAAGAGGCCTCACCAGTGCATCTTTCAATATACTTACAAAGGACCCCTCTGAGATGGAGCACCAAACTATCTTAGTGAATACTGGCCCAAAACCCCAACACAGCTTACTGGAAGATGTGTCAGGCCTGGGCCCAGTTCACAATGGGTGGGCTGCAGCTTCAAGATCACACAAAAAAACCTCTTCCACCAAAACTGACCTAAACTCATCCTAGGCAAAAGGAGTACACTTGTTGACAACCAGCTTGACTCTGGCGGGCCACAACAACCCAATTGGGGAAATCCCGGCGCCAATAGGTAACACTCTGTCAGAGAAGACCTGAGTGAATTCTTTACAGATGGTGGATGAATTCGCTCTAACTGGTTGCAGACAGGCAAGAGGAGTAGTCTGTCTACAGTTTGGAAGAGCTTAGCCAGTCTATTCTTCCCCTGCAGCAATTTTCCTGGACAGAAATGCTGCCTTCTTATGGGAGACTGCTCTTTGATGCTCACCATATTAAGTCCTCAAAACTAGTTTGTCCTCATCAATGCTAGATTTCTTCCAATATCACTTTAACCTCTGACCCCTAGACTTCAACTCCCTGAGCTCTCTGTCAAACCATGGGGATCTCAAGTGTGGAACCCGGGGTCATATGCTTACTGGTATGACTGAATTGAAGGCTGAGGTATTATTATCAGCATTATAAGCCACCACCGCATCCCCAATCCTGTCCCACAAGTGGCCATCATACTCCCGAGGTCCATAAGTGTGTGGAGTCCTTCTGGGGACAACCCCTTTAAAGGGTGAGAGTGGACCATCTCCACTGGGGTGGACTACAAGGGGGGGCCCAAAATGAGAACATCACTGTGCAGTCATTTGGCCAACTAACCAGCTCAATCTCCAGATCCTTCATCTTGAGCCCCAGTGAGAAGACTGAGTCCAAGGCATGTCCATGGTGATGGTTCGCAGAAATAAGTACTTGTGCTAGGCCCAGTCAATCCACTAACTGGAGGAAATCCTTACTGAAATGCAAGAGTTCATCATCAGTCTGGGCACCGAAGTCACCAGAAACATTTATCTGAGTGACTCCAACACCTTCTCTGTGGTGAAGTTCGCTATTTCCTGCAGTAAATCCCTCTCATGTCCCAGAAGCCTGTATAATAGAAGGATCCTGACATATGCACCTGGACCCCCAAGCACAGACATGCATTCAAATGATGACATTTCCCCAACTGAGTGCATAGTAAAGTTCAACTCAGATATAAAACAAATGGCCTTCCCCCCTCCTCATGGTCCCTCAGTGGGTAGTGGACCCGGAAACTCTGTCTGGGACCCACTCTTGCAAAACTGGACCAGCATCATTACTCAGCCAGGTCTCCGTGATGTAAGACAGATCAACTGACAAAATCAAGTCTGCCATATTTGCAGTCTTATTCCTACTCAATATGGCATTGCAAAGCACTGCCCATAGGGGATGGATGGAGGCTACTGACCTAATAGCTACCTTCCCATTCGGTCATGTGGGAGCCCTGGGTATGGGAACCAACCGTGTTTGGCCACTCTCTAGTTCCCATTTCACCCCGGGTACCTCCTGATCCTCACCAACCTTATAATGTCCCCCTGTTAGCACTTTCCATCCCTGCCACTACCCATCCTCCCTTCTTAAGATACCCACGTCCATGCAACCCCTATATGCCACCTCTGGAAGAGGTCATCAAAGGGGCAGAAGTCTTGCAGCTGTGATGGGGAGTAACTAAGCCTCAGTGCTATAGAACCTCAGCAGATAATGCCTTTGGTTGCTCACAAAACCCAACCAGCACAAAAACATCACCCCCCACTCAGTCCACTAATAAACCCCACACTCACCCTCAGACCCTTAGCAAACAAACACACCTTCCACATTAAACTACTACATCAAATGTCCTACACACTCATACTCATACTCATAGTCAACAATAACCTAACCATTCACACATAAATACCCACTCTCCCCAGTCAAATCATGGCAAAACCAAATAGTATAAAAAGAGAACCCACATAAAAGGTGCAGTTTAAAGGGTGCTACAGTTTGCAGGTGCAACATATGGAATGACATGTCCAAAACAAGTTATTTCTGAACACAGCATACTCCGTCTCTGCTCTTACCAGAGAGTGTCCAAATCAAGTCACAGAATTGTAACTCTAGAGCAGTCCTACATGTCATAAAAAGTCATGGATACAATTGATGTTAAACAAATGACCTTTATTTTTGCCATACTATATGTTTGGTACCAGCACATCAGACAAGATTTACGTGTTTTAACAATTGCAATGCTAGGCTGACTCAATAGCAGGTGGCAGCAAAATAGTGGTGCCATCAGGGAGATCAGGGCTGTCATACAAGCCCCATATCACACACTGGGATTGGCTAGGGACCAAGTGCATTGCAGTAGTAAGGCACAGAGATATGGGTATGCCATTTGTAAACACCAAACACTATGGTGTTGTTTGTGGAAAATGTTAAAAATCATAGTATTGTCATGGGAAAAGCCAACATTCATGGGTCTGTCATTGAAAATGCTACAAATCATAGAGATTTCATAAAAATGGGCAAAATCATGGAATCTGTGACTTCCTCAAGAAAGGTACCATCGTAAAAAAGGAGTTATTGATATAATCAGGATTTGGGGACATGCCCTGAAGTTCAGGGGCTAGAGTCACAAAAAAATTGCAAAGACAAAGTAAAATTCTGTGTTGCTCCTTGCAATTGCCCAGTTGTCCAAAAGTGCTATTCACAGTTAGATAGTGCACCAGGTTATCTGACTCTGAATAGGGCTAGTCCAAGGCAGCAGTGACCCCAATATCGCCAGCGGTACCCCAGTAGCGACCCCGACATGCATCCAGGAGCATGGCCCTGCAGTGAATAGTGCAAGGGTGCTATTTCCAATTCACAAAAGCAGCCATACAAATGAGCTCATTGGGCATGCAAGGCATTAGGTGGCCATTTTGCATGGGTTGTGTGGAGCTTAGTGCCCCCTCCATCAATCGTCAGCCTGATAGTTAAAGAAATTACAGTTATTCCCTGGTGCTAGTGGTCCCCCCCCCCATCACTGGCCTGATAGTTAAAAAAATTTCAGTTACTTCCTGGTGCTAGTGGTCCCCCCCAATCGCTGATCGCCGACCCCATACTTAAAAGAATTACAGCTATTCCCTGGTGCTTGTGGTTCCCCCCGATCACTGGTCTAATAGTTAAAAAAATTAGTTATTCCCTGGTGCTAGTGGTTCCCCACTCCCATGATCACTGATGGCCAATCCAATTATACAAAAATAAGATGCATCCCTGCTGGCTAGTGGTCCCTCCCCCTGCCGATCACCGTCCTGTGTAGAAAAACACAATACCTTCCTGGTGGCTAGTAGCCCCTTCCCTCACCAGATCACCATCCGTTTTATAAAACATATCTACCTGGTTTGCAAGTGGTCCCACCCCGACTACCCACAATATATATCAAAATTGTCCCTGGTGTCCCAGTGTCACCCCCATCCTGACCCTTGTATAATAATGTTAATTAGTTCCTGGTGGTCTGGTAGACCCTGTTCCCATCCCCAATCCTCTGTATATGGTATGTAAACCTGGTGGTCTAGTGGATCCCCACACCCCACCTTGGCAAGGAGTGACCCACCTCCCCACTCTCCCCCAACCCTATCCCCAGCCGGCGACCAGTACAGTCCTCCTCTCTCCACCATGTCTAGTCACCGACTGAGTTGTCAGTGAATGCGTACTGTATAATGTACATGCTCATTGAATGACAGCTCACTCTGAGCTGTCAATCAATGTCAATGAGCGCATACCATATACAGTACATGCTCAGTGACAGCTCAGTCGGCAGCCAGCTGTAGTGGAGAGAGAAGGGCTGTGCTGGTCACTGGCTGGGGGTCAGGGTGGGGAGAAGTGAGTGAGTGCTTCACTCCCTGCCAGTGTTGGGGGGGTGGGGTGTTCACTAGACCACCAGGGTATGATTTACATACTATATACAGGGGATCAGGGTTGGGAAGCGGGGTCTGCTACACCACCAAGGAATTGATTCACATTATTATACAAGGGATTGGGATGACGGGGTTACACTGGATAACAGGGACCATTTTTGATATATACTGGGCAGGTGATCAGGTGGGGGGAGGGATCACTAGCCACCAGGGAGATATGTTTTTACAAAACAGGATGGCAATCAGGTGGGGGAGGGACAGCTATCCATCTGGGAAGTATCATATTTTTTCTACATGAGATGACGATTGGTGGGGGAGAGGGACGACTAGCCACCTGTGATACATCTTATTTTTGTATACTTGGGCAGGCGATCACATGGGGGGGGACCACTAGCAATAGGGGAATAACAATAATTTTTAACTATAGGGCCAGCAATTGGCAATCAATGGGGGGCCACTAGCACCAGGGATGGTGCTCTTTCAGCATCAGGCCAGCAATCAGCGAGGGTGGGGTACCACTGACTAGGGCTACTCTTTTTTTTTATAATCGGGTCGGCAATCATGGGGGGACTGCCGAGTACTCCGCCAACCATTAGGTTTGCACAGCATTAAGGCAAGGTCTTGTTAGGCGGTATTTGCTCCATGCAAGGAGACAGTGCAAAAGGCCCTTGCATGGAGCAAATACTTTGTGCATCACACAGCGCCAAGATACAGGTCCCCTCCTCCTCATTTGCATTGAGGCCCTCTCCACACTTTGCTCTGCCACAAACCTGGTTTGCATTAGCAAAGAGGGGTTTTGTGAATACCACTTCAGGGCAAAACCCCATTTGTGCAAGGGCAAACTTTTGTGAATCTAGCCCCAGAGGTGGTAAATTTAGGGGTAGTATCAGGAGGCACTTCTTTCCTCCCAGAGGGCAGAAAACCTGTGGAAAAGTCTACCAGAGATACAGTGGATATGAAGACAGTGCAGACCTTCACGGTAAGCCTGGGCAAATACAGTATTTGCTTACTAAGGGAATCAACCGGTACCCTACATAGTGTAGGGGGTAGGGAATTCCTGTGAAATTGTACATGCGTGCATAGAATACCTTTATTCATACATGGTTTAGAAGTAAGGAATGGTCATGATGGCCTTAATGTGTCCCTTCCCAGCTTAAATTACTATAGTACTATGTTATGACAGGAAGCAAAACTGAGTTGCAATGATTTATTGAGGGAACATTCTGAAGGCCTCATCAGATCCTTCCATTGTTTCATGCAGGTTGTCTACTAAATTTACATATTGAATCTTTATGATATCTCACACACCATAGGTCAACAAGCAAAAGTTAAACAAGTGATTTAAAAAAGGAGTTAAAACCTGAAAGAGATGTCAAGGAAGTAAACTATCAGCTGATTCTGATATACAAAAAGTGAAAAAAGATCTAGAGCATAAATTTATTTATTTTTTTCTTTTATTATTACTAGGAAAATAACTAAGCAAGGGGCCTTTTTTCCTTAGGTACTGCAATAGGAAAGTTACAATAATGACAGAACAGGCCGACAACAATGAAACATTACAGTGGATATCAAAAGTGTAGAGCTGCTTACAATGAGTTATTACAGAGGTCAACAAAGCATGCAAGTGCAAAATACAGGTTTACATGGGATACAGAAATGCTGTATTTATTTTATTCTTTGTCAACCAGGTAAGGCCCACTAGGCACAGGTGCCTATTTGCAGGGGTGACCCAGGAGCACTGGGGAAGTTAAGTGATTTGCTTAGAGTCACACAGTATGCGAGTGGAGATTGTGGGAATCAAACCCAGGTGTGTCTGCTGGATGTACCAAGCTCATTCACAGCTCATTACTCTAACCTCTAGGCTATACTGCCAGCTATAACAGGAGAGCAGACTGATCAATAGGGACAAGCTTAAAAATGGGGTCACAGTCATTAGGCAGAAGAACAAACAGCCTGCTTGGTTTGATGTGCAACTGTAAGCTTTTAAGCAGGTTGAACTTAGTCGTACTGTAGAGCATGCTAGGATGGTCAATCAGCCAGTTAGTTGCCATAGCCACAAAGGAATTACAACAGGAAGGTCCTGTTAAATTGATCTCATAAATTTCTTTGACTGGGTCACCAGAGTGGTGGACCAAGGGGGTGCAGTTGATGTCACCTACCTTGACTTCAGCAAAGCTTTCGGTACTGTTCCACATAGAAGATTAATTAATAAGCTGGGCAGGCTCAGGGTGGGTCAGAAGTTGGTCAACTGGGCAGGTCAACTGGGTAGCAAACTGGTTGGTGGGCAGAAAACAGAGAGTGGTGGTAAATGGTATACAGTCAGAAGAGATGCAAGTCACAAGTGGAGTACTTCAGGGATCAGTCCTGGGGCCAGTCCTCTTCAATATCTTCATCAATGACATTGCAGATGGACTGGAGGGTAAGGTTTGCTTGTTTGCAGATGACACCAAAGTCTGCAGCAGAGTAGATGATCTAGATGGGATGAGCAGAATGAGAAGAGATCTGGAAAAACTGGCAAAATGGTCGGAAGAGTGGCAACTGGGGTTTAATGCAAAGAAGTGCAAGATCATGCACATAGGGGTGAGAAACCCTGAAGCTACCTATAAGTTGGGAGTGGAGTTTCTGGCAGTCACAAGGGAAGAAAAAGACTTGAGCATCATCATCACTGATGACCTGAAATTATCCAAGCAGACCACTAAAGCAGTAGGTAAGGCTAGAGAGATGTTGGGGTGTATTAGTAGGGGTATCACAAGTCGTAAGAGGGAGGTAATAATCCCTCTTTACAAGACACTGGTTAGGCACCATCCAGAGTACTGCATGCAGTACTGGAGGCCCCACCTGCACAAGGACATTAACAAAATGGAGGCGTCACGTGATGGTAGCTTAAGAGAAGACAGTACTCTCGGTCGACTCCGTCTTCGGCTTGATTTTTTCACTCTCAACGCTATAATCCCGACTTAAACTCACTAATAGCTTCAGCTAAACCATCGGAGCGCTAGTTTATTACTGGAGTAGTGGCTAGAATGGAGGCTTTTGTTAAAAAACAGCCTGTGAAGCATACGCCGCTTCCTTCCCCGGAAAAAGAACAGGCCGCACAACGCCCTCGGCAGGGTCCCAGTAAGGTTACGCCGGGATCAGCAGCGTTGACGGCGGCTTTCTGGAAATCATTGTGCCTCTGCAAAGTTCAATCGAGGAGATTTCACTGAAATCCACAGCTTTAAAGCAACATTAAAGATGTTGAATACTCGAGTTGATGACAACGAAGTCAGGCTTAAATCTCTGGAAGCAAAAATGATAAAAGTGAGTAGCTAATGCTTTAATCAATAAAAAGCTAAAAGAATGGAAGAAAACTCGAGGACCTAGAAGGAGAAGTCGTAGAAATAACTTATTGTTATTGGTATCCGGAAAAAGAGGAAGAGTCGACACCCATTCAGTTTGTGCAGAAACTTCTTGAAAAGATTGCTGGCTCATCCCCAAACAACACAAGCTATATTATTGAAAGCACCAGATCCCTCCGCCACCCCGCACCTGGTGCTCCTCCAAGACCAATAATTTTTGAGTTGTTAAACTTCTTAGATAAGCAACATATACTGAGTAAAATAAAATCTTTGCAAGAGGTCTCGTGGAATGGAAGGCCAATTAGTATCACCCATGATCTGCCACAATCTGTATCGAATTAAGCGGCAAGAGCTTCACCTATAGTTTCAAAATTGATTGCTGCGAGTATTCAATACAGGGTTAGATACCCGGCTGTCCTGCAAGTTAAATTTAAAGATCAGTGGCACTCCTTTGATAGTGCAGAAGCAGCAAGACAGGAACTATCCAAGTTATTGCACGAGTTATTTAAATAATGGCCACATGTTTGTTTGTTAGCGGTTCATGCAAGGGGTTTATTCCCAGAAGAAAAGGAATCTGTTAGCACATACTCTGTATCATTGATCTTTAATCCGCTTCCTGTTAGTTTGGAGATGTCCCATTGAAGATCTTACTGGATGCCTTTGTAATTTCCTCCTTAAAGTGTTTTTTTTTTTTTCTCCCTAGGCAACACAGAAACTCAAAGACTTCTCCTATTTCAGTCTCTGCCTCCTCTACGATGCCCATTACTAAACGAGGCACGTTTGATGGTGACGCCTCAGGTACCTATGTGCACCGCTTTGTGCTTTTCTACCGAGCATTGGATGTCATGCCAGCCTGTAGCTTTCTTGTCAAAGTGCTAAAGTGAGACCTTCGTGTACTCCAGCCGGGCGCTATGGCGAACCTCATCAATTATCTCACAGCAGGAAGAGAAATGCTGCATTTCTGTTACCTGAGGATATATTCTATATCTTCTATATTTTATAATTTCTTCTTTAGACCAACTTTGAATCAGTGTTCGATGGATATGCAGAGCAGCTGGAAATCTTCTCAGGCAAGCTGCTTTGGTGACACGCCCAGTTAAATTTTACCCTCTACAGACAGCAGTGAAGCTTGTGTGCCCCAAGAATGTGCCATAGATTAGTTTTGCCTCGCTCATTGAGTTCTGCTACAAATATTAAAAGAAGGAGTGATTCAGAATATGAACATAGTGCCCTACGAGGTTCCCTTGGCTGTGCTGACCATCATCTTGTAAAACATATCTTTTAACACTCTATTCACCATGGGATGGATACTTAAGTTTTGGTGACAGTATAATGTCTGCAAAACAAAACTTCCCATACAAATGCAAGGAAAAGACAATAAAACAAATAGGGTTGCCCCATGGACTGATAATGGCATAAAGATACGATGCACTTTAGGCATTTTAGATCTCTATGTTTCAACCACATCAATGTTTTTTGGATTATGTTAAAATATATTCTGAGATTCTGAGATGGAGGTATCCGACATTATGGAAGGTCTCTGGGGAAAAGATATAAATATATCAAGTACCTCGAACGGCGGATGGCAACTAGAACTGTGGCAGGGGTCCCGCTTCTCCATATGATCCTGTAATTGGAGATGAGACTGAATAAATAAAATTTTTTTTTTTTTTTTTTTTTAGCTATCATGTTCTACGTTCTCCCTTCCCACTGGTGGGCAACAGAGGACAGTCTTAAGAATTCTTGGGAGTCATTTCTAACTACAATGTTTCAGGCAATTATATGCCTCGCTCCACGAAGAAGCGAATACTGAAGCTAAATAGTGTATAGTTTTCTCTTCTAATTTGTAATATGGCTGCACTAGAGTAGTAAAGCACCTAGTAAAGGGGAATTGTGTAGTTTAATAGTGACTTATCTTTATTAGATGTTTAGACATGTGAGGGAAACAATGTTATGATGTTGATATTAACTGTATGTTTTGAAAGTCACAGCCGAAGATGGGAGACCTAGTGCTGCTTAGGCTAGCTTTAACATCACATGGCGAATTGGAATGGTGGTGCAGTTGCTAGAACTGGGGGCTATGCTAGATTAGCAGGGGTAAGTGGGTATCATGGGAATCAGAAGCGTTGTGTTAAGAATAGTTGTAGATTAAGGAAGAGGGACTTTTCGGGGAGGGGGCAGGCTGCGTGGATCTATGCTCAGTTAATGAGGGCACTTGTTACTCCATATCTGATATGCCTTTAATAGTTTTGGGCACAATATGTCTGAGACTCTCCCAAGAGCGAGTTCCTACCTACCTTTCCTGGATAACCATCAAGTTTTGTAATGGCATGAATAATAGATATCATGTTGTGAGTTGGAACATTAAAGGGGCCAAAGATAGGGTTAAAAGGCAGATGGTATTGAAGCACTTGCAGTTGTTACATGCGCAAATAGTCTTTTTACAGGAAACGCATCTTAGAAGGGATGATGCACTCCTCTTTATAAAAATATGGGTTGGCCAGGCATATGGAGCAGGGGTTTCTACAAGTAAAGGAGGAGTAGCGATATTGTTGGCCAGGAATGTACTGTTTAAATTGATTAAGGGAATATGGGACCCCGAGGGAAGGTATATTGTTGTACATGGTTTACTAGAATCCTGCCCGATTATTTTTGGATCGATATATGGCCCAAATACTGACTCGCCTTCTTTTTTTATGAATTTATTAAACATTTTAACTGTGAACCCCTAGGCTTATGTTATTAGGTGGGGATTGGAACTTAGTCCTCCAGACTGAGCTAGATAGGTCTGATTGAGCTCGCCTGGGCCTATCTCCAGCTCAAAGGGCTCTGAGAGAACTTATAGATACCGCGGCTTTAGTGGACATATGGCGAGTATTCAACCCCACTGAAAGACAATATACTTTCTTTTCTGCGGCACACAAAACAGATTCTAGAATTGACTATTTGCTTATAAGTTTGCATGCAATCCCTGGGGTCACACGAGTAGGCATCTCAACAAGGGTTATATCTGATCATGCGCCAGTGGACATGGAGTTTGGCTTAGGAGCTGGACTGAGGCGCTCTCCTCAATGGTGACTGAATAACCAGATGTTGAAAGATTCAGCTACCTTTGAACATGTTAAAGAGCACATTAACTTATTTCTCGCCCATAATTTAGGGATGGTCGAGAAATATGACCTAGTTTGGGCTTCCCTAAAGTGCTCTGTGAGGGGTGAATTTATTAAAATGGCGTCCATCAGGGCTAAGCGTCAGAAGAGTCTAATAGAGGAACTTTTAACTAATATTAAAAACATAGAGAACACCCTGTCCCACTCCTCCTCAGATGAATTGTGGTCCAGGTTACATCAGTTACAGGCCCAATATGTAGGCTTGCAAGCGCAGAGGGCTGAGTTGTCTTTACACAGGACCAAACTCCAATATTTAGATGTAGGAGAAAAAGCAAGTAGACTTCTAGCGATGCGCCTCCGTCAATTAGAGGCCTCGCAGTATGTTGCTGGCATTTACTCCGAGGAAGAGGGCAGAGTGGTCACTGATTCGCACAAAATGGTAGAAATGTTCAGTTCCTTTTACCAAGATCTGTACTCAGTGCCCTGACTGCCTCTTCTATGGATTCAGATATGAACACTTACCTTCGATCTGTGGCCCTACCAAAGATTTCTGCAGAGGACGTTGCTTCTTTGAATAGCCCAATTGTTTTAGGGGAAATACAGGAAGCAATCCAGCAGTTGCCTTTGGATAAGTCTCCTGGCCCAGATGGGCTTCCTAGTAATTTTTACAAAGCCTATCAAGATGTCTTGGCACCCATCTTAAAGGACCTGTTCGGTTACTGGTTTGATAAGGGAATGTCGGAGTCAGGTTTTTTAGAGGCGGTGATATCCCTAATTCTAAAACCGGGAAAAGACCCGCAGCGTCTCAGTAGCTACCGACCTATTTCATTGTTAAATACTGATGTTAAAATTCTGGCTAAAGTATTGGCAAATAGGCTCTCCAGAATTATAGATAAGTTAATAGGACATGAACAAGTCGGGTTTATGGCTGGAAGGTCGTCTCAAGATCATATGCGAAAATTAATGCATCTTATAGTGGTGGCCAGAGATTCTGATATTCCAATGGTGTTGACTTCTCTAGATGCCGAAAAGGCATTGATAGAGTCTCCTGGGATTTTCTCATTGCTACCTTAACTTCTTTTGGTTTCCCGGAAGACTTTGTCAGATGGGTAAAAGTTTTATATTCCTGCCCCACGGCTAGGGTGAAGTGCAATGGGCTATTATCCTCTCCATTTAAGCTGGCTCGAGGAACTAGACAGGGGTGCCCTTTATCCCCCCTTGCTTTTTAATCTATATTTAGAACCCTTGCTCCTTCAGCTGGCGGCTAATGTTAAGATTACTGGAATTCGTGTGGGGGAAGCTAGATACGCCTTATCGGTTTATGCTGACGACATTTTATTGCATCTAGAGAATCCCAAAGTCTTGATTCCTGCACTATTAGAAGAGATTGAGGAGTTCTCTAAAATATCTTATTATAAGTTGAATCAAGAAAAGACAAGAATATTTCCTCTGAACCACAGAGTAAATAAGGCGGAGCTAGCCCCCCTAGGTTTGGCGTGGGAAGCGAACTCTGTAGTCTATCTAGGCATAAAGATCTTTAGAGATCCCATTACTATTCGGAGTAATAATATAGATAGTCTCATGAAAATAATTTCTAAAGACCTTGAGAGATGGCAAGGCCTCCCTATCTCGTTATGGGGTTGCTGAATGTTATTAAAATGAACCTTTTTACCTAGGATATTGTATCCATTGGGTATGCTGGGATTGTATATCCCTAAAGTTTGGTTCTCTAGGCTGAGGAGAATGCTGAGTCTCTTTCTGTGGAATAAAAAGAAGGTACGTAGGTCCTATCACAAGTTAACTATGCCAAAAGCTAGGGGAGGACTGGCAGCCCCTTCTTTCTTTACATATTACATAGCACAACATTTAAGTAAATTATATCATTGGCAGAAAGAGGAGGACCATATGGCATACTCCCCTCTGTGGGTAGCCATTGAGAAGTACTTGGCATCTCAGGAAAGATGCTCCTTACATTTCTTGCTTTATGTCTCTCCGTCACACATCCCCAAAAGTCTTCGAAATAACCCTATGGGCTGGTCGATAAAAGCCTCTCATCAGACCCAAGTGTTATTGTCAGTGAAGTGGTGTCAATCCTCGGGCCAACCAATTGTCAATAACCCGCATTTTAAAATTGGCAGTACACCGATAACCAATGCCTTTTGGCATAGGCTGAAGCCTTGTAAGGTTTCAGAGATCTGGAGGGATGGAAAGTTGGTCATTCCGATACAATTTGGTAGTTCCGACAGCCCTGCCAGTAAAGAACCTTTTAAATTTTTGCAAGTTAATAAGGCCCTATCCGCGTTTCACAAGCACTTTCCAATAATAGATATAGGGGAAAAGGACCCTATTGAGCTACTTCAGGTTGCTTCACAGTTGCGTAAAGTCTCTAATCTATACAAAGCCTTGCTGGACTGGGATAACAGATTACACTCAGGCGTCTGTTTCTATTGGGTAAAGGAACTAGGCATCCCTGAGGATGCCAATGTGTGGGGCAATATCTGGACTACCCTATACAAGTTTGTCAAGCAGGACAGGCTCAGAGTGGTAAACTACAATATTTTGCACAATTTGTACTTGACACCGGCCAAGTTATATAGCATTGGCCGGATGCAAGTACCAACGTGTAATAGATGTAAGTCGGATGTGGGGTCCCTTTATCACATGTTATGGCAATGTCCGCGTATTAAAGTCTTTTGGCAGACTATAAATAACTCCCTAGACCCTATTCTTGGCTTGAGGGAGCTATTTACCCCGGAAGTGTGCCTAATAAATCTTTTCCTGAATGGCACTCCAAGTAATAGGAAGGCACATATGGTTTTAGTAGCAGCAACTGCCAAGCTAGTAATAGCAAGACACTGGATGGACGAGAAGGTACCCCTAATAATGGAATGGTACAGGGAATGTGTTTTGGCTTTGCAGTTGGAGAGGCATATAGCAGCTATGCGGAATAGAGGCAAAGCCTTTACTGCTCGTTGGGGGAGTCTTGAGGCTATTATAACGATATGGAAATCACCAGGTACATAGATGGGTAGTAGCTAACCATGGATATAAGGTTTGTAATATTGTGCAGCCTATGGGGGTGGGTAGGGAGGGAGGGTTTTTTTTCTTTTCTTTTCTTTTCTTTTCTTTTCCTTTCTTTTCTTTTCTTTTCTTTTCTTTCTCTTTTATTCATATGTACTTTCCTCTCTTGCGATGAATATTGTTATGTCTAACTTTATCAAGTGTAGATGTTATATGACGTTGTATATCTGGAGCTAAAATTAATAAAGAGTTAAAATTAAAAAAAAAAAAAAAATCAAAATGGAGGCAGTCCAGAGAAGGGCAACCAAAACATACGAGGACAGGTTAACAGAGCTCAATATATATGTATACCCTACAGCAAAGGTGGGGGAGAGGTGATATGATGAAACATTCAAACATCTTAAGGGCATTAACAAGATGAGAGAGTCTAACATGTTTCAACATAAGAAAAATAGCAGGACAAGAGGACACAGCATGAGATTAGAGGGAGGTCAATTAAGGGGCAATGCGAGGAAGTTCTTTTTCACAGAAAGGGTGGTGGATGCATGGACCTGCCTACCTCAGGAAGGGGTGGATATGAATACAGTGCAGAGATTTAAACAGGCATGGGATAGGCATAAGGACACAGTACAGATGAGTATGAATAGATAGACCATTGACAGAGTAAAGGCCTATGGCACATTCATAAGGTAGGAAAAAAATGGGCAGACTGGATGGGCCTTGTGGTCCTTATCTGCAGTCAACTACTATGGTGGTTTCTATGTTTATCAAAAGGAACATATCATGATCAACAGTTCTACAAATCATTCATAGCATAGTAAAATGATACAGCCTACAGCCTCTCAGGACTAGCAGTTATACAACCATATGTGACTTAAAGAACTTACACAGCTCACAAGGTATACAAGAGCAGATGTGTTAGTTGCATGATAATTAAATCATGTCAGTGCAATGACAAGATTTACAGGTTCTGAAAAGATTGATTTATATATTTGAAAAGTTTCATCAGGAAAACACACTGAGCAACAATTATTCATTTCCAGGTGTGTCCTATGGGGAAGGGTAACAAGCAAGCAAAACAATTACAGCAAAATCAGCAAATGTAGGCAAACACAGAGAGCAAATAGTAGTATTTCACAGCATTTCAGCGCAATATTACACATTTATAAGTGCAACATTGTTGGGGGTCTGACACTACTGAGAGTGGAATTGCATAGGACAACTAAAAGGATAGTGAGGGGTGGAGAGGGGGATTAAGAGCAGTTGAAAGTGGAGGTGAAGAAGTTAAGTAGGAGGGAGGAGAGGGCAAATGGAAGGGTGACATGGTGAATGGAAGAGGGAAGGGAATTCCACAGTTTAGGGAAATGGTGAGAAAATGCAGCCTGGCCAGCAGTGGAAGATCTGGTAGGGACAGCCAGGATCCAAGAGTCATAGCTTTGGAGGGATTGGGGGTGGCAGAAATAGAGATGAGGAGAGGTAGGAATGAAGAGAGCTGAACCAGAATTTAGATAAGAAACTGGCACAGTGGGAATGGCATCTGTCATCAGGGGAGGGGAAAGAGAGATTGATTGAAAGCACAGTGGCGGGTGTGAGGAGGGCAGTCATGGGTGAACTGACAGAAAGAATGGAAGAGAGTGTCCAATCTGGCTAGGGACGTCTTGGAAGCAGCACCGTAGACTACATCACTGTAGTCAAAAACTGGCAGTATCATTATGTGGATCAGGGCACGATGGGCAGGCAATGGGATGCATTCACAATTTCTGTACAGGGCACCAAGCTTGGGGTGAAGTTTTTTATTATATCTATGATTAATATATTATGAATAGTTATATAAATCTGGTCATTTTGATATGTATAAATACATGGAGCTTTATTCTGCAAATATTGGTATTCCTTATATAAATACAGCGGCAGCACAGCAACGAGGGTCCACAATATTAATGTTAAAAGTTAAAAAGGTCATATGATTATTATTATCAGGTAAAGCCCCTGGACCAGACAGCTACTGTAATGGTACAAATTACATATAGATATATATTAAGCTCAATATTAACAAACATTTACAGTGAGTCATTATCGAAAAAAACAGACAGCTGTAATGAGCCAACTATAATACTACTACCAAAACCAAATAAAGATTAGCATAATTAGAAGACTGATCTTTTTTTCAACTGTTTTACTTGTTCTATTTTAAAATGTTTTTGATTGTCTGATATGTTATTTTATATTTGTTAGGCGCCTTGGTTTTTGAAAGGCACCATAAAAATAAAGCATATTATTATTATAAAGAAATCTATAGACCAATATCACTTCTCAGGAGTGATTATATAATGTTAGCAAGAGTATTAAGCAAAAGATTGAAAGTATATGTGGAAGAAATAATTCCTAATGACCAAGTAGGTTTTGTAAAGAAGTGATCAGCATTGAATTAGATGAAAACACTTTTCTTACTATATTTACATATGAAAATACAAGGGGTCCCTGTTGCTGAGCTCTCACTTGCACCTGATATTGTGTAGTGTGCTTTCTTAAAGACAGCAATGTATAAATAGGGGTTGGGTGAGAATTTAATTAGCTGGGAAGATAGTCTATATAGAAATCTCAGTGAGAATCTGAGTCAATGGGCCATAATCTAATAATATCAAATTAAACAGAAGAATAAGGCATGGGTGCCCATTATCACTTTTACTGTTTAGATTGGTAATAGAAATTCTAGTGCCTACAATCGTGAAGAACAAATTAAAAATGGGTTTACAAGTGATTCAGAGAATTTTAAATTAATGCGTACAGATGATATTTCATTATTCTTGGTCAACCCAGTCCTCACATACTACTACTGCTAAATCAATGGCATGCCTACTTTACCCTGTGTAGCTATAAAATAAATTGGGGGAAATCAGAGGCATTATCAGTATCTGCATATTTTCTGAAATTGATGTTAAAGTCAAGGACATTGTTAATATCTGCATCTTGTCTGAAACTGATGTTTAGAGAACTGAAATGTAGTTGGCCAACAGATAAAATGAGGCATCTAGGAATAGGACTATTAAATAGAACACACTGTTAAGCACAGTTTTAAATATTTTTCTTTTAAAGTGGACATTATATGTCAAATGGTCAAGCCTGACGTTATGTTTGGGGAAGGGGAGTAATACCATACAAATGGCATTGCTACTACAATTTCTACACTTAGTGACTATGTTCCCCTTGCCATTACAAGAGAAATTATGTATAGATGTATGCGCGATCATATATAGAATAATTATTTTTCTGGGAAAGCAAACCCCACCAATGAAACTTAAGAATCTTCAACTACTACTTTGTGGGACCCTCTTCTCCCTTGCAGACGTTGAATGGGTACAATGCCATATGAAGCCTAAGTACTCCGGATCATAGCAGATGCCCTGATACATGATCAGACTTCCTTGTTCTCCATATGGTTTGCCATTCCGTATTCATGCTGTAAGGTAGTTACCTACATGTTAATAAAGGTCCCATTTTCTGAAGGATCATCTACAGATGTCTTCTCAAGATAAATCCTACACTGTGTAATAGGATGTACCACCATGTTAGGATCCCTGACTTGCATGTGAAGTTAACATAGCAATGTCTGCTTTGGATGTATGTACTGTGACATGTTGTGTTTGGTTTTGAAAACCCAATAAAAAGCTTTAACAGTAAAAAAAAAACGAATCTTTAAGTACATTAGACTTTAGGGAGCCTTGCATTTCCCTATGTTATACATTACTCTTTGGCATGGGGGACCATGCATATAATTTACATGAATGAGACAAACTCATATAAGGGTTGGAAAGAAAGTTAAGATGCTAATGGATAACCCTTCATGGTCAGAGAAGCCCTAATTTAAGAAAGTAAAGGTAACAAGATGGAAAAAAACAATACCTATGAAATTTGGGGTAAGAGAAACAGGGAATTTAAATGTTGCAAATACAAAACGAAAACTGTAATATTATGCAACAACCCTGAGATCAAAACTGAGCAAAGGCCAATAAATTGGACTTCGTGGTATAGGCAATGTACTGCAGAAAAACAACAAAGGACCTACTGTACAGTGTATATCAATGGTAGATTAATAAAGTGGGATGTTTTCAGCTCAAAGTACCATGCACTTGTATAGTGGAGAAACAGTGAAATTTCTGCATCGAAGACCATTACAGTGACAACTTCGAATGAATTAGAAATTGTCACTGTCTCCTGATGTAGAAATGTTGTTACTTTTACCGGTGTTTCGCCCTCTTCTGAGTCAACTCTGACTTGAAGTTTGTTATTTTTAAAAAAACAGCGAATCTCTGACAGGAGAAAATTTCGCCTGTTGTCATTTCACCTGTAACTGTCTGGGATTTCAACAACGGAGTTGTTGAACTGATTGGTGGAAGCCCCAGCACTTCAGACACAGCAAAGAAGAAGAAAAATCTTGGCTTACAGGCAAAAAGTTTTAGAAATATCTGGCCAGTTTTCTCTTCTACCTCCATCTAAAGTAAAAATAACTAAAGACGATGAAGTCCATATTTTCATTGTACCCTGGGCAGCCATTTTGTATCAGGTTAAGCAGTGGAGGGTTCAAACTTCAAACAGAGCTACTGGGTACAATGTGTTAAGGTGGATCAGTTGGTAACTTTTTTGTCAGAGCATTATTCTGAACAAGAAACCTTTGGCTCCCCCAGCAGCTCAGAAGTGGACATGATCATGATTGCATCTATTGATAAGATGGAGCTGTAATGTATGTGTAACCCCCTGCTGCCCACCACCACCAATTTGGGGTTTACCTTAATGTCTTCCTGGGCTCCTTCCATGCCCACTGCCAGGCTGATGTCCTGTAGAGGTGATAGATCCCAGGTTATCTGTTTGCTTCTGTTTATTTACGTAATAGTGCCATGTAGTGCCTCTGCGCCTGTCCCTTTAAGAATCTAGCCGATATGTGTATCGTGAATGGTCTTGGCTGGGTCCGAGTAATTTAGGGCTTGCCACCAGCCAGACACCGTTCTGATTTGCTCCAGTCTGCAGTCAATAATAGTGCAGAGGGAGCCTGAATGGGAACTGTACTTATCTACCTCTAGTGTATTGTGTTATATTTGAATTAGAGAAGTTTGTTTAGCCTGCTTTCCTTGTAGTTTGCCTTTCAGAATGGGAGCCACCCTGTTTGGTCTGAGACTTCCAGTAAGTGGGCCAATAGGACCCTAGGGACCTCAAAGGGCCCTTAGCCCAAGTACCTTGTAGGAAGGAAAAACTGTAGTTTTTGTAGTTTTTAGGTTGATGCCTAAACTGAACTGAAGGGGGAGTCCAACCTGTGACTGACAGCTTCCCCAGCCAACCTGATCTCAGGAATCCAAGGGAAATACCCAGTACTGTAAGAGACAGTGGATCAGTTAGAGTTGGAACTTGAAGAGTGAGCAGCTCGAGCTTTCGAGCAGCGGCTCCCTGAATGGAGCTTAGAGGAATCGACGGGAAGAGACCTAACTTGCCTCCCTGCCACTGTTTCTCCTGCATTGGACTGCCTGATTGCAGAAGTCCAAATCATTTGATTTATGACTGAAACTGCACCAAAAAGTATCAGAGAATTTAAAAGCACTGCTTGTGATTTGAACCGAAGATTTGCTCTGGCCCAGCTAGTGTGTGCGACTGATATTGAATTGAGAGGTTTGCTCAGCTTCACCAGTAAACCAAACTGAACTTTGACAAAGGGATCTGGGGGTTGTCATTACTGACATTCTTAGCTTCTTGAAACATTGTTCTACAGTAGCCAAAAAGGGTTACAGTATCTTTGGAGCAATCAGAAGGAATATCAAGAGGCAGGTGAGGGAGAGAGGTGGTCAGGCCATTGTATCTTTCATTGGTGCAGCCAGATTTCAGGTACTGTGGATCCTTTTGGGCACCACATCATATAAAGGATGTGAAAAGACTGGAGGATGTCCAGAGGAGAACAATAAGAGGGATAGTAGAAATGAGGGATAAAAGTTATGAACACAAACAAAGGAACCTGAGTTTGTTTTCATTACAATATAGAAGACTTAGAGGTGAGATGTGTTTGGTTCATGCTGTGTTAAACAACAATGATATTAAAGAATGTTTGGGACTGAACTTTAAACCGCACCAGGCAGGGTTGTGAAGGCATTTTGCACAGCTTAAGGGAGACCACTATATGAAAAATTATGGAGGAAACTGGTTCTCCCAAAGAGTTGCTAACTGGAACTCATTGACTGAGTTTGTGGTTTTAATTAAAACTCCTGACCAGTTCTAACTAGAAATGGACAGTTATTATGCAGAAAGATGTAACTTATTCTAGCCATAAAAGGTGCAGGTCTATAAAGGCTAATGCTAATTTGACCTGAACATAATCTTATGAAACGTGCTCATCATGCCTGGGCCTACCCGGATCAGATCAGCTGCCTTGCACCAGAGACTGTTCTTGGCAAGAGACCAACTTTGGAGATCCAGCCTCTGCACAGAAAGAACTGCAGGTTGTGGCCACCTGGAGGAAAAGGCCATGAAGAGGAGGTGTGTCATGACAGCCCTGCTTCCCCATACTCATCGGTGGTCAACAAGTGGTCTCCATATTGCCAGCCACATCACAGCCAACTGGTAGCATGAGTACAACCAGGGTAGCTCCCTGCAACAAGTCATGTAATTATATGTGATACCATCTGATTTCTTCTTTAAATTTCTAGGTTTCACGACACAGGGCCAACTGGCCAGGTTTACAAATAATCACCATGTTGTGCATGCTAACTGCCTTTTCTTTCCATCAAGGGCCCCAACAACAGCTGCAACACTGGCCATCCCCCAGGCAATGCCTCTGGCTAGCCAGCATTCCATCCTGGGTGCCCAAAGTTGTAGAACTATATATTTGGAACTAGAAAGTGCATACCAAGAACCTGAATTTACTCAGAATACCAGTTATTTAACTAAATTCATGCCCCTTCCTTGTTCTTGACCCCCTGAATAAATCTGAGTGTTGTTTTACATTTAACCTGGCCTATGTGCATATTACTAGTGGATCACAGTACTAGAAGTGTATATCTGTTTGCTAACTTTGCCTTTGCAGGGGTGTCCAGGGATATTGCTGAAGGCCAGTCCCTAGCAGTAAGTGTGAAGGGTGTGTGCATATTATTACTGTTACCTACTGACTGTGTGTTAACTGCTGTTAAAGATTCCAAGCCGCTAGGAGGGTTGGTGGGTGGTTGTAGTTTCCCAGAGGGCTATAACAGGTTAGGCAGACACCCCCATTACTGTTACTGTCGGTGGAAGCACCTTAAATAGAGAATATTGCATATGTAGGTGTGTGATATGCAGTATTTTACACACCCAAGGTGTGTGATAATATATAAACCTCAAGAGCAAAGCTCAAGAGGTTTATATACTGTCTCACACCAATGGTGTGTAAACAAACTGCAGATCACACACCTTCATATGTGTTATTTTTTATAATAACTGGTGCTAAGTAAGTAAACAAAGCTCAGAGTCTTAGCATTACATGCTTCCTGCGTTGCAGATTCAACCTCTGCATGGGCTCCATGGCATGCTGGTTGTTATGATGACAAGGTAAAAATTCAATGGCTTCTCCATTGTTAAAGTTTAAAAAAAAAAAAAAACTGTGAGTGGTTCAATTTTCCAAGTTGGTAAGTACCTTAGCATGGTACACACAACCCAGCACAAGACAATAAAAGCCGTATCAGCTCACAGGTTGATATAACTTTGCCATATCAACTTGCAGGCTGATATGACTTTTTATAGGTCTCAAAAACAGGTTGATATTGGGGGTCACCAGTTATTATTACTGAATCCAGGCCCCTCAACCTGTGGTCAGAAATTCAAGCAGGGGCAGTAACCTTAGGGATAGTACAGTCTAGGGGTTACATATAGACATTGCAATCCATTTAGAAAATCTATGTATCTCTCAAATACTACAAGTGGGAAAGGAGCCGTAGACAGCCAAGATAAGGTGTGTATAGGTAGGAGGGTTAAAAAAGGGAAAACAAGAAACACGCTATATACCAGAGAGTAATATAGTAGTTTCATGGTAGCCCTGTACGAAAGGGATGATATATCCTGTAGATCCCTAAACACACACATGCAGACACAAATTGAAAATGAGTCATTATGGGTGGAAGTTCTAAGTTTAAACCAGAAAAAAAATATTAATAGGGGTATGCTGTAGTCCACCAGATAGATACTCAAATCCAGGACCACATGAACTTGTTTCAAACTATGACAGATACTATAAAAAAATAAGGATGTATTGATCATGGGTGATTTTAACCTACCAGGAATCAACTGGGATCTGCTCACAACAGCAAACACCCAGGAACACATTTTTCTTGATTTTATGTCCCTAAATGGCGTAAATCAGGTAATAGATGTACCAACCAGAGAAAACCACATATTAGATCTGGCAGTAACAAACCGGGTGAAAGGAATACAAACTATTGAAGCCCTGGAATCTTTACTAAATAGCGACCATAATATGATAATGATGAATTTGAATGTTAGACAAAAAAAAAAAAAACAACAGGAAAAACGATAGTAAAAAACTACAACAAAGCTGATTTTGCTGCAATCAGGAAGGAAATGGAGCTTTACGAATGGGACTATGGCAAACCTAACATTATTTAACTTTGGCTAAGGATTAAAAATAAAATCCATGAATTAGAGAATATATATGTGCCTACTAAACCACTTTACAACAATAGGGGTAAGGTTCCCTTGTGGTATACAGCAAACATTAAGAGGCAGCTAAAGAAAAAGAGAAAAGCAAATAACGCAATGAAAAGAGACAAAAACCAGTACAAGATCGATAATTATAGAAAATGTTTAAAAACAATCATACACATGATAATGTTAGAAAAAAAAGAAAATAGAATTTCAGTTTGCTCACATAAAGGACGATGGAAAGTCTTTCTTTGCTCACACAAACAATAAGGCCATAGACTGAACAATGGGCCCTATCAAGATGGAGAAAACGAAATTACGGATCCAAGTGGGAATGCGAAAGTGTTCAACAAATACTCCTGTTCTGTGTACTACAACAAGATGTAAGGCAGGAAGTATACGACAGGGTATCCAAACAAAATCCTGGGATGGAATACATCACAATCACACATACAGATATAATAAATCAACTAAGTAAAATAAACATTGCAAAATCCGCAGGACCAGATATGAGTCACCCCAGATTAATAAAGGAGATAAGCTGTTGGGTAGTTGAACCCTTACTGAAACTTTTTAACATGTCTATTGAGCCAGGAAATGTACCAGAGGACTAGAAAACTGCCTTAGTCATTCCGATTTTTAAAGAAGGGCAACAAAGGCTCTGTATCAAACTATAGGCCCATAAATGTAATTTCCATTCTGGTGAAAATTATGGAAGAAGTTCTTAAAGATAAGCTAAAAGAAGACCTGGACAAACTAGAATTCTGGGATGAGACACAGCACACATTTAAAAAATATAAACTGTGCTTAACAGGCACTTTAGTTTTCTACTAGAAAGTCAGTCAGGGTCTTTATAATAACATACCAATCGATGTAGTCTTTGTTGATTTTCAGAAGGCCTTTAATAAGTTTTAACATGACATTCTGATTAAGAAACTAATGGATTATTGTTTCAACACTAAGCTGCTAAACTGGATAACAACTTGGTTGACTGGAAGGATACAGCGGGTGAGAATAAAGGGAGAGCTGTCAGAACAGGGGGAAGTAACTAGTGAAGTGCCGCAGGGTTCAGTCTTGAGACCCGCACTGTTCTCCTCCTTTGTATCAGATATGAATCCAGAAATTAAAAACTGAATCATAACATTTGCAAATGATACTAAAGCAGGAACAGAGGTAGAAACTGAGGAACAAGCTAATGATCTTAGAAAAGACCTGAAAACATTGGAGGACTGGGCTTTTAAAAATGGAATGTCATTCAACACTGAAAAATGTGTAGTAATGTACCTTGGTGCAAGAAACATCAAAAACACCTACACCCTAAATGGCATATGGTTAAGAAGTGTGGAGTGTGAAAGAGATCTAGGAATACTAATTAACAATGATCTGGGATCCAGTCCGTAGTGTAATGAAGTGATTAAAAAAATCATAGGTTGTATAAAAAAGGCATTCATGTCAAGACACAAAAAATTGCACACTTCCCCTGTAAAAAGTGTATGAAAGACCCCAGCTGGATTACTGCACCCCCCCCCCCTTGGAATCCTTACCTGAGAAGGGATATCGATAATTTGGAAATGGTCCAATGGAGGGCTACAAAAATCATCCAAGGGCTAAGCGAGGTGCCCTATGAGCATAAACTAGTACAACTAGGATTGTACCCACTGGAGTTAAATAAGAAGAGAGGAGACCTATTGGAAATGTACAAAACATTAGTGGATGATCAACTAATAGAAAACCTTGGATTAGAGCTGAATAATAGAAATACAGCACTTAGAAGTCACAAGTATCAGCTCAAACTAACCTATCCAAAAAGAATGCTAGATGGCACTTCTATACACAGAGGGCTATATCAATATGGAATAATCTCCCTAGTGAAATAGTGAATGCAGACTCCTTCAGTCTGTTTAAAAACAGATTGGATCACCACATACTACCTGTAAAGGTTACAAAATGACCGCGTTTCTACAGGAGACTGACAACATTGGCACTTTGCCTTCTGTTGGTCAAAAACACAACGTATAGTATGAAAAAGGAAGAGGTAAGCGTCAAACGAGAGTAGGAAGGAGACAAAAGGGAACAGAGAAGTCTGACTAGAAACTAAACAAAGGAAGAAATAACTCATGGGAGTGGTGTTGTGCACTGATTGTGGGGCCACATTCTTTCAGAACACCTTCTGGAGACTGAGGTGCTGCCCCATTTGTACTCGCCTCTCTGGGTTGCAGACAGAGGTCACTGAAATTCAGTCCAAACTGCCAAGGGTACATAGGACCCTCTGCCCCCACCCAGGGGTCACTAAGACTGCCACTGCTTCCACAAAGGATGCCTTGGCAGAGGCAGAGTGGATGGAGCATGGTGGGTTTGGAAGAGTGGGTGTGGTGGAAAGTGTGCACACACTTTTACCTATACCACTTCAGAATTCCTTTGCCATACTCATGGGATAGGGCAGTTGAGAAGAGATGCACATCTCAGTGGGAAGGGAGGAGGTGGGATCCTCAGAAGGGGAGGCCCCAAAGAGGGATAGGGAGGCCCCAAGGAGGGAGAGAGAGGCACCAGTCTCAAAGGAAGTAGCTGCAGGTGGGGGATTCTCTTGTCAGGGGGACTGATCTGGCAGGGGAGGGCAGGAAGGTGAAATTCCTGCGTGGTGCTTAGGTTAGGAGGAATGGAGAGTGTATACACTCTTGGGCAGCAGGAGCTGGGAGAGAGCTAGACATCATTATCCATCTGGGGAAGAATGACCTGACAAGGGATTAAGTAGGGGTTGTGCAGGGTAATTTCAGGGAATTGGGAGAGGCCTTATAATAATAATAATAATAATAATAATCTTTATTTATATAGCACCTTCCAATGTCAAGGCGCTGAACAATAAGAACAGATAAAACAATGAAATAAATAAATCCATGAAATACTCAATAAAATACCCAATATTCGGAGTAACTACATAAATAAAATCATGGTACGCTTTGAGCCAGATGTGTGTTTTCAGGGCCTTCTTAAAGCCCTCCACAGTTGTGCACTCGTGTATCTGATGGGGTAGAGAATTCCACAGGGCAGGGGCAGCGTACATAAACACATGGGCCGCAGATGACTTAAGACTCACCCTGGAAATCTCTAGCAACCCCTCCTCAGCTGAGTGGAGCGGTCACCTGGGGGATTAAGGAATCAGGAGCTCTTTCAGATAGTCCTGGTCCTGCCCATGTAGGGTCTTGTAGGTCAGAAACCCAATCTTGAAGGTGATCCACCACTGAATAGGCAGCCGGTGCAGTTCGTGCAGCACCAGTGTGATGTGACTCCCATATGGGGTCCCCATCAACAACCAGGCCGCAGCGTTTTGCACTAGCTGCAAGCAGTGGATATCAACCCCCAGAAGCTCTAGATAAAGGGAGTTGCAGTAGCCATGGTGCGAGGTCACAAAGGCATGGACCAATGTTGGAAGGTCACCAGATGGAACAAGGTGCTTAACCCTGGTGATGTTTCTCAGGTGATAAAAAAAGAGGGTTTGATGACTGCTGACACCTGCAAACGCAGAGTAAGTCCATCATCAAGAATCACCCCCAGATTTTGCACCCATTCAGAGGTAAGAAGCTGGATACTCCCCAGAAACATTTCAGAGGGTTGACCAGCCCCCATCCCCTCTGTCCGGTGGTCAGGATCCACCACTATCACCTCAGTCTTACCAGAATTCAACTTCAACCAGCTAGAGCTCATCCAATCCTGGAGTTCAGTGAGGCAGTTGTTAAATACCAAGCACGCACTATCCTGGTCAGGTACGAAAGACAGGTAGAGCTTGGTATCATCAGCATAGCAGTGAAACCTCAGCCCATACCATCTTACAATGTCTCTGAGGAGCAGCATGTACACCGCGAACAACATGGAGGACAACACCAAGCCCTGAGGAACCCCACATGGCAGAGAGAATGGCTCAGAGGAAAAAATCTCCAAAACCACCCTCTGAGTTCTGCCAGTGAGGTAGGACTTAAACCACCTGAGAACTGTACCAGATAGGCCACAGATGAATCTCAGGTGCTCGAAGTTCCCCATGGTCCATGGTGTCAAAAGCTGAAGAGAGATCAAGAAGTACCAGGATGGAACGGCGCTTCTGATCTCTTGCCATCAGGAGATCATTGAGCACCTGAACCAGAGTGGTTTCGGTACTATGCCTCTTACGAAAACTGGACTGGAGAGGTTCGTAGATGTCATGGATGGTCAAATGGTTCTCCAGTTGCAGCACCACAATTTTCTCAATCACCTTCCCAACAAAGGGAAGGTTAGAGTTTGGTCTGTAGTTTGCAAGGCAGCTTGGATCTAGAGCAGCTTTCTTAAGGAAAGGTGTCACCACCACCTCCTTCAGGGAACTAGGAAACTCACCGAACTCTAAGGAGCACCAAACTATCCTTGCAAGGACCAGGCCAACAATATCACAACAACCCATAATCAGTGTGGTTGGGCCTGGATCCAAACTACAGCACATCGGGCACTTACCCTGGGCAATCCGCACAACATCCATGATTTCCAGCTGGTCAAAGGAACTCCAGGCAAACTGAGGAGAAGTGACCATACACTGACCACTATCAGCTCCCACAGACTGTGCTGGTTGGATCTCCGCCCTGATGCTGGACACCTTATCTGCAAAGAACCGAGTGAGCTCCTCACACTCAACCTGTGAAAAGGCTCTTCAAACCTGAAGACACCATGTGTGCTGCCTTAAGCAGGTAGCACACATGGTGGCTTTTTCCAAAGTGTTACCTGTGTGTGGCTGGGGAGATGCTAGGGTACTCTGCACCAGGTCATACAATGAGTAGTTGAAGGCATAGTGCATGAAAAAGAGCTTTGGTTACATCAAGGAGTGGGGGCCCACTAGGGAGAATATGGGCCCCCATAGGTAAGATGGCCTGCACCCTTCCAGGAAGGGAACTACAGTCCTTAGTGGGATTTTTACATGCTACTTGGATGGGTATTTAAAATAGCCAGGGGGCAGTAAAACAAAGAGAGCCAACAATTGTTCCCCCAGAGTATGGACCAGCAGGGAGGGAGAGCCAGGGGAGAGAAAACTCCCCTAGTGCACAGGTGCTGAATGTCAGGGATTAGGACAACACAGAAGCAAAGGAGTGTAAAAGTCAAGCAAACTGGGTTAGACGTTTAAAGGGGATAAGGAATGAGGAAGTTCAAAAGGTAATATATTTTTTATATATATTTATTTATTTTGGAAATTGTTGACTGGGAGAGGCGCACTGAGCCAAGGCTCCTTTTCAGGTGTGACCCTGGGGAGGGAACAGGAGAATCAGTAGCACAATACACTATAACAAGGCAATTGAGCAAATATTTGGTAAATAAGTTGGTACAAAAACAAACTGATACAAAAGTAAGTTGGTATAAAAGTAAAGTGCAGTCATAGCACAATATGGAACCCTGTTCAAGTGCAAAATAAAACAGCAGCAATGCACAGCATACAAATAACTATACTGAAACAGGTGAGAGACTTGTAAGATGAGTGTAAGCCTAGCCCTATAGTGGAGGGAAACACAGAGGTGATGTGGAAATGAGACCAGTAGTCAGGCAGTGGAGACCCAGCCAGATGCCCTACCAAGGATAGTTGAGGCTCAGGCCAGGGAACTGTCAGGAGGAAGGATAACAAGAGCAGGTAGGATGGGTTGGAGTTTCAACTGGTATCTGAGGGAGCCAGAGGAGGAGAGTAGGTTCCAGAGTGAGGGAAGTCAATACGAGAAGGCAGAGTGCCCAGCTGAGGAGCAGGGGTGAGGAATGGCTAAAGTGCAGTGGTCCCTGGCATGGAGGGAACAGTAATCAGAGGGGTTTGGGAGGGAATGGAAGGGAACCAAACCAGTATTTGGATATGAGGAGGTACAGTGAGCCTGGTGATATGAGGGCAGAGTGAGGATGGATAGGGAGGAATAGAGGGAGCAGTGGTGAGTACAAGGGGGGAGTTTGCAGCAAAGCGGCGAAGGGAATTACAGAGAGTGTCCAGCCTGACAAGGGGAGTGGAGAGGGCAATGCTGTAGACCACATCCAAGTAGTCAAAGACAGGAAGCACCATTTTGGTAACAAGATCCCTACAGAGCTGTGGTGATAAGCAGCCTTTGTTGTACTGCATAGTACCAAACTTGGGATTAAGTTTTGCATTGATTGCATTAATGTGGGCTGATAAGTCAAACTTGCTGTCAAGTCACACACTGAGGTGCTTGAAGGACTGCACCACTTTAAGTGGGGGAAATAAGAAAAAGTATAATTAAAGCAATCAACCTCTGTATGAAGGAAGTGAGTAAAAGCAGAAGGAAAAATAGACCATTATGATTCTGTAAGGAAGTGGCAACAGTGGTGAAGGAAAAAAAGGGTGACATTCAGGAAGTATAAGGAAACACAGAGGGAGAAGGACAGGGATGTATAACTGGTAAAGTAGAGGGAAGCAGGCAAGGTGTTGGGGGAGCAAAGGTGTGGATAGAGGACATAATTACCAAAGGGGTCTTTGACCTTCTTCAGAAACATTAGTGAAAAGAGGAAAGCAAAGGTAGGGCTAGTGAAGATTAAAATGGCAGAGAGGAGATAGTGCAGAAGAAGACCAAGAAAAAGCAAACTTCCTTAACAGGTACTTTTGCTTGATCTTCACAGTGGAGGGGGAGTGGAACAGACCACCAGGGAGTAGCAGAAATATGGGAGGGAGGTGAACACAAGTCCATTTTCAGAGGAAAGAGTCCAGAAGGGACTTGCAGCTCTGTGGCTGGACAAAGTTATGGGACTGGACAGAATACAACCAAGGGATATAAAAGAACTCAGAGAGGTGCTAGCTGCCCCACTGTCAGCCTTATTCAACTGGACACACGAAACAGGCATGGTTCTGGAGGACTAGGAGAAGAGCTGATGTAGTCCTTCTACATAACAGCAGCAATAGGAAGGAGCCTAGCAACTACAGGCAAGTCAGTCAGTCTTCAGTGGTGGGAATATAAATAGAAACCCTGTTAAAGGAAAAAGTGGTAGAGTATCTTAAATCCAATGGGTTGCAAGGCCACATGCAGCATGGATTCATGGGGAGAGGTCCTGCCAAATGAATCTGATAGATTTCTTTGACTGGGTGACCAGTGAAATAGAGCAGGGAATGGCAGTGAACATGGCCTATCTGGACTTCAGCAAGGCCTTCAACACTGTGCCACACAGGAGGCTGATAAAGAAATTGAGCAGCCTGGGGTGGGATCCATAGTGATGAATTGGGTTAGGAACTGGTTAATGGATCAGTGTCAGAGGGTAGTGGTAAACAGTGCTCACTCTAATGATGGAAGACTGACCACAGGGTGCCACAGGGCTCACAACTAGGACTGGTCATCCTCAGTGTCTTCATAAATGGCATTGCTGGGAAACTGGAAGGGTAGGTGTGCCTTTTGAAGATGATACCAAAATCTGCAATAGGGTAGACACTTAGAAGGTGGTGGAGAGAATGCGCAAGGATTTGGGGAAACTTGAGAAGTGGTCAAGAGCATGGCAGTTGGGGTTCAATGGCAAAATGTGCTAAATCATGCAGCTAGAGCATAGAAACCCTGCTACTAAGCATAGGAGGAGGGGGATTTACTGACAGTCATTGGTTCAACCAAGCCGCATCGACACCAAAGTTGTTGAAATGCATCTCAGTGATGGAAACAATGTCAACAGGTGAAATTTCGCCTGTCGACATTTTGCCTGTCAACACTGAGTGTTTTTTATGCGGGGGCTTCACCCCCACACTCCATTTCTTAAAGATAACAAACTCCAGGTCACAGTTTATTCAAGGGGGGGCACTCAAAATTGGCAAAATTTCACCATCGGGTCTAGTACAGTGACAGCCTCAAGGTTGTCACTGTACTGGATTTTGATGTCAAAATTTCAACTTTGTAATGTGATGTGACAGTCACTAAACAGGAAAGGGACCTTTGGTGTTATCTATCTGATGACGTCAAAGTAGCAGGGCAGTTTGACAAAGTAGAGGGTAGGGCTGATGGGATGCTGAGTTGCATAGCCGGGGTATCTCAAACAGGAGGAGGGAGGTGGTGTAGCCTCTATATTGATTAGACGTGAGACACCACCTGGAGTACTGTTTCCAGTTTTGGAGGCCCCACCTCAGAAAGGACATAGACAGGATGGAGCAATTAATCCAGAGGAGGACAAGTAAAATAGTGTGAGGGTTGCACAAGAAGCCTTATGAGGAAAGACTGAGAAATCTGAACATGTACACCCTGGAAGAGAGAAGGGTGAGAAGTAATGTGATAGAGACCTAAAAATTCCTCACAGGGCTAAACAGGGTGCAAGAAGGGAGTCTTTTAAAATAAGAAAGAGTATGAGGACCAGCGTGGCATGCAATGAAGCTGGAGGGAGGGAGGAAGTTTAAGAGAGATGTGAAGAAATATTTATTCACTGTGAGGGTGGTAGATGTCTGGAACAGACTACCAGAAGAAGTGGTGGAGGCTAAAACAGAGGGATGCTTCAAGCATGTGTGTGTAATAGACTTACTATAGGGCTGTATTAGAAAACAGGCAGGGAAGAGGGAGGGAGGGTAATCGAAGACCAGGTTGGGTCTGCCATGACAGATTAGGGAAGGGATTCTGGGCAGACTAGGTGGGCCAAGTTGATAAATTCTATGTTTCTGTGTTTCTGATTATTTTCTTTTTGTCCCATATGTGGTGCCATATAAATCTATGGTTTCATAGTAGGATGTACTTTTGTAAAATGTAATAGAGTGATAACTGAAGCTGTGCTGCTAGACAACTTATATAAAATATCATTTGGTTTAAGAGATCACACCCTGTCTTTTGAATTGATCTAATATTTTGTATATGTTTCTAAAGGTAGTTTTCTATGCAGTATTTTCTTGTATTTGTAGATGGAACTGGAGAAGGGAATGGGAAGTGGGAATTTTGTTTCTCTTTTTTTTCTCACGTATTGTAAAGCTAATTATCTGCTATCCTTTGATTTAGTTAACTGAATGCATAAATATTTACAATTAGATGTGTTTTCCTGTGTTGATGTCAATAATGTGTGTGTAAAGATATCTGAAAAAAATTGAAAAACAAAACAATATAAAAAAAGATACCCAGCACTTTTATCAGAATTTGAAATTGACACAACTATACAATTGTTTGAAGTCTTTGGAATGGATCATGCCTGGCTTTTGACAAAACTCCCCAAGTGAAGACCTTTTTGCTGTTTTGAAAGGTAATATGCATTTAATCTCATAGATACATCAGGAACTACACAAAAAGGCAAAATACAAGGTTACACCAGACAAAGCAATACCTTAATGCAATAACCCTGAACTGGGCAGACATTTTTGAAAATACATTTAGGTATAATAAAGTGAAAGCACAGACAATAAAATATACAAAATTATGAATGTAGATAATGCAATTGATTATTGGAGAAATTGTGTTCAAATAAGTACCTTTTTCCATTAATTATATCAATGCCCTCAAATTATTAAAGAGCTGGTGACACGTACAGGAGAACTTTAGCAAAACATAATATTTAGGCACAGTCCACCTTGTATTTCCTATTAATTCTGTATTAATTTGCATGAAAACAGGATATTTGCTTCTGAAAAGTTCATCTATTCCTGCTGCTTTCTTCCTACCTGAAGTCATAGAGCACTGCTCGTGACATTACAGTTACTCCCATGGCAACAGATTGTGATGTCACAACAGAGGATTATGACTTGAAGTAGGGAGTAAGCTATAGAGGTAGAAGAACTCAAAATGAACTGTAAGGGACAACAAGCATATATTCTTACACATTTCTTTAGTAATAAATTATGGTACAGAGAAATATATGAAATATAAATGAAATACAAGCAGAATTGTACCTAATTATGTTTTTCAAAGTTTTCTTTGTGGCATCATTAGTTCTTTAAATGATATGAAAAGACATCATATGAAACATTAGCACAATTATCAGTAAAATGTTACCAACTGACGTAAGTTTGTTGATACAGTACTTAGCAATGAAACCATTTTTAAATGGATTCCAGGGGTAACCTGGTCTGGTGATGCTTTGGTTTCTTATTCTTTAAAATATTATGATGAAAAGTTGGGCCTCAAATGATAGTAGCATGAAACTATCTTTGGAAGTATGGTTAAAGAAAATGGTGGTAACGGAGGGAATGAAAAAACAAATTAGGGCAAATTTCTGCATGAAGACAAATGAAGTGAAATGAACACAAAAAGAATCTGGCAGCCATATCTTGTTTGCTGTGTGGACGGATAGATAAAGGTGCCCAAGAAGAAGCTAATAGTTAGGTAAAGTTGTAAACAAACGCCATCAAAATTAAGTCATATATTAAGTAAAATATAGATGCTTTAAAAGATAACTTTTGATAATCTCTTATGCACCCTAAGAAGGATTTGGTGTTATGATTATATTTGATTCATAGTGCTGATCAAGTTAAGATTAATGGACTCACCTCTGCTTGTCTGCAAGTACCATTTGTGTGAAGGACGATATCCAGTTCAAGAATAAACAAGGTATTTTTATATTAGCTGGATATGCATAAAGTCTGTGAAATTCATTGAAATGTGTAAATGTTTTATAAAAAGTAAATGTTATGATCAGTATAAAATGGAACATTAATAAAAGAAATCACAAAAATCACAGCATCCCCTTTTTTTGTTAGTTTTCTGACCATTATATATGACTTGGGAACCTTATTATATACTGGCAGGTGGGAATAATTTCTCTAACCTTTCTGAATGACTGAGGAATGCCATGTCATCTTAATTTCATCTTTATTTGAAAGAGAAAAGTGTGTGTATGAATAGTTCAGTACTGATTATCCTGCTGGGAGGAAACTTTGAGTTGGAATTTCTGAAATTATATTGATTTTTATAAAAACATCGTCAGTAAGTGTGTTGTTTGTCTTTAGAACTATTGTTGAAACCAAACCAAAGTGGTATATACTTGGCATCGTTAGAACATACTGTAGAAACATAGAATTTGTAGGTAGATAAGGACTGCTTAGCCCACTTAGTCTGCCCCCTTTTCCCTTCCTATATGGATGCCGTAGACCCTACCTGATTTCTGGCTACCTCCATCCCCCCCGCCCAATTCCCTGCCAAGATTCGCTTGTGTTTATTCAATGCATGCTTGAATCCAAACACTCTCTTCACCACCACCACCACTACCTCCAATGAAAGACTGTTCCAAGCATCCACTGCTCTTTTAGTGAAGTACTTCCTCAATCCTTCCTAAATTCCCCCTTCCAGCTTCATTGCATGCCCCCTTGGTCTTGGGCACCTTTTCCTCTGAACAATACTTCCCTCCTATACTTTATTCACCCCCATGAGGTATTTATAGGCCTCTATCATGTCACACCTAATGAAAAAGAAGTCTTCTTTTGAATTGCATCTGTGCTGTCTAATGGGCAGACAGAAACAAACCTGAGACCTAAGCCCCAAATACAGTTGTTCTAACCATTCAGCAAAAGGAAAATCCCCCCATAGCTGAGAGGAGGTTGAAGTGCTTCTATGACCTTTTGCAATTGTTCTCCCACAGATCACACCTACAGCAGAGGTTTCTGTTGCTCTGACATGTACTTAGCACTGCTTTGACTAGCATGCACAGCTTTCACTTCTACACAATGCTGCTTTGCATGGAATGACTTTTCGGAAATCCAAGTCTTTGGCAGACTGGTCGGCGTTCAGGAAGACAAGGAACTTATGCACCAGGATGGCCTGGGAGGCCAAGTCTAGTTATTTCCAGGCTGAACTTGATGCTTCATCAAGGTGCTCTGCAAAATTCTGGAAGACCCTAAAAGAAATCAAAGGTCATGCGTCCTCCAACTCCCTACCTGCAAAAATATCCAAGGGTGACCTTATGGTGAGAGATAAACAGTTAATCCTCGACCAACTTAATAATCATTTCATCACTGCAGGTCTAGCATTTGACACCTCCACTGCCAGTACCCTCTGTTCTCAACTTGGTACACAGGACCTAGTAGCTTCAGTTGCATATACAGTGCTCTCCTTACAACCAGTAACGCTGAAGGAGAAACATAGAGGTTGACGACAGATAAGGACCGCAAGGCCCATCCAGTCTGCACATTTCTTTTTCTACCTTATAAATGTGCGATCAGCCTTTGCTCTGTAAGTGGCCTATCTATTCATACTCATCTGTATTGCTCCCTTATGCCTATCACATGCATGTTTGAAGCCCTGCACTGTATTCATAGCCACCACTTTCTGAGGTAGGCCGTTCCATGCATCCACCTCTCTTTCTGTGAAAAAGAATTTCCTCACATTCCCCCTTAATCGGCCTCCTTCTAATCTCATGCTGTGTCCTCTTGTCCTGCTATTTTTCTTATATTTAAACATGTTAGACTCTTTCACCTTGTTAATGCCCTTAAGGTGTTTGAATGTTTTGTTCATATCACCTCTCTCCCTCCTTTTCTCAAGGGTATACATATTGAGCTCCGTTAATCTGTCCTCATATGTCTTCTGATGAAGTCCTGCACCATTTTGGTTGCCCTTCTCTGGACTGCCTCAATTTGGTTAATGTCCTTGTGAAGATGTGGCCTCAGTACTGCATGCAGTACTCCAGATGGGGCCTAACAGTGTCTTATAAAGAGGGATTATTACCTCCCTCTTACGACTTGTGATACCCTACTAATACACTAAAATCCCTAGCCTTACCTACTGCTTTGAGGTCTGCTTGGATGATTTCAGGTCATAGAGTGATGATGCCCAAGTCTCTTTCTTCCTTTGTGACTGCCAGCTAGCTCTCTGTCAGCCTATAAGTGGCTTCAGGGTTTCTCTTCCCTATGTGCATGATCTTGCACTTCTTTGCATTAAATCCCAGTTGCCACTCTTCTGACCATTTTGCTAGTTTATCCAGATCTCTTCTCTTTCTGCCCACCCCATCTGGATCATCTACTCTGTTGCAGATCTTGGTGTCATCTGCAAACAGACAAGTCTTACCCTCTAGCCCATCTGCAATGTCACTAATGAAGATATTGAAGAGGACTGGCCCCAGGACTGATCCCTGAGGTACCCCAATTGTGACTTGCATCTCTTCTGACTGTATACCATTTACCACTACTCTCTGTTTTCTGCCCATCAACCAGTTTGCCACCCAGTTGACCAACTTCTGACCCACCCCAGGCCTACCCAGCTTATTTATCCATCTTCTATGTGGAACAGTGTCAGAAAGCCTTGCTTCAAAGTCAAAGGTGGCTGACATCAGCCTGCTCCTGGTCCACCACTCTGGTTGCCAGTCAAAGAAATCTATGAGATTAGTTTGACAGGACCTTCCTTTGTAAACCCATGCTGTCTTGGATCCTGTGCCCCTATGGATTCCAGGTGTTGCACTATCCTTTCCTTAAGGAGTGCCTCCATAATCTTGCCCACTACTGAGGTAAGACTGACTGGTCTGTAGTTCCCTGCTTCCTCCCTGCTACCACTCTCGTGGAGCAGGATCACATGAGCCCTTCTCCAGTCTTCTGGGACCTCTCCTGTGCTCAGAGACTCACTAAACAGTTCTGCTAATGGCTCTGCTAGTTCCACCCTTAGCTCCTTAAGTACCCAGGGATGTATGCCATCAGGTCCCATTGCCTTGTCCACCCTGAGCTTAACGAGCTCTTGTAGGACCCTTTCTTTTGTGAAGGGAGTAGTGCTTACCTCCCTCCCCCCCATGTCCATGGTGCTGAGCTGTGGGCCCTGCCCTACCTTCTCTTCAGTAAATACTGAGCAAAGTATCTATTTAGGATAGATACTTTTACAGGGTCCTCCTCCTCTTCACATGCCCCCTTTTCTCCTTCGAGCTTAGCAATACCCCCTCTGGACTTTCTCCTTTCACTAATGTATCTATAGAAAGTCTTGTCACCTTCTTTTACTGTTCGTGCTAGTGTTTCCTCAGTTTGGGACTTTGCCTGCCTTACTGCCTTCGCTGCTTCCCTTAGTGCAGTTTGGTATGCCTCCCTAACTTCATCCGCTGTGTTCCCTTATATTTTCTGAAGGCCAGCCTTTTGGCTCTGACCTTTTCTGCTACTGTATTTGAGAACCAAAGTGATTTCCTTCTTCTTTTGCACTTCCTTTTCTGTCTAACACAATGGCATGTTGCTTCAAGTATTGCATCCTTAATGCTTGCCCACTTTGCCTGTAGCCCCTCACCTGTGTTTCTTTTTGCCAGGGCTAGCTTAACTCTGTTGGCCATCTTATCAAAGTCAGCTCCTCTGAAGTCCCATATTTTTGCCTTGGAATGGGAAGATTTAGATGTAGCAGCCAAATTGAACCATACCATGTGATGGTCACTGGCCCCCAGTTGACCTTCTACCTGGAGATCTGTGATCCCTTCCCTGTTAGTCAGTACTAGATTTAGGATAGCCCTGTCTCTTGTGGGTTGTTGTACCAGTTGTTTGAGGCCCTCCCCCTGCAGGGAATCCACCATGTGTCTAGTTTTGGCAGACGTTCCTGCTGGTATTGACCAATCTGTCTCCGGCATGTTGAAGTCTCCCATTATCAGAACCTCTCCTTTAGCTGTCATGTTTTGTATATCTTCTAACAGTAATGTGTCTATGTCCTCCCTCTGGTCTGGGGGCCTGTAGACAACCCCAGTTCTTATGGCTGTCCCATTTCCTGTTTCCATGGTGACCCACAGTTCTTCTGGCTCCTTATGTGTATTCTGAATTTCTGTAGCTTTGATATTTTCATTGACATACAGGGCCACTCCACCCCCCTTTTGCACCTCGGTCTCTTCTGAACAGTACATAGCCAGGTACTGAAGTCTCCCAAGTGTGGTTACTAGTAAACCATGTCTCACTAATTGCTACTATGTCCAGTTTAGCCTCTGACATTATTGCCTGCAGGTCTGGGATCTTATTTCCCAGGCTGTGAGCATTTTATTACCTGATTTTCCATTGGCCAGATTTCAGTGTGTTAGTTGTTGGGTGAGGTTTGGCATTTCCCTGTGGTGTCGATGGGAGACTGACCTTTTTCTTACCTGGTGATGCAAATGAACTGCAAACATGCTGAATCCCTGTTTGACCACTAGCTGAGGGGAGGGTGTTCTTCCCATTCGACGTATGGGGTGCTGCACCCCTCTCCCCATTTGCTAGTTTAAATATTCTGCAAAGACATCAAACTTCTGCCCCAATGCACTGACTCCCTCCTTAGTCAGATGCAGTCCATCAAATTTAAAGAACTTTCACTCCCAGAACTGTTGCCAGTTCCCTACAAATCTGTGTCCTTTTTTCCTGGCACCAGCCCTTAAGTCACATGTTTAGCTCCCCTATCAAACCCTTCTCTGACCTTCCGTCCATCTGCCCACCTCTCCCAGACTGGCAGGATCTCAGAGAAGGAGGTGTAGGATGAAATGGATGATAGTTTGTCACCTAGCCTGGTCAGGTGTTCCTTGGTCTCCACAACTTACCGGCTGGTGAGATCATTAGTCCCTATGTGTACCAGGACGTCAATGTTTTCTCCTGCTTTGTGAACAATTTTAGCAATGCAGTCAGTGTCTCTCCACGCTGATGTACCTGGGAGACATCTGACCATTACCCCTGGCTAGAGATGGGTATCAACTCCCCGAATCATGGAGTCTCCTATGATCAGAAGTTTTTTGGATTTCCTTTTTGCTTTTTTGTTTTGGTTCCTGATTTGGGTGAGTTTTGTTGTGCTAGCTCCTGTGCTGCAGTGTCCTGCTCTGCAGTGTCCTCTGCCCCTTTGTTTGATTTCAGAGATAGAGGCAGATACCTGTTTGTAGTGTTTATATGTTTTTTGGAGGTAATATGTTGGAGAGCACAGAGTGAAGGGGTACCCGATTTGCCCCTCCTAACCAACTGCCAACCTCCTGGACCAACTACCCTCTGTGGTGGGTTCTTCTGTTGGATGTTGGAGAAATGGCTGAGCAGTTCTTATAATGTATTTCCTCTTGAATATGAGAAATTTGAGTGTAATTTCTGCCCATGCTGCCGGAGATAGGCCTAAGATCTCCAGTGGCCCAACATGTAGGACAGTGTCCTAAATCCTGTAAACTGTCCTTCTGAAAAGTGTTCCGCAGCACCTGCAGTTAATGATATCCATTCCAGATAAGTTGCTGGGTTTATAACCTGGTCAGAGTAATTAGAAGGAAGAAAATGCAAGTAATGGATTAATTTTGTGTGTTGTTTTCGTATAACTTGTTATAACAAGTTAAATTACTAGTGCCCCTGTAAATGAGCTTACCTTGTGGATGCCCCACTGATCCACCCCTTCCTGCTTTGCCACAGGAAAAGTCACAACTGTGGTACCCTATAAAAGGAGTGTAGTGTGGGGTGGTTGGGCCCTTCCCCTGCCAAAAAAGAACAACCACGGATGAAAGAACAAGGAGGTAAGAGCAGAAACAATCAGTCAACAACAAATGCAGTAACCTTGAAAGCTTATCTTAATGTTAGATAAAACTGTAAAACCTGTAAAGCACCACCTGTAATCATTTCAGAGAAGATATACCCTGTAAGAAACACTTTGCTACAGAGAAAAATAAAGCAGTAACAGAAGATATACCTTGCAAAAGACAATTTGAATCAGAAGATTACAGCAGTAATCTGTTGGCACACACCTGTAGGCACACCCTGTAATAATGCAGAAGAAGGTATACCAGCAACAACAATTTGAATCCGAGAAAAATAAAGCAATGAAATGTTAGCAACAAACAGTAGCAATCCCTGTGAGTACAAAATAAAAATAACACACGGTAAATCTGCTTAGCCAAAAGAAGTCTTAATCCATTCCTTGCTCTGTCTTTTCAAGCAATCTTAGAATGAAAGAGCTCTGGTCAAGCTAGGTGCCTTGGCCAGCAAACCAAGTCTGTAGGCAAGGGAAGTCCAA